>OY997595.1:67160363-67755871 GCA_963921825.1 Erodium maritimum | reverse complement strand
ACTTTCCAGCACTTTTTAAAAAAAGAAGCTTTAGTCGATATAAAGTCTCGTTTTGACCAAAATTGACTTTATCCAATATTATACTCAAACGAAAGGGTTTTCTCTCCTGAAGCCAACTGTGATAATGGCTAACCCGTTTGAGTTCCGGAAAAGTCCCGAGTGACTTCCGGAGTCACCGGTTCGACCGGAAGCGGGTCTTACACGAACTGTAGCTCAAAATGTCCGAGCTAATTTTTTTGGCAACGTACACAAAAAAACGTCCCATTTTATCCTCCTTTTCAGTAGAGGTCCTGGCTCTTGTCCGATACACAACGGCTGGTTGTGCAATCACCTTCGAGAGACCTTTCTTTGGGCGCCCACGTTTCTTTGGCTCAACCTTAGATATCGGTTTTTCCAAAGCTTCCTTGTTTAAGGTGTTTTCGTAAAATAAGTATGATATTATGTAAAACTACTTAATGCAAAAGTAGTATAAATTTTAGTCATGGAACTATGATAGATAAATATGTTAGTATTTGAATCGGATTTTCGTGGTTAATTTGGTCTGGTTACTAAAATGAAAAACTTCGATAAGATTAATATAATTTGATAATCGATATTTTAACCAAGTTATACAAATCATAAGTATTCGATCGAATACTCGGATGTCCATCCCCTAAGGGTGGTCCTCTGTCACATCTATTGCCAACTTATAATCTCATTCTTAATTCTTTGAATTTCTCTTCCTATCTAATAAACTCTCTCTCTCTCTCTCTGATGCATTTGCTAAAACTGTTTGTACATAGCGACTGTAACCGATATTCATTTTCAAATCCCATCTTATTAGATTTCGAGAAAATGTCAAAATCTGTCCTAGAGCATTGTTCTGTAAACCACAATGATAAAGAAGTATATATAGCCCCCGGATTGCTTTTGCAAGTCTTAACGGTAATTTTATGATCTTTATAATATTTTTTATACACGAACATTAAATTCCTTTTCTATAATTGTCTTTTATTATATTAAAATATTAATTTCTTTTTTTAAAAAAATCGTTTTGAATCACAATTTATTCAATTTTAGTTTATTTTCATTTATCAATTATTTACCTTCACCTTAAGTCATTTTATTTTTATTACTCAATTTTTTATATTGCTCCTCATTTAGATTTCATTTATTTTTTTATTATGTTTTCATCGATTTTCAAATAAATTTTTACTCGATAGAAACATTTCTATTTTTAAAAAAATCAAAATTACTGACTTGAATTTATAGAAGCATTCTGTATACAAATAAGTTAGATTTTTATAAAATTGAAAATGAAAACACCCCATCTAAGCCGTGTGCGACATCACGTGGGATCACAACTTAAATCTAAAACATGAAGAGCTTCCGATGCTCGATTGGTAGTTATGACGACAAAACTATAAGATCCACCCATACAAACAGACTGTATCAATCAAAACACGAACAAAAACGAGTACCCTAACTAATCTTTGTCAAGAGATAGGTAGTCGCTTGGATGATAGAGATTCAAACTTGACAGTAGAATCAATATAAGAAGTCCACATGCCCAAGATTGCATGTTAAAAAATCGATTTATAAATTACTGTGATTTTTATGAGTTATGATCGTCATTCTAAAAGTTTTTTATAAATAAAATATTATATACAAATTGTGTCACCTAGATAGATCAGCTTTTGAGATATTTTCTATTTAGTCAAAAAGAAATTATAGTTAGGTTTAAAATTTTCCTATGTTGCTCGATCCCCCACGGCTTCTCAAGGAGATGTCCTTGCGCTCTCCAGCCACCTAAGCCTCTGAAACTCCTCTGAGTATCCTGCTTCGGCGTCTTACTAGCAGAGAGGACGATCTCCGGTCCCCTTTGTATCGGCAACCCACTGCTCACCGGCGGTAGCAAGCCAGGAGATCGGATTTTCTCACGTGAGTACGAGAACGGGGACACCGGAGAAGAGGGGATCGTCGTTCGGGCTCCTGTTTTATCGATCGCCACTCGACATATGAACGTTGCCGAAAGCACTGTTTCTATTCTCTGCCGCCGCCTCCATGTTTCACAAAAACCCTACTTGTCTATTTC
Source organism: Erodium maritimum (assembly GCA_963921825.1). NCBI lineage: Eukaryota > Viridiplantae > Streptophyta > Magnoliopsida > Geraniales > Geraniaceae > Erodium > Erodium maritimum. Next base: position 67,753,797 of record OY997595.1, on the reverse strand, counting down.
TTCTCTGAGAGAGAAGAGAGAGGGTCTGCGTCTAAACAAGACTTCCAATATTCGAAGTTTTTTTTTTGATCAGCAATGCATATGTTAAAACATCGATTCTTTGAAATAAAGAATACGATGGGTGGAAATGAAACATGAAAGAGCATTCCTTTCGGAAACTCATGAATCCCCACACCGGGGAAATGACTGGGTACGCAGACCATGAAACATGAAGTGACCCCTCATCGGGGAAAAGACTGGGTACGCAGACCCTGAAACAAGAAGCCCCACACAGGGGAATGATTGGGTACGCAGACCCTGAAAACCTGAATGAACCCGGGTACGTAGACCCTGAAACGATGAAAGGGTACGCAGACCCTGAAACAAAGAGGGGGTACACAGACCCTGAAGCTAACAAGCAAACAAAGAAAAGGTCTTACACCCAAAAAAAGACTACCATGAAGCCCAGAAAGGCACGACAACAGCTAGCTAATCTTTTAAAACCAAGCCAAACAGGAAAAGAAACTACTTCCAAGTCACACGGCTAGCAACTCTCTGCGAGAGGATACCTAGAGACAAACCCAATTGGACTTACTAAACTAAGCGCAGGGCTTCTTAATAGGGCAGACGATGCCCAATGAAAACGCCGGGGGCCAACACCTTTGACCCACGAACTCAACCCACTCCCGGGTAGAAGTTTATTTAACAACACGTTTCGCTCTTATCCCTTTGTGTCTATTTAATACATGAATATACCCGGCATGCAGCGAATATACTTTGAACAGCAATATTTAACGTGGATTGGATAGGAACACTTGGGGAAATTAACAAGATGCTTTGCATCATCTTATCTTGGTTAGGCACTGACTTTGGTTACTATACTAATGTGACCGATTACAGTATTAATTCCTAGAGGGTATTAATTCTGTAAACACATGATTAAAATAAAAATATTATTTGTTTTGTCAGGCATAATAAGAAAAATTAGATTAGTACAAGTTTTATCATCTAGATTAGTATACTAAATAGGATGCAGCCAAAATGAGTGCCTAATTAACAACGTCATGTTAATTAATTAATGTTCCACGTTATAATCACTAATTAATAAAGAAAAGATTAAAAGTGAGAAAAACAAAAACGTGGGAGTTATAATAATATTATTACAATGTATAAATAGCTTGGAAGTGGAGTTAGGGTTTCGCAGAAGAAAGAAAGAGAAAGAGTATCACAATTCACAAGCTTGTTTGAAAGAGAGAGAGAGAGATCTACAATGGCCGCAACAACATTACCCAAATACGTGGTTCTATCATCCCAATTCAACAACAAGTACTTGCAGTTCGTGCACGAGGAAGGAGATTTGCATGGCTTTCTCCAGTTTTCAGGCCACGATGTCGTGAGTCCGTACACAAAGTTTCAAGTACAAGTGTCGGGAGCCGACCAGACCCTCGTCCATCTCAGGAGCTGCTACAACAACAAGTACTGGGTCCCATCGGCCGACAACTGGGTTCTAGCCTCTGCCAACGAACCGGAGGAGGACCAGACTAAGCCGTCGTGCACTTTGTACCAGCCAGTGTTGGTGGGCGATGCAGTGCGGTTCATGCACGTGAATACCAAAATGTATGTTGCCTTGACGGACGAGGTCGGCCCACTTAGTGCATGCATTTATCTTGCCTCGGAGTCTCCCAATGATGCTGTCTGCACCGTTACCGATTGGAGTTCGCTCGTGATTTTTCCCAAGAACATCGCCGTCAAGGGCAGTTCCGAAGGTAAATACCTTTCTGCTCGCCCTATAGAAGGAGCCAATTATCTCCAATTCGTAGGTGACGATCTTGCTGACCCGACCGTGGGACACGAGGTCTTCACTTCTGGCCCCGGAAACATCTCAATCAAGTCCCAACACTACGGTGCCTTCTGGACTCGCGAGCCTAGTAACTTCGTTCTCGCCCCTACACCCTCCGACCTCCCCGCCACCGACCCTAACGTCTTTTTCTATCCCACTCGAATCGCGGATAAAGACAATACCTTCGCGCTACAGAGTTTGGGGAACAACGAGCACTGCAAAATCGTGCACATCGATCAACTACCTGTCCTCGCCGCTTCGGACCCAACCGTTACTGCCTTGTCTCACCATGAAGTCGTGGACCGTGCTACTTCATGGACCGTCACCCTTGAAGATTCATACTTTCGTGTCCCCGACGTTAGGGTTACCGTTCCGACATCCGTTGAGTTGGCTGCCAACGAGTTCATCAATGAAAACGAATCTGCCGTCGTTGTGCCAATGGTATTGTCCTATGTGGCCGAGTCCACCGCACGTGCCTGGAGTTCAACGGTGAATGGATCGTTGAAGGATGGGGTCACTATCGTCAACGTCACGAGTCCGATACCGGATGAGGTGGACGGCAAAATAGTATTCAACGGGACAACCACAGGTAACGTCGTTTGGGGAGCAGAAGACACGGACTCGCAAGATCCGACATCTGCACCGTTCCGTGTGAAAGTGCCGGCGAGGACTAAGGCAGTACTACAAGCTGTGGGACTGAAAAGGCTGTGGGACGTTCCGTTCTCATACAATCAGTCCATTACGCTTTCCGACGGGAGCATTTCCAGCTCCAAAATGGACGATGGCGTCTACACTGGAACTCAAACTAGTTTCCAGTATTTCGGGGTGGAGTTTTTTCCTCTGAACTAGATCTATAACAACGCGGTTGTGGGTGCCTTCGTATTCTAAAAACCCTCACGAGACTTCACTCGTCCTCTAGGCGACAACTTAGGGGTTTAAAAGGCTTATTACATGCGCTAAATGTAATCGTGAGTCCTACGAAAGTGGGATTTATTTATCTGATAAAGAAACTTGTATTTCTGTCTTTATTCGTGTCTGGGTGAATAACAAGTAAGGTGTTCGGTATTGCACGACATTATACCAACAACATCCAATCTAATTTCGTGTAAAAAGTAAGGTGTTCAGTATTGCACGACAATATTATCGGACCTATTTGCGGGATCTATCCGGGTCGACAGATTCCTCTACCCACGTTGCTAACGTCGTCGCCGTCCACCTTCGCAGGTCGCCACCGCTCGTTCAGACCTTCCCCCGACCTCCTCCTCGTCTCGCACTACCGATCCTGCGTAATTTAGATTTATTTTAGGTGTGTTAGCTCGCAATGCCTTGTTATGGATAATTTTTTAGTGTGGCCCTATCTAGAGGAGTCATGTTCCTTGGGGTGATTCGGGACACCATTTTGCAAGTCAAGACAACCACCCGAATGGGTATTTAAAGCCTTTGTCTTACGTAATCGAGCTAATCTCTTGTTGTCGTATAACTTGTATTTGTTATAACAAAGGTATGTTGAGTAGCCTAGGGCACTGGAACACTTGTGATGTATGGGGGTTTCTGGATTATATCTCGGTTGTAAGGGACTTTTCCCAGGTTATCGTTTGGTGTGTTTTCGAAAATGATTAATGAGGCATAACATTTTAAAAAAAAGTATTACCAAATAATAAAGTTAATTTGATTGTGTTTTGAACTTTTTCAAGTTCATCAAAATATGTCATAAAACACTTTTAAAAGAAAAAGAAGAAGACAAAAATAAGTTTCCACACAAAATAAAAAACAAGTTGTTAAGGACAAAACAACAAAGTTATTTAAAATCTTTCTCGCATCTCGAGAGCAAACCTAGCTCTAGCCTCTGTGATTATGGTGTTCCCTAGTCTTGATTTTGCCGCTGACACCACCGCTAACATCGTTGTTGCATCCACTACCGGCCTTGTCTTACCTCGGTCTCCTCTGGTGCAGCTTTCTCCCTCGATGGCTCTGCTCCCTTCTCCTGATGTGAATCTGTTTTTAAAAGCCCGACGTATGAGGAAGCTGAAGCGAACCCTAGACGACCTTCCCTTTGCGGCTCCACCACTCCTCTCTCTTTCCACGTTCTTGGTGCCCTTCGCGATAGGTTCCTCCACACCATCCCTTTCGGGAAACCACGTAGAGGACGACCGGGGAAGACCAAGGTCTTTGCTTCATCTGCAAGCAACCTCCCATTGGCCCTCCCTTCGCCGCCTACGGTCGTGTACTCTCTCATTCCTCCTGCCGCGTCCGAGTCTCTTCACATCCCTCCGCTGCAACAGGACCCTGCCCGTGGAAAATCTCAGGTCGATGATTCCCTAAGGACGGCCTTGGAAGCGTTGGGCATAGGTCGATCGCTTCCTAACGCGGATGGGATCCCGCTCATCCCCTCTCTCTTAAATGTCTCGACTGGAATGGTCTGTGGCTGGAAGGTGGCTTAACCCTCGGAGGGTACCCCATCGCCCATGGCATTGACTTCGTCGGATCTGTTGGCCTCCATGGCGTGTCTTCAAGACAACCTCTCGTCTTGCTCTCTCGAGGAGGATGAGGAAGTAGACTTTGTGGTCCCATACTCTCCATTCAACTCCTCTGTCCTCGCTTGCCAACAGTTCGACTTTGTGGGCAAGCTATGGGCACCAAGGCCTCCCCGGAAGGACGTCTTCCTCCGCATTATCACCACTGCATGAGGGAGGTCTGTGAAGGGCCTGATCATCAAAGATATTGGTCGGGTATCTTTGGCTTCAACTTCAGGTCGGTAGAGGCTCGGTTCTGGGTCCGAGGTAATGAACCTTGGTGTTTTGACGGGCGTCTTGTCTTGCTCGGAGATATGGAACCATGGGCCCGGGAGCTTTCTACGTTAGACCGGTTGCAACTGTGGGTCCACGCTTGGGGTCTTCCGCCCTTGCTACGGACGAAAGTGATAGGAGAAACGATTGGTGATACACTGGGAGCTTGTGTTGAGGTCCCTTGCGATCAATGTGGGATGTTCTAGGGAAATGCTGTGAGGGTGGGCTACTACTATGCTGTGAGGGTGCCCTTTGCAACGGACTGGGAGGAGAGATCACCGGCGGCCATACCACCGGGCTTCGGGACTTTATCCCCTAGCACTGTATCTAAGGGCGCTTCGTCTCGAGGAAGGAGTGGAGCCTGTGTGTTTCCCCAAGAACTGTATCTAAGGATACAGAACCTTGGGCCAGCACCCAGACCGGGAAGGTGGATACTGACTGGAAGAATTTGGTGACCGGCCAACTCTATAGTGGTAGGGTCACTGAAGATTCAGTACCTATTCCGCCTGGGCACAGAGATAGCGAAGGGACTAGTACTGGAGGAGTGAAGAAGGGTGATGTTGGTGAACCCCGGGATGATCAGGCGAGGGCTGGTAAGCAGCCTTTCAAGGACGAATGTTAGCTTCCTCATGCTTCAGGGCCCGGCTCCGGGAGGGGTCCTTAGTTAAAGTCTTGCCTCCTACAACTGATGCAGTCCATGCTCGGGCATTTGAGCAGAACTTCCAGTTTCGTTTTCCAACCTCCACCTTCCCTTCTTACCTATGTGGCGTCTCAAGACCATCTATGACGATTATTGCATGAAAATATTTGCGAACGAAATTGTTCTATGTTTGTTCTTCCTTAACGGTCAAAGAATGTGTTTCATGTCGCACATTCCAGTAAATAAAAAAGTTGCAATACCCTAACCCTTCTAGATCCGACTCTGTCAAAGGACAATAGGACATTACTAGGGGCCTGCCCCACACGAGAGAAACAACCAAACAAAGAAGAGGTCGGGACACATTTTTTGAAGAAGAGACATTACCCTTGCAAAGAAGGTCATTGAGGGAGAAAAAAGAGAGAACTGTGTTAGAGATATCATATCAGAGTTTGAATTATATCAAACTCTTAGATATATAATATATATGATCTTATTTGAATTGATTACCTTATCTGTAAATGTATACAAATACAAGAGAGAAATCAATATACAGTAACGGTTGAAATCCCAAAACTATCATGTATCAGATACCTAAATCGATCCATTTTTTTTCTTTTGCGTTTCCGCCGCAATTACTACTTCTTTTCTGATTTTCTTCTCTCCAGTAACGTGCAATTCTTCTCCGCGTTTCATCTGCAGCAACTGCGTTTTCTTCTGCAGCAACGTCCGATTGTTTTGCTTCTGCATCAACAGCGCTCCTTTTGTCTCTGGCACCGGCGATCGTCTCTCCGGCATCAGCGATCGTCTCTCCGACACATGCGATCCTTTCTCCACTGCTGAGTCGCACGTTCTGCAGCACCAGCCCCTGCGATCACCAGTTCTGCAGATCCATCATTCCTTTCTTCGCTGCCAGGTCGTAATTTCTTCTCGGGATAGCCTCTGCGTTCATCTTTTCTACAACACCTGCGATTCCGAACATCTCCAATTCGCAGACCGGCAGAACCCAATCGCAGAACGTCTCGATCGCTGCGATTCCAAGTAAGGTTTGAATATGGTGTGCTGATATCGTGACAATCGATGCCATTTACTTGAACTCATTTATTGCTAGGTTCCAATTTGCTTCATTTAATAAGGCGTGCTGCTGCTTTGACAATTTATGCCATTAATTGAACTCATTTATTGCTGCCGCCTTGCAATTTAATGTTGATGGTATAGTGCAATTTAATTATTGGCAAAGTATTAGTCTGTTTTGCTGATATCGTGAATTGTGGTTGTCGTTCATTTCGCGCGATTTTGTTGTTGCTGGTTGCGCCCAAAATTCACCGGAATCGTACAGCTCTTCAGCTATTATGGCTGATATTCGTGTCTACCTTGCATCTGGTAATCATAAACAACCTTACTGGGCCGCTCCTCCTCAGGCCTGGAATGGTCAGCATGTCTTCTGGTCTGGGCCGCCGAACTGGGCCCAGCATCCCGCCTCTCCGTGGGCCGTCCCACAGCAGCCCGGGTGGACTACAGCTTCTCCAGAGCCCTATCCGTCCCTGACAGCGCCTGCTCCAAGATCTTAGGCTCGTGGGGTGACTTACAATGCTATGGCCAACCTATCTATGCAGCAAGTTCAGGATGGTCGATGGTACATGGATACGGGTGCTTCCTCTCACATGACATCGAATTCAGGTACATTACGTTCTTATGTTAATTCGAACATTAATCGATCTGTTATTGTTGGTGACGGAAATCACATTCCTATTTCTGGTTATGGTCAAGCATCTTTATTTCCCACTCATCCCAATTACACCTTGAATAATGTTATCCATGCCCCTAAGCTCGTTAAGAATTTGGTTTCTGTACGCCGTTTCACTTGTGATAATAATGTCTCGATTGAATTTGACCCTCTTGGTTTTTCTGTGAAAGATTTTTCGACGGGACATCTGGTTTTGAGATGCAATAGCACATGCGATTTGTATCCCGTCACACATGATATTTCGTGTCGTTCATCATTCCCTTTTTCAGCTTTTGCAACTGTGTCTCCAGTTTTATGGCATTCTCGTTTAGGTCATCCGGGTTCCCCGGTGTTTAATTCTCTTTATCGGAATAAACTTATTGGTTGTACGAACACTTTTAATTCTGTTTGTCAGTCGTGTGTACTTGGTAAACATGTTAAGCTTCCTTTTCAAACATCCATGACTGCTACTTATGCGCCTTTTGATATTGTGCATGCTGATTTATGGACATCCCCTGTGTTAAGCACATCTGGTTATAAATATTATTTGATATTACTTGATGATTTCACTAATTTTGTCTGGACATTTCCCCTGGGCAAGAAATCCGATGTTTTCAAGATATTTCTATCCTTCAGTGCCTATGTCTCTACACAATTTGGGGTTCCCATCAAAAGTTTTCAATGTGATAATGGAAAGGAGTTTGACAACTCTCTGTTTCGTACATTCGGCGTATCATCAGGATTGGTGTTCCGCTTCTCGTGTCCACATACATCTTCTCAAAATGGACGTGCAGAACGCAAGATCAGGAGTATCAATAACATGGTTCGTACCTTACTCCTTCATGCGTCTATTCCCCCGTCATATTGGCCATATGCTCTATCTATGTCTACATACTTGTCCAATATTCTCCCATCTAAATTGCTTAATTTCTCTTCTCCAACTTTTGCTCTTTATCGTCGTCTTCCCTCATATTCTCACCTGTGTGTTTTCGATTGTTTGTGTTTTCCTCTTTTTCCCTCCACCACAATTAACAAATCGAAGGCTCGGTCAACACCATGTGTCTTCGTCGGATTTCCTCCTAATCATAGAGGGTACATTTGTTTTAATTTAAATGAAAATAAATTTATTATATCGAGACATGTATTATTTGATGAAATGGTGTTTCCATTTGCATCCTCGTTCACCCCTACCCTACCGAGCTATGATTTTCTGTCTGACCCTTCATCTCCAGCTTCACGGGCCCAGATGTTTTTTGGACCGCATCCACCAGCTCGGCCAAGCCCAAGCCTCGCACATGCTCATGGCGGTACCCATGACCTGCGCGTCGGGTCCGCTCATCGGTCTCGGGCTTCATCTCCTAAGCCCACTGCACCTGGCCCGACAGCTCCCGCCAGCCACATCGGCCCCACCCCGAGCCTTCTCATCCACCAGCATCGACCCAGGCCTAGTCCTCAACCCAGCCCAACACTTGTCCTTTATCAGCATCAAGCCAAGCCGGTGTATTAGACCATGTTCCCTCTGCGCCCGCACATCAGATGGTCACACGGAGCAGGTCTGGTATCTCCAAACCCAAGGTGATTTTTGATCTTCACTCCACCACATCCTTATCCCCCATCCCCCGTAATCCTAAAGATGCTCTGCTTGATCCTAATTGGAAACTCACTATGACAGACGAGTTTAATGCTTTGATTAATAATAGAACGTGGGTTCTGGTTCCACGTCCTATGGGAGTGAATGTCATTCGTTCCATGTGGATTTTTCGTCATAAAACTCGTTCTGACGGTTCTTTTGAGCGATATAAGGCTCTCCTTGTTGGTGATGGAAGGTCTCAGCAGGTTGGAGTTGATTGCAATGAGACATTCAGCCCCGTGGTCAAACCTTCTACCATTCGCACTGTGTTGAGCATCGTTGTATCGCGGTCCTGGTCTATTCATCAGCTCGACGTTAAGAATGCTTTCCTGCATGGCACTCTTAACGAGACAGTCTACATGTATCAGCCATTTGGGTTTCGCAGCTCCACTCATCCTGATCATGTTTGCCTATTGCACCGCTCACTTTACGGTCTCAAACAGGCACCTCGGGCTTGGTACCAACGATTTACTGACTTTGTCTCATCGATTGGGTTTTCTCACAGCAGGTTGGATCATTCATTGTTCATTTATCGCCATGGCCACGACACGGCTTATCTCCTGCTATACGTTGATGATATTATCCTGGCCTCCTCAAGCGAACCTCTCCGACTATCGATCATGTCCAGTCTCAGCTCCAAGTTTGCTATGAAGGATCTGGGACCTCTATCATACTTTTTGGGCATCGCCGTCACCCGTCATCCAGGTGGCCTATTTCTCTCTCAACAGAAATATGCTACCGAAATCATCGATCGTGCCGGTATGGCTTCCTACTCTGCTTCGGCAACGCCGGTTGATACTCAAGGGAAGCTCAGTGCCTCCGATAGTTCTCCCTTCGAGAATCCGTCTTTATATCGTAGTCTTGCAGGGGCGCTTCAGTATCTTACATTTACGAGGCCTGATATTTCTTATGCAGTTCAGCAGGTGTGTCTACATATGCATGATCCAAGGACCAGTCACATGGGCGCTTTGAAGCGTATTATCCGATATCTACAGGGCACGACGCATCTCGGGCTTCACTTGTACTCCTCGCCTATTTCCGGGCTGGTTTCTTACACGGATGCTGATTGGGCTGGTTGTCCAGACACTCGCCGCTCCACTTCTGGGTACTGTGTGTTTTGGGGGGACAATCTTGTCTCTTGGTCCTCCAAACGTCAGCCTACCCTTTCTCGCTCCAGCACTGAAGCGGAATATCGAGTTGTTGCTAATGTTGTGTCTGAGACTTGTTGGCTTCGGAATCTTCTGCTAGAGCTTCATTGTCCTCTCTCCCGAGCCACATTGGTCTACTGCGACAACATCAGTGCCATATATCTGTCTGGCAATCCTGTTCAACATCAGCGCACAAAACATATCGAGCTTGACATTCATTTTGTCCGGGAAAAGGTTTCCAAGGGCCATGTTCGAGTACTCCACGTCCCCTCACATTCACAGATTGCCGACGTCTTCACTAAAGGCTTGCCGAGAGTTCTGTTCCTTGATTTTCGGTCCAGCCTAAACGTCCGCGATCATCCCGTTCAGACTGCAGGGGCGTGTTAGAGATAGCATATCAGAGTTTGAATTATATCAAACTCTTAGATACATATTGTATATGATCTTATTTGAATTGATTATCTTATCGGTAAATGTATACAAATATAAGAGAGAAATCAATATACAGTCACTGTTGAAATCCCAAAACTATCAAACTGGAAAGTGATATGTTATTCCTATTATTATAAGTGGGACTCTATATTTACATATACATATACACATATATATACACTGAATCACTAGAAAAACTTACTGAGTTTTTGGACCAATATTGCGGTGCAGCCACAGTTTGCCTCCGAACCCAACTGATGAAATTATGACTCGTACGTTTCATGCTCATGAATCCGAATATATATAGACCAGGAAGTAGAAGAACGCAAATATAGAGTACTGAATGACAAAGAAGTAACACGTAATCAACAATTTGAATGATTAAGGACAGGTAATATAATTCTGATGCATTTTAATAGAATGTGGACAAAAGTCATCTGGGTGTCTGAGGAGAAAAATGTCGGCAATTACATCTGTTACATCTATTACAGAACCAACTCAACTAAAAACTCGAGCTGATAGTCGAATGTCCAATTATAGTTATATTCTAACACGTACTCTCATAGATAAGTCTGTTTACGGGTTTGTAGGTGAATTATATAGAAGATGAGATAAGACCATCGAAAAGAGATATAAGGGATGGCCCATTTAGGGCAAATTTGATAATGGAGAAGAAATTAATTACTTTTGTTGAGAATGGGGTTTGAACCCGGATCCGTGAGGAATCAAGCTCTGATACGATATTAGCTCAAGCTTATAGTTACATTCTAACACGCACCTTCACGGACAAGCCCCTTTACGGGTCTGAGTGTGAATGTTTTAGAAGAGGAGAAGAGTTCATTGAGAAGAGAGATAAGAGCTGGCTCATTTGAGGCAAATTTAATAATTGAGAAGAAATTAGAATTTTTGTAGATAGTGAGGTTTGAACCCGGATCCGTGAGGTGTCAAGCTCTGATACCATATTAGAGAAACAATACAATTAAAAACTCAAGCTGATAGTTGAATGTCCAACTATAGTAATATTCTAACAACATCAGACTTCAAAGGGTGATATGTAGATATTGTTATCTAATTTTAAGCATCACTCCGAAGAGTTCCTGTGAGTCTACAATGCGAACGTACAAAAAACAAACCTAACATTGAATAATATGAATGATCTGTTTGGTTGGTTGGTGGCATAGTTACTATCACATGTGAAGTCTACTGTTTGGCCATCGAGAAAATAGTATCATGTCATTGTAATTTGTTAAGTTTTGTGATAATGGTGAAGGGAAAATTAGAACAACGTCCGTGACGAAATTCACGACAAGCACTTAACTTCATCGTACAGTAACCTTCTTTTTCTCTCTCAACATTCTCCGACTCTAGCCGCCACAATAGTAACATCGTCCCCCCTTTCCTTTCTCCTCACTGATGGCGTCTCTGGCTCCGGCCACAGATGTCGTCGATGATGATCTCTGTCACACTTCCTCCTCTCCCCCCATCGCTCGTGAGTTCTGTTACGCTTAGGCTTTGGTTCTCGCCAGCATCGTGTGGCTCCAGAAGGTTGTGAAGAACGATTTTCTCGACGATTCGGCTCAGATCCGACGTGGGACGACCTTCCTTGACCATTCGGGTCATAGATAGTTTCAGATCTGCCGTTTTGCACCTGGTGCTTCGTCGCACGCTCTCCTCGCCTTCTCTACTGGCAAAGATAAAGCCTCTTATGTTGTTTGGTCTGCTCGGTCTGGTGGTTGTCTTCTGTCCTCCCTCGTCGCGTCGTCGTCTGCGTGTGCTCGGAGGGTCAGGTTTCTGGCTTCTGTCGGACCGTGTCTTCACTAGTGTGTAATCACGTTGGTGCTCCAGACCCCTGGCTAGTCTTCGTCCGGCTTCTTCGTGGCTGCTCCAACGTCGGCTCGTGGTTTCCTCTCATCTTTGTTGGTTTGGGCTAATTCTGGTGCTTGGGTCGCCGGATTCTCCGTGTTCCAGTGAAGCTCCCGCATGCTCGTCCTCCGGCTTTGTTCTGCTCTTCGTCTTCTCTGAGACCGGTTGCCGCCATTTGGTCCCCTGACTAACTCTGTAAGTCCTTGCTTCTCACTTCCTTTTCTTGGTTGGATTTGGGGCCCTATCGTTGTTTGGTGTTGGCTAGTGGTGGGGTGGTTTTCCAGTTATGTTTGGAGTCAGGTTGGGGTTAGTTTTACGAGGTTCGGCTGTGGTTGGTTTCAGCGGTAGTTTTTGGCCTTCTGACCTTCTCTACCCGCGTACGGTAGTATGATGGCCGCCGGCGAGGTCGGATCATCTCGGGTAGGCTTTGACTACAGGTAATTAGGTGCTCGTGCTTGTTGGCTTTGGTGTCATTTCGGTCTAGGTCGGGGTTGGCTCTTGCTCACTATTATTACAGGTCTTCCTCTTCAGATCCTCGCTTGGTGTTGGCTGGCGTCCTTATGTGCGGGTCTTCTCTCCGATGTCATGCCCAACGCCACCACTAGCGACGTCGCCCTCCCCTACCATAGATCATGACCTGACAGCACCACTTTAGCCGCCGCCGCCTCTATCACCAGATCTACTGCCACCCCCTTCTCTACTGTCAGAGCCGCCACCGTCCTCGCCTCTTTCGCCATCGGAATCCCCACAACCATCGCCTCCTCTACCACCAGATCTGTCGTGCCTCCTGCGCCCCCTCCGTAGTATGCTTGTTTTACTACCCCTCTGCTATGAATCAACTGAGATGGTGCACCCGATCATTCGGGGAATCCGTGTAGAGGTGAGCCATCCCCATCCGCTGGATCGGGACCCTGACACCCCCGCTTGGAGTCAAGAAAAATGAAATCAACAGCTGCTCCTATAGGCAACAACTGGTGGAAACTCGACGCTCTAACCCCATCCACTGGATCTGGACTCCAATACGTCTGAGGTGTGTGAGGGGACGCATACCTCGTCTTAGCAAGATAGGTGCAAACTAGACATCCTGATTCCCCCATTATCTAGGTTTTCCTTGGATGCCCGTTATCCCCTCGAACGAATCAGATCATTCATAAAGGGTATTTTCAGGTCGAGTTAGATAATGATCTTTTTGTGCCATAACTGAGTAGCCACTAGCGTGGAGTCTATCCATCATTAAATTATCCTTGGAATAGTCGGGCATTCAGTTATAGGGTTAGCGTCTGGTACCTACGGTTCAAGACGTTAATCTCACCCCTTTTCTTTCGGGTTTCTTTCGGTATTATTGTTAGTCTTATCCTTTATGTTTTTGTGTCTGTAATTTGGATTTCTAAAGTAAAAAAATAATCTATCTATATGCTAAAAAAAGCAAATATTAAGTAATAAAAAAGAGTTAAAACAGACCACCAAAGAGAGACATGTTAGATATTCTTTTATCAAGAGATTCAAGACCACGAATATACCTTCCAATCCTTAACTTTTACTCTTTCTCTCTCAACTTCCCTGTAAGAACCGCCCCCGGCCGATCCCGATCGAACCGGTGAATTTTGACGAAAGTTGACTTTTTGTCGAAAAAGTCAACTGATGACTCCGGAAGTCATTCGGGACCTTTCTGGGACCCAAAATGCTTAGTCGTCGTTATGCTTAGCTTAGTTGGGTCGTTTTCTTTCAAACGGCTGTAATTGTGAAAAAGTCAACCCGGGGTCAATTTCGGTCAAATCAAGAGTCTTAAGGATTAAAATTATTGTGCTGGATTTTCTTAAGAAGAGAGGTGGTCCCCAGGCTTGGAGGAGAAGAAATGGGTCTAGAAAGACCCATTTTCCCCCACTTGAACCAAGGAGAAGGAAGAAACTAATAGGGGCATTCTAGACTTTTCTAGGTTAGGTTTTAAGGCAATTTGGGACACAATTTCACCTCATTTCTTGTGTTGGCCGAATTTCACCAAGAGAGGTGAGAAGGAAGAGCTTCCATTGAAGCTTGAAGAAGAAGCAAGGAGAAAGGGAGCTCCTTTGGTGGCTTTTCTTCCCAAATCTTCTCTAAACCTAGCTTTTCTTCATCCCCTTTCCATTCTTAATTTAAATCCTCTATCTAAATTCGTTTTGGTTGAATTCTACTTAGTGGGTTTGCTAGAAAAAGCTTGAAACTAGTTGGGTTTTCATGGATGACGAGCTTTTAAGGTTGAAGTAGATGATTGATGCTTAAAATTAGGTTTAGATGATGAAATCTCTTGGATTTATATGGTTTTGATGAAACACATTTGGATTATTGAAGTGTGGAGGTTTATGGTGCTGTTTTGGAGGTTTTGGGTGGATGAAAATGGTGTTTTTCGGGTTTGATTTCGTGGAGAAGAAGTTGGAGGAAGAAGAAGGACGGAACTGTCAGACCCGTCACGGATCCGTGACGAGTACCGTGACGGAGTGCGTCACAGCTCCGTGACGGAGACCGTGACGGCACACCTCACGACTCCGTGACCTCACCCGTGGCGGTGAGCATCACGGTTCCATGACCCGTACCGTAACGGAGCCCGTCAAGGCTCCGTGACCCGAACCGTGATGGGTTAGAATTGGGCCTTTTGGACCCATTTTGGTGGATTTCGAGTAATTGGGACGGGTACCTATAACCGAGCCCTTTTGGGGTTAATTGGGAATGTTTTCCTCTTTAAACCTATCGTGAATTACTCTTGATTCTCGTATTAATTTGTGATCCTAGACTTTGGACCCGAGCTCGGCGGAGGAGACTACTAGGCGTCTTGAAGTGACTAAGCGTTTGGAAAGCGATCGAGGTAGGGAAAGTAGCGAATACCGGTTTAATTGCGGAAAGTTACTAGTATGCATATAGGTTGTGACTACTTATTATAATGATAGAATTACATGTAGGATGTGAGGAACGAGTGAAATGAAGGATAGCTTACGAGCCATGTCGAGCCGTAAGTTTGGGAAGTGTCGTGCTGTAGAAATGCATGTGGGCCATGTCGAGCCCTTAGGTTTGCCTGTTGATTGTGATGCCATGATCGATGATTGTGATGCTTGATGTGTGGTTTATCCGTTGTTAGATTGAGAATCATGATATGGTATGCTCGATGTAGTACGTTGTTATGTTTTGACAAGTGTGATATGTTTTATATGACGTGAACCAATGTTTGTGATATGATCGGGTGATTGATAGACCGATGTGATTTGTTGTGGTAAGTTGGCTCGGTTGGTATGCCGTGGTTGAACTATGGTGTTGTAATATGTTGAGCCATTTGTGGTATGTTCTGAGACGAGGTGTATTCCGGTATGATACCTACACCGAGGGGGTATGCCGGTGTAGGGTGGTATCTAGGCCGACGGTGTGGTCCCACGTACGCGGTCCCCCGGTGTGACTAGTTCCGGTACGATACCTACATCGAGGGGGTATGCCGGTGTTGGGTGTCTAGGCCGAGGATGGTGTGATTCGTGCCCCGATTTTGTGTGTTCCGGGAAGACATCTAGGTCGATGTTGTGTGATCCGGTATGATGTATCGTGATTGGTACCCCGATGTGTGTTCCGGGAAGATATCTAGGCTTATGTTGTGTGGTCCGGTACGATATGGTTGAGTCGGGCTGTGGATAGCCGGCGGAGTTCGGGAACTGCTGTACGGGACATGTGGTTGTTTTATTGTATGTTGTTACTTGGTGATTGATCATGTGAAAGGAGTAAGCGTGGCTAGAGTCATGTGAGTGTGGTTGTGTCTATGTGATGCAGTGATTGTCGTTAGTTGTTGTGCCTTGCTAGTATGCCCTAATTGGACGGTTACTCGTGGTGGTGAGCGGATACTCACCATCTTAACTACTTTTTCTACTGAGCGAAAGCTCACCCCTTTACTTTACTGTTCTACAAGTTTTGAGCGGGATTCTCGGAGTTCGGGAACTAGCGAGGGTCTTAGGCTAGTATGGTATAGAGACGTACATTCCTGTCATTACTAAACTTATTTATTACTTATTTTTCGAGCTGTTGACTCGCTTTATCAGATTTGTTGGGTTCGGATTATTATTTCAGAAGTTATTTATTTTAAAAATCGTTTTATTTATTATTGTTTCTTAGTTCACGTCTCGAGTCCGGTCAAAACCGGATTTGGGGTGTGACATTCCCTCTCTCATAACAAAACCCTAGATCTAGTTTTCTTCAGCCGCCAAGGACTGGCCTGGCTGCTCCTAGCCAGGTAGTCACATGTGGAACCTTGTCTCTTCCCTCATTCCCCCTCCTCCCCTCTCCTCCTCTATTCTCTGTTCATGTTTTAGATTGTTTCAAGACGGGAGTTTGTTTTCGGCGGTGTCTTATGGTGAGTTTGACTGTTTGGCTGAGTTTCATCTCTCTTTTGGCTGTCCCTTTGAATTTGCACTACCTCCGACCATATATCAACGCCTCACTATGTGTTATTCAAGGTAGCTTTGAGGCACAAGGAAGGTTTGTTTCATGGTATTGGCCTTCGGTAACCTCCCCCGTTGTCGATCTACTTTAGGTCCTGTTTCGTCGAGAATTTGTCGTGCACTAGATCTAGTCGTTGCCAGGTCGTGGTATCGACCTCTTCGTTAGTTAGGAACTAGATCTAGACTCACAACTCCAAACTGGGCTCGGCCCGTGACTACATTATCTGTCAGTGCTCTCTCGGTCGAGTTCTCGCGCATAAGGGTGTGCGTACTGGCCCTCTCGAATTCTCTTTCGTTCTCATGCACAGGCGACTGGCTGGGTTAGCTCGGAGTGTGGCGCTATTGTTCTGGACTTTTTTTCGGTGATTGGTAGTTGTTCCGGGTCTCTTCCAATGGTTCCGGTTGGTAAGGTTGTTGCTCCCTTAGTCGCTTGTATTTTCACTACTCAAACCCCTAGTTTTAGTTACTTCAATCTTCTTGGTTTCCCCTTATCTTTATTGGTTAGGGGCTCATCAGTTAGTCTTGGTGTTGACCTCTGACGAGTTGTTCTAGGTCTTCGGCCTTTGTTTGAAGTCGAGATGATTCTAATGCTTTGGGTATTTGAGTTTCGGTGTTTTAGTCACCGAACCATATATGCCGATTTGTGGTGTTGGCCGACGGCGTGTCGGTGTCTAACCTACTCTTTGAGTTGGTGGCTCCGACGAGTTTGGGGTGCGTTATACTTGTTCGAGTAAGTTATAAGTGGTAGTTGGAAGCTATAGTGGTGGGTTCGACTGACGTGTGGTGTTTGTAGAGCTTCATGGTTGTGATATCTAGGTATTAAACTTTGTTTTTTCGAGTTTCAAAGTTGTACTCTAGTTTTTTGGCCTGTTTTAGGAACTATTTAACCCCTTGTTGGGTTTGCTTCCTGACCTTTGTTGACACTAATGTTGCTTATTGTTGCTTAATGATCGTAATATTCGGTACTTAGACCACTTCTTTGGTTTCATGTCCTTGTTGGGATTGTTCTGAGACTGGACTTCCATACTAATGCTCTTGTTTGCAATGAGGGTGTTTCCGCTCATTGCCTTCTCTTTTACTTAAAATTAGAAGGTCGTAATACAAAACTTTGCTTTCGGTCTTTCTCACTCTTTCATTCTTTTTTTTCAAAGATCCAACCTCATTGATCATAGTCCTAAATTTCTGATTAGTGGGATGGATCAACGAATCGACGTTTTTACAGATCTAGCCGCCTAAACGGGATGTTTTACAACCTTGAGAGGGACATAATGTAGGACTAAATGTGCCTTTTTCCACCTTTGTGGGTGAATTGTCAACAATCTAGGACTTGTTCTTTGACCTAAACCAGTCATACACATTTAATTTCTTGCTCATATGATCGATTATTCCCTATAGTACTCGCGTGTAGGGGTGCTCAACAAAACCCGAAACCCGGAGACCCGCCCGTACCCGCCCGTCACCCGGACCCGCTAGAGTCCCGCCCGCCATATTCGGCACGGGCGTTGGTTTTGAGCAACGAATATCGGCTGCTTCCGGGTGGGTGCTCGGTATAGCCATCGTTACTGATGGTTATACCCGGCCCGCCCGGTATGGCCTCATATTGGCCCAAAGCCCGGTCTTCCACAAGCCCAGCCAGCCAGCCCATTTTCGTGCTTCACTTAATTGCGTTAGATTTGGAAATCAGCATCATCAAAAACGCAGCAGCATCGAGCGATCTCTCGGCAAGGGAACCAAAAACGCAGCAACAAATCGCGCAGAATCAATTCGGTAAGTATTTCTTCATCAAATATCGGATGAGTAGTTGTATTAGGTTTCAAATTGATAGTTGTTTCCTAAATCTTGTGATTTCCTAAATCAAATCGACTTTGAAATCAGACTGAAAAGCTGGGAATATATATCGATGATTCCCATGAATTTCCCATTGAGAAATTATACCACTGAAAAGAATAGAGCTATTATCAGACACATTCAGTTTCGTGAGCATGGATGAGCTGAGGCAAAGGAACAATGAGGCTATTGAGGTCAGTTTTAAAGGACATGTTCTTTCATCTGAAATCTGAAATTTGAATTAAGCATGACAACTTTTGTTTCCTTTGTGGTATTAGGGTAATTTATTGGTTATATATATATAGAAGATGCTGTATAATTTTTTGCTGCAAATCACATGAAGTTGTTGCATGCTTCATGTGATTAATAATATCAAAACCTGAAAGTGTTTTGATATTATTAGGGTGTTACATGAAGTTGATGCAAGCTTCTACAATTTAGAAAATGTTTTCTTGGTCAAATTGCTACCTTAATTTTTATCTACTGAATTTTATGCTATAAACTTAATACTTTGCTAATTAATAATATCAAAACCTGTTAAGTTGCAAGTCTTTGATATATCAATCTATGTCGAATGTCTTCTCTAATACGTGACCGGGTTTTTATGGTTTCGATTATCTTTGTCCATCCATATTCTGTGATCGGCCTTATGCAATGCATTTGTCCAAAATCCATTGGATTTGTTGGCCACAAATGGCTGACTTGTACTCTGCCCGCTTCAATTGCTACCTTAATTTTTATCTACTGAATCTATCTTTGTATTGGTTTGAGTCACGATGTACATTTTGGGTATTTATGTTTGTTTTCATTGTTGTGTATTGATGTAAGGTCCAGTCTGGAGGCCAAGCACATGTACCCGTTGGTGAGGATGCATCTGCGGTTGTCTATGAGGGTACACCTCTTGACGATTCGAAATTAAAGTCTGAGGTATGGAAGGATTTTACTAGGTGTCAAATAGGTGATACTGTCTATGCATATTGCCATCATTGCCATACTAGGTTAACTGCCAACCCTTCTGCGTGCGGGACAACTAGTCTAAGAAATCATCTTAAGACATGTAAAAAAAATCCCAAAAGACGTGTTGTTGAACCTAACCAAGGACTCCTCAACTTTAACAGTGCTACTAAAGAATTGACCCCTTGGCATTTTGATCAAACTGCTTGTGAAATTGGACTAGCTAAGATGATAATTTTAGATGAGCTTCCCTTTAGTCATGTAGAAGGAAAAGGGTTTCGGGCGTTCATGAAAATTAGTTGTCCAGCTCTGACGGTCCCCTCTAGGCACACTGTTATGAGGGGCGTCTTCAAACTATATGTATCAGAGAAACAGAAGTTGTATGACTATTTCAAGACTTGTGGTCATAGGATGTCCTTGACAACTGACACCTGGACGTCAGTGCAACAAATAAATTACATGTGTCTGACAGCCCATTTCATAGACCATGATTGGGTGTTGCATAAGAAGGTAATAAATTTTTGCCCAATCAAAAGTCATAGTGGCGAGGATATTGGGAAGGCCATACAGTTGTGTCTTCAATCTTGGAGTCTTGATAAGCTCATGACGGTTACAGTCGATAATGCGACGCCTAATACATTAGCCGTTGATTATTTGAGTGAGCAAATGAACATGTTAGGCACGTCATCTCTAGGAGGAGAATTCATGCACATGAGATGTATTGCCCACATCATCAATCTCATAGTGCAAGAAGGCTTAAAGGATATAGCCACTTCTGTGGAAAGGATAAGGTGTGCCATAAAGTTTATTAGAATGTCTCCCGTAAGGTTGCAGAGGTTCGCAGAAGCTGTTAAACAAGCTAAGATAGATGGGAAGAAATTGCTATCTGCGGATATGCCCACTAGATGGAATTCAACATATTTGATGCTCGACTCGGCATGCAGGTTGGAGAAGGCCTTCGGAGTGTACGATATTTATGACCCTATTTTAGGGAATGAGATGGGGAGGAAAAAAATAAGAGACAAAGATAACAAAACCACGCTTCTTGGTAGGATAACTCAACATGACTGGGTTGAGTGTAGGTGTTTCTTGACCTATTTGAAGTTATTCTATAACATGATCGTTCGTATCTCTGGGTCTTATTATGCTACGTCTAATAATATTTTAGATGATATATGTGATCTTTACACCCATATTGAGGAGGGTCTCGTGCACGAGAATATAGACATGCAATCCATGGCCCGCAGGATGTTGGAAAAGTTCAATAAATACTTTGGCACTTTCGATATGTTGAACTTGTATACATTTCTAGCCCCAGTATTTGATCCAAGAAAGAAGATGGATTTCGTCTCATTTGCCGTCAACAGGATGTACTCGAAAGGCACTGCATCAAAACTAATGCCAGTTATCGAACGAGCATTAAATGATTTGTTTGGGGAGTATACGCGCTCACATGTATCTAATACAAGTAATGCGCCAGTCATGGATTCAGACTCCAGACCAATTGATCTTGAGGTTGAGAGTATGGCAGACGGGGCTACATTTGCAGCATATAAGAGGAGAAAAAAAAATCAAGGAGGTACTGCCAAATCTGAACTTGAGAGGTATCTCAAAGAAGAAGAAGCAGAGCCTACTAAAAACTTCGATGTGTTGGTTTGGTGGAGTCAAAATGCGGCGCGATACCCGATCATTTCGAGAATGGCTCGTGATATATTAGCCATTCCAGTTTCCACCGTGTCATCCGAGTCTGCTTTTAGTACCGGTAGGAGGATCTTGACGGATTTTAGGAGTTCTTTGCATCCTAATACCGTGCAAGCTCTAATTTGCACACAAGATTGGTTTAAAATGGCAGTTGCAAAGGATCCTACCGTGGAGGACATGACACCGATGGCGAGAGCCGCTTTTCTGGTAGAGAGTATGGAGAAACTTCAACTGTATGAAGAAGGTAATACACAAGTTCATATTAGTATGTTTTTTGTTCGTGTAAGTATAATTATGACACGATAAATTAATCTGCAGAGCTAGTTCAAAATCTCCCCTCTTGCGGCGTGCCGATCATAATGTGACTAGTCTATTTCAGGAACAAGGGTACGAATGTCTTTCTAAATATCAATTTATTCAATTCTTATATTTTCATTCATTATTATTTATATTTTATACTATTTAAATCTAATTATAATTTTATTTGTGTTGTTGGTGTATGTACAAAATTAACAGTCTCGATGGGAGCATGACACCTGGAGATTGCAGCTTTGGATTTTTCTTATATAATTTATTTTGTTTTAATTTTACGTACGAAATTTGATTTTAGATGATTTGGGAAACGATTATGTACTATTGCATTTGGAATAATTATTTATGATTTTGGGGTTTTTTTCATCTTTAAAGATAAATCAATTTGAAGGACTATTTAAGTCCTCGTTGATTTGTTTTAAAGGTTTTTGGCCCCATAATTTTTTTTATGTGTTTGTGTTATGTTTTTTTATGATCTATGTTTTAAAAATGGTTTTGTTAATAATTAGTCATATTTAATCTTAATTTAAATTTATTTTTCTGATTTAAGTCTATATAAATAAGACTTGAAGTTGAACTAACTAAACATTACTTAAATAATACATTTGTTATTTTTTTGACTTGGAAATGAAGTTAATTAGCA
Source organism: Erodium maritimum (assembly GCA_963921825.1). NCBI lineage: Eukaryota > Viridiplantae > Streptophyta > Magnoliopsida > Geraniales > Geraniaceae > Erodium > Erodium maritimum. The sequence continues at coordinate 67,731,871 of OY997595.1, read as the reverse complement.
AAAACAGACCTATAGGCTCTTGGGCCGAAATAATAAACAAAATAAGTCAGGCTTGATATTAAAAAAACTGCTCTTGGGCTTATATTTCGGCCCATTCTAATCTGGGCAGTCCTGATCCGTCCATACCCGCCGACCCGTTCTCCCGCCCGGCCACACATACCCGAACCACCCGCCTCTACCCGGGTCCGGTTCGCATTTATTCTTACCGCCTGCATCCGGGCGGGTCCGGGTTTTGGGCCACCGGGCCGGGTACCCGCCCGATGAGCAGCCCTACTCGCGTGCGTGTGTTACAGGGAAAAAACATTAATTACAAATATTGTAAACACGGAGAGTTAAATTTATTTTTATCATTAAAACCTCAAAAAAATATGGACTATTAGATCAAGTTGATCCAATGGTTCAAATTGTTTACCAAAAAAAGTTGTGTTTATCATAAAAAAAAAGTGTCTATGTACGTATATATATGATTGGATATTATTTAGGGTTTCAAATTACGTGCCGCCGAGACTCTGACCACAACCACGAATATGGCCGAGAAAGGTACGCCGCCGGGAGATATATGTACGGAGTTACATGCAAAAGTCAACCTTAAGCAACAAGGTATCCCCCAAGACATTGCTGTGAAACTTTTTTCAAAACTGAGCATCAAAGATTTGGTGAGATTCAAGAGTGTTTCCAAGCATTGGGATCGCATGATCTGCGACCCGTTGTTCGGAAAAACCTACGTGGGCAACTCCGCTTTGAAGAATTGGCTTCTCTTCCTTGAATTTAAACGGGAAGGAGTGGCGAGGATTGCTCGCCTCAGTATTCCTGAAAAACCGAACCATCGGTGCGAAGCCAAAACCGAGTACGGGATCCCCTTACCGGACCAGATCATCGGTGATGTCAAGATCTTAGGTTACGCGGACGGTCTGTTGTGCATCTCCGGCGAACAGGGAAGGATTCTGTTGTATAACCCTAGCACCCGCGAGTGTCGGGATCTTAGCCGGCCCAATGATTATTTGGGTCGTCGTAGGATCTATTATTTGGCGGGAATAAGATACGACAAGCGCACCTCGGACTATAAAGTGGTGGCAATATTTTTTGAGGGATGTTCCTCAAGGGAGAACAACAAGGTGATGGTGTTCTCCCTGAGGGAGAATTCCTGGAGGGAGGCAAAACCCCCCTCCAGGAATCCAGATTTCCCCTACTCGATCATGTGTGATGACACCCACCGAGTTCCGGTCAACGGGGCTATCCATTGGTTCGTTCGGGACCGAAACCAGTCACAGGTGATCGTTGCTTTCAACCTCGCGACCGAGGAGATAAAGGAGATTCCCCTGCCCGATCACGAGGGTTACGCGGAGGCCGTCGCGCGGCCCAAGTGTAAGGTCGAGTTGGGGGATCTCAGTGGGCGTCTTGTTTTGATGTTGCATAACCAATACGACGAAGGAAGGGAGTTCTACGTCGAGGTGTGGTTGATGGAGGAGTACGGAGTGAGCTCGTCGTGGGTTCGGCAGGACTTGCGAGACACTTTCGCGGTGGAACGTGAAGTGAAGCTGCGGACCCCGATATCTTGCTGGAAGGGACCCACCTTTCTTTGCCGGAAAGGTGATCGGGTCTTGATTTGGAATGTCGTGCAGGATTTTTGGCAAGGAACCTATGTTTGGGGACATCATGATTGTACCGGCGAATGGATCGGCACTCCGATGGGCTTTCGCAACACCTTGATTGCGTTTTCACCTAACCCAACCTCTCCTTATGGACTTCGTTTGTGATTCCATCTCTACACTTTACTTTTTGTTATGGTAATAAAATGTATTATGTTGATTGATTTTGGATGACTAGTTAGTTTGGACTAAACCATACATCAGTTACGATTTTAAGATTTGCTTGTAGGAGTGTCTCTGGACGGCTCCCGCTCCTTTTTTACGTGTTCGTAGTTGATATTTATAAATGAAGTTCCCTCAAAAAAATGGAGTGGAACATAAACACTAAATTGGATGCTGAAAATCACTATAGTACAAAAGGTTCGGTCTAGGTAGCAGTAGCAGTGCCGTTGAAGTTCTCTAAAATTGGCTGCATTGAAGACTCGGTTGAGAATCCAAGCTTTAGCATCACCTCTTCCAGGCGTTGAGCATCCGTCAGGTACAAGTAACCAATCTACATAGAGAATGTGTTCAAGTGATTCAGTTCGCAAAGAAAGAAAGAACAAATTCATATAACATAGCATATTAATCACAATGTCAAATTTCAAAGTGCTCTGAAATGCTCTTCTCATTCCCCATCGAGTCGTGTTTTTAGGGTTTGTTTTGTGGGGGATGGATGGTGACGGCAAGAGATCCGACCCCATCCCTCATTCGTCATGTCTCTCGAGCCAAACTGCAAAATGGGGAAGGCGTTGTCCCTCCATGAACAAATGCAATTCATTCTATTAGTGGCGGATGAAATGGTAGTTCTGGATGGAACCAGAGGAAGTGGAGTCGTGGACGTTGGCAACAAGCCACTGCAATTCGCCATGGTTGATAAGTTTCTAAGCTCCAAGTCGTTCAACCCAAAAACGATGTTTGAAATCTTGGCAGGGGCGTCACGCTGTCAAGAACTGGTAGTGAAGCAGATTGGCAATGGCGTCACGATCCTGCACATGAACCGTGGTCCTTCCATCAATCACTGATCCATGGTCCAGAGGCGGCCTCTTTCAGGTGCCTGCAGATATGGGTCGTCAGAGTATCCAACCTCCCGTCTGATTGCATGTCTCGACAGATGGAGGAGATCATCGAAGGCAACCTTGGCCAATGCGTCCGTGTGGAGTGCGACGCCTTGGGAAGATGTTAGGGCCCATTTCTCTTGAATCCAGATCCGCACCGACATAACCCGACCCCTTTAATGACGTTTCAAGGTGAAGTGTCCATACGTAGATTAACCGGTCATGGCGGAAGTTCAGTATGAGTGCCTAGCAGACATCTGACACCAGTGCGGTTGTCTCGGTCATACCTTACGGGACTGTCCCATGCCACCATCGAGGGCTTCCCCGAAGGTCGTCCAGTTCGAAAACTCCAACGAAAATTTGGATTTTTTTGGGTTTTTTACATATTATTTTTTAAATCTAAATTATTAGGGTAAAATCGTCATTTTCATACAAATTGCAACAAAAAGACAAGTTCAGGTGTTTCCTTAAGATTATCAAAGAAGATGGCTACAAGTTATAAGAAATGAATACCTCGGAGTACTTTTTGCAATTATCCCAGAATTATAATCCCAAAATAAGTGTCTTACTTTCCTAACACAGATGTGTGTTCATCTCCTTTTTAGATAGTTAATTGATCATGGGTTAACATCTCACCTTAAGTCAGGTGGAGACATGAAAACTCATGAAGTAGAAGGTGAAAATCCAAACCACTAAAAATTAAATTCTTAATTCTTGAAAATATTCTAATAGGACACCTATTATAAGACCGAGGGAGTAGATAAGGTATCATATGATATATGCTTTCATTCTGATGAAGTCCGGGGTAATTATGAAGTCCATATACTTTAAACGGAATTTGAAGAATGGAACAATCTTGGGAATACTCAAATAAAGTTTGGTATGCAAAAGGTTATGAGAGGTTATTAAACTCCTTTCAGTATTGCAGTTAAAGAAAGCATGAAACAAGCATGAACAGAACATAGAGTTTTGTTGTGCAAAAAAGTATCATCAGATATTCGCTTTTAGCAACGAGTAGCCCTCTTCTTTAATAATTGCAAAAAGTGCCTTGAACTTCGTCTTTTTACTGCATTTTGTATAAATTTATTTCAAAATGACAATTCTACCCTTGGAAATATTAATTTAAAAAATAATAATTAAATAACAAAAAAATCTATATTTTCGTATCCTATATGAAATTTTTAATTTTTTGTTTTTTTTACTTAGTATTTTTTTAACCTAAATTGTAAGGGTAAAATCATCATTTTTATACAAATTACCACAGAAAGATACTTTTTTACAATTATCAAAAAGAGGGCTACAAATTGCAAAAAATGAATACGTACTTTTTTACAAGTATCCCTAATATCAATAAACTGCAATGTAAAAGGTGCATACCAGAGTTTCCAATGAAGATGCTCTGTTATAAACAGCTACTCCAGCACGTTTTTTCGTCCGTGTTTTAGAAGTTGAATTGATATTCTTTCCCCACTTGAGGACAGCCCTGCAGTCAATGTGTCAAATACCATCAGTAGGAAAAAGGAAATTCAATCAAAAGAACGTGACAACTATGGACAGCAAAAGGTTTGGTGCTATCTCCACCAAACCCCAGAAATTAATCACAATCCGTATCATGTTTACAATACTTGAAATGAAGAAAAAATATAACTCCAAGCCTTAGACATTGGCTTCTACATCAATGACACTTCAATTTTAACTAGTAAAGTAAACCAAGTCAATCTATTACAGCTCCGGAGTGACTTCTCTTTACAGCAGAATTCAAAGTCGTCTAACTGTTTATAGCACACGGTACACAATTAGATTTATGTTAGTTTTCAACAAAATGACTATTTTACCCCTGGTTCTTGTATAAATAATTTGTTTCATAAGAAACTAAAAAAATTATTTTCATAACTATTCTTATTTTATATGTAATTTTGTTCCAAGTGGATAAATGTGTCATTTATTTTATTATTTTTAGAAAATTCCATTTAGTTTAATGGAATTTCAAAGGATGGACAATACGGGCAAACAAAAGGGTTTAAGGTTCACATTTTGTCAAAAGGTAGTTTTCCGAAGTGGGCAATTCAAAAGGGTAGTTTTAAGCAATTCCCCCTTGGTTTTATCTCAAAGTTCTAGCTCATATATCTGGAGTATAATTATGCCAAAGTGTCTTTTCATTATGGTAACATATCAGGCAGTGCATTTGTTATTTGTTAATGCTTTACAAGATTATAGTTCAGCTCTAGGCAGCTTGCATAACAGAAAAGTTTATGAAAAGGAGAAAATCTTCACTAACCGTTCCTTTTCTGTCAAACAATTGTCCTTTACAAGTTTATGGAGCAACGCATCCTGAAACAAGGCAAGTATGAGTCTTAAAATATTTTGTATACAGTTGATAAATAAGAAGCTACAAAATGCAAGAGCCTAAAATAAGAGTACCATAGCAGAAACATAGGGAAAATAATTAAATAAAAAGAAAAAGATTGAAAAAAGATTCAACATATGTCCGGAATCATTCGAGGAAGTCTATAAACTATCAAAGAATAAACAGAAGAAAATAGAATGTGTAAACAGAATCTTAAAAAGTGAAAACTATGACAATTATAGACGCATTATACCTGTGCTTCACACCGTACTACAGACATCACACGGTCATTAAACTCTTCGATGCTTAGAGGGGGAAACAGAAAGTGCCTGCGAGCATATAACTACAAATTTGAAGAAACGTCAAAAGTTAGATATGTTGAAAGGTCAGACTGGGAAATAAAAGAAAATTATGCACACCGAATATATCTGGAAAAGGGAGAATTATTCCATGGATTTCATCAATCCACATCTTATAACATGCTAGCCCCAATATAAGTCAATACATGAATGTTTATGTTGCTTCCATGATTGTGTAACTAGCAAACCTTGAAGTGCCAACACATTATCAATAGAACACGCTCACCTAGGAAAAACCCCATCCCATGGCAAATTATAGACTACAGAAGACAACAATGGTGAATCAATTGAACTAACTATCGTATGCCCGAGCTCTGTTTACTTGAGCAAGAAATACGTATCTTCAGTCATGTCAAATTCCTCTTATACTCACTTGATAGAACGTTTATGAGCAGTTATCAGTTACTCTTTCACAATCATAAATGTTGCTAGTGACTCATATGCCTACACACACATGAACATACACAATGCAAAGCAAACTTCTATAAGTATGTATATAGAAGTACATAATGAATGCATACCACATCCACAAAGTAATTGGATATATTTGTTTCTATCCTACCAAGATTATTTTCTTCTTTCAACCTCCAAGTTAGTTGACGACTAATCCTCCAAATAGGAATTGGGTGTGAATGAACATCATCCCAGTATGTGTTTCCATTGCTTTTAGAAATACTAAAAACATTTTTTTGTGATTCATGACTCATATGGGTACATATATAAAACAATAAATTTGGGAAATACAATCTTCACCACTTTTCAGGCATGAGGTTACAAACATATGTACAATATACACTTCAAACATTGTTAGCACGTGACTTTACATGTATTATGAGTATAACCAGTATAATATAATTAAGTGGGAAAAAAAGTAACGGAATTGAACGTGAACCTCATAGATGCAATCACCAATATATGCCAACGACGCTGCATTGAAAACAGATTTAGGCTTCTCAACTTTTGGTGCACTAGGCAACCATACATCATACCCCATATACGATTCATCTGATTTCGGCTTCTCCCCTGTCAGTTCAAAATCCCCATTAAGAGTTATATTGACATGCCATCATACTTCAATTTGTTACAAACAATGGAGCATGCAAAAAGAAATATATTTAGAATTTCTAATCTTATTTGTAGTTTGGGGATAGACCTGAAAAGGAACCCTTGAATAAAAACCTATTTTTGCGGTTAATATATATGACATGGCTGTATAATTCTATCATTTTCCTATAGACATAAGTTTTTTATATCAATTTGCAATGCTATTAGCCCAACATAAAGCAATGCTTACATATATAACCTCATGGGTAATTAATTCCCTCACTCTTTCGCTTACTGAAAAAACAACTCTAAAGGTGATAATGATAACATAACTTTCATTTTCTATCCCCACTTTTCCCAGTAACCAAACAGAAAATTCAACTATACAATAACAATAAGTACACATACATACACACCCAACCCATCCAGTACAAGAATCCCGAGAGGATAAGCAAGCTGAATTACAAACTTCTACACCAACAAAACCAAAATCCAAATCCCCTTCCCACGAAATTTCCTCCAGTTTCATTTCCGGCGTTTTCTCATCATCCAAACACCAGCTCACAGAAAACGAACTCAAAAAAAAAAACACAGCCACAGACACGGAACAGAACCAGATTCACGAGTTCCACACCATTTTTACCTTGGGAAGACGGGACCGGAATGCTTCTCCGTTTGAGGAGGTTCGAGACGGAGATGGCGAGTGACTCGTTTTGAGGAGTGGGAACGGGAGTCACGGTGGCGGGGCTCTTCTTGACCTTTCGCGGCGCGTTGGGGTTGTACGGAAGTCTCTGCTGAGTGTCTAGCGCAGCTCTCGCCGGAGAGAAATTGACGGAGGGAATCGGCATCGCCGCAGCTCCGGAGTCGCGCGAGTGCTGTGACTGTGAACGGAGAAGATGAAGAGAGAAGAGAGGTTTTAGCCTAGTTGAGATAACAGTGTGAACGGGCTCGCGGCTTTTTTCTACAAGGCCGATTGGGCTCTTGTGGGCCTGCTTGTAATGTATTGGGCCTGGGCCTCATGGTCATGTAGAGTTGTGATGACGTAATGTACTTGTTTTTTCTAGTTATTTTTGAAATTTAAATTTTCAAGGACAAAATATAGAAAAACTTTTGAATTTGTTTAGAGCATATTTTCAAGGGATTAGCCAACTGAAGACGAGTAGTACAAACAAACAAGATTGACTCATCCAATGTCCTACAATGCTGGAAGTGATTGGTCAGATAAAATCAGCCAACTCGTCCGGCCTCTCGCTATATAGAGGTGATTAATCAAACGATCCTGAACGAAAAACCACGTGTTGCGTGGAAAATATCTGCAAAGAGGATGAATTGAGTGTGCCGATGAATTATTCTCCTCAAAATGGATGATTCGATTTTCACTTATTCGTCCATTTTTAGTTCATCACAATTTATCCTACAATGCAAGGGTTCTTAGACAGTTAGACTGTTATATAATATCACATTATATGCATATTAAGGTGGCATAGTTGTGGGAAAGGTTGTAAACCATGTTAGTCGGTAGTCAGACAGAAAGCGATTTTAGATATTCGGTGAGAATTAATCTGATTATTATTTTATTATTTTTTATTATATATATTATCAAATTTTATATTGTACGATAAAAAATATTAAAAATATTGAAAAATATAAACATTCTACTGCACTAAAAGTATCCTACAATTCTACTATAGGCTCGTGCATTTTTTATGTTTTATAAATACCAAACAAAAAAGTTAATAGCGTAATTCAAACTCGGGATATAATACTTGGACAAAGTGTACTCTATTAACACAACTAGCATTATTTTATGGTCTCACTTAGTTTGTAGAATATTAAAAAATGTTTTTTATTAATTACGAATCTGACCCAACGTCTGACCGACCCACCAATTAATCAGTCAAGCGGTGATTAATCGGTCAACTCAGGGATTAATCGGTCATATTCCGTTTAAACGGTCTGGAGCGCCCTAACAGAATAAATCAAATCTACAATGCCTATTTCAACGCTTAGACGCCTACAGACGGAGATTTTTAACATCTTAATTGTGGGACTAGACATGGTGGGATACTTTTTGCAATCCCTTTTAATAATTCATTTAATGCAAAATTAAATCAAAACAAAGTGGAAAATCATGAATTAAATTGCAGCATTTACCTCAACTTTTATTCAACAAAAACATGAAATGGACCATCTCCAAACCAAAGATATGCAATTATTGAGAGGTTCACTACATTTTGCTACTAGTGAAAATGAAGAGTATTATTGGACCGCTCTATCCTCTATGGTCTACTACATGATTTATATGTTACCAAAAGAAAAGTGACAACAACTACCTAACACAAAGTGTTTTCGTCGCAACACTTTTACATGGATTAAAACTAACACTTCCCTACTACACATGTTTGTTGCCTAAATGGCTAACATCATATTGTCACCTTCTCTTTTGATTCTAGTCCAGGCCACATAGAGGTTATCTGCTACGGTCGAGTCCTCCGAGCCCTGGTGAAACTCGTTTTAAAATCGAGCAACTTGTGTTTCGTCATTGAAATTTTACTCTTATGTAGATAAATGTTGTGTATTGGATAAGACTGTATGATTAGAGCCTCGTGCTTGTGTTTTCTTCTGATATTTATTTGATGTGGATTTCACATTTGAACATTACTTGATGCATGTAGTGTTAGACATAGTAAGATTAGATTAGACATTAGCATGTTAGTTCGGAGATCAAGTCAAAGACAGTCAAACACTTCTTAGATGATATCGTCGATTTATGTCATTTTTTTTTAGTGTTTATGAGCTCTCTTTATTCGTTTTTTTTCCTCCTTTCAGATCTTGAGTATTGTGTTTCATCTTCGTATCTTTTTTCGTGTTCTGTGTGAGTGAGGTCGATCTATTACTTTCCGAACAGTTGAGAAATATGTTATGCTTCACTTGTTTTAGACTTGAGGATTTACCCTTTATGCTTTCATGTGAACTGTTTAGAGCATCCACAATACTCACCGTCGACACTAGTGGAGAGGTGTTGGCGGTGAGAATTAAAATAATATTTTTTTGTCTCACCGCTAGCTTATCGTCGGGGGAAAATGTCAGCATCGGCAATGGTAGGTGATAAGAGCTGGTGGTAAGAGCTTTTTTATTCACAATTTTGCTCACCGCCGGTGTTGAGAAGAGGTGGTGAGCTCCCTGTCGGTCATCACCGCCAGCAAGCTCCCCGCCAGCTCATCGTCAGCTCCTCGCCTACTCTCTGTCGCCGATTACTCTCCGTCAGCACCTCCCCGCCAGCTTCCAACCCACCACTGTGGATGCTCTTAGTATCTGAAGTTTCAGACGGATTCATTCATCTATTCAGGACAAAACGAAGTTGGCGTGTGATTTTCTTCCTCAAACTCACATGATTTTTAGTCTATGTATTTTCCAACTAAAAATCAGACTAAATGAACGGATGAGTTTCACTAATGGTCTTATTAGTAAACATAATTATGTTAGATTCACCCAATAGTATCTTGCCACCTGTTCCTATTCCTTGTGTTTTGACTGGTTGATATTAACGATTCATATAATAGCAGGACTGGGCCTTGTGGCAGTTTCCAGCAGGCCACGTGGTGCGAGCTGGGCCGGCCTCGTCGAAACGCTGCCGTCGCTTTACCGCACTTGCTGTGCCGTCCCTACAACAACGAATGTGCAATCCATTCACAATTATCACCAATAAATAAATAATAACTATAAAATGTATTTCATTATAATATTAGAAATTAATATTATAGTTTAATTGAAGGGTAGTTGAAGGAAAAGTGTCGGCTTTTTATCCAAAATACCTTGTTCCTAGTTCCAAACACCAAGACATGGGCTTTAATTAGCTACACGCACATCCAAAATATCTAAAATAGACTCTCAATTTTATTTGAAGGGATGATTTTACGTCATTAGGTATTTATTCTTTGTAATTTGAATTTTTTAATAGTTATAAAAAAACAGTTTTGTTATGAATATTTGATTGGATGACCACATGGAATATTCTGGATAAGAGTTTACAAGACTTTTGTGGGAGTTAGAAGACTTTTGTATTTTGAATTTTATTATTTATGTAGTTCATTAAGGTTATGTCTCTATGATTATAAGTCTATAAATAGAGGTCATTGTAAAGGATGAAGTGATCAATAATATTCTATTTTCTACTCTCTCCATATTCTCTTGTTCTCTCTATTTTTTGTTCTTCCATTCACAAGTATCGTTCTTACTTTTATAACACGTTATCAGCACGAATTGCTCTACTATCCAGGTATCAAAGTTTTGTATTATCGTGAATTTATTTTAATTCGATTCATGTTTATTTATACAAGTTCATTTATGTTTTTCGATAAGTATGCTCTGTGATTGCCAATATACATTGGATCTTTCACATCAGAAACTTGATGTTTATTATATACTTGTGTTTTGTTTTTATTTGATACTCGAATATAAGATTTGTTGAAATCGAGTCATTTGGACCTGAAGTTCCAAGATACGAACCGTTTTTCTTATAACATGCAACTTGGCTTAAAAGCATGAAGCTTGAAAAAAAATTCACGATACGGTTACATGAGTAGTTTAGCTACTCCATGTGTTCTCTCGTCGCATGGTCATCTTGTGAATAAATTTATGAGGTTGTATATTTGTAGCCTGAAGTTTACAAATATGATGATATGTTGGATCAGAATTTTCAAATACATAATACCATTGACTTGATGTATGTTGGACCAGAAGTTCCAAATACATGGTACAACAAATGGTTGTGTATTCTCTCCCATATATGAATAAGAGTATTATAGTTGATGGTTCATGTAACTAATGGCACGTTCTTTACTTATATTTTTACTTAGTTGATTATATTGATTTTATAGTTTTACAATGTCGAACCATTTTGAACCCGAAGTTCAAATATTAACGATAAAAGATTTACGGAACCTGCAGTTTTGATTAAAGATCGTGGGTCTTATAACCTGAAGAAATTAGAGTGACCCGAAGTTCACATGTACCTAATGATGACAAAACCTGAAGTTTTGGTTCAAAGTATAAACTTGAAACTTAAGCCTGAAGCTTGTAACTTGTGTCCGTGGCTTGAAGCCTAAAATTTTATATATAGTTATTTTTATTTACTACGAATACTCCCACGAGCTTTCTCGGTGTGTGGTTATATACATATCTAAAATCGATATTTATACACCCAACGAGTTCGTTCATTGTGTAAATCATAATATATGCTTATTCATATTTGTGTGAACATTATACAAATTCGATGTGTAACCTGAAGTTTACACAAGTCATGATATTGTGAACATGAAGTTCTATAATTGTCAAGAAATTTTTTTTATTGGACCCATCATCCAAGTAAACAAGATACATGCAATTACTGAAGAAAAAAAATGTGACATGAAGCTTACATAAAGACTTGAAGTTCTAAGTTGGTATCCTTGCAAGATAAATCAAAGAAACTATTTTCACACATCATCATATTATTTATAATCGATGAAAAATATTTTTCTCTACATTACTTCCATCTAGTATGCTCTTGAAGTAGCATTACCGAGAACGAAAAGAATCGGACTTAATATATTTATTAAGTAATGAATTATTGTTGAAAACAATCAAGCTCGCCCTATTGGCAGCACTCCATTCACTAAAGAGAATGTGATAGGATATGGGTAGATCTAGACCCAAGCAAGACCGATGCCCCTGACGTGGTCGCGGTCGTAGTCATAGTTATGAGCCAAATAATTTCCAAATTCCATGAAAAAAAAAAGGTGTACCACAAGAAGTGGAATGAGTATGAAAGGCCCAAGAAAGAATATAGTACATCAAATGAAAACTCATGAACATGATGGAAGTTATATTGTAAATGTAATTGGTTGCGTACCTGAAGTATGATCAAAGATTTGATTGAAGGAAAATAATAAAATGGTAGAGACAAACTTTATGGATAACATGGATCCTGAAGATCTAATCGAATGTCTTTAACTCATTTGTAATTGATGACGGGAAAACAAGTATCATGCATATGAGCCAATCTTTGGATGATTTGTATTCATAATTCTCTTATATTCTTTTGTAGTATGTAAACTAATACCTTGCTTTTCTAAGATAATAAGAATATGAATCCCAGAAGTGATATATCTATTTACAGAAAAGGATAACGATATGAATATGGTTGATAGTGTCACTACACATACAATTCTGATAGACAAGAAATATTTTTCATGTCTGACCATGGTCGAGGCAAACATGAACACCATTATGGGTGCTGCAAATATAATAGAGGGCTCCGGAAGAGCTACCTTGTTATTGCAAAATAAAATATTTTGAGTGTCTTGTTTCTAATTTTATTTATTTGTCTTATGACAAACTATGGACAAAAGTTTCTCTAATTATGTTAAAAGCAACGGGAAAATATCTGGTGCATCGGATCTTATTGAAGCCTCCGGAAGAGCCAGTGTAATGTTATAGAATTTATTATCAATGATGCAATATTCTCAACCAGATCAAAAAGAAACTTGTTAAGTTTCAAAGATATTCGCTGAAATGGTTATCACATTGAGACAACAAATGAAAATGATGTTGAATGTTTATACATCACATCCGTGGTCTCGGGGAGAAAAGAAATTGTTGAAAAACTCCTTTTATATAGTTTTGGATTATATTATACTTTCATTATTCCAATTAAATGCAGTATGGTGATTAACCAAAACCCAATGGACCCATCAAATTTTATGATATGACATGATCGTTTAGGCCATATGGGTTTCATAATGATACAAAGAATTATAGAAAATTCACATGGACATACCCTGAAGAGTAAAAATGTCCTTTTTGTCAAAAGATTACCCATGTGTTGCTTGTTTTTAAGGAAAACTTATTACAAGACCATCTCCAATGAAAGTTGAGACTGAATGTCCAACATTTTTAGTAAGAATTCACATAGATATATTGGAATTCATAACACGTGATATGTTTACGGCACGATTTGTCGACTATCAATTTGATGAGACAATTTCCCTGCATTAGGGGGAGATAAAGAAACGTCTGAAAAAGAAAGACGAGAAATTTCATGGAATGCATTGACATTGTCTCATTTTGATCCTCGTACGAATCAATATGAACTAGAAGTTCAGAAAATTATCCACTTACAAAAGGTTGAAAATACACTGCCTGATGCATTTACGGATGTTAAGACTGTGATAAAATCACAGATACCAGTTGCTAATGTTACTTAGAGAATTAATCTTCCTGATGAAGAAATGGGAAATATGCTAGCGCTAGCAAATGAGTCTAAAGCACGCAAGAAGCGTGGCAGACCTATTGGATCCAATTATAAAACCCAAGAAAAGGAAAGGAACAAGTTCGGCAAGTTGGTACATCAAATTATATTACAATTCCCGAAGAAATAAATGTGATAAAAATGAAGAGACGTCTTCAAAAGATAATGAAACACCTGAGAAAGATGACAATGAAGAGATCTCGTTTAACTATGTCATTCCGGGTGAAAGATGGAATAGAAAAGAAATTATTGTGGATAATATATTTGCGCATGCAATTGCATTAGATATTTCAAAATAAAATGAGGATCATGAACCAAGATCGGTCAGTGAATACCGACGAAGAAATGGTTGACCAAAATGGAAAAATGTCATTGAGACATAATTGAAATCACTCAACAAACGCCAAGTATTCGGACCTGTAGTCCAGACACCTGAAGGTGTCAAACCCGTAGGATATAAATGGGTATTTGTGCGCAAAAGAAATGATAAAAACGAGGTCGTAAGATACAAAGCTCGACTCGTTGCACAAGGATTTTCACAACGACCATGAATTGATTATGAAGAGACATATTCACCGGTTATGGATGCAATCACACTCAGATTTTACTTCTTTTTATTTATTTATTTATTTATTTTTTATTTTGTTTTATTTTAATTTAATTTATTTTACTTACTTAGTATGGGTCACTTGATAATGACGTTTACATAAAAGTCCTTGAAGGATTATAAATGCATGAAGCATGCATCTCAAAACCTCAATAAATGTGCTCAATAAAGCTCCAAAGATCTTTGTATGGGCTAAAACAATCTGGTCGAATGTGGTATACTCGTCTCAGTGAATACCTTTTGAAAGAAGGATACATCAACAATAAAATATGTCCATGTGTTTTTATTAAACGGATGAAAACCGGATTTTCCATCGTCGCGGTTTATGTTGATGATTTGAGCATCATTGAAATACATGATAAACTTGTAGAGATGATGAAATACTTGAAAAGTGAATTCGAAATGAAAGATTTGGGAAAAAAAAAATTTGTCTTGGCCTTCAGATTAAACATTTGTCGAAGGACATTTTTGTTCACCAATCATTATATATTGAGAAGATCATTAAACGATTCAATATGGATAATTCACATCATTTGAGTTCCCCCGTGGTTGTTCGATAACTTGATGTGAAAAATGATTCATTTCGCCCCCGAAAAGAAGAAGAACTCCTTGGTCCCAAAGTACCACACCTTGGTCCAGAAGTACCATGTCTTAGTGACATTGGGGCGTTAATGTATCTTGCTAATTGCACTCGTCGTGATATTGCATTTTCTATTAATTTCCTAGCAAGATTTAGTTCTTCTCCGATTCGAAGACATTGAACTAGGGTTAAACAAATTTTAAGATATCTTCGAGGAACATTATATATGGGGTAATTTTATTTAAGAGACTCGAAGTATGTATTGATGGAAATGTTGATGCTGGATATTTATTGATCCCCACAAAGCGCAGTCACAAACTGGGTATTTACATAAGGTGATACTGCTATATCTTGACGCTCAACAAAACAGACCCTTACAGCCACTTCTTCAAATCACGCTGAGTTGACAGCTCTTTATGAAGCAAGTCGTAAATGTATATGACTAAGGTCTTTGATCCATCATATCCGAGAATCATGCGATGTTTCAATAAATAAAGAAAGTCAAACTATCTTATACAAAGATAATACAATTTTACTCAGATCAAAGGAGGCTACATCAAAGGAGATAGAACGAAACACATTTCTCCTAAGTTCTTTACTCATGAACTTCATAAAAGGGAGATATCTATATTTGTCAAAATTCGTTCTTATGACAATCTTGCAGATTTGTTCATTAAAGCGCTTCCTACAACTTCCTTTGGAAAGTTGGTCTACAAGATCAGCATGAGAAAACTCCGTGATTTATGAGGAGATGTTGTAATCAGGGGGAGAAATACGTGTTACACTCTTTTTCCCTTGCTTTAGGTTTTATCCCAATGGGTTTTCCTAAACAAGGTTTTTAATGAGGTAACTTATATACGTATTGTACAAATTATGTACTCTTTTTCCTTCTAGGGTTTTTCCCCTGGGTTTTTCCTAGAAAGGTTTTAACGAGGCATACTAATATTTGTACATGTCATCCAAAGGGGGAGTGTTATGAATATTTGATTGGATGACCACATGAAATATTCTAGATAGGAGTTACAAGACTTTTGTGGGAGTTAGAAGACTTTTGTATTTTGAATTCTATTATTTATGTAGTTCATTAAGGTTATGTCTCTATGATTATAAACCTATAAATAGAGGTCATTGTAAAGGATGAAGTGATCAATAATATTCTATTTTCTACTCTCTCCATATTCTCTTGTTCTCTCTAGTTTTTGTTCTTCCATTCACAAGTATCGTTCTTACTTTTATAACAAGTTTGAATTTATCTATTTGTTATAATTTACACAAAAATGAAGGTTTTGTTCTTATGATGTAGATTTAGAAATCTAAATTATAGCATTCTTAGTTTTCTTTTTATAAAATTTGTACCAAATAAAGAATACAAAATTTAAGGAATAATAAATTTTTTATTTTTTATTCTTTAATATTATTTTCTTAAATTTTATATTTATGATACAAAAATCATCATTTGAAAATAATTTTTTACAAATTATAAGAGGAAAACAAGTTCGGATATTTTTGTATAATCATGTTATTAATTAATTAAAGATATAAGTGATGTTATTATTCGTGTTGTGTGGACTTACATATTACATGCGAAATTTGAAATATAAAAATAAGTGAATAATCAAGTATTATTTTTTGAAAAACTATAAAAACTGATATATTTTTATCAATGAAAAATACGAATTTTATTTTTGAGGAGGGCTACCCACTAAGAGGCAGAAGAGTTTACAGAAAGAGAAATTACAGTAAAGAACGTGAGAGGGTTCTTCGACCATAGCAAGAAAGTCGAGGGTTTGTTCGATGGATACCCGGTCATCAGAAACAAGAAGCTTAAATGTTGAGATTTTGTTAATATGGACGAGACAGGCTCAAGGCCGGCCCAATAAATTTGGGGGTCTTAAGCGATGATTTATATGTTTTTATTTGACGAAAAATTGTTTAATCGGGTTATGCTTAAATATAGCTTTTAAATGCAGGTTAAACCAATAAAAAATTTGTTCCTATTAGACTAGAATATGGGGCCTCTAAAATAAGCTTTTTGGGACTTTTATATTTATTGATAATTGATAAATTAAGTAATACTAAAATTTTGGGGCCTTGTTTGTGTTGGGTCTTAAGCCATTGCTTAAATGGCTTAAGGGTTGAGCCGGCCCTGGACATGCTCTAGCACCCTTGAGAAAACCGTCGCATTGCAAGAAAGCCAGAGAAACTACATGCCTATGAAGAGGAGCCGAACCTAGTGATTAATATTTTTTCGTCTTCAAAATTGATTAACTGTGATCTTTGTTGAAAGCAAATCAAACCCCATAAGCCCATATCTTAGGCATATACTTATTTTTTCGATTGTTTTGTTGATTCATTTACTTTTTATCGTATATAATTTTGTACTCTCACTTTTTCAATCCATCATTTTTGTACAAAATATGAGTTAACTTAAAATAAACACAAAATAAGTTATTTTAAATAGTAGATTTGAGCCCTACACTAGTGGGGGACTGCCAGATGGGACTAGAGACCACCATAAACAATATAGACCACCAAGCACCTTATTATAATCCCCAGCCCCTTTCCTATTTCTCTGTTTAGCTCACAACACCTCCTCTTTGTTCCTTTCCCTCCTACTCTTCAACGTCCAAATCAACCGGTCAAAACCCAAAATCCCCACCGGAAAATGACCAATTACGGCGCGATCCCGACCTCCACCGCCTCCGGCGCGAGCCCCTCCACCAGCATCGAGTACCTCTCACGCGCCAAGGACCGAATCAAGTCCGGACTCGCCACGCGCCGCCCCTGGAAGGTCATGCTCGACCTCCACTCCCTCCGCCTCCCCTCCGGCTTCTCCGACGCCGTCGCGAGGCTCCGCGCCAACGCCGCCTACTTCCGCACCAACTACGCCGTCGTGATCCTCGGCGTCCTCTTCCTCAGCCTCCTCTGGCACCCGATCTCGCTCATCGTCTTCCTCGTCATGATGGCCGCCTGGCTCTTCCTCTACTTCCTCCGCGACGAGCCGCTCGTCGTCTTCCGCCGCGCGATCGACGACCGCGTGGTGCTCGTGGTGCTCTCCGTCCTGACGCTCGTGTTCCTGTTCCTCACGCACGCCACCGAGAATGTTCTGATCGCTCTGCTCGTCGGCGTGGTGCTGGTGGTGCTCCACGCCGCGCTGAGGAAGACCGAGGATCTGTACGTCGACGAGGAAGCGGCCGCCTCCGGCGGATTGCTCACCAGCGTCGGCGCCGGAGCTTCTTCCTCAGGGTAATCGAGTGGGTTTGGGAGATTGTAGTGTGTTTGTTTCCGATTCGAATTAGTGTTCTGTGAGTTCTTTTTTTTTTTATCGATTTTAGTTTATCATTCATGTCCCTCGATTTATTGGTAATTGAATTGTCTCCTAGTTTGTTTATGGTAAGCTTGTTTGAGACTATTTTATCTTTCCAAAAAAAATATTTCATAATGTCTCGGTCAAGTTAAGGTATGTACATTCCATGTATTTTTTTCTTGAAATGGGCGACGATCTAGAATTTGGGTCAATAACCTTAAAATATGTTTGAACTTTATTTTTTTTATTAATTATTGATACCCTTAAAATAAATCTCTGATTTAGTCCCTGTCTGTGACTCGAATACTGGTCAATAAGTCACAGGTCGAGCAAACATATTGTATAGCTATCAAGCAATCTCTCTAAAAGTCCTTCTCTCTCTAAACGCTCTCTATCAAATTTAATCTCTTAATCTTCTGTCGGCGGTGGACTTGTGGTTACGACCACTAAGGTCATCATCGATCTACTCTTCCACTTCTTTTTTCCTCTCGTCTTCTCTGTCTCTTTGGTTCTTTTCTCCTTCGACATTGTTGTGATGTTAGTGTCTTTCTTTGTTTTCGGCGTTTCGACCCAGATCTGACCGTGAGACACATTTTCTCCACCTCCTCTGATGGGAATCGTCGCGGATCTGGTCCGCTGCAAAGGGACTACCTCATCGCCTCGGTTTCTCTGACTTCCCCTCCGGTGTGTGATGGTACATGTTGTTCTCCTCCAACTCCGGCGTCTCGCTCCAGATTTGGTCGTGGGACGCGCTTCCTCTTCGTCTTTACTGATGATCGTCGTGAATCTGATCTGAACTCGTTGCTGTGGTGGCTGGCTTGGTCAATTTGGTTGAGATCCGCCGCTTTCGGGGCCTCCTTTCGCCTCTTCCATCTTTGGTGTTGCTCGTCTTAGCTTGGCCGCATTTTGATGGTCTCATTTCCTTCTTTTAGATTTAGATTTGGTGCTCGATATCTAAGATATCGGACTTCTCTCTTGGGTCATCTCTAGGTGTTGGCCAGAGATGGACCACCAATTATGGTAGTGGAAGTCTGACTCGAGATCCGGCCTAGGTTGGGCTTCAGTTATGACTGTTACGAAGGTCCGAGGTGAGGTCCCCAGTCTCTCCTCTACTTTTGTGCGGTTCTTCCCCTCCTACGTTTGTCTTTCAAACTTTATCGTTTTCTCTTCTCTTTTTCTCGTCACGCCGTTGATTGGGGTCGTCGGTTAAGAGGTGTTGGCCACCAACGTTTATGGCTTCTTTTTCCCTGTTTTGAAGATTTGGAGAGTTCCGGTGGGTATCATCGATTCTATCTCTTCCGTCAGCGGTGCTGGCCGTCGGTATTTTAGGTGTTGTCTATCTTTTTGTAAGTGATCGAAAACCCTATATTGAGCAGTGAGTCGGTTTTGTTCCGACTAAGCTTAGGGAATTTATTTTGTCTTAAGGTTGAGTTGTTAATTTTGGAGTTGTCCGCTTTTCTTTGTGCTTAAAGATAGACAAATTTGGATACTTTAAACTTTCTTGTAATCAATTTTTCCTAGTGCTTTATAGTGGTTAAATTCGATTGTTAGACATTTATTTGTAAGCTTCATTTGTAAACTTCATTTGGCAGTAATTCTTTGTTTGTAAACTTCATTTGGTTGTAATTCTTGGTTCAGTCCTTGTTCACCCTTGAAATGCTCCTAAGTTGTTCTTGAGAGATAAACTCTTGTCCATATTCTTTACTTCAAAGAGCTGGATTTTAATATATGCATTTGTTGATAAAAAAAATTAAAAATAAAAAGTCACAGGTCACAGGCTCAATTGCTTGAACATATAAACAAACAAACTATAAAATTGACATGAACATTTCTAATTAGGCTCTTATCTGAACTCATTGTTAATAACAATGTCACATATGCAGAGAGAGGCTTCTACAAGCTAACACTACAATAACATAATTGAATAGTTCTGTCTTCTAAGATAGAGCTGCTACTTTGAGACTCACTATTGTCTACCAGAGCTTTTCCTCAAAAAATTAGACTTTCTTCTCTCTACCCCAATCACTATACAGGAGCAAAATCTAGATGGCACTGGACAAGCCTAACAAAAAATCATACTAAAGGGCCAAATATACTTATACCCTTAGGATATATGTGGAAGATCATAGTTGAGCTCTCTTTACAGATCATGAACCTCTCCGGGCCCTGTCCCTTTTCCGTGGAGCTGCAGGTTTTGGGGCCTCCAGGGACAGCTTCTCACTAAACCCTTCCAATGCCTCGCTTGTCAACGGGCCACTGTGGTGTTGCCGTTGATGTTGCTGGTGATGGTGGTGGTGATCGGACCATACCCTGGAACTCTGGCTTCCCACGTCGTAGCCTGGCGTGGATGTGTAGTTTGAGTCCACGAGCATGTCGCCTTCCAGTATGCGAAGAACCTTTGCCAAAACACAAAAGAAAGTGAGCAAAAGCAAGTGACGTTCCTAAAATTGAAGAACTATACATTAGAAGGTGCTCCCATGGCCATGACAATGTTTATTGTCCCTAAAGTATGCCTTTTGTTCCAATTGAAGACGACAAGTGACTAGAAAAGTTCACTCTTGCACAAAATCTGGTGGAGCGGATCACTGAGTTGTGGCAGGTTTTGCCAAGTTCATAGCCAAAGGCTTTCGGAAGATGGAATAACTCCTGAGCCACACCTACTGCAGCAGGGCCACCTATTCCTATTAGTGACTGTTACCTGTTCTTCTGTTTTTTTTTTTCTGCTTTTCTTGCTCATGCTGAGCATGAGATATCTTCCAAACTATGTTTCACAGTCCCTAAAGTGTACCTTTTGTTCCAATTTTGTTCCTAAACTATGTTTTGTTTAACAAAGTGTGAAAAAGCAAGAGTAAGGTTTCCATACCTGACTAGCTATACACTATAAGGTGCTCCCAAGGCACACCAAACTCTTCCAATAACTGGCTAAGTTAACCTCAGAGTAGGAAGTTATGTCTGCCATTTTGTAACTGGAAAATGTTTCAGAATAGTCCCTAAAGTATGCCTTTTGTTCCAATTTTGTCTCTAAACTATGTTTAGTTTCGATTTAGTCCTCAAGAGCGTACTTCAAGGACTACTCGGGAACAATCTCCCTAAACTATGCACTGTAAGGTGATCTCAAGGCATGCCAAAATCTTCAGTAATTGGCTTAAGGCGCCTCATAGTAGAAAGTTATGTCTGGCATTTCGTTACTGGAAAATGTTTCAGAATAGTCCCTGAACTATTCCTTTTGTTCTAGTTTTGTCCCTAAACTATTCCTTTTGTTCTAATTTTGTCCCTAAACTATGTTTTGATTCAACTTAGCCCTCAAGTGCATGCACTCCAAGAGTTCACTCTTGCACAAGGTCTAGTGAATATGTGTCCAACACCAAAAATACCTTTCATATTAAACATGTTAAATTTACCTGTGACATTCGAGGCCTAGTATGAGGATCCCTCCGTATGCATAGCGATGCAGCATGTAGCATGCAGTGCACCTCGTGTTCTGAGTAGTGATTTCCTAGTCTTGGGTCAACCAGCTCATCCATGGCATATTCTTCCAATAGGGGACGTGCCTGTACCAAGCATATTTAACGATATTATAACCATATACATATATAGAGATATACATTGCAGTAATAAACATGCATGAGTAGAATGTAAAGATCATAGTATCATACCCATTCTGTCAGACACTGCTGGCCCTTTGGCCGGTTAAGGTCAATGGCTTTTCTTCCTGTAACAAGCTCCACCAAAACCACCCCAAAGGAATAAACATCAGCCTTCTCAGTGATTTGGCCAGTCTGGGCATATTCAGGAGCCAAATACCTACAACACGAGAAGAGCTTATCAGATCTGTGACTTGATAGGGAAGGTTAAGAATTCAAAAACAAAGATCGGACTGAAGATTTACCCGAATGTCCCAATGACTCTCGTATCAACACCAGTGTCACCATCAGGTTGCCACCTTGCCAGGCCAAAGTCTCCAACCTAACCAAATTGTAATCGTATCAACACCATTTTTTGGAAATGACAATTTTGCCATTTACATTATACATGTTTTGTAATTTGTAACCCTCATGTATACGTGTTTTGCAATTTGGAGCCCTTATGTATGCACTTATACAGGGGTACTTTCAGCTTTTAGCAACAACAAAAAAAAACGTTAGTGGATCTGCAGACAAAAAATAGTTGGGGATGTCATTTGCAGAAAAAAAAAGTTCACCGCAAGGTTTTGCAATTATCCCGATTTTATATGCAATTAAGGGACAGCAATGTCTGACAGATAGGCGATTAAGGAGCCGTACCAGAGGCTCAAAATCATGGGTGATTAGGATGTTGTTTGGTCGCATGTCGCGGTGAACAATACAACCAACTCTACATTCTTCATGAAGGTATCTGAGTCCCCTAGCTGCTCCGACAGCAACTTTTTGCCTCGCAGACCACTCTAGTGGCTCTCTATGGCGGCCTGAAACACACCAAAAACCATAGTTACTAGCCAGAAATAAGCATACTAAGGTAGCTATTGATAAGAATGGGGATAATTGTAAAAAAGTACCATGAGGTATTCACTTTTAGCGACTTGTAGTTCTTAGATAATTACAAAAAACATGCCCTGGACTTGTCTTTTTTTTGCAATTTGTATAATTTTTTTGCAATTATCCCACAAGAATATGATGATGCTTAAGGAGGGCTATGATTTCTTTCATTACCATATAGATGGGAGTCCAACGATCCATTGCATATATACTCGTAAACAAGCAATCTTCTTTTGTCTTCGATACAGAAACCAATCAGCATAACAACATTTCGATGTTGGGCACAACTCAAAACTTCGACTTCTGAGCAAAACTCAACATCACCTTGAGAACTAGCCAGTTTGTGCTGCTTGACAGCGACCGCTTGGCCATCAGGTAATACCCCTCTATGAACAGAACCAAACCCTCCTTCAGCCAAAAAATTAGCTTGCGAAAACCCACCTGTAGCGAGCTCTAGCTCGCCATAGCTGAACCACCTTGGAGGTTTTCCAAAAATTGGTGCCTTGTGTTGGCATATTGAACACAGCGGAGGAGGCCCAGAAGGTGCATTCCTTGATAATGAAACCGCTTCACGTACATTGCCACTGAAGTCTAGCTCATGCCTATGGTTAAGTTCTCTATCTAGCTTTGAGAACTTCTCTAGCAAGGCTTTGGCAGTGGATACATGAGGTTGATCGGTATTTGACTCAGTCATCATCCAAGGTTGGAACCTAAAACTTCTTGAAGATGTTGAGAAATGCTCACTGTCTGAGTCTGAGCTAGACCCGTTAAGATCATGATTCTCCTTAATGGCTAATGACTCGTCTTTCTTAAGGTCTCCATTCATGAAAAACGGCGAGGTTCCTGGGTCTGAACTCACCGATGAAGTTCCAGCATCCGTAGCTGTGAAAGGAGTTCCAAGTTCTGGACTACTGGTTGGAGTCACCAGTGGCGCCCGAATGGAATTAGAGGGATCATTCCTGTTTTTAGGGTGGTTCTCACATGATTCTAGTTCAGAAGATAAGGGATCAGCTACTTCGGGATCCTTCTTTGGCAATCCAACCAAATTTAAGCGAAGAACTTTAGGCTGGGAGCGCTTCATGACCACGATGTTGCATTGCAACTCTTCCATGCAGCGTGTTTCCTCATGTTTGAGTTTTCTGCAAGAACAAGAATTCCACGTGCGAAGGTTTAACCAGAGCCACGCGATTAGATAAAGAGTTAATTGCAAATAGATATTGCGTACTAGTCGCCTTCTGAACTTAATTATCCCCAACTTTAAACTTCAACATCCAGCTACCTAAACTTTAAAAAATTACACAGCTATTTTCTCCGAAAAAATGACGAAAATGCGATCCTAATCTCAAAAGACTTCATAACTACCAAAAACAATTTGATTACATGTATAAAACGGTTGAGTTGATGTAGAAAGACTCCTTAAAAGATAAAACTATTAAAAAGGAAAAAAATGGTACTTTTCGATATCAAGGTCAAAGGCATTTTCGTCATTTTGGCAAAAAAAAAATTAACTGTGTTTTTTTGAAAGTTTAGGTAGCTGGATGTTAAAGTTTAAAATTGGGGATAGTTATGTGCAAAAGGCACATAGTACACAATAGCTATATGCAATTAACTCTTGTATCTAGCTTTTAGGAGAGAGAGAAAAAAAAGACTTATGGATTAAGTGCATTACTTGTCCAATACAACCCAACTAGCTTGAACTCTTTTAGCCTCAGCCGCCACAGATCCACAAGGTGACCCAGAAATAATTTTTATCTTCACATTTATCTGAATACGAGAGATTCGATGAGTAAAACACTCATAACATCGAATATGAAAACAAATAGTTTGCAAATTTACCTTATTTGGGTCATATACATCATGGAGCTGAAGGATCATCTGTGAGAAAGAATCTGTGATATCACTTTTCTGCTCAAAGCTTGTTCCTATATTCGATCTCTGCTGACCACTTGCACAGTCCCCAGCAAATCTTGGGAAACCCCACAATCTTTTCCCTGCAAAATTCAGTAACAATTATGCAAATAGCACAACACTGGAACATAAACTCTACATAGTTTTTCAATGTCTTGGTATCCATAGCTTTCTAAGGAATACAGTTCCAACAATTTTGGGTATAGCATTGAATCTCTTTCTCTACATTTTGACCTTATAAAGCACACAAGGAGTGGAGATTGAGATGGATCTTATAGGTTATATGGGGCATAGGAAGCTGTGCATCTATACCAATGCATACTAGCAGCAACAACTAGCACAAATTTGAAAATGTAAAGAGCAAAAGATTAAGGAAAAACATCATTTACATACCCAATTTGACCTTTTGTTATCAATAACACACCGTAAAGGTCAGTGTGTATCAATAACCCACTGTCACCTTTCGATATCATCAAAAACCCGCTGAAAAGATGGGTTTTGCATTAATAAAAAATTCGGGCCAAAAAACCCGATTTTAGTGGGTTTTTTATGATAGCGAATGGTGACCGTGTGTTATTGATACGCACGGATCTTTACGGTATGTTATTGATAAATAAAGGTCAAAGTAGGTCAAAGTGGGTGTGTTAATGAAGTTACCCCAAAATTAATAAGTCAAAACATACCTGAGCTTTGAGATGGAACAACCACAAGAAGTGTAATGCAGTCCCCAGGTTGAACAACATGAGTCAAAGCCCAAACCAAAGCAGTTTTTGGGACTTCCTTGGATGCCTTGACTGCAACAACCACTTTCTCAGCTGCATCCGAGCCCTTCTCTTGCTTCCCTCTCTTCATTCCTCTGCTCATCAGCACCACTACAACAATCAAAAGTCCCGGTTCAATGGACTCGCTAGACAGCCATCATCATACCCATCTCATTATAGAGGTATAGAAAGTTGAAACAAGCCAAAACAATAACGATTGAATTATTACTCTGCTCCCACCCCCTTAGATTCTACCAAACATACCCCACCTCGGCACACTATGCACATACTTCCATGACAAGACCCTTTTCACTAAATTCACAAAATCGCTAAACCAAACAGAAAAACTTTCTTACAATAGAAAATTTGAAGATATATGCACCCTTATGGCTCTAAAAGCAAGAAACAATAGAAAAAGTATTGGAATACTGTTAATCTATTGAGACCAAATGGAATAGACCACCCACTCCTCATTGTCTATATCACAACCAACATTGCTATTGAGATTCGAGACACTTCAAATGGCCTAGTCTATAGTAGTAACTGTGAGTGATTTGGATCCGACTCAAGAGTCTTGTAGCCAAATAGAACTGAACCAAAACTTAGACAGAAGATTCCACTAAAAATGCTGAACCAAAGAGCATCAAATCACTGAAAAGGCCAGAGAGGCAAAAAATGGGTTTATATCTTGTCTCAATACATTCATGTGAGGGATGAACTTTTATTTCATCTCATCTCAGTTCTGCAACAGCAAAACTTGACTAGCTCCACAGTACTCAGAAAAATAAACCCCAGTTTGGAACACACAAACAAGTAAATGGGTCTGCACAATCACATAATTCAAGTCTGATAAGAACATAGAAAACAAACCTAACATGGAACACTAAATGCTCTGTTTTGTTGCTGGGAGAATGGAAGGCATAATTATTATCACAAGGGACCCAAGCCAAGAGGAAGAAAACGAAAGGAAAATGCCACATTCATTCCATCGATTTGAGCCTAATAAAGACTACAAGGCCTACCAGAGTCAACTCCTACCCAAATCTCCCAAATCACAGACAAACTAGAGGACCCAGGATCCAAACCTAGATTTCCCTTGATTTTTTTCCCGGAAACCAAACAAAGCTCGAGAAAAACCAACCTTCAGAGACAGAGACGCCGAACCCACAAATGGGTTTTCTCAATCTCAAACGAAAATGCTCAAAAGCTAAATTGGGTTCGACTGAAATCACGTGAAATCGATGAACCCAACAAGAAATTCAATAAATAAAAAGCTCCCTGATGAAGAAGAAGGCCGTACCAGTAGAAAAAGCTCACAGACGCTCATGATCGTGACCCTTTTTAGCTCCTTCCCCTTGTTCGTCTCCTGCCTCACTGTTTCAGTGCCTGGTTCTTTCACATCACTACAACACAAACACGCCAAATGTGTACAGATTGATAAATCGAAAGACCACAGATTTGATACAGCAAAGCTTTCGTAATGGGTACAAAACTTACGCTGTTTCAGATACTGAACCGAAACGAAGACGAGACGAAGACGAAGAGCTTCTGATTGTGACGAAAATGAAATATGTGGATCGATTTCTGTGTTGCTTCCTGAAACAGTGACAGTGTCGCAGAAATTTTGTAACCGCGACCACGAAAGATTAAATCTTTATTTATTTCACAAATCGCACGAACATTTATGTTCACAACATGTCTTGCCTCAACCACACACAACGGCACGCAACGCCGCCGAAACTTGGTATGACGGAAATACCCCTAATTTTCAACGGTTTTACCACAGTTACAGAATCCGAAACTCGTAAATAACAGAGGAACCAGGGGTATTTTGGGGAGTCGTGAAAAGTTAAATTTCTGAGGCAAAAGTGTGATAAATGCGAGGTGGAGGGGTGATAAATAATAATGGGAAAGTAACCATGGGGTGGGGTTAGTGTGAACTAACCAGAGTTAAAATTTAATTGAGGAGCAGAGGGGTGGACCCTAGCGCCGTTACCAATCGCCGTCAGGGGGTAACCTCCGGCCATTCAGCTGTCGCCGTCTGGTTCCATTTCCCGATGACTAAATCTGTCTCCGTTACTTTCCCACCGGGTCACGTTACTGTTGCAATTGAGTGCTCGATCATGTGCCGTCAAATCAACGATGGTCCTGATTTGTCCCTGGCCGTTCGATTTTTTTTTGTTGTTTTTTTTTCTGAAATTTAGATGAATAGTAATATATTGACCTTGCTGAAATAAGTAGTGGGGGTGTGATCAGAATCGATTTAGCGAGGGTATAATTGTCATTTTCATGGTATAATTGTCATTTTCATTTCTCCTTTTTTAATTATGGGATTGACAATCAATGGATTTGGGTCTATAGACAAAAAGTATATACAGGGGTTGATCTGACACAGGTTCTAGCTTCCGATCCATCATCTATATATAAAGGGTTTTCAATCCTTCCTATTTACTCTTTTATTATAAGAGCATCCACAGTCCATGGAAGGGGAGCCGACGGAGAGCAAAAAAGAGGAGAGAAAGTTCAAAAAGTAAGAGAGAGAAATGAATATAATATTGCTGGCGAGGAGTGGTGGCTGTTAGCTTATCACCAGCACTTGTCGCCGGCGAGGAGCAAATATATGAAGGAATGAGTTATCATAAAGCCAACTGCTGGCGAGATGACTGTGGGGTGTTGGCTGGGAGTGCTGGCTATAAGCCAAAAAAAAATATTTTTAATTCATCTCGTCAGCGCCATCTCGCCAGCTGCCGGCGAGATGAGTGTGGGTGATCTAAGGGATTTGTAGTAGGGGTTCTCGGCGTGCTGCATTACAGAGAAGGAGGTGGTCGTGGTGGTGGTGTCCTACAACCCGCCACCGACGGTGTTTGGATGTCACAAGGGCCAACAAAAAAGCAAGTGAAAGATGGTACTGGAGGTCCTCCTCCGAAAAACTGTCGCAGCAATAATGGCAAAGGATTTCTCTAGTAGTGGTGGGAGGATATACGCGAATCAGGGTTCCCTCCCCGAAAAAGTCTCTGACTCTCTACGCACTAGTCTTTAACCCTGCAAAGACAAAATTAGTGAAAATAACATAGACCCACTCGATTAGCTTTGTCCAGATCTCGAGAGAGGGGTCGAGGATGGTCCGACGGTGGAGGCCAAGGAGATGGACGCGTCGGTGGTGTCTTTAGAGACAGCGAGACTTGCTCAGGAGCGAGGATCCGAGACGGATTGATCCAGTGCCAGATCAATCTGCAATAGGGACAGAAAATAGGGGTGCGAAACTGTACCTTGTTCGCATGCATTGGTGGAGGCCAAGGAGGTGAGGATATCCGAGGAATTGTCGGCGAAAAAGGTCGAGACAAGACACCCAGTAGAGAGGGAAACTCCTCTAACCCAGGCCGAACAACAACTAGATAAAGCATAGGAATAGGAAGAACGACATGGCGACGGAGAGGAAAGACCAAACCTATGCCGGGAGAGGTGGAGACAGCACCGCGATGAAAAGCGACGGAAAGGAGTTGAAAACCTAAGTTTGTCCTTTATTGGATGCGCAAACACTAACAAAGCAAAAAAAAGGGGGGAATACTTATCGTTTGATTGATCCACAATATTAAATTAGTTAAAATAAGAAATCTAAATTTAAAATCCAAAATTACCCGGTCTTTTGTTGAGAAAATATTACATTACATAATCTTTAATTAATAATTTTTTTTTTGAGGAAATATTGCAGTTTATAAATAAATCATAAGAAACGAGTTCGGCAGATACTGAACAATATCCCACCTACATAACATCCAACTAACAAATTGAAATGTACTGAAAGCAATAAATGCGGCTCCTGGTAATGGGTTTGACGGACAAAGGGGAAATCTGCGGTAGCGTCTGGTGACACCGATACATCAATCTTCTTCCAACATGGGACGAGGCGAGCCAACCAAGTTTTGGGGAATACTGGTGGACCTACATCTCCCCCGGTGTGTCAGCGTGCGTCGTCCTCCCTTGAGTGATAATGGTAGGGCTCCTGAACGCGGGATTGCTGACTCCGGACTGGCAGGGGAGACAAATATCAACTGCAGATGGTGCCGTCTCCATCCATCCGCCGGGGAGGGGCCAAAGTTGACCCACCCCTCCCCGGGCCACCTCGGACTCATTCCTTCAGGCGGGGGAGCTTGCCCCCCCCCCCCCCCCCCCCCCCCGCCGCTGCTGCATGTGACTCCCCATCAGACGCTGACGAGTCCTCTGACCCGATCTGATCTTCCTCCCTGGCCAACCGCTTCTTCCCAGATAGCGACGGGCTTCCTTCCTTCGTCACCCAACCCGCCGGGGTGTCCTCCGATTCTACTTCCTCAGTAGCCTCCTGATCCGCTCCAGAGTCCGAGTCCATAGTTGGGGTCCGGGAGAAAGCCCGAGCCGTAGGTCTAGCCTCCAGATAGGACCAGTTCGTTCCCGGGATTGCCTTCCCGTGCTTAGCCCTTTCAAGAGCCGAGCGCGGGTCCGCCGGGGCTCGGAGTGAGTGACCCCGCATACCTCCCGCAACCGGGCACGACGGAAAGTGGTGTCTCGCGCAGCTGCATCCATAGCAGTGGTCTGGTAAATGCTCATACGACACAGAGAGTAGCGTACGTACCTGTGATTCCGACAAGCGGAACCAGATCTGACTCTATAAAGGGGGGTGGATATCGGCCCGAATCCGGACCCTCATGAAGTCTCCCCAGCACCGGCCAACAGCGTCCACATCCACCGCTTGGCACGCTCCCAAGGCGCTCCCGATACGAAATCCTACTGCCCTATTCCAGGCCCCACCGACAAATTTGATACCCTAGCCCAGACCGAAAAGTGGTGGAAACTCAGTTCCCCCACCTGCATATGGGCCCTCAGGTCAGTAAACAGGACCAGGGACTCCCAAAACGCCCAGGGTTCCCCCGCGAGCACTCTCTCCCGTTCTCGTGCCGTTCGGAAGAAGAAGCCTACCAGTCCCCCTTCCAGGGGTCTAGCATCCACCTTCATTCCCCACAGGTCCTCCATCCTCTCGACCAG
Organism: Erodium maritimum; assembly: GCA_963921825.1. NCBI lineage: Eukaryota > Viridiplantae > Streptophyta > Magnoliopsida > Geraniales > Geraniaceae > Erodium > Erodium maritimum. The sequence goes on along the minus strand of OY997595.1, from coordinate 67,701,448 downwards.
GGATCTCCAGAAGAACCGCTTCGATGTCAGCACTTTCGCTGCCAGCGCGAAACGGAACTGCATCGTGTCCTGGCCAACGTCCCCAGATGGGACTACCACCTCCGCAATTCGCATCGAGGCCATCTGCTGCCCCAACTCGGGGACCACTCTCCCCTGATCTCGACGGGTCTCGGATTGTTCCCTGTTCGACGTCCGATCAGCTCCTCCCGGCCTACCCGAGCCATACCGAGCCTCCCAGGTAGCTACATCCCCAGGCCCGGCCGGTCCATCTCTGCCGCCACGACCTGCCCTGGGATCCAGTTGCCATCCCCTCGGCCCCCACGGCGAGCATCTCCCATAAAAGATCCACCGTTTCCCAGTGCTCGCCCACGCACCACCTCCGGGCCGGTTGCCTCGGGATGATGCCCGTCCGTCACCACCGCCTTGCCTTTCGCCCGGCGTCGCTCCTGCGCTGCCTGGGACTCCGGGAACCCCTCCTCCGATTCCGACGGGATGACCACCGGGGCGATGGCTTCCTTCCCAACGACATGCAGCAGTCCCGGGGGTCTATATTGTGCACCCCGACGAGCCCGGGACCACATGCCCCTCACCGGATCTGGATCTCGTCCCGACCCCAGCCTAGTCCTCTCGCTTCCGCCCCCGCCGACAGCAGCAGGCCGTCGGACCGCCGTGAACTCCATGACCGGAGTCCCAGGCACCGGTGACTCCAGGTCCCGTGCCTGAATCGGCACGGTGGTGTCCTTCCCCTCCTCGCCGTCCCGCGCTGGCCAGGCCCCGGCCCTCCCCACGGTCACGTCCGATCTCCGCCCGGCATCGTCAGCGTCGACCTGCACCACAGCCACCGCACGCGGGCTCCCACCGTCCGCCTGAATCGCATCAGCCGAGCTCCCGGATACCATCATCGTACCCACACCAAACTCACCCCCAGCCAGCGACTCCTCTACCGGATCGCGCCACAGAGAGGAATCACCCGAGATGCTTGACAGTTTCGCCGCCGAGTTCATCATCGTTTCTCACTTTCCGAACCTAGGGTTTGCAGAGCAAAGCAGAGGCGGCACACACTTCCATCTTTAATTAATAAATGGATATGTCTCGTAACATTTTCATTTTTTTTTTCAATTTCTCTGTCACATATTTGAAATTTATTATCGATCTAGTTAAAATCAACAATCGACAAGAAAATTACTTATTCAAAACCAATTATGTATAAGTTATTAGTATGAATCATTTCCGATTGAAATTGTCACCGATTAACAGATCGTACACACCTACGTACCAAGCGTTGCTCCCCGAAATGTCATGTGAAGGGGAGACATGTCAATCTATCCTATGATACAGATCAACACCTTTTATCAAAAAAAAAAAGATACAGATTAACACCTGGCTTGTCCGAAATAATTAGTGGAATTTACGGTTTTAGTTCATTTTTTATCATATGCACGAAATTACATTAAACTTCAAATAATTCAATTTATTTTTTTAATTTGTAAAGAAATGTGCCAATTGGATATACCGTGTCATAAGAAGATCATGTGATGGTGTGTAGTTGGATAGTGATATAAATGGTGTGAGGTGGGTCGTCTGACAAGGCCACGACACCAACATTTTTTAATATTTTATTCTATAGTCCAGTTTCAATTTATTATTATGGAGTGATCTTCACGCTTTTGTAAGTGATTATATTACTCCAACTTCTTTTTTTTGATATATATATTACTCCAACTTTATTGCATTATATTTTTGTCATCAATAGTAATATAGTATGTTTATTTGGTTAAGAGTAGACCACAAAAAATTGAGGTTGATCGATATTTGTAAAATCGCTTACAAAAAAAAAATCTACAAGAGAAGGAGAAAAATCAGGGAAGATAAAAATAAGTTGTCTGTAATCAACGCATTTCGATATTGATGGATTTTTCGACTCAACAAAAGAGGGGGGGAAACATTTTGTCACCTAAATTTTTCCTTCATCTCTCCTGCAACCTCTTAACTGAACTCCAATGTGTTCTTATATCAAATTGAATAAGATTGGTGAAGAACAATTTTTATCCAATCTTTACATTCTTCTCTTGTGTCTCATTGATCTGATCCTTTCTGAGATCCCCCTCACACCTAACTGATTTGCTTTCTCCCCCACGCCATACTATCTAATCGATTCTAAACTATTAGTGATACAAAGCGTATAGCGGAAAAAGAGTTCTTTATCGAATTCGTTGATTCACTAAGAATACCGAATAAGATAGTTATCAGTTTCGCTGATTCACAATTGAATACCGAAAGAGATAGTTTGAGTATCAATTCGTTTTGTGTTTATTACTTCAAATCTGAATTACAACCAAAGCTCTCAAGTGCTTATATAACAAACTACATCCCAAAATCCTAATACAATAATGAAACTAAACCCCAAAGTCCTAAAACGAATAAGGAAATCTCAAAACCCTAAAACAAAAAGGAAATAAACACTCAAACTCCTAAAAATACGAATTTACCCCTCCAGATGACATCGGATGACCGAAAAAATACTACGGCTTTATCAGATTCGGACACTGACACATTTTCGGGTTCTCCACCTGCTCCTTTAGTACTTCTTCGATCTGGACTGTATCAATTAATATTTCCTTACCTATATTAGCTTGAAAGAATTAAACCATAGAGTAAAAACATAAGAGGCAAAATGAGTGAAAAGATCCCAGCACAAAAAATAAATTTAATTCATCTTAACCAAGATGGTAGAAATGTTATTTATTTATTCTGAATTTTGTTTGATTATTAGTTGAATTTATAATCTATACAAGAACTGATATTATAAAGTAATTAGTGAATAGGACCTACTAGTTTAATTACAAAATCCATTTAAAATAAGTCGAGGGTTTTGGATTGGGTGGCATTAAAAAATAGATGTTGTGTTAAGCCATGCACGTCCAAAGAGCCCGAGAGGGTCCCATTTTGTGTATATATTATTGATCCTTTAAGACAAACATGTAGTGTATAGGGACAAAGAACCTAAATTACTATAAGCTACTGTATCTGCATTAATGGATATTTTATTATTCATTATTTATCTACAGTATAATGTACAACATGGATGGCTTATAACATAGTTATATATGTAGACCAAACAAATCGAACGTATCGGGACAAACTTTCATATGTGAACAAACTAAAATAATTAATAGATATATAGATATCATATATTTTATTTTAGTCATGTATATAATCATAATCACGATCCGCGGAGGGGTGACTAGGGTTTAGCTTCACGATGCGGAGGCGGCAGAAAGGTCAGCAATTTACCGACGAGGAGAGATAAATCTAGATCCGACAATCTTTGGTGGCGTACAACGACCTCTACAAAAGCACTGACGACGAAGAGGACCTTATTTGGGGGTTCACGGTCGAGCTCGACCATGTGGATCGACATCTTCGTCACTCGATCTTCACTAGTGGTAGTGTGCGGCGACAGAGCTGTAGTGGTGGCGCGTACCCAAAAACCCGAAGATCTGGGAAAACATCGTCGAACAAGGTAAGTGACCAAACCATGGGACATCTCTGGCTTATTATGGGGGGGGGGGGGGGGGAGTGCCGACATCGGTGGCCGGACGACCACTGGAAAGGCTTAGGAGGTCGAAAAATGGGTGGTAACGATGTGGTGTCTTTAAGGTGGCGGTCTCGTCGAGGATTTTTGAGTACCTATTGCACGCGCCTAAGGTTATGCCTCACCTTCATTTTGAAGGTTGAGGTTGTGCGTGGTATTGTTGACAGGAATCAGAAGGCTTTATAAAGTCCGATGGGGGATTAGGAATACCGGCGGGGTGTCATCGATTCCACCAAGTACATGCGCAACATTCTCCTACCAGATCGGAACCAACTCTTTGACGTTTTTAAAGACCTTCATTATCATCAGAAAGGGGATAACGTCAACTGATTCTTTAAGAGAATTCATACTCCAACTGATCCACTTCAGTTCCTGGTTACAGGGCTGGTCAGGTCTTCAATCTCGGGCTCTTGTAGTTGTTTCGGTCATCTTGACCGCTAACACAATATCCTCTTGGAGCACATCCTAGAGTCGCTTGAAACCTAGTCCAAAAATGGGTCCGCTTTGTCCTAGCTCATCGTCGATAATCGTTGTACCGGTTTCCCTGGCAATTATTGCAGCATCCCTCTCCCGACATTCTTGGAGCATTTCGATCAATGGGTCATTTTCTTGTTTATTGTTTCGTTCCACGTTTTGGGATTTCTCATCTATGTTCTTTATTGTTTAGTTGGCTATGGTACTTTCCAGTTGATCCACTTTGGGCAATTCCAGCATAAGAGCAAAATAGTGAACATGTAGGGGACTCAAGACTAAACAACGGCCTAGTTGCCGCAAGCCTGCTGGATGTCCGCCTGCGAGCGCCCGTCTCTCGTTGACTTGATACCCTTTGACACTCATACCACGCCCTAGTCCGCCGGGGACTCAAGCCCGGACCATCCGTGACACGAGTCTAGGCTTATTTTCCACCTCATTTTTTGGGCCTTTAAATAGCGAATTAGGTCATATTTTTTGGGGAAAGTCAGAGAGAAAAACACTTGTTGGGAGTTATGAAGGAGATTTTTAGAAATTGGAGAGAAGAATCAAGAGTTCAACTTTCAATTCATTTATCGTTTTCATCATAATTGGTATTTGTATCACATTTATCCTTTGTTATGGTTATTGTTAATTTAATATTCGTTTTGTGTTCTCGTTTCAATATAATAAACTAAAACACTATTGATCTAGGACTAGGGGAAAGATACGATGAATTAATTTAACGTGTTGCAGTTATACATTTGCCAAACTAGCATCTAAGATATTATTTATTTAATTATGATCTTAATGCTTTGTCGCCTTGATCACGTGATGCACGATTTAATTGTATTAACCAACAATTGAGAAATGAGGTTAATATGAGAAAATAAGACTCAAATAGCTCGTGTTTAGATCCAGATTAGATTATAGTTAGACTGACAGGAGTGCAATGACCATAGGTTTAAAACACGAGAGTAAGAGAAATTCATAAACCTTAATGCTTGATACCTTTCTGTACCTAGATTAGAGATAATTAGGTGGCCAGAGTATGATAGGGTCCTAATGGGATTGAGAGATAGTTGGGACTAAAGAAAGAGAATTCATGTTGCCCTTAGAATAATATTAGTTGCAAATGTAGACTGAATCCCGATAAGTTGTTCATCGTATTCGAACCTCGTTAACGTCCTAGATCGTCTTAAATCTCTTATTTCAAAACCACTTGTGACATTGTGTTTTTATTCTCGTTTGATTTATATTGCTTTACAATTGCATTGAATCATTATTTTCAAAACAAACCAATCATCATTTGAGAAGTAGCATGAGTAACATATTAACTAATTAAAGTGTTTGTCTAGATGCTTTATTGGGTACGATAACTCGGACTAGACCTCGAATACTACTTGACGATCAGTATGCTTGTCGTGCATTCTGAGAGTTAATTCTCAGGGTGTCAAGTGAATGGTGTCGTTGTCGGGGAGCAACTAAGGCAACTTCGATATATTATAATTCGTGTTAAGACTATTTTTATTTTATTTTATTTTATTTTCTTATGCAGTTGCGGTCTCACCCCTTTCCGAGTTTGTTGACTACAGATTATGAAGAGATCAAGAGGAACGCTCGGATCACAAAGTGTCAAGGAAAGACAGCTATGAGTCATCACTCCGGATCGATTCATCAATCGGATAATGATGATGACCAGGATGACAACTAGAGGGACGTGATCCAACCAAGGAATGAGAACCCAATTGGAGAGCGAACTCAGACTAAATCCTGAATACTACTTGACGACCGATACGTTTTTCGTGCCATTCTGAGAGTTAATTCTCACGGTTTCAGGTCGCATTTGGGCGATGTTGTGAAATGTCTTCCTAGTAGTTATACTTGAGAGATGCAACCACTTGAATGAAGCAATCAACTTATCCAACACGACAAAGAACAATCAAGTCGCTTATGTGCCATTCATATGGTATGGTATCTTTCATAGATGGTCTTAGTATTTGGACGGAGAAACTTTGACAACATAATTATATCGTCCAAATATTAGGATCGACACAGAAATGTAAGTTTTTATCGAATCATAAATCATAATCATGCAATTGAATCTCTAATATTGCATGAAACATAAACCTAGATCTTAGAACAATATGATTTTCACAGTTAATTAACGATCAGGTGAACGTACCTTGATCCATAAGAACAATGGTATGACATGAGTGATGGAATTGATTTCTCTCCCTTGACTCTTTTTGGCGGCTTGATTTAGGTTTTGTGATGACTAAAAAACCTAACATAATGAATAGAGAGAGGACCGATTCTTAGGGTTTATATTTATATATTAACCCACCATCAGGGTATAATAGTAATTTACCTCATATTAATTAATCAATAGTATTTATCTTATTTTATTAAATTTATTGTAATCACTTGGGCCATATGTCGTCTTACATACAAGTGCGCGAGTTAGGTTTTTAGATAAACGAGTCTTACAAAAAAACCGTCAAGACGACACACAACCAGCGTCGCCCTAGCAAGATGCAGATGAACCTGAAAGCAGAACTCTGGACATGGCAGGAACAGGAAGGACACGAGACGTGGATATGGGAAGGCAAGTTGAGCAGCACACATGTGGGTGTGAATAGCAAAAGATGTGTGTTTCTGTACCAAATTTGCAATAAATGAAGAGTTAAGGTACACTAAAATGCAAAAACATTAATTGCAATGGACACCCATTAATATTATCCATATTGGGCCTCCATTAAATATTGCTGGGCCTCTACTGTCCCTCAGATCTAACCTACAGCTCACAGACCAGTAGCTTCAACCTCACAATAGTCATGGTCAACACAAATACTATACCTTTGTTTTGTTTAAACTTAAATCATGTACACGTACACACAAACTAGTACATGGAGGGTAACTTGGTTCTTCAAATATAGAAATGATGATTAGGGGTGGTTTTTTTTAAGAACAAAGGAACACTTTTATTACCATGATAAAGAGTTGTTATGTGCTTGATCCTGCACCAGGTCTAACAATAACTCAGCAATAATAGAACGTTTAAGACGGTCTTGATGAAAGTAAAAGACTGTAATGAAAAGATACTGCTGAACACTGCTCATCTAGGTACTAGGGATTGGTTGGTGTATTTTTGGAGGAAGGTCGAAATCTCTACCGTTGTGGGTTCCTTGGAGCCGGGTGTGGTGTGCAGCGGAGACTTTGGGTGCGCGAGCGTCTCTGTATTTCCTTGGGGGTGCTTTGTTGTTGTTGTCTTTCTCTTTTTCTGCATTTTGCACAGGTTGTGACCGGTGATGGTTCACTTGGTCCGACCGGTGGTGGCAGATCCTGTTTTGTGCGTGGTGTTAGGGTTTGGACTGGAGCAGCGACAATAAGGCGTCTGGCTAGCACGGAGCTCGAGGCATGGAAGAGTCTTTTAGATCATTTTTTTTGTTTCTGTTTTCGTTTTCTGTTTGGGCCTTGCTGCCCCTGTTGGGCTTTGTTGCATGTTAGGTTTGCCCCTGGTTGAGCTTAGTTAGTTGTAGGTTGGGCTTGGCCCGTGGTTGTTATTGTTGCTGAATTTCATATTTGATACTGAGACCAGTTCTGTTTTTGGTTTCCCCTTGTTGGGATTCCACTGTTTCGAGGCTGAGCCTTTTGGCCAGTACTCTGTTTGTACTGAGGGCTTGCCCTTGTCCTTCGGCTTCACTTTGAAGCCGTTGGATTTTTATAAAAAAAATATTGATGATAAAAAAAAAAGGCGTAACATCATCGTCGCTCATTCCCCTAAAGAGGACTCATATAGTTTGATTGTAAACCAAACCTGTGTTGAGGGGGTGAGTTTTACATCATAATTCCAGTCCAAATATCGATGTTTATTGTTTTGTTTCTTCAATTCGACATGATGTGTTATGAAATCAACACAATCGAATTATTTTATACGTCATACATTTTTTAAAAAAATGTCACTCAACTAGTTTATTTTATACAAACATGTTGAATTTAGTGAGTAGTAATTAAGGATGACAAAGTGTCTTAAACCCAACAGAAACTCTATGTCTTGAACCCAACATAAGCGCAACTAGGTGGGGTGAGTTAGGATGAGCATGTCCCGTGCCTTTGGGCTTTGTTGATTTATCATGCGATCATTTCGTTGAAAAAGACCCGACTTGTTATGTACATGCATCCGATATATAAATATTTTTTTGAAACAGATACATAAATATTTTAATATACTACTAAACTTGTGTTGTTAAGATATACATTTCCATTTTAGTTTGAACACAACGTAGATTCATTAATATAGTCGAGATTCCATATCGTATGAATGAGTAACATATTGTGACATATTTGGGTGAATTGAGGAATGCGAGATATGGTTTTGAAGAACTTGTCTTAGTCGTTAATCTTATAACGAAATACCTGTTTAATTCAAGCGATAAGTGATGAGGTAAATCTTTGTGACAGTAAGCGTACAATTGTATCTTACTTCGCTCATTTTTTGACTCGATCAGAAATTGCGTGTGGTGTCTGTCTCTCGGCAGAGACTTTTCGAGGAAACTAGAGGTGTATCGAGCATCCATGCATAACACTGGGAAAAGGGGAGGCTCCCGATTCAGCGGATGGAGTTGGGGCGCCGAGTTGTCACCCGCTTTTACCGACATAATCAGTTACCGATTCCATCCTCCCCCACTCCGATCGGGGGTGTCAGGGTCCCTATCCAACGGATGGGGATGGAGCGTCCCTACACGGAGTCCCTGAATGATTGGGTGCGCTATAGTTGTAGCGTTTGACCCAGGTCCGGGCCTCCGATGAACGTGAATGATCAGTGGGCGGTTGAAGAGATATGGGATCTCAATAGGTCTTGTGGTCCAGGAGGAGGTAGCATTGGCGGCTTTAGTGGTGGAGGAGGAGGTGGCGGCTCTGGTGTCAGAGGAGGAGATGACAGTAGTGGCTCTAGTGGGAGAGGAGGTGATGGTGGTGCTAGATCGTGAACGATGGTGGGGGAGGAAGGCGGCGTTGGTGGTGGCCTTTTGATTGTCGGGGAGAAGGGGGTGAGAGTAGTGGTGCTCGATCGCGAGCGGTGGTAGGAGAACTGATCACCTTGAAGCTTTTCCAACGGGGGATCCGGATCAGAGCCGTTTCCTATGAATGAGAAGGAGGTGGTGGTGGTGGTGGTGGTAGTGGAGTAGCATTAGGCGTTCGGGACAATTCCTTTGAGCAGCGAAATCGCGGTGAAGAACTAGGGTCGGCTGAGAAAGCCATGACATTACTCTTGAGAGAAAGATTTATATAATACAAGTATTAGAGGACCAACTCAACTAAAAGCTCAAGCTGATAGTTGAAACCCCATTTATAGTTATACTATAACGACTAACCCATTGAGGGCATATTTGAAAAATTGAGAAGAAATTAATAGTTTTTGTAAAGAGTGGGATTTGAACCCGGGTTTGTGAGGAATCAAGCTCTGATACCACATTAGAGGACTATAACCTAATTTTTTTACTATAAATACACAAAGACCCCTACCCAAAATTTACACCCTTCTCCACTACACTTTTTCTTTCATATCCTCTTCTCTCAAACTTCGTTCTTCAAATTCTCTTCTTTTATCGATGGATCGTTTTTCAACATTGGCAGAGTTACAGAAAATGACTCTTAAAGAAATAGAAGAAACGATGGGAAGGGTGGCTCTAGCAATGACGAAACAAATTCAAGACCGGATTTTGGGAAGTATACATCCAAGGGCAGAAGAGGAGGAGGCCGACGGTTCCTAGTCATTGGTGCCACTAAAGAGGAGAGTGATAGAGCGCAATCGATACGAAGCCCAAGAGTCGTTGATAGCTGAGTACTTCGCGCCTACTCCGGTGTACTACGACCAACAATTTTGGCGATGCTTCCGGATGTCGAGAGAATTGTTCCTACGAATCATGAATGCATTGAGTGACCGGTACACATACTTCCGTAAAAAAAAGGATGCTACCGGGAAGCACGAATTCTTTCCACACCAGAAATGCACGGTAGCACTTCGTCATCTCTATTATGGAAGTCCCGTCGATGCCGTTGATGAGTATTTGCGAATGGAGGAGAGCACTACTTCGGATTGCGTCAAGAATTTCTACATGGGTGTCATCAATATTTTTGGGCGGACATATCTACGATGCCCGACAGAGGAAAATACTCGTCGTCTACTGGAAATCAACAAAACGCGCGACTTTTCGGGGATGATAGGGAGTCTCGACTGCATGCACTGGCATTGGAAGAATTGTCCTGTGACATGAGTTGCACAATTCTCAAGTAGGGACCACGGGAACGTCCCCACAATCATGTTAGAAGTCGTTGCATCCCAAGACCTTTCCATTTGACACATTTTTTCAGAACACTGGGCTCCAACAACGACATCAACGTACTCAATAGGTCTACATTGTTTCACCAGGAAGTATGAGCTTTCACTCTAGATGTTAAGTTCAAGGTCAACGGCAAAGAATGCACAACCCCTTATTACTTGACCGTTGGAATTTATCCTCCTTGGGCTACATTTGTGAGGACAATACTAGCACCACAAACGGCGAAGCAAAAGTGTTTTGCTAGAAACCAAGAGGCGTGTAGGAAGGATATCAATCGAGTATTTGGAGTTCTATAGGATCACTTTCACATCGTTACTCGTCCGAGCTGAATATGGGATATGCACTCACTCGCAATCATCATGGCTTCTTGTATTATCTTGCACAACATGGTTGTTGAGGATCAATAGAGGTCGTACTCCACTGATCCGTTTGTAGATATTGGTGTCCCGGACCCAAAGACCCGTAGAGGACCACCACCAGCGGTGGACTTGGATAGTATCATGGGGCATAGAGGGAGGATCCGGGATCGGGATGTTCATAACAGTCTCCACGCCGACCTCGTCGATCACATATGAGCTAAATTTGGAGATTGCGCCAACAATTAGAGTAATATTAAATACAATGTATTTCAAATTTGGCATAGATAAAAATAATAGTTTAATTTGAGGTGATTTTTTAAATATTGAAAGTAATAACAAATGCCTCCAAACAACTAATAGTTGTTTGTCATTAGAGGTGTAGTGGTAGAAGGTAGTGGTTTGGAGGAGAAAGAAACGCAAAACATACCTCAACCTTACAAGTAACATTTGGATGCGTTTTCATGGCGTTTGTTAACATTTGGATTTGATAATATTTTATCCGCATCCGATCCTAAACTTACAAGTAAGGAGAAAATAGGTCATAGATCCGACTGATTTTCAAACAAAATTCAGGGATTTTACACATATCTTATTAGACCACCATTATTGTCCGACATAATGTTACATCATATTGAAAAATCATATCGACAAAATTAAAGTGATCGACAAAACAAAAAAGATAGATAAAATCCAAAAAGAGACCATTCGAATCAAAGCAGATGTTGTGCCTATAAGCAATAAGATTATAAGGTTAGTGAATACGATTGTTTTTTTTATCAGCGAAAGCATATGATAAATTACCCTCTCCCGAGGAAGAAAAAAGTTACAAAAAACAATCTGTCTACAGATTGTAGGCGGTTTTCAGAAAACAAAATAAAAGCAGTAAACATAGATGGGTACGCAGACCCTGAGTGAATGGGTACACAGACCCTGAGGTGAATGGGTACACAGACCCAGTAGTGAATGGGTACGCAGACCCAGAGTGTATGTGAATGGGTACGCCGACCCTGAGTGAATGTGAATGGGTACGCAGACCCAGAGTGAAAGAGAATGGGTACGCAGACCCGGAGTGAAAGGGTACGCAGACCCTGAGAGCAAGAGTGGGTACGCAGACCCTGAGTGAATGGGGGTACGCAGACCCAGAAGTTCAAGGGTACGCAGACCCTGAGTGAATGGGGGTACGCAGACCCAGAAGTACAAGGGTACACAGACCCTGAGTGAATGGGGGTACGCAGACCCTGAGTGAATGGGGGTACGCAGACCCAGAAGAGCAAGGGTACGCAGACCCTGAGGAGCAAGGGTACGCAGACCCAAAGAAAAAACGAACAAAAAGACGGCTAAAAAAGGAGACTCATACCCGAATAAAGCCACCAAGAAGCACTAAAAAAGGTCTAAGAACCCAGATAAGTCAAACAAAAGCACGAGAAAGCTAGTCGTCTTCCAAAGTAGACACCAAAGACCTAACCTGAACTAGAGGATAAACTGTATCTCATCAGTATCCCAACTTAGCGAGTTAAGAGATACCGACACGTCGCCGACCAACATCGAAAACCGGTAGAGATAAATCAGTGTAAAAACACTGAAACTCAATACCCAAGGAAAGAAGGACAACTCGATATCTCAGGCCTAAAGACCCATTACAACCCGTCAAAAGCCAACACTAAATGACGGGCCCCGCAAACAAGGCAGAGGAACAAGAGAAATCGGAAGCACTAATTTCTAAGGTTGAGCAGAAATCCTGTAAGATACAGAAAAGGCCAAAGGAGAGTCAAAACCATACCAGCCGCAACGAAGAGTGAAGAGGGCAGAAGCACAACGATTCCAAGACAGAAACGCCTGCCAGGATGCAACTGGACGAAGTCACCCGATAGTCACAGTGATCTGATCCGGAAGACAACCAAGCAAACGAACTGAACCAGTCGCCGGTAGCAAGGAAAACTCTGACAGCCCAAGAACGCGGGAAGAGCTAACCGGCTTATACCGAGAGCCGATCGACCAAAGCCGCTACAAACTAGAACCGCAGAAATCAGAACCACAACGATCCACACCCAGGGGGAGTAGAATCGTGTCCGACGATCAACACTGAAATGGACGCACTAGAGACAGTAAGAGCAGCTCCGCAACGATCCAAACCCAACGAGCCACGACAATCCTTGCAGGAAAGCCTCCCACAAACGGCAAGCTGCCTTGTCTCTACCGCGCACTCAAACAACAGATGCCAAAAGGTCGGAACTTGAGCTCGGACATCATCTCGTTTCCGGCCAACACCGAGAAACTCAAAAGAGGATCGTATTTCTACCGAACTCAAGTCCGGCGAGATGGGCTCTCAGGAAAGACCTCCAGAAGCACGAACAGGTTCCACCAGATCTGAAACACCGGCCCTTGTCCGACAAAGCAGCAACAAACTCCACCGATAAGTCCTTGATGGTAATGTCATTGAGTTTGCGATAATCCACGCAAAACCGCCAGCCACCATCCTTTTTCTTCACCAAGATGACTGGAAACGAGAAAGGACTGGTGCTATCTCTGATAATGCCTGACTCGAGCATCTCCTCCACCATTTTTTCCACTACTCCCTTTTGAGCATGACTGAGTTTGTAAGGACGAACTGATGGAGGATTCACGCCTTGGACAAGAGGGATGGAGTGGTCGAATCTTCTTCTTGGAGGAAGCAGTTTTGGTTCCTGAAATACCCCCTCAAATTCCTCTAGGAGCTACTGTAGTTCAGGTCGGAACTGAGACTGAAACTCCTCCCTTTGTATCTCTTCAACCCGACAGAATTGTCCCAAGAGTAAATCATCACCCTGTTTGGCCTCTTTCTGAATGACAGTGAAATTACCAGCCTTGGCCTCTGCACTGCCCCATTCTCTGGAATGATAATGTCCAGCCCACGAATTCTTACTGTGATAGTACGCTTGACATGGTCGAAAGTCACCGGATTAACACATTCAAGCCAATCTGCACCCACAATCACATTGCAATCTCCGAGGGGCATGCCAAGAAATGTACCCTCGAAGATAAACCCAGCAACAACACAAGATACTCGAGTATGAGAAGTACACAGGAATTTCTTACCATTTGCTAGCCGAACCCTCTTGGTTTGAATGGTCTCGAACTCCAATTGCAAAGAGATGGCTGTGTGAGTATCAATGAATGACGAGGTGGCTCCTGTGTCAACTAGAATCGACATCTTCCTTGAGCCAATGGTCCCCTCAATTCGCATCGTCTTGGCTCCCGTCGGAGAACCCATGAGATCCCCGATTGCACAAACCCTCTCATCGACCTCATTGTCTTCATCGTCAGGATCGACTTGCTCAGATTCGATTGGGGGTCCTTGCTCCATCGTGACCTCACCTTCATCTTCATCATCCGATTGATTTAACATGTACAGTTGGCCACGATTGGGACAAACCAGACGGTGCTCATCCGTATATCTCGCCGGACAGTTGAAGCAGAGCCCTCGTCTGTGGCGATCTTGCAAATAAGCTGGATTAGCTTTGGGCCAGTTTGTGTCTCGAGGTGGTCTTGGGTCGCCCCCAACTGGGCCTCCTACTCTCTGACCTGGACCAGGGCCTTGTTGAACTGGGCCTTGAGTATTAGTGATTCGGGCTCGGCCTGCACCCACATATGGTACAATGGCCCTAGACTGAGAGATCGTGGGAACAGGCCCACGCCCCTGTCTCTGTTCTTCCAGACGTGCGAGACGCATGACGTGATGGATTGAGGTCGGGGAAAGCATGCGAACGCCGGCACGGAGAGGACGTTTCAGGCCAGCAATGAAACAGGAGATGAAATAAGCCTCCGTGAAGTAGGGGTAATCAGTAAGCACCATGGCCCTCAGTTCATCAAACTTATCTTCATACTCTGCAACCGAACCACTTTGAACCAGGTGCTTGAACTCCTCCACTGAGTCGTCGTACCCCATGGTTTCAAACTTCCACGCCATGTCTCGACACAGATCCTCCCAAAGGATGTTGTGCCTCCCGATCTGGTACATCATGAACCAAGTCTCTGCTTTCCCAGAAAAATGTAACGAAGCAAGTTGCACTTTAAAATCATCTGGGATGTGGTAAAAAGCAAAGTAACACATCGCCTTTTGAATCCAAGACCTCAGTTGCGACCCGTCAAAAGGAGGAAAGGTGAGATGCGGGATGTGGGGTTGGGGTTGGTGTGGTTGGTATTGTGGTGCTTGAGTGGTGGTGGTGTCTGGGTGTTCGCGGGAAGGTTGTGGTGGAGGAGCGTGTGTGGGAAAGTGTCGGATCGGAAAGGTTGGTTGTTGCCATGGAGGAACAGGGTTTGTCGAGGGACCAATAATGTGAGGTGGGTTGTGGAGAGGGCCCTTGAGACGGTCTCGGGTGTCGCCGAGGTGGCTCACTGAGGTGTCCCGTGGAGGTGATTGTGGGTGACCCCGGAGCTCGGCCAGTCCCGCTTCGACGGAGTTACGGAGATCCGATTGGCTTTGGTGAAGAGCGTCGATCCTGGCATTCACGCCCTGCAAGTTGGATTTGAGTTGATTCTGGACCCCTTCAACCCGATCCGAAACAGAGTTATTGCTCTGTTCGGACGATTCCTTGCTTGCATCCGCAAGTTCTGATGATTCTTCAGAGGAGGTCATAATGCTGGAACTTGGTGCTCTGATACCAGTGTGAGGGATCCAACTAAAATGACAGAGAAATACTTCTTTTTTGATTGAAAATAAAAGGGTTACAATATAAGAATTACAGAAGAGAGGAAGACAAAGCTTGCTTCAAGCTTTTCTAACCTCAAGCCCTGCTACAGGGTTTCTTCTCCAATCCTAAGATACCCAACAACTACCTTTTTCCCTCCTACTAAAACCATTCACCCAAAAGTGTTGCTGATGCTGCTGCTATGTCAAACCTGTGTTCCTTTCTGGTCTTGCGTCATGGTGGACTTGTCTTCTTCTCTCAGACGATGAGCAACGGGTCCACGGACAACGACTTCTGCATAAGAAGCTTTGACCTTTGTTGGCATAACCGGAC
The DNA here is from genome assembly GCA_963921825.1 of Erodium maritimum. Lineage (NCBI taxonomy): Eukaryota > Viridiplantae > Streptophyta > Magnoliopsida > Geraniales > Geraniaceae > Erodium > Erodium maritimum. Next base: position 67,685,700 of record OY997595.1, on the reverse strand, counting down.
TTGGGCCTTCTTCTTCGGCTGGGCCTCGTCCTTCTTCCTTTGCTGGGCTTCGAGTCTCTTTCGGGTCCATGACATTTGCAATCCTGACAAAGACCACCGGACTTCCGCCGGAGCCGACCCCTCCCTACCAAAACAGAGCAAAGAACGAGAAAGGAGTTAGAGCAGAAGAAAGAGAAGGGAGGAGAGTGGGGAAAACGTCACCACCGGCAACGACCAAGGCCGGAGAGCCTGACGTCGCCGGCGGTGTAGGATGGCGGCGGCTAGGGTTACCCTTGGGCACGATTTTCAAGTCAGAACGTTTAAGGGGCTCTCCAAGAAAAAAAAAAGGTTACAAAAAACAAATTGTTTGGTCATATGTAGGGTAAGCTGTCAAGGGACCAGTCCGAGAATAAACGATTTATGCTATAATGACAATCAAAGCAGAAATGGACAAAAGTTATTTACAAGGTTTCAAAAGATAAACACATCACTTCAAATTCAATGAATAATCGTAACTAATGACTCGATTCACTAGACCTATCACAATTGCCACAATTTATTTTGTCTAATATAAATTTTGTCAATTTTTTTATAACAACTTTCAGATTAATTTTTTTTGAAAGTGATGCCCACTTTTACAAATCCATGTGACAATTAAAAAATACAGATTCCGACAAGTAACAGAATGTACAAACTCCAACACTAGCTCTAAATATATATTTAGAGCATCCCTAGTCATTTAGGCCGATTAAAATTGGAAGGGAGAAATCTTGCTAAAAGCTCCCAACTATGTGAGAATCCGTACATCTCTAAATCCTAGCCGTCGTCGGTTGGTTTGGCTATGGAGATTGCATGTGGAGCTCTCTCTCCCTCCTTTCCTTCAGTAATCGTCTTCGTCTACACAACAACTATAATCCTTCTTTATCCGAGCACAGTCGCTGCCGCCCTTGTCGTGTCTCTCCACTATTGTCGGATCTCCGCTTCAGTCACGCGAGCTTCCAGTGGTTACTCTCCTCATCGTCGTCGATCGAGGTAATACCGAGTCTAAGAGACTATAGTGAGCCTCTAGAGCTATTCCAAAATCAACCTCCACAGTTTATGGCTTCAATTTGTCGAGGTTTGGTTTTGGTAAAGCTTTACGAACCGAACACCTGCACGAGCCGCTTGGAGAAGGTCTTGGAGCGATACAGTCAGTGGATTTGGGATTCGGGGCCTACCCACCATGACCTGGGACCGACGTTACTTGGCCGTCCCGGAATCATTTTTCCTGTTTTTTTCAGTCTGAATTTCCGTGTTTATTTGCTTAGTTGGATTTTTAGTTCTAGTTAGACTTCTAGTTTAAGTTTCAATAAGTTTGAAAGTGCGGTAAGAGGTTGTCCTCAGTTTGTATCTACGATGAAAAGTAGAGTTTTTATACAGGTCCAAAAGAGCTGGATCGCCTACGGGAGGCTCGGACAATATTCTGGTGCCCAGAGCCATCGGCCCTACTATATAACCTTTTGATTTGTGGTAATGCACGCCTCTGTTTGTCCGTTTCGAAAAAAAACTGAAAGGGAGAGATTGATAGAATAAAATATTAATAAATATATTTTTCTCTCCTCTTTCAGCCAAGTTAAAAAAAATTCATTTACACTCCATGATTTTACAACAAGCTGATAGATGAGACTGATAGAATAACATATTAATAAACATAAAAAAGATATTATACTTTTATTATAAAACCGAAAACTACATTACATGATTTATTATAAAACCAATTCATCCTTGTATATTGCCTCTGTCAACTGCGTAATTAAGTCATCGGATCAACTGCTTTAGTGATTGTTTGCAATGCGTTCGTACTATCTTTGGAACTTCATCCTTCGTGGGTTGACATTCGCCCAATGATCTTTACAATTCTTACCGGTCCGCAACGGATCATTTGGTCCCCACAAGACAACAACCTCCTGCCCGATCTCCTTCCAGTACTTGTCCTTCCTTTTACTATTATAAGATATTTAATCGTAAGAATTTACCATTCATGCTCGTACAAGACGTATATCCTCCTCGATGCTCCACTTCGTGCGCGTCCTTTTAGATTTCATCTAACTCGAATGGTTTGGAGTTGGTTGCGAACTTTTGGTGGTATCGAGACATGAAAACATCTCCACAACGTCATCACTCAGCTCACTTTCATGGGTTGACGGGATGAACTCTTTGGTTGGTGGAACAAACTCTTGGGTTGCCGCAACGTAATCTTGAACATCAAACTCAAAAGGATTGAAAGACAAATGTCAAACGAAAAAGAATTTAAGAGTATTAGAATGAGAGATTGGTTGTAGGTGTGTGGAAATGAAGACTTGTGCTGTATAAATAGATTTTTTTTGGGCCAACCGACACTACCGCGTGCCATCATCGTATTGGCTGCCAACGGTCGACGTTGCTCCCAAAAAAGTCAGCGTTGATTGCTTTTGCCACACTTACCTTACCCCGCGTGTTTCTGCCAACACTTTTCAGCTTTTAATCTACCGATGATTTTACTATTTGAATCAACGTTTTCAATCCGTCAACATGTTTCAGCATTTAATCCGCCGACGACTACAAGTGCTCTTACGAACACAACAAATACAAGTTCATTCCGGAGCCGAACTTGAGGCTTCTTATATGAGAAACTAAGATTCGACCTCCGCTTTTGGACATTTGAGATTATATGTTTTTTGAGCGAAAGGTGCAGTTTTCATTAATCAAGATTCATAGTAACAAGAAAGTGCATCATGACCACGAAGAACAGACATAGAACATTTAAGAATGTTCGCTATTCTTTTCACAATAGATACGTCCTCGACGGTATTGAATAGGGTGCCATAAAGGCGAAATACTAAAACTATAATATTTTGACGTCCCTTGGGCAATGAGATCCTTTGAATATTAGAACCGTCATAGACAGTATGTTGACGCCCCTTGGGTACTGAAAGAAGACGGTGAGGGGGAATAGGGTACCAGAGATCCTGTGGGACCTCGACGACAATGATGATGGTGGGAGGCAAAGCATCACATAGGGAAACCTCCCAAGGCCAGTCCATAGAGCACTGGATTCCTGTCGTCATTGACCCTACAAAGACGAAGACAGGAAAAGTAACAAAGACTCATTCGATTAGGCAGATCCAGAATCGAGAGAGGGGTCGAGGAAGAAGCGATGGTGGAGGCCAGGGAGGAGGCGGTTTCAGGGACGATTGTGGCGCCTTTAGTGGCGGCGACAGCGGCGGGGGCCAGGGAGAAGGACGCGCTGGTAGCTTCAGCGACGACGAGGTTGATCGGGAGAGACAACCCGATACCTCGGAGGCCCAAGTGAAGGCACAACCCTAGGCAACACGCCGCCCGAAACAGGAACCAGAGCAAGGTCGTGGTAATCCCGAGAATTCGGCAATCTAGGGTTCGGAGGGAGAGGGACAGGGCCGTTGCTTGGATTGGAAGTAACCCAAGGCCGAGAACGCCATGACAGGGGAGACAAGAGGCCGAATCTACGCCGGGAGAGGTGGAGACAACGCCGGAATGAGACACGGCAAGGAGGGGCTGAAGCCCTAAGTTTGTCCTCCATTAGAGGCGCAAACCCTAACAGATCTCCCGACCGGGTATAAACTATATGTTTATGATTATTTTTGAGATTATATGTTAAGTATCATATTATGTTTTTAATAAAAATGGTCTGTATGATTATTAATTTTGAAGATCCAGTAGAAAGGAAGAAACCAAGGACTATACTCCAATTCCAACACAATGATTGACTTCCATTTTGATTACAGGTAGGTGATGGAGCAATCCACCACAAAACCAGAACCAATGGTCTTGTGGTCCTCTTCACCTTCACCTTCATCGACATGGTGGTTGCATTTTCTTGTCAATCGATTCATTCCATCTCTAGGGTAAGGATCAAATCAATCGGCTCAGATTAGGGTTGTACATTTTCAGGTATAAAAATCAACCTTTTCTCCTTCTCGTCTTGATTTCAGAGATGCCCAGAAGAAGAACCTGGGGATGCGTACAAAGTGTTCGATGAAATGCCCGAGAGAAAACAAAATGGTATCTGACATCTCATTGGTGCTGACTGCTGAGTAGTTGCATTTTGGGATTTATTAATGGCATGATTCAGGAGGAAAAAAAGGCATATATTGGCTTGACAGAGAATCAAATATTCAAATGTAATGGGAGTGTTGCAGAGGCCATAGTGGAGCACTGACATTGATTACAATAATGCAAGATTTGGGGAAATGATGTATGTAAGGACAAACATGCATGACCAAAACTTTGATTTCTACTGAACAGAAAGAGCCAAGAGATTTGTCAGAAGATTTGTAAAATAGCAAAGAAACAAGACATAAACGGCGGAAAGTGAGTAGGATAATGCTGCATACAGAGAATCTTTCACACTGACAAGGATTTGTTGCTTGGCTCAATGAACTGCTGAGGTCTTGCATATATTGGCTGGGTGTTGAAGTGAGGAGTGGAAGCTCGGTTTTCTTCGTCAATGGCTTCATTCGGTAGCTCTCTTGGAGGTACCATCCAATTTGTCTTAACCCCTGTACAGTTCTTTATCTTTTGATGCAATATGGATAGCTCTGTGAGATTCTATTATGTCTTGAATAGCATTGCGTACATGATTGTTTTGTCTTTCTATGCTTATTTGATATCATAATAAAGCACTATTTGTGAAACAATCCTTTTGACTTCAATGAACTCTGCAGGAGGATTCTCGATGCTTTGTGGTGGAACTTTTGATCTCGGGTCTTATTGCATTCAGAGAACAATAATTGATGCTATAAATCTGTTATTTCTATCAATCTTTTGCATATTTTTGCTGTCGGGTTCTATTAAGAGACTTCATGGAAGGAGCTGGGGCTCTGTAGTTGTTTCAGTCACTTGTGCTCTCACTAGCTTTGCATACTTTGGTGCCGGTTTGTGGGGGCTAGTCGGTAGAAGTGATTGGTTCGGCAATCTGAACTGGTTAGTTTACTTCACAAGAGGGCTTGTTTGGATTTCTTTTACTCTTGCCTTACTTGTTCAAGGATCCAAATGGGTCAGGATTGTGATCTCAGTTTGGTGGGTCTCGTTCTTCTTACTATTTTCAGCTTTGAATGTTGAAATATTACTTAGATCACATAGTGTCCAAGTTTCAGACTTAGCACCATGGCCTCTCAACCTCGTACTTGTCTTTTACAGTCTTAGAAACTTCACTCGTTCTGTTTCCGAGCCTATCCTAGACAAGGGTATCTCTGAACCTCTACTAGGAAAAGACGCCGAGAAAACTAGAACAGAACTAGGCCAAGCTGGTTTCTTTAGCAAACTGACATTTTCCTGGGTCAACCCTTTACTTTGCTTGGGTTATGTGAAAAGATTAACTCTTCAGGACATACCTTCTTTAGTTTCTGAAGATGAAGCAGATTCATCCTACCGAAAGTTTTCTCAAGAGTGGAGCTCTCTTTTAAGAGAAAAGGGCTCTAAAGTTACAAAAAACTTGGCTTTCCGGGCCATAGCAAAGGTCCACTTGAAAGAAAATGTATTCATAGGCTTCTGTGCTTTGATGAGGACAAGCTGTGTTGTTGTTTCTCCTCTTCTACTCTATGCTTTTGTAGATTACGCGAACCGGGCTGAGGATGATTTGTCCGATGGCTTGTTTATAGTTGCTTGTCTGATGTTCGTCAAAGTGGTCGAATCTTTGTCACAGAGACATTGGTTTTTTCTTGCAAGAAGGTCAGGAATGAGAATAAGATCTGCTTTAATGGTAGCTGTTTATCAGAAGCAGCTCAAGCTTTCGAGCTCGGGAAAGAGAAGTCACTCAACCGGTGAGATTGTGAACTACATTGCTGTTGATGCTTACAGGATGGGAGAATGTGCTTGGTGGTTTCATTCGGCTTGGACTTTTGCAATACAACTTGTTCTTGCCGTTGGAGTGCTATTCTCAGTTGTGGGTTTGGGTTCTCTACCCGGTTTGGTTCCTCTCTTCGTATGTGGATTCCTTAACATCCCATTTGCAAGAATAATCAAGAACTGCCAAACCCAGTTCATGACGTCCCAAGATGAGAGGCTCAGGTCCACTTCAGAGGTCCTAAACTGCATGAAGATCATAAAGTTACAGTCTTGGGAAGAGAAATTCAAGAACTTGATCGAGTCCCGTCGTGCCAAAGAGTTCAAATGGTTATCTGAAGTGCAGCTCAAGAAGGCTTATGGCACTATCATGTATTGGATGTCCCCAACTATCATCTCTTCGGTCGTGTTTGTGGGATGTGCTTATTTCCACAGTGCTCCTTTGAATGCTGGGACTATCTTCACTATTCTTTCGACTTTGAGGGCCATGGGAGAGCCTGTGAGGATGATACCTGAGGCCCTTTCTGCTGTCATCCAAGTCAAAGTCTCGTTCGATCGAATTAACACCTTTTTGCTTGCTGATGAGCTTCGAACCGATGAAACGAAGAAAGTTTCGGTGCCGGGCTTGAGTACCGTTGTGAAGATACAATCAGGGTGTTTCAGTTGGGCTCCAGAAACAAAGATTTACACTTTGATGGATGTGAATTTGAACATTAAAAGGGGGCAAAAAGTTGCAGTTTGTGGACCTGTCGGTGCTGGAAAGTCATCGTTAATCAGTTCTATTCTTGGAGAAATACAAACAATTACAGGAACTGTAAGTAAACAAACACTTACTATGTTATTATCATGCTGTATAGTTTATAGGGTTAAGGGAAATTGCAAAAATGTGCCCTCAGGTATTCACTTTTTGCAACTTGTAGCCCTCTTCTTTGATAATTTTAAAAAGTACACTGAACTTATCTTTTTGTTGCGGTTTGTATAAAAATGACAATTTTGCAACAAAAAAACAAATTCATGGCACTTTTTTCGCAACTATTGAAGAAGAGGGCTACAAGTTGCAAAAAATGAATACCTAGAGGTACTTTTTCGCAATTATCCCTAGGGTTAATTGTAGATAGATATGACGTACTATACATCTTTTACACATAACTGTTCCCAACTTAAAACTTTTACTTCCAACTACCTAAACTTCAAAAAAAAATATTACACAACTCTTTTTTGTCAGCAAATGAAGAAAATGCCCTTGACCCTAGTCTTAAGAAAGACTTCAAACTACCAAAAATATTTTGGTTAGATGTAGAAAGCAATTGAGTAGATGCAACAAGACTCCCTTACAGTATAATTGTTTCTAAAATTTACGAAAAAATGGTATTTTTGAGATTAAATTCAAGGGTATGCTTGTCATTTTTTGCCAAAAAAGAGCTGAGCGTAGTTTTTTGAAAGTTTAGGCAGTTGGATGTTAAAATTTAAAGTTGAGGATAGTTATGTACAAAATACGTATAGTACACACTAACTCGATGCGATTAATCCTGATTTATAGTAGCTTTGGTCTCCTGATGCTTGCTTCTAAACTCTAATAGGTTGAAGTATTTGGAAATGTTGCCTATGTCTCTCAAACTTCTTGGATCCAAAGTGGGACAGTTCGCGATAATATTCTTTTTGGAAAGGCAATGGACCAGGCCAGATACGATCAATCTATAAAAGCATGCGCTTTAGATAAGGATTTTGATAGTTTTGACTATGGTGATTTAACTGAGATTGGTCAGAGAGGGCTTAACCTGAGCGGAGGACAGAAGCAAAGGATTCAACTTGCTCGAGCTGTTTATAATGATGCTGATATCTATCTCCTAGATGACCCATTCAGTGCAGTAGATGCACATACTGCTGCAACTCTCTTCAATGTAAGTTAAAATGTTAATTGCAGATAGTTATTGTGTACTATACGTCTTTTACACATAACTATTCCAAACTTTAAACCATTATTTACAACTACCTAGTTTCTACCTACAAAATGTGATTCAATTATAGCTCACTTGAAGTGATCATGAAATTGCAGGACTGTGTCATGGGTGTTCTTGGGAAGAAAACCGTGGTTCTTGTGACTCATCAAGTGGAGTTTCTCTCAGATGTTGATAACATTCTGGTAATGTAGTTATTATAGAGTTCAACGTTATTGACATATCCACTTAAGTTCTTTTTTGTTGATTAAGGATTCATTTGTTTTGGTGCTCTTAAGGTAATGGACAATGGACAAATTACTCAATCAGGAAGCTATGAGGAGCTCTTGATGGCTGGGACAGCATTTGAACAACTTGTCAATGCCCACAAGGATGTAATAACAGGAATGGTCCTCTCAAACAATGAAAGCAAAAAAGAACCTCATAAGATTGATTTGGTTCGGCCAGAGAAGCCTCAAAGCAGTGAGACTTCTGTGAAGGGTCAACTTGGAGTACAATTAACAAAAGAAGAAGAAATGGGATTCGGTGACATTGGATGGAGGCCGTTTCTTGATTATATCATTATCTCTAAAGGATCGGTTCTTTTATTCATAAGCGTACTGAGTTATTGTATCTTTCTTGCTCTTCAAGCTGCTGCGACTTATTGGCTAGCATTAGCTATCCAAAACCCGAAAATTTCTACCGGGGTTTTGATTGGAGTTTACACTGGAATTTCATTGGTCAGTGCTGTTTTTGCATACTTGAGGTCTTTATTTGCATCCCTTATGGGACTTAAAGCTTCTAAAGCTTTCTTTACCGGTTTCACCAATGCAATCTTTCGTGCTCCCATGCTCTTCTTCGACTCTACTCCTGTTGGGCGCATCTTGACCCGAGTAAGATTATCTTCATTAACCCTTTAATCTGTTTACTTTGTAGTGCATTATTTCTTGGGTTAATCGCAGATAGCTCCTTCTCACCAAAAATGACAAAAGTTCCCTTCACCATAATCTTAAAAAAACAAACTACTTTTTCGTCTTTTTAATAGTTTTATCTTTTAAGCAGTCTTTTTGCCAATACTCAACCGTTTTCTACATCTAATCAAAATGGTTTTGCTAGTTATGCGGTATTTTTGAGAAGGGTAAGGACATTCTAGCCATTTTCTGCAAAAAATAGCTATGTGTATTTTTTTGAAAGTTAAGATAGTTGGATCCAAAAGATTAAAGTTAGGGATGATTCATAATTATGTGTATAGTATGCAATAGCTATCTGCAACTAACGCTTACTTTTCTGGTCTTTGATTTTGCTCCATTGTTCAGGCTTCATCGGATTTGAGTATTTTGGATTACGATATCCCTTTTGCCCTCATCTATGTGTTATGTTCTTCTCTTGAAATCGTGACAACTTTCATAGTTATGGCCTCAGTCACATGGCAAGTTCTTATAGTAGGCTTTCTGGCTTTGGTTGCTACAAAATATGTTCAGGTGAATGTGAAACTGAAACCCATTTCTGATGTCTCTTTTCTTGAACGAATCTCTTGAAAACCGATATAACTTCGTGTTCTTTTCAATCTTTTTTTCAGGACTACTATCAAGTTTCAGCCAGTGAAATAACAAGAATCAATGGCACAACAAAAGCTCCTGTGATGAGCTATGCAGCTGAGACCTCACAAGGAGTCATGACCATAAGAGCTTTCAACATGACAACCACTTTCTTGCAGAACTTCTTGAAACTCGTTGACACGGACGCGAGTCTTTTCTTCCAATCGAATGCGTCCTCAGAGTGGTTACTTGTGAGAATAGGAGCTCTTCAGAATTTGACTCTCTTCACTGCTGCTCTTCTTCTTGTTTTGCTCCCCAAGGATAATGTAGCACCAGGTATCAGAATCTTTGATTTTAGATTTAGGATTGTGAATTTTAGATGGGATGATTGCAAAGAAGTACCCTGAGGTATTAATTTTTTGCAACTTGTCGCCCTCTCCTTTAATAGTTGTAAAAAAGTACTTTGAACTTGTCTTTTTGTTCCATTTTGTATAAAAAATGACGATTTTACCCTTAAAATTCAGATTTAAAAATAACAAGTACAAAACAAAAAAAATCTGATTTTTCATTTCCCTTAATTTCCTTCCTCTTTGTTACTGTACAACGAGCAAGGAATTCAAGGGATGCAAAAATTTGATTTTTTTTTGTTTTTTAACTATTATTTTTTAAATTTAATTTTTCAAGGGTAAAATCATCATTTCAAAACCAATTATACAAAGTGCAAAAAAGAAAAAGACAATTTCGGGGCTGTTCTATGCAATCATCAAAGGAGAGGGGATACAAGTTGCAAAAAGTGAATACTTCAATTTTTTTTTTTGCAATTATCCCATTTTAGATTGTTCGAAAGATATTGATTACAGTTCTTTGGATTTTTCTTCTTCTTCAGGGCTTGTGGGGCTCTCTCTGTCTTATGCTCTGGTGCTGACGGGTACTCAAATTTTTGTGACTCGATGGTACTGTAACTTAGCGAACTATATTATCTCGGTTGAACGGATCAAACAGTTCATGAACATACCACCTGAGCCTCCTGCTATCGTGGAGGACAAGAGGCCAGCGTCTTCATGGCCCTCCAAGGGCCGGATAGAGTTGCAAGCTCTAAAGGTAAAGAAGCTAACTAAACCCATTCAGTCACAGACTTGTTATGTTAAAATTACACTAAGGGGTAGTCTCTTCACATCCAAAACTTGACGAAATTGGGATAAAATGAGGCTAAAAAAATGTAACGGGTTGTTAAAAACTTTTTAAACTTAGGGGTAGTTAGTTGAGAATGCTACATACTTAAGGGAAGCTGATTGAGATTTTGAATCTCAATTTACCCGGTCCTGTCCATTTCAGGGTGTGAAATGATGAAAATACCCTTATTTTTTCGTGAGTATTTTCGTCATTTTACACCCCAAATTTGATAGAATTGGGGGTAAAATGAGACTGACAACAACCTAGGAGGATGTTAAAAACTTTTTAAACTTAGGGGTAGTTAATTGAGAATAATGCATACTTAGAGGTAGCTGAGTGAAATTTGTCCTTACCTAAATGAGTCTTTGTTTTGGTTGTTATAGATAAAATATCGCCCGAACTCTCCTCTTGTTCTCAAGGGGATTACTTGCACATTTAAAGAAGGGTCAAGAGTAGGAGTTGTGGGAAGGACTGGAAGTGGCAAAACTACACTCATAAGTGCTTTGTTTCGGTTAGTTGAGCCTGAAAGTGGAAGAATTCTTATAGATGGCTTAGACATATGCTCGATCGGTCTCAAAGACTTAAGGATGAAGCTCAGCATTATTCCTCAAGATCCAACTCTTTTTAAGGGTAGTGTCCGAATGAACTTGGACCCTCTTGGCCTTTACTCTGATGAAGCAATATGGGAGGCAAGTATCAAGGTCGTTTCTGTAAATAATTATGTTTCTTCGAATTTTGATGATCATAACTTGTTGTTTATTATAGGCTTTAGAGAAGTGCCAACTGAAGAATACAATCAGCAGCCTACCGAATCTGCTGGACTCATCAGGTGAGTAAAATGCTTGAAGAGTTCGAGTTTTGCCATTTCCATTTGAGCAAAAATCTGAATACCTCTGGGTAGTTTTTTGCAATTATCCCTAGTTTTATATTTTAACAGACTTTTTATTGCGTCTACAGTGAGTGATGAAGGTGAGAATTGGAGTGCTGGTCAGCGCCAGCTCTTTTGCCTGGGAAGAGTCTTGCTCAAGAGGAACAGAATTCTAGTTCTTGATGAAGCCACTGCTTCAATTGACTCGGCAACTGATGCCGTTCTGCAGAGAATTATTAGACAGGAGTTCTCAGAATGCACGGTGGTAACCGTAGCTCACAGGGTTCCAACTGTTATAGATAGTGACATGGTCATGGTCCTCTCTTATGGTAAGCTTCCATTTCAACAAATTCCATAAACGATCAATAGTGAACCAAAAAAACTAGGGTTAATTGCAGATAACTATTCTGTATTATACGTCTTATGCACATAACTATCCCCAGCTTTAAACACGTATTCAGTTACCTAAACTTTCAAAAAATTGCATAGCGCTTTTTTGTCAGTAAATGACGAAAATTATCGACCCTGATCTCAAAAAAAGACTTCATAACTAGCAAAAACATTTTAGTTAGATGTATAAAATGGTTGAGTAGATGCAAAAAGACTCCTTAAAAGATAAAACTATTATAAGAACGAAAAAATAGTATTTTTTGAGATTATGGTCAAGGGCTCTTTTGTCATTTTTTGGTGAAAAAGAGCTATCTTCAGTTTCATGGAATTTTAGTATGCAATAACCATATGCAATTAACCCCAAAAAACAGAAAGTATTAAACTGTGGAATAAAGCTTATTTTCAGGAGCTTTATTGGATTTTTTTCAGGGGAATTATTGGAATATGACGAGCCTTCGGTCCTAATGGATACGAACTCCTCATTTTCTAAGCTTGTAGCTGAATACTGGTCCAGTTGCAACAGGAGCTCACAGCAAAATTTCAAGATTTAGAGGTTAGTCACTTAGTGTTGTGTTAGAATGATAGGTTCTGTTATTCGAAATTGATCAGTATCATTGAATCTGTTGATGCTATGAAGACTTGTATACTTTCATAGTTCTGTGTTCTAGTGATTGAAACCATCGAATAAAGAAAATAAAGCTCCTTTTATTCGATATGCAGTTCCTCAAATTTTTGTTAGCATATATGTATGGCATCAAACATATAGTGATCTTGAGAGTCCTTATTACCATCTCCTAAAAGCTTGAAACGTCGGACTTATTAAGGCTCCTCCTTTTACTAATTTATCTTGAGAGCTTGAGGAATGGCTTCATGGGAAGCAACAGCAACCTTGTGCAGCTTGCAGTCTGCTGAGATCAACATGTTAGCTGCACTCTCTTCATCTTCCAAGATGGTGTTGATTGTTTTGATCAACACGATCTCGAGATCTTCACCGTCGGTCCATCCATGGATCTTGGCCTTGATCAGGAGGGGATTTCCGGAAATGAGATCCCAAACTGGGTAGTTCTTCCTTGGCATGACATAGTCCCCTTCTCCGAGCTTCAAGCTCGGGCAGTAATCACCGTTTCCATCTCCTAGGTATATTATTTTCTTCTTTCCTTCAGCTGGAAGAGAAGCTTGGATACTCTCTATGATCTTACCCTGTTTTGAGAACCAAAGAAACACAACTCATTAGCTGAAAAATATGTAGTAGAGCTTCCTAGAACTTGTTTTGAGCTTCAACCCGCTTGCTAGAATGCGAGTTTGAAATTATCGTACCCCTTACCATTTTTTAATAACTAAAGGGTTCGGTTCAGGGTAAAAAAATGGAGCTCCGGTCAGATTACTCGAACCGTGCCTATTCCTCATCTCTACTTATCAGTTTAGACTTTTAGGTGAGTCGGGATTTAACATAACATAGAGATTAGTGTTTCTAGTACCTTGCACATGTTAGGAGGACATGGGTTGGTGCAGCCATGAGAAGCAGAGTTGAAATCATGGAATGGGAAGATCCTAAGCCTCCCTTCTTCATTGACAAAACCCGGGTTCGAGTTGATTTCTGAGAAAAACTCTCTCAGCCCGAGATGTTCCAAGATCGTCTCAATGTAGAGCAAATTGGCATCGCTGAGGATCCTGAGCTCACACCCTAAAGCATGAGCTGCTTTAATGGCAGGAACGACCCTAGGATGGATCGGAACACGTTTCAGAACTTCAGAGATGTCCTGAACTGTCTTCCCCTGGGAATGAAGCACCTTCATCATCGTATCCTGAAGATTTCAGAACAAATACGTAAGCTTTTTTTACAAAACTGTAAACAATACACCAAAACTCTTAACATACATGGAAGTTACGAACCATAACAGAGTTCCAAGGCATATGTGGGAGGAGCTGGTTGAAGAGATCAGTGGCACCAAGTTCATCAACCACCCAGTTATCACTGTCACAGTCGATGATCGTTTTGTCGAAATCGAAAACTACCACGATCCCTGCCATTTCTGAACTTGTTGAAGATGGAAAAGTTTTGATTTTGATTAGGACCCAGAAGCCAAGAAACACAAATGCTGATCAAATCTCAGTGAAAATGTTTTGTATTTGGCTTGGAGTGATAAGAACATACAAGGGGGGTATTTATACACACTCTGCTACTGAATATCATGAGAAAGTTGGTGGAAACCCACTTTAATCAATTTAATTTTTGGGATTAAGAATTTTCAAGATTGATTCAAAAGCATATGCTTTTTTTAAATGATATCGATATATTATTAATAAAAGTTGGTATTAAATATCCAGATTTAGAATATAGTCTGGAACCCCATTATAAACAAATGTACCAACACTCAAGATCACAATAACATATCTTGTTTGTATCGCAGAATGGAAAGAAAACAAATAAACACGAAAGCAAACACATAAGACTAAGGGTCTTGCGATATCAGGTTGTCTGCAGAACACGTGGGTGTCTCTGTTGGAGCTCATAACTAACGCAGTGGGACACTGTGGTATTGTCGATTGGGCGTTTTAGGTCGCTAGGATCATCTGATGTGTGGGGACATCATTTGGGACTTAGTTTAGATGGGATAAGAAAGACGAAGTATTCTCCATGAGAAATTGACGCACTGAACAAACCCCACAATTGCGACCTCTTATGGCCGCAAAAAACTTGACTTGCATCTTCGATACCTCTACTGACTACGTAAAATCGATATCGTCAACCTTAACCCGGGAGACAGAGCAAAAAAAAGTCACAATAATAGAAGAAGATATAAAAGAGACAGAGTAGTAGAAGAAAGATGGTAGGGGTAAAGTGATGCAGAGTGCGGAGCGAAAGGAGGAATCATTTATCGAATTCGTTGATTCAAAGAGAATCTCCACTTCCTCGGGCTTGAGGCAGCCATCGAACTGCGGAATCTCCACTCTGAACCCTTGTTCCCAACGATTTTCGGGGACATGGCGTCCTGGAGAGCGATTCCTAGCATCCGGAGCGAAGGGGTTATCGACGTCCGTGACAGTCACGTCATCGCGACGAAACATATCATCCATTCGCTGGGATAATAACTCGACCTGACGCCTCAGATCATCGTTTTCACGACGAACTGCAGCAATCTCGTCAGCATTATCAGCACCATCAAAACCAGCGGCGGCGGCCTGGCGAACAGCTCGGCGAGGCGGCATCTTCCTGGAACGGTGAGGCTCTGATACCAACTGATGCAGAGTGCAGAGCGAAATGAGGAATCCTTTATCGAATTCGTTGATTCAAAGAGAATACCGAATATGATAGAAATTGAGTAGAACTCGTTTTTGGTGTTTATTGCATAAAATCTGAATTACAATGAAGAAGAACAAGTGCTTAAATAGAAAAACTAGTACTTAAAGTCCTAATACAATAAGGAAATTACTACCCAAAACCCTAATTCGAAATAAAGGAAATATCAAAAAACAGGAAATAATGAACCAGACTCTAAAATGTCAGTTTCACCTCTCTAAACGATCTCAGATGGCCGAAAAACATCGTACGTCATGGTGAAGCGATGAGTTTTGCTCAGGATCCCGTTTCGACCCGAAAAATGCTAAGGTTTTTTCAATTTCGGACACTGCTGCATTTTCGGGTTTTCTAGCCGATTTGTCAAAAGATCGTCAATATGCACTGCATCATAAAGTCGTCGTCGACACGACAACAATTGAGATTTGTGAGTAGGGATGGCAAAACGCCCCATCCCCGCCCCGTGCGGGGCGGATTTGGGATGGGGATTTTTTAAGCTGGGCGGGGTACGGGGAAATAAACGGGGATTTTGGCGGGGCGCGGGGCGTGGATGGGGCAAGCACTCCCCGCCCCGCGGGGCGCCCCGCCCCGTACCCCGCACCATTATTTCATAATAAAATATTATAATTTATATATACATAATTAGGGCTGAGTAGAAATCCGACCATCACCGGAAACCGGCCATCTCCGCCCATCCCTGTCACCGGAATACCCGAAACCGGTCTTACCCGGGCCAAAGATGGTTTGAAAGTCGTTGAACTGGAGGTCAACGGGCGGTCAACGGTTTGGGTGAGCCAAACCGGTGGTGACCAAAAAAACCGGTCTTACCCGGTCAAGGCCCATCCACTGGGCCTGGGCGTAGAGGCCTAGACACTTCCTCGATTTCAGTTTAGTTAAAACTGATTTTTTTGTTCAACTTTTTTGTGTTGTACAAAAAAAAAGGTTTCTTAGACCATGTTGTGTAAGACGATGTTTTATATGATTATGAGGTATTAGTTGTATGAATTGTTGTGTTTTGTTTGAATGTTTGAAGTCTCTAAACTGAAATCAGTTTTATAATAGGTAGGTTTATGAATTAAGTTGAATTGTGTGAAATTAAGTTTGAATTGTAGGAATTAAGTTGAATGTTTGAATGTTTATTTTAGTAGGCGCAATAAGAATCCCATTGGGCATGGGTTGGTTGGTTATTACCGTCCCCGGTCGGTAGTGAGGTCGGGCGGTTATCGGCCTTCCCTTTAGCGACCGGTGATGGGGATAGGTACGGGTTTTATGTAACCGGAAAAAACGGTTTGGGTAATGGGTTTAGGATTTTGGGCGGGTACTGGCCGATGCTCACCCCTATACATAATAATAACAATTCACTTATCTAAGAACATTTTCTCATGTTTAAACTTTTGTTGTGTGATCATGTTTGTAGAAATAAAGTAATGTCAGTTTCTTCGTTTACAGAACATGCTAATATAAATTTGTTCTTGTTTGATAACGTGATAGAGTTTATACCTTTTGTCCATGAAATTGTATTCACAACAATGTATATTTTCTCGTGATTCCATTTATACTATTATGAAGTCAAGTTGGGAACTCTAAGTTTTATGTTATAAGATATTTCGTTAAGATACTTTCTATCATGTGTAAACTATTATGAGACATGTATATCATTATTATGTGATGTTTATTTTATATGTATGTCGTTTTAAAATTATGGGTTGACTATGCATGTTGTTTAAAATTATGGATTGAGAATTGTCATTTCAAATGTGTATTTTTTCGGGTGATGAGAATGAGGCGGGAACGGGGTAAGGAATAAAATCCCTCGCGGGACGAGAATGGCACGGGGAATAAAATCCCCGTTCCCGCGGGGCGGGGTCAACGCGGGACAGGGACGGGGAATGGGGTCCCCGCCCCAACCCCGCTCCATTGCCATCCCTATTTGTGAGTGGTTGTCTTGCTAGAGCTAGGAGCTTTTTTTTTCCTACATAAAGGATATATTTAATAATTATTTTTGTTTGTTTGTTTGCTTGTATGTTCAAATTAGGTACAATCAAGGCAAATTTGATGTTGGATTTTGTGACTTCGGGAAACTTTTTTTAGCATATGAATGGGAATTTTATTAATTATGAAACCAAATAAAAGGAGTACAGACTTGAGAAAAAAATAAAAAGGTGAAATAAACCTTAGTTTCTGGATGCTAGTCTTATGAGTGACTAAAGTACTCAGCTAATGTAGTGTAAGAGGGTGTGAAGATATATTTAATTGATGGTTGCTTGATTGCAGAGTACAATGGTCATCATAGCCATTTTTTTGACTAGACTTGAAAATTCATATGGTAACTGATAGGGAGCTTTTGAGGGGATAACGGACATTCAGGGAAAACATCATGAAAAGGGGGAGGCTTTGTGTCGAAATGACTCTTAGACTTGTTGGACCCGACGGGGCTGCGTATCAGACCTCACCTGGTTGTTTGGACCTATAGGAGTTGTTATCATTGATCCATGATGGCACCGTGCCGCTGTCGCGTTTTTTCCGACCGCTACCGACATGGTCGGTTGTTGATTCCACTCTCCCTGAGCCTCATCGGGAGTGACAAGGTTTTCATCTAGTGGAAGGGGTTAGAGCAGCTCCGCACGGAGGCCTTGAGTGATCGGATGCGTCCCGGACTGATCGTCATACCCTGAGTCATGCCTATGATGATCTTGGATCAGAGGCGGTGAAAGCGGAGACGACAACGAGGGTGGAGGCTGCAAAGGAGGCCAGGGAGGCAGGGAAGGATGCGAAGGAGACAACAGAGAGGGCGAAAGAGATGAAGGAGGCAACAACTACGAAGACAGCGAAAGAAACAAAAGCAACAAAAGAGTATGTAGCCGCTAGTGACGGTCGATTGATTGTCACAGGAGAAAGGGGAAATAAAGGAGAAATAAAGGAGAAGATAAAAATACTGGAATACTGGTAAATAACAAAGACTGTATCAGTAAAAGAGACAACAATATCACAATAAAAACCTAAAATCAACTAGAGCCTCTAGAAGTAATTCGACTGTAAAGAAATTAAAGAAGATTGTGTTGGCTCTGCTAGGGTTTGAGCCTCCAATGGAGGAAAAACCTAGGTTTTCAGCCCCTCCCAGTCGCGTCTCATCCCGACGCTGTTTCCACCTCTCCTGGCGTAGGTTCGGTCTCTCTTCTCCGCCGGTATGGTGTTCTCGGTCCTGGGTTACTTCCAACCCAAGCAATGGGCATGTCCCTCTCCCTCCGAACCCTAGATCGCCGAGTTCCCAAGATTACCACGACCTTTCTCTGGTTCCTGTTTCAGGCGGCGCGTTGCCTAGGGTTGTGCCTTCACCTGGGCCTCCGAGGTATCAGGTTATCTCTCCCGATCAGCCCCCATCGCTGCTGAAGCCTCTGACGTGTCCTTCTCCCTGGCCTCCGCCGCCGTCGCCGCCTCTAAAGGCGTCACCGTCGTCCCTGAAACCGCCTCCTCCCTGGCCTCCCCCTGCTCCTTCCTCGACCCCTCTCTCGATTATGGATCTGGCTAATCGAGTGGGTCTTTGTTATTTTTTTTTGATTTCGTCTTTGCATGGTCAATGACGACAGGAATCCAGTGCCCTACCCTTACTGTTAAGGTCCCTCAGGATCTCCGGTACCCCGCTCCTCACCGTCTTCTCTCTTTTCCCAAGGGGCATCACTTGCCTATACGACATCCCAGCTCAATGATAGCTGGCCCATTCAAAGCCGTCAGTGACAATTATAGTATGCCAAAAATTGCGATATCATTATGTCTTTAGTTTGTTCTTGTTCTTCATGGTCATGGATTTATTCATGATGTACTCAGATGTACTTGAAGTTAAATGAATGAATTGCACTCTTCGCTCAAAAAAAACTAAAGCCCCTAAAAAGAGACGAGGAGAAATCTGGTGAGAACCATGTTTTAACGTAGGAACCGCGGGAACCAATCTAAGTCATCCATTTTAGGAATGGATGGATGAGATGCAATTGAGTAGTTGACTTGTTGACGGCAAAAAAACAGCACTTTTTAGTAAGTGGTAAGTGCTTTTTAGTAAAACTATCATATATTTTTTAACCAATTCACTAATTTAATTTTTCCCGCTTCGTTTGAACTCCGATTGGCTTCAAACTTGCGCCATTAGTTTTGTTTTTTTAAGGGCTTTCAATCAAGATCAGTCATGAATATATTTTGAAGCACGAAAAAAAATTATTTCGGGGTAGATTTTTTTTTAAAAAAATCTGGGTAATTTTTATCAACACTTTGCTATGGATTTATCAACACTTTTACACTGGTTTTATCAACACTTTACACTGGTTTTATCACCTCATTTTCCAAAACTGATCATGATTTTATCACCTCATCGCGTGCTTTTTATGAACACTAGTTTTATCAACACTAAACACTAGGTTTATCATTCAAATTACGTGTGTTTTATCACCCCCATCACATGTTTTTTTAAAGCACGAAAAAAAATATATTTCGGGGCTAGTTTTTAAAGGAATTATATATGGGTAATTTTTATCAACACTTTGCTCTTGGTTTATCAACACTTTACCCTATTTTTATCAACACTTTACACTGATTTTATCACCCCATTCTCCAAAACTGATCATGATTTTTATCATCTCATCACGTGCTTTTTATGAACACCAGTTTTATCAACACTAAACACTAGATTTATCATTGAATTACGTGTTTTTTATCACCTCATCACAAGTTTTTTTTATCAACGTTAAACTCTAGTGTATCACACTTATCATCAAAATTGAAAATGGTTTTTATCACCTCATTATTTGTTTCTTATCAACTCATTACATGTTTTTTTATCAACATTTAACACTAGTTTGGTACTCCGATATAAAACATTTGTTAGTGACGATTTATCAACGCTCAACATTATTTTTATCACCTTGATATAAATTTTTATTTTCGTGCTTCAAAATATATTTATGACTGATCTTGATTTAAAGCCCTTGAAAAAAGAAAAAAATTGGTGCAAGTTTGAAGTTAATCGGAGTTCAAACGAATCGGGAAATATTAAATTAGTGAATTGGTGGAAAAAAAATGGACTACTGTCCACATGACACCATGCTATTACAATTATGCCCTTGCTTATGTGAGAATAGATGAAAGTGGCGTGAACTATGGTAGAATTGAGATGATGACGTGACATCATGGTGAATGTTGGATCTTAAATGTGTGTGGCTAGGATTAGTTCTCACAGTTCCTATGTTAAGATTTGTTCTCAATAGATTTCTCCTGAAAAAAAGACATGTCTCGAATAAAACATTTGATAATTAGACATGGTGACTTCGGCAGATTAAGTGGTCAAAAATGGGTAAAGTTTTTTTTTTTAATGTTTAGTTTGGGAACGCGGGAATGAGACAGTATTCGGTCGGAATTAAATTAATTGGGCATGTTTTGGCGTTTGTATTTGTAATTTAATTTCTTTCTAATCAAAGACACGTGATTAAATAAACAAATAAAAAAGAACTATTCTTTTGGTGTAACGTTTCATATTTACTTTTTGCCGCATAATAGAAGAATATTGGAACCTAATTTAAATATTTGTACTTTTTTTGTCCTGAAGGAATAATTGAGAATTTGATTCTAAGTAGAATATAGGGTTAAATATTAAAATTTATTTTTAAGTATTGATCACGAACATTACATTATCCAACGTTTCAAAATGACAAATGTATTATTTTAAGTATTGATCGCGCGATTTTATTAATAAAAATGGACGGAATATTCCATTCCGTTAATCATATGACCTCAAGTGTCTTATAATGGATGATAAAATGACGTTTTCACTTAATTATTTGACATCTATACATTTTATAAGAAACATTACCATTGTACTCTCGTTATTGTTCCTTATAAAGTGTATAAAGGTCAAATAGTTAAGGGGAACAATGTCATTTTATCATCCAGTATATAACACTTGAGGTCATATGATTAACGGAATGGAATATTTCATCACTTTTACTAACAAAATGGTGTGACCAATACTTAAGGTAGGACATTTGTCATTTTGAAACGTTGAGTAGTATAGTGTTTATGACCAATATTTAAGAATAAGTTTTGATATTTAGCCCTAAGATATATTCATTAAGATTCAGTCTCACCAATATTCCAATCATTCTTATCTTTCTTTTTGACTTCACAGGCATATCAAGAGAACACGCCCCTAATTTTCCGAAAGCCCTAATTCGTGTCTGGCGAGTTCCGATCTTTTCCGATCGAAATTGATGGGGCTTTCAGCACCTGTCCGCTTTCGTGTTCGTGGGTTGTGATTAAGGGTGGAGAGTTGCTGTTGTGTTGTCGAGGTGAGGTCGGAAGTTGCTGTTGTTCAGCCGATTCAGGTTGTTCCATGTTGCAGCGGTGAGCGGTGAGGTTGTCTCAGGTCATCTCCGATCATTTTCGATGGTCCTCTGCCTAGCTCTGAGTCCAGGTTGGTCTGTGTTGCAGCGGTAAGGTCGTCTCTGGTCGTCTCCCTCGAATTCGATGGCTCGTGTGATCTGAGTTCGGGGGTGAGATGCAATGTTCAGTCATCGTTGTTTTGCTGGACCGTTTCATGGGTATTGATGTCAGGGGGAGCTGCTGAGGTTCAGTCGGGTCTGATGACCGGTGTTGCCATGGTAACTATCTCTTTACTTTGCTGTCATTGTTGTGTTTCAGTGTAGCTTCTGGTTGTTTGGGTCGTTTGCTGGGTTTCGTTTTCGTTGTAGAGGTTCTGTTGAGCTAGTCCTGTGATTTCGGTATGGAATCTTCCTCCTCGATGGAGTTCCCACCTCCCGGTTTTGAAGGGTTTCAGGAAAGGTTTGTTGGCTAAGAAAGGTGCTGTTCTGGCTGGAAAAAAGAGGAAGCTGTGTTATCCTCAGTTTGATGCTAATTTGGGTGGTATGGCTTCTGCCAAAGAAGGGGAGTTTAGGATTTTTATTCATAATTTACCACAGCAATCCTCTCCAAAGTGGTTGGATGAGATTTTTTCAGAGGTTGGAACAATCCTTTGTGTTCAGCCCAAAGAGACCAAACGCAAAAGAGAAATGGTTTACTTTCATACAATTTGATCTAGAAGCTTGTATTAGAAGTGCAATTCAGAGATTTAATGGGACCAAACTGAAAGGTTTCCTATTATTTGTTGCAAAAGCTTGGAAGAACACTTCTAGGGGTATTTCTGACCAGCAGGGAGGCAAGAGCGAAGACATGTATGTTGGGTTGAATGGGAGTTCAGGTGATACTGAGAAAATTCAAAGTCCTCCTTTTGTTGAACAAGTAGATCGCTGTTGGGGAGCTGAAGTCTCTGCTTTAAAAACTGAGTGTGATTCATCTCAGCTTGCAGTGGCTCGCAATAATTTGGTCAGTAGATACTTTGATGAGAGAGATTTCGGCTCAAGGAGTTAGTGAGATTTCAGTGCGTTCTTTGGGAAACAGAGTCTTCAGTATTTTTTGCCCTGATGTAGCTTTTGGGGCGGAAATGGTGAGAGACAATTGGTTTGGTTAAAAAATTAGTGCACTGTCGTTCCAAATAAACAAAACCTTCTTTCAAAAGGTGGTAGATTTGTTTGGTTCGCTATCTTGTGTCTTCCTTTCCAAGGTTGGTGTGTGGAATCCTTTGAAGCGTGCGGTAGAGAAGTTGGTTCTCTAGTGTTAATTCATCCTCAAACTTTGGTTGGAAGACATTTGGACGCTGCCTATATTTTGATCCACTGTAATTCTTGTGTTTCTGCCTCCAAGGAAGTGAATATTGAAGTTGGAAAGGGGACTTTCTCTGTCCTTTTACGACTAGTGGACTCTCAATCTGTTCCAATCTTTGTTGAAGGAATTGAGGTATCTTCCCTTGATGTGGAGGAGAGTTTGTATTCTACAAGCTCGAGAGGTGTTGGTTGTGGGCTTCATTCGCCGTTTACGGGGATCGTTTCTAAGGAGGGGGTAATCTCTGCAATAGATTCTGAAGGGATTATTTCTTTAAGTGGTGTTTAAGGAGATCTCGTGTTGGGAGTAGAGGTTGGGAAGATGGTCTCGACTCAAAGTGATGAGGTGTTGGGTTCTGGAGTAGATCTTGTTCAACTCTTCACAGAGGGAGTGGAGGTTTCCCAACAGCAGGCAACCGTCAATCTTTCTCAGCCTCTGAACCTTCTTTCTATTGATGTGAGGGAGGACGTCATTCCATCGGAGGTGGTTGTGGAAGGTTGTAAAGATCTTGATGATCTTGGCATTCCGAACTTGTTAGTTCAGACTCCCGAAAAGGATGTGGAAGCAGATTTTGACCCGGCTTGTAATCAGGTGGTCCAGGCGCAAGTTGCTGAAATTTCCGATCTTATGGGTTTTAATGCTTCTAATTCTCCGGTTGATGTTAAGAGGATCAGAGGAGGTAAGAAAAAAATCAAAGAAAGTTGCTTCTACTCGCACTTATGGTACAAGGTCTAGGCTGAAGTTGGAGAAGGAAGTTGTTCCTACCAAGAGTGCTGAAAAGATTTTCTCTTCTAAAGGTCTCTCTGAAGCTGAAAAGGCCTGACAGTTTGGTAAAGCTATAGGTCTCCGAGCTTCTGTTTCAGATAAGGAGGTTATTCTGCAGCTTCAAAATTTGGATTATGATTTTAATCAGAGTGTTGATCTTGAAGTTGATTCTGATGATGAGTTCGAAGACCTGGAGGGCGCTTCTGACTCCGGAGGAATGGGTTGACTGTGTTTGTTGCTGGTTGGTTTAGGTCGATGTTTGGTTTCTGGTTTTTGTTATGGTGTTTGAGTTTATCCTCTGTTTGTGTTGGTCTTTTTTGGTAGCTTTGTTTATGTTGTCTTGCCCTGTTCTTTGGTTTGGTTTGGGTTATGTTTCTTTGTTTTGGTTTTTGGTGGTTGTCCTCTTCTAGAGAGGAGTTTTTGTTTGGGTGTATGTGCTCTCAAGGGTTTCCCTTGTCTCTTTTTTCCATTTCGGAAAATAGAGTTATTTATTATATTGCTTTGTTGATCAAAAAAAAAAAATATATTTCAATCATTCTAAAATCTAACCAAAAGGAAATAGAACTTGTTTCACAAGATAATAGTTTTGATTTTATTTATTTAATAGTACAAAGGATGGTTAATTAATTAAACCTTCTCTTGTTGTATGCTATACTTCTCTAAGAGTGTTAATTAATGTGTTAATTTTTCTCTCGCTAATCGAGGGCAACCTAATTCTAACCGTCCATCTTCTCTAGGATCATGGTGTTTTTTAATCCTGTTTTCGTAGTCGATAACCTTGAAGACGCCGCTACTGCACTCCTTTCCGGCCCCGTCATGTCTCCCCCGGTGCAGGCCTCTCCCTCGAAGACCACGTCTTCATCTGTGGAACCAATGGCCTTAAAACCTGGGCGGAGGAGGAAGCCAAAGAAAACCCTACTCGGGTCTCCTTCAGCGCCTCCTTCTACTTTGGCGAGTCCACCACCCTCTCTCTCAAATGCATTGGTACCCTTCGCCATGGGTGCCTCTACAACAACCACCACTGGCAAACCACGTAGAGGACGCCCGGTACTGCTGAAGGGCGTTGCTTCATCCGCAAGCAACCTGTCGTTGGGTCTCGCTCTACCGCTTCTGCCCATCGTCTCTGCTCCATCTCCTTCCTGCGTTCCTACTACTCGGGTTGATCCGATCCCTCCTCTTCAACGGGACCCGATACGGGGGAAGGCGTCGCTAGAGGATCTCCCACGTACGGCGGTGGAGGCATTGGGCTTGGGTCGCTGTCTTCCTAATAAGGATAGGATCCCGCTCATCCCCTCTTTCATTATTGTTCCTCTCGGTATGGTTCGTGGTCGGAAGGTGGCCCTCTCGTTGGATGAGCCCCCTTCGCCCACCACTGTGGCTTTACCGGAATTGTAGGCATCCATGGCGGCACTCCAGGATGGGTTCTCCTCCTGCTCCCTCGAAGATGACGACGAGGTTGAGGTCGTGGTCCCTTACTCCTCGGCCAATGCCACGGTCATTGCCCGTCAATAGTGGGGACTGATGGGCAAGCTATGGACGTCAAAGCCTCCCTAGAAGGACATTCTCCTTCGTATCATCACTACCGCATGAGGGCGGGCTGCAGAAGGCTTGGTCGTCAAAGATCTTGGCCCATGAGTCTTCTGCTTCTATTTCCGGACGACGGAGAGACGATCTTCGGTCTGGGGTAATGAGCCCTAGTGTTTCGACGGGCGCCCCCTTTTGCTTGGAGAGTTGAACCCCTGTGCCCGGGACTTCCCGTGTTGGACCGCTTGCAGCTATGGGTCCACACTTGGGGTCTTCCACCCCTGCTTCGGATGAAGGAAACATGGGAGACGATCGGGGACACCTTGGGGCGTGTGTGGAGTAACCCTGCGATCAGTGGGGTATGTGTTAGGGTGGAACTGTGAGGGTGCTTTTTTTGCACCTCGTTGAACGTCCTCTCAAGCGGGGACTGGTATTGAGGTTCAAGGAATTCCCAGATCCCGTGAAGGTCGACCTCACCTATACAAAGCTCCCAAACTTCTACTTCAATTGCGGTAGAATTGATCATGTCGTGAGGGATTGCGGGTTGGAGTTGCGGGGTACCCTGAGGTATGATATCTCTATCCTAGAATTTTAGGAGGACAAGCTGGTGAAGCCATATGCGACAGACTGGTCTGAGAACCCGACGTTGATTGTACCCCTAGGCTTTGGGAGGGTTTCCCCGAGCATTGTATCTAAGGGCTCCTCGTCTCGAGGAAGGAGCCCGTGTTTTTCCCCGAGCACTGTATCTAATCATAAAGAGCCTCGGGTTAGCACCCAGCTTGGGAAGGTGGATCCCGGCTGGAAAAATTTGGTGTCCGGCCAACTCTCTAGTGGCAGGGTCACTGAAGTTTCAGTGCCCATTCCGCTTGGGCACAAAGATAGTGAAGGAGCTGCTATCGGAGGGGTGAAGAGGACTGCTGCTGATGCTCCCCGGGATGATCAGGCGAGGGATGGGAAACAACCTCGCCAGGAGGAATGTCACTTCCTCAGGCTTTAGGGACTGGCTTTGGGAAGGGTCCTTGGTTAAAGCCTTGCCTACTATTACGAATGCATTCCATGCTCGTGACTTGGAGCAAGACTTTCAGTACCATCTTCTTATCCCCATCTTTCCTTCTTTCCCATGCGGCGTTTCAATACTGTCTGTGACGGTTCTAGTACTTCAAAAAACTACGAACATTTTGTTTTGTGTCTGTTCTTTTCTAGTGGCCAGGGAGTATGTTCCCTGACGCACACCTATGTACTGGATTCTTAATTTATAGTATTGCATCTTTCAGTAAAAAATAGTACTTCTCTAAGGGTCTATTTTTTTTATTCTTAATCTTAATCCTAGATTCCAATAGCACCATAATATTGCATCTTTCAGTAAAAAAAAATACTTCGCTAAGGGTCTATTTTTTTAATTCTTAATCTTAATCCTAGCTTCCAATAGCACCGAATGGTTTTTTTCCCGTAATTATCAAGGCCACTTAATCGTCACCTTCACCTACTTTAATGTCAGCACCTGTATTTTTTTCCATCGACATGCATCCTTGTCCCTATGTAGTGTTTATCGAACTGGATAAGCCTCGTCGCAAGACAAAGCTCCATAGCCCCACAAGTTCGTCTCCTTCCTTACCGTCTTCCCCACCTCGATCGACCACTTTCCTCCTCACTATGGAATTTACAGCAGCTGCGTTCTCTCCGGGACGTACTCTACCGCCTTATATGGTGGAGTGTAGAGTCAAACCAAAGAGGGGGCGTAGTAAGCCCCGAATCGTGGTCGTTGTTACGACGGCCGCTCCTATGCCGTCGGTGGCTCTGCTGTTGAGTCCGGCTGAGGGTGGTCATAAACCCTTGACCCCGATGGTGACAAAGAGCACCTTTCCCTCGGAGAAGGCTCTAGTCCCGAGCCTATGGTTGTCTTAACCAAGGTCTGGGTTGGCTCTTACGGCTCCGTTATGTTATAAAACGAAATTATATCAAAACCAAAAACGGAGAACACAACGATATAACGTTGAAAACCCCTCCAAACAACGGAGAGGAAAAAACCACGGGCGCCAACCAGCAAAACTTCACTATAGGGAGAATGTTTACACAACGCCGGGGATTTACACTGATTCAACTTATCCCTCATGGCAGCTTACAAGTGGTATTTATAGGAGAGGTGTAGAGATACTTCATACAAAATAGGGAAATACAAATCTCTACACAATTAAGACCCAGTTTGGGAAACAAGGCATAAGTTCCCTAAATTGATTACTTGCTATTCAAGCCAAGCCAATTCCCTAAATTTGGTTGCTTGGTAACCAAGTCACAAACTAACTTGAATTTGGAGCAACTTTTAACAAACTCCACCTTGAGACAAATTCCTCCTTGTAGCATAAAGCGGTAGACATATCCCTGAACGAACAAAGAAAAAACTTTCGTCGCCAAACAGCCACTAGGGCTAAACAGTTATACCAACTAAGCTTGAGCAAAGCTCAAACTTAGCAACAGGAACTGGCTTCATCATATCACCAGGACTATCATAATCATGCTCCACCTGTTCAACACAACTCAAAGCATAGTGAACAACGGTACAGTGTTCAATTAAACGAGGGCGAGGACCTTTGTTTCTCCTCGGTCTATCAGCAACAATGGAATTATTTGTTTGCTGCAAAACAGGTGGTGTAAGATGAACATCATTTTCATTATTTTCAACAACCTCATTTACTTTTTCGCCCAGGTGCTCCACCTGCACGCTTATCCTTTGTTGCTCATCATCAGAAAAATTAGTAACATCAAGAACATCAGAGGCATCTATAGAGGAACTATCATTGAACATGACAGCCTCATTAAAAACAACATTCCGGCTCAACAAAATTCTCTTAGTTTCAGGATTCCATAACTTATACGCCTTTACTCCTGAGCCATAGCCAAGAAACACACACTTGACAGCTCTAGGCTCTAACTTTCCATTATCAACGTGTGCATAAGCAGTGCAACCAAAAACTCTCAATAGTGAATAATCAGCAGGTGAATCAGACCATACCTCAATGAGAGTTTTCTTATCAAGTGGAATGCTTGGAGACCTGTTTATTAAGTAGCAGGCAGTGGAGGCTTCTTCAGCCCAAAAACGTCTGCTCATATGAGCATTAGAAAGCATGCACCGAGCCTTAGAGATGATGGTTCGGTTCATGCGCTCAGCCACACCATTCTGTTGAGGCGTGGACGGGATGGTGTGGTGCCTTACAATGCCTTCGTTGCTACAATAGTTGTCAAAATCATTTAAACAAAACTCCATGCCATTGTCAGTACGAAGCACTTTTACCTTCTTCTCGGTTTGCTTCTCCACCATAACTCTCCACTTCTTAAAAGTATCAAACACATCAAATTTATGTTTTAGAAAATAAGGCCACACTTTTCTAGAGTAATCATCAATAATAGTAAGCATGTAATTTGCACCACCAAGAGAAGTTTTACGGGAAGGACCCCAAACATCAGCATGCACATAATCTAATATCCCTTTAGTGGTATGAACGGAAGCATTGAATTTAACTCTCTTGTGCTTACCAAAAATGCAGTGCTCGCAAAACTCCAACTTACTCATGTTGCAGCCATCTAGTAAATCTCTCTTGATCAACTCTGCCATGCCTTGTTCACTCATATGTCCAAGGCGCTTGTGCCACAAATTAGTTTTACTAGGTTCATCAGAAATAACAGCAGCAGTAGCAAAACCATTTAAAGTGCTGCCTCTAAGAACATATAACCTTGCAGAATTCATGTCACCTATCATATGAACGAGAGAGCCTTTTGATACCTTTAGAATTTTCTGTGAACCGGAGTACTTGTACCCTTCATCGTCAAGAGTGCTGAGAGAGATGAGGTTTCTCGCCATGGTTGGTACGTGTCTCACATCTGTCAATGTGAGTATCATGCCGTCATGCATCTTGAACTTAACGGAGCCTATGCCCACAATCTCACGTGGGTTGTCATCTCCCATACGCACCACATCTCCACTCTGCAAAGACTTATAAGAACTGAACCAGTCTTTGTTACAGCAGATATGAAATGAACAGACAGTATCAAGAATCCATTCATCATAAGCAGAAACACAGCCAACAAACACAACTAGGCAATCACTATCAGAATTATCGTTGGAAACAACGGTTGCCTTACCATCACCATCAGAATTGTTTTTCGGTTTGCATGTACCGTTTCTTTTCTCCTTATTCTGAAGCTTATAACAATCTTCAATGGTGTGATTTGTTTTCTTACAATACTTGCAGAACTTGTCGCCTCCTTTGGACTTAGAACGGCCTCTCCCGTTATTGCTCTTATTTTTGTTTCCATAGTTGTTGTTCCCCTGCTCGGTCCTCCCACGTACCTGCAGAGCTTCTCCCTTGGAGGATGATGATCCTTCTCCCTGTACCATAAGTTTCATCTTTTCCCTCTGTTGAAGGGCCTCATAAACTTCCGTAAGAGTTAGTTCATCGCGGCTCAATAATATGGTATCTCGGAAATTTGCAAAAGAACTAGGCAATGAACATAAGAGTAATAGACCTAGATCTTCATCATCATACTTTACCTCCATGGACTGCAAATCAGAAACGATCTCCTTAAAGACCGCTAGGTGATCGAGTAGAGAACCACCATCTTGCAGCTTGTGCGTGAACAACTTCATCTTCACGTGCAACTTACTGGTCAGATCCTTGGACATGCAGATCGATTCCAGTTTGAGCCAAAGCGCTGCTGCAGTTTTCTCCAGCAGTACTTCCTGCAAAATATTATTTGATAGATGAAGATGAATCAGAGATAGATCTTTACGATCCTTACGCTTCTCCTCATCGGTCCACGTCTTCGGATCCTTCTTGTTGAATCCATTTAGCGCATCATCAAGGTCAGGATGAGCTAGAACGACCCGCATCTTTACTTGCCACAGAGAAAATCGTGTGGTGTAGTCCAACAACGGTAGATCGAATTTCAATGATGCCATATCGTCAGAAAACCTAGATTGAACAACCTGGCTCTGATACCACTTGTTATAAAACGATAGGCAATAAAACGAAATTAGATCAAAACCAAAAACGGAGAACACAACGATATAACGTGGAAAACCCCTCCAAACAACGGAGAGGAAAAAACCACGGGCGCCAACCAGCAAAACTTCACTATAGGGAGAATGTTTACACAACGCCGGAGATTTACACTGATTCAACTTATCCCTCATGGCAGCTTACAAGTGGTATTTATAGGAGAGATGTAGAGATACTTCATACAAAATAGGGAAATACAAATCTCTACACAATTAAGACCCAGTTTGGGAAACAGGGCATAAATTCCCTAAATTGATTACTTGCTATTCAAGCCAAGACAATTCCCTAAATTTAGTTGCTTGGTAACCAAGTCACAAACTAGCTTGAATTTGGATCAACTTTTAACACGTTCGTTGCTCCTCCGTTCGTAGTGGTTTTCCAGGAGGGCTTATCGGCTTGTTCTCTCGTTGAGTACTAGGACGTCATCATCGATGTACCGTTCACCCCGGCTGATCCAGGGGTTTTGACTCACCATTTTTTTTCTTCAATCTCTCCATTGATGTCCTTGAAAATCCTCCAAAAGAAATCTCCCGTGTAACAAAAAATTGGAGCATCTCTCCAAAAATCTACACCTAAAGAAATCTCAAATTCATTCTCCCTCCCCCCACACAAAATATTGTTTCCCTCTCTAAAAATATCAAACCCTCTCAAAATTCTGTGCAAAGAAAAATAGATGAAGAACTATACAAAATTGTTGTCTCTGTGTTGTTCTCTCTGCATTTATGTGTAAAAAAATGACGAAGAAGAAACCACGTTCTCTTAGGGCTCCCGTCGTTGCTCTTCCGTTCGTGGCGGTTCTTTAGGAGGGCTTCTTGGCTTGTTCTCTCGTTGAGTATGAGGACGCCTTCATCGATGTACAGTTTACCCCGGCTGATCCAGGGGTTTTGGCTCGCCATTTTTTTTCTTCAATCTCCCCCTTGATGTCCTTGAAAATTCCCATAAAAAATCTTGTGTAACTAAAAATTGGAAATTCTCTTCAAAAAATCTCTGCCCAAAGAAATCTCAAATTAATTCTGTCCCCCATAGAATATTGTTTCTCTCTCTAAAATGTCAAACCCTCTCAAAACTCCGTGCAAAGAAAAATAAATGAAGAGCTATACAAAATTGTTGTCCCTGTGTTGTTCTTTCTGCGTTTCTGTGTAAAAAACATTGCGAAGAAGCCACCCTGTTCTCTATAGGTTCCCAAAATTGCGGCTGGCAGAAAATATGTACCGCACTATTGTTTCTGCCAAATGGAGAAGAGGAAGTGGCAAGAGGGAGAGGACATTACGACGCCATGTGTCGAGTAGTTGGAAGGGAGAGACGCTGTGCCACGTGTCAACACAAGAAGACAAGAGGCGCATGCCAGTTGTTGGCCCTGGGAGAGATGAGGAAACGAGATTTCTCTGAAGAAGACCCGACCCCGTCGAAGGCACGAGAGGTTTCTCCTACACCACCGAATCAGGCGCGGGTTCCAAATCAGCCTCATCGGGACCTATGAGTTCATGCACCAGAGCAGGACAAGGTCGTCCCTATTGTGTCCTCCTCCACGCCACAACATATTTAGGCTCAAACAATTATCAGCAAAGACCCAATCGCATCCCAATCTCAGGGTACTCTGACCTTCTGTTGTGCGGTTTAATAATAATGTGTAATAGGTTTGGACCGTTTGGTCGTTATTTTTTTTGGACGATGTGTCGTTCTTTTTTGTATTAAATGATCTATTGCATGCCTTTTGACAAAAATAAACAATTTCGTATCAAAAAAATCTTTTGAATATCCATATTTAGAAATTAGGGTTGTTCATTCCTATCTTTTGTTGTTACAAATGAAAGGTCAAAATGTTTGAATCAAAACTACATGTTTCCCTAAAGAGTACGACAATGTTGAATCAAAATTACTTGAGCTTTGCCGCATAAATGTTTGAGAGAAACCATGTGAAGATATAAGGGAAAACTCCAGGAAATAATTATGATTTGACTTTCTAGTACAAATAATAACTATAGAGTTTCTTATCGATTATAGTACACAGTCCCGTAAGTTAATTTACAGAAACCATAAACTTATGTCAAAATTAACAGAAAAATGTGACTAAAAAACATGTGATTTGCACATGTTTGCTGAAACAATTCTAAATGACCAAACTACCCTCATATTCATTGTCGAATTACAACTATTCAACTTTCCATTAAATCATAAAATACATTATTTTCATAAAATCAGTTTTATTATTAGTTTTCTAGTTTTCTTAAATTATCTTTAATTAATTGTTTTTCTTTTTTCTATTATATTTATTTTTTTAAAAAAATTCAGATTTGATTAAAAACACAAAAGGAATAGTAAAAAAGTAAAAAAAAAAATTCATTTATAACTTTTTTTATTCTTAAATTTCTAGATCCTTCTCTCTCATTTGTTTCAAAACTTTTCAGATATAACTTTCTTTTTCTTAAATTTGTTCCAATATTTCCAGATCTAATCCTTCTTCTTCGGTGCTTCCATATCTAAATTTTTTCCAATATCAAGTTGTTCTCCTAACCACAAAGAAGAAAAAAATCAAGGGTTTGGTCTGTAAATCACGAACAAGGGACCATGCCGTCGATCTACTCCTTTAATTTTTCAGTTCACATAGTCCCACCCAGGACACCGCCATCTCGTGGTTTCTGGTTGCATGGCTGGTTTCATATTTACTGGCTCGGGGTCTTCGACACCGTAATCCGACGACAGTGGCCACGACAGGTCGAAGACGAAGAACGTGACTCATCTCCTCTTTATTCTGGTTCCTCTAAAATGATCGACTTGGGTTCTTTTTTCTCTTTCTCGTTGATTTCGGCGGAAAGGAAGCCAAACAAGATATTGTTCTTGAATCTGGCTTGTTCGAGTTATGATGATGAAGCAAAAACTAGATGGATTAAGTTAGGGAATAAGGCTTGGGTTCAATGAATTTTTTTAATGCTTTTGTTCTTCGTAGTCTACAAATTCATATATTGGGTTGGGTCTGGTGGTGCATCACCAAAATATAAGATTATGAAATTTGATTTGTAAATTGGTTTGTTAATAGGGTCTATGTAATTACAAATTTCTGGAACATGAGTTACTGGTTTAGATATTGGTTTTGTACACTTTTTCATGTGATTAATGAAAATGAATCAGTATTACAAAAATGAAAATGAAAATAAAAATGATAAATTTGAAAAGTGAATATCACGCGCTCATTTTGCAGAATATGAAAACAAAGATTGATTTTGTTGAATAAAACAAATCATTATTTTGTAGATCATTTAAAAAATTTATTTAAATACAAATCCGAATTTTTAAAACAACAATAGATTCTTTTTACAAAAAAAAAACAGATTTTATAAAAATAATTATTTTAATTAAAATTATTTACTAAAAAAGTATACATAGAAATTGGAACAATAATATTGTCTATGGATAGTATTTGAAAAATTAAAAGTCAAGTTTAAAGGGCAATTTAGACATTACACTAACATTGTTAACTGTCCGTCTGTTTTTGGACGGAAGTTGATGGTTTCTGACAATTAACTTACGGGACTGTGTACTATGGTCGATAAGAAACTCTATAGTTGTTACTTGTACTAGAAAGTCGAATCATAGTTGTTTTATGGAGTTTTCCCAAGATATAATAACACGTGTCCTTGAATTTGTGTGTTACTACCAAATGTCTACCGACAAAGAAAGAGACAAAACAAAAGTGTCAAGTGATGTGCTTGTGATTGTAAGTCCAAGAGCATCTACAATGGTTAGACACTGCGCAGTGTCAAAGAGCAGTGTTAGGGAGTGCTATTTGTCTTCCTGACACTGCTTCCAGACACTGTTCCTCCAATGGTAGTGTCAGGAGCAGTGTCAGTACAATTTCAATAATAAAAAGCACCCCATATATTTGTAACACTTCTAATTAAAACCAAATATGAATTGCATAATAACTTTTTTTTTATTTCAAACCAAATAGATATTACATTAAAATTGATAATTAATATTTAATTGCGGCCGCCATCTCCAAATTTAGCCCAAATGTGTTCGATGAGATCATCGTGGAGTTGGTGATGAACATTCCGATCCCGAATCCTTGATCTATGGCCCATGATACTTTCCCTGGTCACCGCTGGTGGTGGTCCTCTACGGACGGTTGGGTCCGGGACACCAATATCTACAAACCGATCAGTGGGCCATGGCCTCCGCTCATCCTCAACGAACATGTTGTGTAGGATCACACAAGCATTCATGATCACCGTGAGTGAGCCCCTATCCCACATTCGGCCCGGGCGAGTAACGATGTGAAACCGGGCCTGTAGAGCTCCAAACGCCCGTTCGATGTCCTTCCTACATGCCTCTTGTCCTTCCTACATTGATTCTGGATGAGACGTGGACTTTTCTGACACGTAATGGAGGTCGTGGTATACCAAGATGATTATTTTCAACAAAAGTCGGACAGTTTCGGAGTTATGGGGTTTAGTCCGTACCAAAATCGAAGAAATGCCTTACGGATGCTAGTTTATGAATGTTCCGCAGATTCTCTTGACGAATCGATAAGGATGGGTGCATTTTCATCCTGCAATACGTGAAGCGATTTTGTCGTGTGATCAATGTCTAACTCATCGCAGAGTATATTAGGCGTCTGAATTTTCCTGACATATCAAGGTTACTTGTTCAGTTCAAGAGGTGGGGTTTTCCAGATATGATTGGGAGACTTAATTGTATGTACTGGGAATAAAAAAATTTCCCATGCAATGGAAAGGAAAAATCACCTGAAAGATGATGAGACAACTGCGGGCTAGGCAGGCTCCAGAAAGTGAGTCGTTGAGGTTGAAAAACAAAGCTATTGAAGCACTGCCTGAGCATTTGAAAGAGGCTGCAATGTTGCCTGACTTAACTCATTTCCTTGCAAATAGGTTCATGTCCACATTTTTTTTGATCAGTAAAAGAAATAACTTTTATTCAACCAATCAATACATTCTAGGGGAGAATTACAATCGAAAGGAAGAAGAGCGAGAAGATTAAAGAGAAGAAACCCATAGGAGAACTGAAATTAACCGATATCTTTGAACATTTTGATTGTGTCCTTGTCGTTGCACGAAGAGGTGAAACCCATCGACTTGTAGACGGCCCAAGCACGCTTAGCCTCAGACTTCTTCCGAAGGGATCTGGAGGGGCTGAATTCTTTAAGAGCCCGGAGGAGTTTCTTGCGACCATTTCGAATCCGCTTATTTTTTCGTTTGGAACGAAGAGGGATTGAATCCGGGTCAGCAACTGGAGAGCGGATATCAGCGATAAAAGACGAGAAATCTGAGGTCTTGAGAAAAGGGACCTGAGGCTCGGAAGGCGCTGGGGGTGGCATAGACTTGGCATCAGAGACAGAAATGGGCTTGGGCTTGGGAACAGAAACCCCGTCTGGGCCTAGCTCCAAGGCTAGGCCCAGATGAGGATTAAAAAAACAAAGAGGTGAGCCAAAACAAGGCATAAAAAACAACCAGACCAAAAAGCCAAAAACCGACATCCAAGACCTACTTTTCCTCATACCACTCGCTATCCGAAGACTGGATCATATCGATGGAGGCCTTAAGTTCCCAATTGAGGGCCTGCGTCTTGGAACTAGTATTATGAGTCCGCTAGACATTTGGAGGGGGCACCAAATCAGATTTAGACCTTCCCTTACGAGCCTTAGTTTTGAGGGTTTCCTCCAACCACTCTTCGGAAGACTGCAACTAATTTATCACTCCTTGGGACACGTTCTAAATGGGTGGAAGCTTCACACCCAAAACTTTATAAAGATATGTATGAGCCCGACTCAGACATTTCGGAGGTTTGAGGAGTACATCCTTTCATGGACCAATCTGATCTCTAGAAGAAACATCCTCTACGATGTTCTCGGCTCCTTGTTTAACTTGAGAATTTGCGGAACCCACTTCCTTCACACCTATGAGCGGAACAAGATCCAAAAACGGGGAACTACACGGAGCAGGAGGTTGTTGTCCAAGTTGTCCTTGATCTATAGAGTTTTGTTTCGCACCTACCTCAAACGAAACGACTTTCTCAGCTGGTAATTCCTGACCTGCCGAGGATGTTTCCAACATGATTTCGGGCCTGAGACAAGAGACACCTGTGCTAAACTTAGTCCCAACATCAACCAAGGGCCCAAAACCTTGGTCTTCCGTACGCACTTGAGTTTAAACGCCGTGCGGTTGGACTTCACTTTCACGTAGCTCTGAAAC
Organism: Erodium maritimum; assembly: GCA_963921825.1. NCBI lineage: Eukaryota > Viridiplantae > Streptophyta > Magnoliopsida > Geraniales > Geraniaceae > Erodium > Erodium maritimum. The sequence goes on along the minus strand of OY997595.1, from coordinate 67,649,426 downwards.
TAGGATTGGTCCGAAGAATTCTCCATCAATCCCGTTCCGAGAAATACTCAAATTCAAAGATTGAGAATTTGAATTCGAAACCATACTCAATCCCTTGTGATTCTCCGTAGACGAACGAGCAGAGCCTCCGTCGATCAGCGTTGGAGCTTCAACCTCCATCACAGAAGGATTCACCTGGCTCGAACCCGACGTCTCCTCCAACCGTTCCCGATTACGGACGCTCTGGTTTCCTAGTTGCTGAACAGAGCAACTCTAGCTCTCAGCCCGGGCTTTACCAGGGAGAGCTATGGCCACAAATAAGACATGCCCATTGACCTTAAATCCATTCAAACTGTCCACAACATCTTAAACCATAACTCTGAAGTCTCGTACGTTAGGTTGCACACAAAAATTTCCGACTCATTAAGCTCCTTCTTCAAACCTTTTCTCTGGTAATGCTGCACACGGTGGTTCTTGTCCCCAGCCAATCTTTCCCCTGGTAATGTCGTCATTCCCCTGGCATTCTCAGACACTGATTTGGGTGCCGGATCGCGCTACTCAGCTGAACGAGGCTTACCGAAAGCACTCACCAAAGCCGAACCAGTCGGAATTCGACCAGATTTACCTTTAGAAACACGTCCATTCGTGGGTGTATGACCACGTCGAACAGAGTCATCCCTTCCCTTCTTGGCTGACTTGATTTCCTGATCGAGAAACGATGGAATAATAGGCTTCATAACTCGTTAATAAAATCGAGCAGAAGGAAGAGAAGGAACAAGGCGTCATGGAGTCATGAAGGTATAATGCATCTATTAGCAGGCTAATTAAGCATAATTAATAACCCAAGGTCGGGTTACTACGACAATTCAAAACGGATTGACAGTACGAGGACGCCCCACTACGAAAGCTATGAGCTTCAAGAGACTCGGCATCATAGACTCCTTAGTCTCGGTGTTCCGGCAACTCTATTGAATGCGAGGTGGATAGAAGCAAAACGGAGGAAAAATGATCGAACACCGAGGCCATCTCAGCCTGAAAATAGGGCAAATACTCGGTGGACCCTTTCGCCGCAAGGAACGTGAGTCATTAACACGAATGGTGCCTTATTCAACACATCAGAACATGTTGGGACATGGCGGGTGTGCTGGGATGACAAGGGGATGATGATCAGTGCTCGATCAACTTCATCCCATGGTCCCCAGAACCCGGCTATCGAAGAAGCCTATGCCATTAGAGAAGCTCTTCAGTGGGTAAGTCAGTATCCAGGGCAGAAAGTCACCATCAGGAGCGACTGCAAGGTCATAGTGGATATGATCGTCAAGGGAGGAGTGTAAAGACCGTATAAATTAAAAGGAGGAAATGATTGAATTTTATCGAGTTGTAACGGCGGAGTTGAAAACGGATCGGAAAAATTGGATCGAATACGAAAATTGAAGAGAATAAAAAAAAAAGAAAAGGGAAAAGATAAGAGTTGGGCTGACCAAGCCCAGCTCCCTGATTCGGGCCTAAGCCCACACGAGTGACTCAGGCCCAAGGGCAACGAGGCCCAACCCTAGTTTGGGCACTGTACATCTCCTCCAACTCATCCTCGCACGAGACAGGTCAGATCTGCCGCTTCTCTCCCACGGTTCTCTTCTCCCGTCTCTCTCTCAATCTCCTACTCTCCCAACCTCGCCATGCTTCGCCTTTACTTTCACAGCCATCTCCGTCCCCCATGCCGAGCCTCACCGTGCAAATCAAAACCCATCACTGGAGAACCATCCCTTGTACGACGCCGGGTTCAAATCATCGGGGAACGATGAGGGTGCGTTTCCCCGACCACTTTTTCCCTCTTCCCCAAGCTCGGCTCACCTGGAATCGTGAAGTCCCGAGCTCAATTCGAGCGGGCGTGGTCGGAACTGTCGCCGGCGACTACGTGAGCTCCAGATCTGAGAACGGGGCAAGCTTCCGTCGCACTCGAGCCCCAGCCGGCACAGAAACGCCGGAGCTGAGTCCTGACGACGCTTCTCCACTCTCTCCTCTTCGATTTCGAGCTTACCTGACGCCGTCGATGGAGGTCGGGACTCCAGGGATCGTTGGAGACGTCCACGGCTCAGACGAGCCAGGAAATCTGGGCTTTGGGCCGGAGACTCGGATCTGGGCCTTTGGGCTGGAGGCTCGGATTTTGGGCCAGGCCCATGGTTGAATCAGTTTCTGGAACCGGGTCTGGTCCTCGGGTCCGGGTCGGTCCAGGTCAGGCTTGGATTCGGGTTTGGGCCGGGTCTGGACCGGGTTTGGGCTCGGATCCGGGTCGACCCGACTTTGAAGAAAAACTTTTTTTAAAATCAGATTTGATGGGTTAAAATTGGATGTTTAAAATTCAGTTTTGGACAATTATGAGGAACTTTGGACCCTTCCGGATCTGGTTGAGCCCTTATCTGTGAAACTCAGATCGAACTCCGCCCGAGAGCTTGGACTTCGCTCGAGAAGACGAAGACCAATACGGAACCCGTGTGAAGAACGGAGTAGGGGCAAATTGACTTTTCAGCAGAGTGTTTAGAGGAAGACCTCGAGGTAGGGAAAGTCCTTACTCCTCGAGTATTTCAATACTAGTACGCCTATTAGGTTAATAAAATCGGAAAGGTCCTAGAACTGCGTATTGGATGCGAATAATTAGAACAAATGTCTTTCAATTATTAATAACCGGATGTGTCTAGCAAGCATGCTTAGGACGAGAATCACTAGTGTAGCTCGCTTTCAATACTTGGGAATTGAATTACTGGTAGAGAGGCCGTGATGAGCCCTCGGATTAGTTGTGTTAGCTTCACTTGCCTTGTCTGCTAGTCATCAAGATGATCAAGAGTCTAATGAATGATCGATTGCATGCTTGAATGACCGAATGCATGCTTGAATGATTGAATGGTCGCATGAATGATGAAGTGTAATTGGTTGTGATAACGGATATGATCGGGTGAGTGATAAACCGATGGAGTACGATTGGTAAGTAACTGGTAAGCGTAAGGCTACATTGATCCTTGTGGTGTGTCATGATAAATTTTAATTCGATAAGCGTTGGTTGCACCATGATTTCTGAGCACGTTATTCTTTTGTGAATCTATGAGTATTGACATCCGGTATGGTACCCACATCGTTGAGGATTCCGATGTGGGGTAGTATCATAGCCGATGAGTATTGGTATCAGTATGGTACCCACATCGTTGAGGATTCCGATGTGGGGTAGTATCATAGCCGATGAGTATTGGTATCCGGTATGGTACCCACATCGTTGAGGATTCCGATGTGGGGTAGTATCATAGCCGATGAGTATTGACATCCGGTATGGTACCCACATCGTTGAGGATTCCGATGTGGGGTAGTATCATAGCCGATGAGTATTGGTATCAGTATGGTACCCACATCGTTGAGGATTCCGATGTGGGGTAGTATCATAGCCGATGAGTATTGACATCCGGTATGGTACCCACATCGTTGAGGATTCCGATGTAGGGTAGTATCATAGCCGATGAGTATTGGTATCGCTATGGTACCCACATCGTTGAGGATTCCGATATGGGGTAGTATCATAGCCGATGAGTATTGACATCCGGTATGGTACCCACATCGTTGAGGATTCCGATGTGGGGTAGTATCATAGCCGATGAGTATTGACATCCGTTATGGTACCCACATCGTTGAGGATTCCGATGTGGGGTAGTATCATAGCCGATGAGTATTGGTATCGGCATGGTACCCACATCGTTGAGGATTCCGATGTGGGGTAGTATCATAACGGATGAGTATTGGCATCCGGTATGGTACCCACATCGTTGAGGATTCCGATGTGGGGTAGTATCATAGCCGATGAGTATTGACATCCGGTATGGTACCGACATCGTTGAGGATTCCGATGTAGGGTAGTATCATAGCCGATGAGTATTGACATCCGGTATGGTACCCACATCGTTGAGGATTCCGATGTGGGGTAGTATCATAGCCGATGAGTATTGACATCCGTTATGGTACCCACATCGTTGAGGATTCCGATGTGGGGTAGTATCATAGCCGATGAGTATTGGTATCGGCATGGTACCCACATCGTTGAGGATTCCGATGTGGGGTAGTATCATAGCCGATGAGTATTGGCATCCGGTATGGGACCCACATCGTTGAGGATTCCGATGTGGGGTAGTATCATAGCCGATGAGTATTGACATCCGGTATGGTACCCACATCGTTGAGGATTCCGATGCGGGGTAGTATCATAGCCGATGAGTATTGACATCCGGTATGGTACCCACATCGTTGAGGATTCCGATGTGGGGTAGTATCATAGCCGATGAGTATTGGTATCCGGTATGGTACCCACATCGTTGAGGATTCCGATGTGGGGTAGTATCATAGCCGATGAGTATTGTGGATCGGAGGGTGGCGACTTCATGTTCCACGGCATTAATTGAACACTCCATTCTTTACTTTTTTGTTTGATAAGCAAGGAGGTTCAAAGCTGGAATCGAACTTAATTCTTTATTGATTATCTAAGAACTACATTAATTCCTTCAGTTTCCTATGATTATTGTTGACTCTTTGTGATTGTTTAACACTCGTTTTACCCCTGCTTTTCAATACATTCGCAGTCCTTCGTATTTAAGATTTGAAATAAAATTGTGAAGTCCTATTGGTTTTTGGTTAATAAAAAGGGGGACCTGGTTATGCATTTTCCCTACTGAGCGTAAGCTCACCCCTCCTGTCTTTGTGGTGTTTCAGGTGTTGAGCGGGAGCAGTTTTAGCCGGACTCTCGGAGCTTGGGAGCTGTGAGGGTTTAGCTAATTTTAGAGACGTGCACCTTTTTATATTGGATTTTGTACTTACTACTGAGCTGTGACTCTTACTTTTTGAAGATTTTATATTAGTTGGAACTTTGTTCAGCTTATCCTTCTTGTTTTACTGTAAATCGATAGTCACGTCTCGAGTTCGGTCAAGAATCGGATTTGGGGCCTGACAAGGAGGATCCTCTCCCCCCATTAGGGATAGTCGTTAAAGACTGTAGTTCCCTACTATGTAATCTCGAGTACGTGCAACTCAATTTTGTTAAGCGGACGACAAACAAAGCAGCTGACTGGTTAGCCAGGACGGCTTGTTCTTCCCCTGTCTGGGAGTGGTAATGAGGGTTTATACCGGAACCACTTCACTGTATTCTTATTGCCGATATTTAATAATATCCATAGTTAATTCTCAAAAAAAGGAATAAGTGACCCCCCACACATCAACATCGTCGTGACATAACGCCGAACTCGTCATCCTATACCGACACTCTACATTGTCATGGAGCATCTAACTCGACGTTGTCCTCCTACAACGAACCCTCAACTCTTACAACAAACGTTGAAATTGTGTCCACATTGTGAATTAATTGAGCCACACTGTATTGAACTCAAAACCGTACTGGTAGACAGAACGGTAGCTGAGAGAGATAATGGTGAGTTAAAGAAACGAGTTGGCTCTATTACCTCTCCCAACCACCCCTTAATTTCTCTCTACCAAATTTGCTTCATTACACACTTTGTCTTCTCTTACATCCAAACTGAGCCAATACTTTCCGATCTCTCTGCTCGTTTCTTTCCATTCGTTTTCGATCTCTGCTCGTTTCTTTCGCTTCCTTTATAGTTCAGTAACAGTCATATATTTTTCTCAAAAAAAAAAAAGAAAAAAAAAAGAAACAGTTTCGTAACATTTTTAGTCTGGTAAATGAATCCTTTGGAAGATCAATGATGAGGTATATATAAAACTCCCTCTCACTATTTTCTCATTTCTACTTTGGTTATCTAATCGGAAGTTGTTGTTTATTTTCATGATTCAAGCAAGCTCTCCTCAGAATCAAGGAGCTACCAACTTTCTCTTGTGTTCTTTTTGGGGTGATTCAGATTATTCATTGATTTTCTGCTGGTCTGTACTCATTGCTCCAAACTTATTATTTTGATCATTGGTCTCTGCTTGTTCCTATTTTGATAGTTACTGCTCAACTTTATTACCACGGTTCGATCGGTAAGCATTAATTTCTGTTCGGTTTGTTTGTTTTTAATGTGATAATTTTAGTAAAAATATATATGTAATGAACTTCTATTTTTGTTGCACTGTGGACTTTTATTTAAAAATATTTTTATTCTTTAAAAATAATAAATCAATAATCTATATTTTTTATTATCCTATTTTTTTCTTTCTCTTTTTATGTCTAAAGAAGAAGAAAGATAAGATGAGTGAAAAAATAGATTTTTGGTTTGTTTTGTACATATTATTATAAAATTCGAATAATAACAAATTGTCATTTAAAATAAATTTTACAAAGCCATTGAAATAATAATCTAAGGTATTTTTTTCTGCACTTATTAAAGAACATGACTACAACTTACAATAATGGAACATGTTTTGTTCTTACTAAAAGGTATGAATTTTATTAGAACTGAGACTTAACAAAAATGTATGTCAAGGAACAGACTCCTTGACCACTCAAAAAGAACACAAAAAGAGTCATATTAAAATTCTTTTTATCACTATAACCACCATGGATGATTTTGAAAGAAACTGATGTCCGTATGTCCCGACGGCCGCCATAAAGGCAAGAAGGAAAGGTGGGTGGTGAGAAGTCAGTACTGAAAGTCCCGGTCCAATTCAAGAGCTAGGACTGCATTAGTAGATTGAGGTATGACCTATACTAGGGACCCCTCCAAAACCGGCCCCTGAGGTCCTTGGTGTCTAACATTCCTCCTGGTGAGGATGTTTACCAGCCCTAACCTGATCATCGCGAGGCACGTCCGTAGTAGGTAGTTTGATCCTAGAAATAGGAGGGACGTCAATCTCTTTCAAGCCATCAGCACTGGGCTTCCTTCCCCTCAGATATGGTGGTGGAGGCGTCAGACCCTGATCACCCAAAAGTTGGCCTGGAGCCCACTTCTTCCAGCCTGGGTCAACACCCTCGACCCCCCGAGGGTCCTCGAGGCCAGGTTCGGTCGCCCCCGCACCATCCCCTTCGGGATCGTCAGACAGTCCGGGATGAGAGGGATCCTGTCCCAATTAGGCAGACGCCTCACCGATTCCCAACACGAGGCGTTCTGGGATGGGAAGATCCGATGAAAACTTCGCCCGAGGCTCGACCCTAGAACCCATCATCGGGGCCTTGCCTTTAGCAGGGTCATGGTAGAATGGAGGGGTCGACTCAAAGGGTGCAAGTACTGAAGCAATGAGGGAAGGTGTTGTATCCGGCGAGAAGAACGAAACCCTAGACAACACCTCAGTACCTAGTGTTGCACCGTCGCCTTAGGTTTTGGTGGCGCCGCTTGAGCCTTAAGCGGACGACCCCGACACAGTTTTTTCGGGGGCAGCTGCGCCAGACCAACAACGAACGAGACAACCGCCAAGGCAAGCGGAGGCGGCGGAGTTGTAGAGGCCGACTTGGCTAGGGTGTCACTCGGTTCTATGGTGGTGAGAAGGCTAGGGAGACCAGGCACGTTCGAGACATGTTTAGGTCTCCTTCGTCGGCGAGTCTTAGGCGCCACAGAGGATCCTGCGGCCGCTCCTTCCAGGGATGTCTTGTGCATGGGTGTTGAGGGGCTCAGGCCGGCTGTGGCAGCACCAGCCGGAGCCAAGATAGAGATAGGGGTCTGAGCTGTGAGGGTAGAGGGTAGAGGCGCCACTAATGTAAAGCGCAGACGTAACTAGAGTTTCTCAAAGTCTCGAGAGGAAACTTGAGGAGATAAAAATCGTCGATATTGAGCGTGACTTGTATAAACAGAAGTTGAAAGGTTTGTTATTTTTACAAGAATGGAACATGTTAGGATACTTACTTTTATAATTGGTCTCCTTAAAATTGGCTGTCCAATAATTCAGGAAGAAGATGAATAAAATCGATAAATATCATTTGTAACCTTCATTCTTTTGTCTCGTTCTTCAGGTGAATCTTCATCTCAAAAGGTATGAATTGCCCTTAGTTTTTGTTCATCAGAAAATGAACATCCATGTATCACTAATAAGTACTATATTTCTAAGAAAGGATTCAAGACTATGATGAGTAGCAAAAAGTCCATGAGAAAGGCCCTTTCTGAAATGACTTATAAGAATAAAAGTCATATCTATCTAATAAAATTATTATTTCATATATATATATATATATATATATATATATATATTAAACTTGATTTTAGTAAATATTTTGTCATGTCAGACAGTCAGAGAGAATTAGAAAATTGACTATTTGGGGAAACAATCCAAGATTTATGACATTGTTTTACTTTACATTCATATTTGACTAGCATGTGACTGAGACACATTCAAGTTAAGAAAAAGAATAATTGTAAAAGTATGCTGATTATTTGTGTTTTATAAATGTTATATACTACTATAATTTTTTACGAATAACATCTTTGAATCATTATCTTTTGTCTATAAACTCGTTATCTTTAGCGTAAATTAGTTTTCACCTTTATTTTTATTTGAAATTGATCCGTTATCATTGTTCAATTCCAAACATTCCAAATAAGGACAAGAGAAAAACTCAAACAAGCCGAGATATAGGACGATAACTCTCGAATAAAACAGGTGTTCCGGCACATTAGGCTAACTAACAAACTTTTACAACAACAACAACAACAGATGATTCATTCGATTACACAAGTCCAAGGGTCTAAATACTGCGTCGGGTGGTTATCTTAACTTGCGAGGTGATGATCAGAGTCCTCTCAAGGGAACTCCCCCTTCGATAGAGAGTTGCAATCATGGAGGAATGTCGGGGGGACTCGTCTGTTTCTGGGCCCCATAGGTTTCCTTCCCTCACTAGGCCCCGGCCTCCGAGGGTCAAGATCAAGGTCCAGGTCCCTGTCGATGGCGCAAGCAGTAGGGATCCTTTGTGCTTGGTCGTGGAAAAAGCAAAAGGATAGTCCGAGAGCACTTCGAAGACAGTCAGGGTGGGGGGTAGAAGATCGTTCAGGATTGAAAGGTCTGGCTATGGGGGAAGGTAGCCAAGCGATAACTGCGAAAACGAACATGCTTAGAAGATCCTGGATTAGAGAAATAAATATCCCAATCCACATAAAGGAGACTACAATTTCGGCTCACGAGGAGCCGACCATGACAGAGGCACACGAGGAGACGGCCACAGACAACGAACGAGATATGCATCCAAGCCCCAGGAGGATGAACCACCGTACCGGTCAACCATATGAGAAGAGAGGGAGAAGTCCCACTAGCCCACCCGTCCCCCACCGGCGATGCCGAGTCCGACGAATGTTGCAACGACCATAACCTACACCTTTCCGACGAAACTCGAGCCAAGGGAACCTCGGGCCGACCAAACAACCCAGATCTGGGCTCAATAAAAGTCGGGGCACGTGGTTTGGTAAGGTGGGAGGTCGGTACGCGTGCTCTGGTGAGGTGCAATACCAACGAGCTCTACATCGATCAGAGCTTTTCCCGTTCTGGCGAGAACCAGCCAAGGGGAACAAGACCGGCCAGCGCAGAACTGTCTCCCCCAGAAGGAAACGATGTTGCTCCTGGGAGGGATGAGCAGGTCCGACGACGAAAAGGGATCAAGGGATAGGAGAGGTGGATTCTCACCGTAATCTGCAAGTTACTCGGTGAAGGGATAACTTCCTTTCAAACCAAAGCATTCCGATCGTTCCAAATCTCTCAAATCCATAGTGTTATCCCGGTGATCCTTGTAGCGGGGTTGGAGCACCACAAGTTGGTTTCCACATGTAAGGACCTAGTAAGGATAAGCCACAGGAAAATACGTATTTGAGGTTGGACCTGTAGTTTTTTGACCATGTCTCAGGGGTACCTATAGGTTGGTATCCCCGGTGCCGGAGAGCTCGATATCTAGCCTTGTTCTAGTCCTTATTCTTTTGGTCACTTGACCAATACCACGAATCCTTTGCTCTAGAAACCAAAAAAGGGATGGCCAGAATAACCTTCTGCTCCTTTGGGGTGAAAAAGTCATGTATCCGGGAGAAATCCAAACAGAGGAGGGCTAGGAGCATAAGTGTAGCCATATTATCCCCAATGAGATCAGAGGAGAGAGAGTGTTAATGTAGGAGTCCGGGTATTTGAGCCACGAGGTGTTGAGTATAAGTGTATCCATCTCATCCCAAAGAGAACGCCGAAGTCCCGAGTTAATGAAACCTTGAGTGGAACTGTTACTTGTCCATATATAAATCGGATTGGTACCCTTTCCAGACGTCTGAAATCCCCCCGGGTAGTACCTAGCATTTATCAGGTGAGCCAACAACTATCCAGGTTAGGTGATTCAATTCCAAACCTACTTACCTAGAAGGGCCGAGTTGTAATTCTAAGATCGTTGAATGCCATGCCCTTAGAGATTTTGGTCGACATAGCTTGGCTCAACCCTATCAAATAATCGTTCAGGCCTTATCCGGTGAGGCTCTCCACCAGAACCTTTCAAGAGCCACATGTATCTTATCCGTGATCGACTGAGATACCCTGAAAATAGACATAACATAGGTAGGAAAGGACGTAAGGATTGTCCGGATCATCACCTCCTTACCTGTATGCGATAGTAACTTTCCGTCCCTTGATTGGATCTACTTTAGGACCACATCGCCCAAGTAGGCTAGGCTGCTGCTGTAATTGCAGCCCATCATATTCGAGACTCCCAGATACATAAGTGTCTCTAAGGTCTTCGAGATGTTTAGTATCTAACAACATTCCTGGCGAGTCATAGGGTTGGTGTTGGTTCTAAAGAAACCCGATGACTTATAAGGGCTGATTATCTTCCTCGACCACAAACTAAAGAGAGAAATGTGATCCTGAAACTGGGTCGCTTTAGCGAGGGTTGCACCATATAAAATGTAACAATCGTGTGCAAAAAAAATGTGGGTGATAATTGGTGCCCCTGAGCAACCGAGCAACTATGAATGCTCCCCTAACTACAAGCCTTCTCAATGTGTCTGGAGAGGCCCTCCATGCAGAATAAGAGCAGGTATAGGGATGGAGGATCCCGTTAGAGAATACCTCGAGTTGGTCGGATGGGCCCTTATGCCGTACCGCCCGAATGACTTGGTAAAATATCGATCCCATACATAATGCCATAAGGGCCATCCAAGCTTTGTCGAATCCAAGTTTCCACATCATCGAGGGGATGAACGGCTACATCACGTGATCATACGCCTTGCTCATATCGAGCGTCAAAGCCATAAATCGCATATGACCTTGGATCTTCGGTGGAGTTGGTAGATAACCTTAAAGGAGATGAATATGTTGTCCTAGATGGACCGACCAGGTACAAATTCCCCTTGGGTTGGTGAGATGTTGTCCGGAAGAAGCCCTTCAATTTGTTGTCCAACACCTTGTACATGATTCAGAATACAACATTATCGGATGTTAGTGACCGACTTTGAGGTTGGGCTTTTTTGGAATAAAGACTAGGGTAATGTCATTGATACTCCTCTCCATTGGCCTCCGACCAAAATTTTATTAATAAAAGATGTGAGCAATGGCACTAAGGTAGGCCAATAATATTGGTAGAACTTCGGATTCAAGCAATCTGGTTTAGGAGACTTATCAAAACCTATCTGGAAGTTTTTGTGCGTGACCTCCTCTTCCGGGATCAGACAGGTAAGATCCGAGTTTGGAACAAGGTGAAGGGTTGTCCGGTCATAGGGACATCGATAACACCAATGTATAACAACACAATTTGAAATTCAATATATAGATTACCTAGACGAGTTCCCTATAATCCAAAATGACGTTGAAATCACCAATGAGAATCTACCTCCGTGCATCCCTTCAAGAAAGGCCATGCAACATCTCCCAAGTCCGGTGTCGGTTCCCTCTACCCGTTTCACCATAGACTCATGTGAGGCAGAAAGTCTCCCAGGCCGGGGCCTCGATCTGGATGTCAATTTGGCTAGGGTCATGGGCGAGCACCACAACCACCACATCCGACCCCAAGAAAAAGGCCAGTCCCCCTTTATGGCCTTCAGGGCTATACCCACGCCCTCGTGGAAGTCTTAATTGCGGCGGAGGATGACGGTGCGATCCCTCACCTGCATCGTTTCCAACAGGAATGGTGACGCCTTAACAATTCTAGACAAGAATACTGATTGGGGGGCGTGGGCGCCTTAACAATTCTAGACAAGAATACTGATTGGGGGGCGTGGGCGGTTGGTCTCCGACGTGAGTGTTGGCGGAGCAATCGAGGTCGTGGCCAGCGTGAGCGCTGGTAGATCAATCAGTGGAGTGACCGATGGGGGAAAGGTGATAGAGGTTAGAGATGAAGGCAGCAGAGAGACGGAATAGGGCCAGCTGGGAGTACTTTTTAACTTCTAAAACTTTGCCTGTCCTCGTTTAGCTTTGTTTCAATCGAGTTCTGAGTATGTTAGTTCAAATTATACCTATTTATTATACTAATCTTATGTGGGTCGTTAATGACACAGTATTGCTGTTAATTGATCTCAATAACTGTTTCGTCTGTCTTTTTTCAGCTGGCCTTCAAAGTATTATAGTACCACCGTAGTTGCTTGTTCTTACTTGATTTCGAGCAACAATTTCTGCTCCCCGCTTGTTTGCACTCAGTATGATTCAGATTAAACCTTTAAACGCTTCTGCCTGCCAACACTTGCCTCAAAGCTTGGTTTGATTTTGCCTTAATTTCAATCCTGACAAGTGTTTCTATATCATTCCTCATCTTCAAGCTTCAGCTTCAGCCTTCAGGTAAACCATTACTTAATTATTTGGCTTTCCTCTAATTTTTTTTATTACTTTTCTATGGATGTTGCATACATGACTTGTTGAATGTTGCATACTTATATATGAATTATTTTTTGGCAACTAGCTAGAAAAGGATGGAGATTATGTTTGATAAGTGATACATAGCCCTTAGTTAGCTTAGCAACTTGTGATCCTTGCAGTTTTATAAGTTATAACTACATACTTGCTGGCTTAATTGTTAGCATTGACTTCTTTTCAACAAGGGTCTACTTTTCCCACATCAGTTTCTTGCCTTATTGTCCAAGATGATTCGCGATGTATAAAATCACGCGTTGCAATGTGTGACTCGTACTGTGCACCATGTTTATGGTACGCGGGACGACGCCCAATCATGGGCTGCCATGTGGTACTTTAAACAATAAAAGTTGGAATGTTGGTCAGCGGTCCGATTCCAACGACTATTTTTTTTTATCAAAATAATTAATTTTAAAGTACAAACAACCATTTTTCTCTACCTATAAATACCCCTCACCCTATTCATCAAATTACCAATATTTCTCTTATAATTTTCTCTCCTTTTCCTCTCCAATTCTCCTATTTATATCGATAAAAAATGTCTGATGACGAGGCTCAAACGAGACAAGAAGTTCGTGCTTGGGAGCAACGAATCCGGCGAAGGACCACCAGACTGATATAGAGAGCAATGCTAGAAATCAAAACATTGAGACAAAGGATCGAAAGTGGGAAATCATCCCGGTGAGATATTTACAGAGGTCGTCTCAAAGGTCACAACCGACTGATGCAGGATTATTTCGTCAAGCACCCAACCTATGGGCCCGACATATTCAGGGCCAATTTCGTATGTCCAAACCACTCTTTCGACGGGTTATGGATGCGGTAGCGGATCATGACGATTACTTCGTCCATAAGACGGACGGTGTAGGACACTTGTGGATATCGACGCACCAGAAATGCACCGCAACGATACAAATGCTAGCGTATGGGTGCTCAGAAAATTCATTGAATGAAACCCAACGTATAGGGGTAAGTACTATACTCAAATGTGTAAAACGTTTTTGTAAGGCCGTTATTGAGGTTTTCATGAAGGTATACCCGCCGAAGCCAACTCTTGAGGACATGCAAACGGTTACTCGGGGTATAACCGAGGGTTTTTCGGTATGATTAGCAGTCTTGACTACATGTATTGGGAGTGAAAGAATTGTCCAGTCGCATTGCAAGGAGCCTTTGGTCGGAGAAACCACCACGGGGATCCAACCATTATGCTGGAAGAGGTAGCGTCCCTGATTTGTGGATTTGGCATACGTTTTTTAAGATGTCTGGCTCGAACAACGACATCAACGTCCTCCACGCCGGCCTCTTATTCGACGACGCGTATTATTTAGTTGATGACATTTACCACTCATAGAGTCGGTTCGTGAAGTCGATTCGTCATCCCTATACTCGCAAAGAGAAATTGTTTGCTAAATTCCAAGAAGGTGCTCAGAAAGATATTGAACACTCTTTTGGAGTCCTCCAAGTACAGTGGCATGTAATTTCAAGGCCCGCCTGTGTTTGGAACCCGACGACTTTGGCTGATATGATGCATGCTTGTATCATTCTACACAATATGATTGTGGAGGATGAACTCGGACGGTACGAAGCAGGTGATGACGAATTGTATTTCGAGCACCCTCCGGATATACTAGGTTGGAGACCACCTAAACGATGACATCAAGGATGGCCCTTGCCCTACCAAGAATAGTTGCGTACTCGAATCAGTGTCACAAATGATGAGACCCATCAACAACTCTAACACGACCTTATTGAGAACATATGCAGTCGGTTTGGCGCGACTTACCATGACTCAAACGACGACGATGACTACAACGATGAGTAATGAGATGAGTTAATAAATTGAATGTATCAAAAGTAGATGTAGTTTGGTGTACTATTCGGGAAATAATGAAATTTCAAGTGTTATTATCCATTTTAGTTAATTAATTTTATTTATTAATTAGTTTTGCATTTTAATTAATTATTTATTTTTATTATTTTTTTCAATCTTATTTAGTATTCACTGTTTTAAATATGAATTTAATAAATTCAGCAAAGGAATAATTTATTATCCAGTCAGCATCCACTTAGCACTTTTAAGAACCATGATCCTCTTGATGTGGTGGTCTCTTAGTTTCAGAGGTTCGCATTACAACTCATCTTAGAGCAAGAACAACAGAAAGGACCTTGGTGAGGTCCTGGGAGTGCAGAACTTGTGCTGACTGGACAAAAGTGAGGTCCTGGGAGTGCATAAAAGTGGGTGTTTTGCAACAGAAAGGCCCTCTGAGGTCCTGGGAGTGCAGAACAGTGCTGACTGGATTATTAATTGATATTTTGTTGTTTCATTTAATTCTTTATCAGAAACCGTTTAAATTATTTATAATTTAAAATTTTTTGGATATAAATAATGAATGACAATAAATAATTAATAAATAAATTTAACATGAATATAAATGAACTTCTAATTTTATTCAACCCCTTTTAATACGACCTACAAAAAACCAGCTCCAAGAGCACAAACGACTACTCGTCGTCATGGAAACCAGCTCCATATAGACCCCATAAGTGCTCCATAAGATCATTTTGTAGTTGATGGTTGGTGTTCTCCTCAACGTCGGACATAACCTCGTCGTCGGACATTTTCGAAAATAGCGAGTAGGAAGTGAGAATGAAAGAGTGAAAGTAGAGAATGGTGTGAGAAAAATGAGGAATGGGGTTGGGTATTTATAGGGTTCCATTTATCTGATTTTTGAATTAAAAAAAAAGAAAAAAAAGAGTCGTTACCCGACCGTTGTAAACGGTCAGATTCGGCGAAGCCAAGTGGCGGCACAAGAGAGGACCACGGCAGCTGAGGGTGCGAGGAGCGAGGGAGTGAGGAGCGGCCAGCGAGAGGGGAGCGAGGATCGGGGAGCGGGACCGCGTTTTTTTGACCCTACAGCGGAACGGCCCGCGGTCCTCGGACCGGGCGCGCGCGGAGCGGGAAACGGGTGCTTTCCGTTGTGCGTTCTCTTAGTCACCACATGAATTTCGAATCATGATCCCTTGATGTACATGGTCTTAGGATCATTTCTGAAGAATTACCTGGGTCTTCTTGCCTTGCGGCCCATGTATTGAAGTGTTGCTTTTGGTTTCTTTTAGTTAAGTTCCATTAGTTTGTATTTTGTTGTTTTTTTGGTTTCTTAATCCGCCCAATTCAATTCAATCCTTTCTTCAACATTTTCTGTACACTTTCAGGTAAACAATCACTATCTACAAGGCCATACCAAAGATCATTTCGGTCGTTAATAAACAAACTTCTATAAATCCATGTAAGTCTCTTTCTCACTATTTTCTCATTTCTTTTTTGGTTAGTTTAAAGACAAGTTATTTGGTAGTCTCCATGTCCACTTTGACCTTAAGTTATGAACGATCTTCTGACGTTTTGTCGTTTTTCTACTGCTTTGTATTTCCAAAACAGAGATTGAAAATGGCAGAATCGGTAATTTCTGCCATAGCACCCAACATTTTCGAGCGCTGTGTTGGTGCCACTAAGGAGCACCTGGGATACATTTGGAATTACAAGAAGAACATGGCTAACCTCCAAGCGCAAGTTAAGAAGTTGGATGGAGAAAGAGCTGACAAGAATCATTCTGTTACCGTTGCAGAAAAGGACGCACAAGAGATAAAAAATGTGGTCAAGAGTTGGCAGGAGGAGGCTGACAAAACCAATGTGGAGGCAACCCAAATCATTAACGATGATAAAGCGAAAGGCCAAACAAAGTGTTTGATGGGGCTGTGTCCAAATCTAATTTCGCGCTATCAGCTCAGCAAGAGAGCTTGCAAGAAAGAGATAGAGATAATGGGTGCCATAGAAGAAGCAGGGAAAATCCAAAAAGTTTGTGACAGAGCTCTTGGATTGGGAAAAGAAATTGCCCTATCGACAAAAGGTGTCTTCACCTTTGGATCAAGGGAGCCGGTTGTGGAGGCTATCATGAAGGCGTTACAGGATGAAACAAAGAACATGATTGGGGTGTATGGTTTTGGCGGCATGGGGAAGACCACACTTGTTAAACAAGTAGCAAAACGTGCTGAAGAAGAGAAGATGTTTGAGGAGATTGTTTTCGCACCGGTGACCCAAGCAGTGGAGTTGAAAAAAATTCAAGAAAAAATTGCCAGTATGTTAGATCTCAGATTGAATAACTCTAATGAAGCAGAAAGCGCAGGCCTTATATATGGAAGGTTGAAGGGGAAAAAGGTGCTTGTCATTTTAGATGATCTCTGGAAAGAACTTGATCTAAATGATGTTGGAATTCCTTCCGGCGCTGAGCATATGAGTTGCAAGATTCTACTCACCACTAGATATCCTCGTGTGTTGTCCTCAATGGGTACTAAAACAGAGTTTCCACTAAAATCTCTAGAAGAAGAAGAAGCGTGGAGATTGTTTGAGGAGAAAACTATTGATGTCATTAAAGACCCGGCCTTATTTGCCATAGGAAAGAAAGTGGCCAAAAGGTGTGCAGGTTTGCCGGTTTTGATTGTCACAACTGCAGCATCTCTGTCAAAGCGGCCCACTGTGTCTGCATGGAATGATGCCTTGAAACAGCTAAAAAAGATGGATAACAAACAAGTACATGAAGATGTTAACTCCGCCATGAAGTCCATCAGTTACAATCATTTGGGGGAAAAACACAAGCAACTCTTTTTGCTTTGTGCTATAGTTGGAAGCAATGTTTCTATTGAACACTTGTTGCAGTATAGCTGGGGTTTAGATATGTTTGTTGGAGAGGTAGCGACAATGGGAGAAGCAAGAGATAGATTGGATGCTTGGATCTCCGACCTCAAGGACTTCTGTTTATTGCTCAATAATGACAGTCGAGAAGATAGAAATTCTATCAAAATGCATGATGTTGTTAGAGGCGTTGCCCTCTCTATTGCAGAAAAGGATTTCAATATGCTTTCCGTTGAAGGTAGTGGTGCTGAATTAAATACACATCACAAGAACGATGTTCTAAAAAGGTGCACTGCAGTGGTTTTTAGTGGTGGTCCTAACCTCTCTTGCCTTCCACACCAATTGGAATGTCCCTCGCTTGATTTATGTATTGTAAGTCAACCTTTGAGTATTCCAAACACATTCTTTGAAAAGACAAGCAAGCTTAAAGTTTTAGACATGTCTCTTTCGTATGTTTCAACATTGCCTTCATCTCTTTCCTTTTTGAAAAATCTCCAAACATTTCGTGTGGATTATTGTCATAGCCTTGAAGACATATCTATAATCGGAGAATTGAAGAAACTTCAAACACTTAGCATTGTCTCTTCTGGTATTGAAGAGCTGCCGAGTGCAATAGGGAAACTGGTCGAGCTAAGGTTGCTAGATCTAAGCAATTGTTCACAACTCAGGATAATTCCAGCTGGTATAATCGCAGGGTTGTCCCGATTAGAAGAATTGAAGATGAGAAAGAGTTTTGACAGATGGGATGTTCAAGATCGCTTTGATCCAAGTGGAAGAGCCAATGTTAGTCTTTTGGAATTGAATCATTTGCCCAATCTTACTAGTTTGGAAATTGTAGTTCCAAACGCAAAACTCCTTTATTCCAAAGATTTGAGCTTTGAAAAGTGGGAAAAATATGAAGTAATTGTGGGAGATATGTGGAGCAGCTGGGACTTTAATCGTTGGCTTTATAAGCTAGAAGTTGCAAGAACAGTTTGTCTCCAACTTATTACTACAAGCATTAATCATTTGCAACATGTGGTTGAGAAGTTGATTAAAAGAACGGAATGTTTATGTCTGGGGGAACTCAATGGAGTTAAGAATGTTACTCCCCAATTAGATGTGGATGGTTTTCCATACATGAAGCACTTGCATATCGAACGAGATGATGACATTCAGTACATCGTAAAAGTGGAATACAGACAACAGAAGGCCTCCTTTCCTGCGTTGGAGTCGTTGCATTTGAGTCGTCTCCAGGAGCTGCAAAAGATATGTAATGGCCGGTTGATGGAAAAGTCATTCTACCATCTAAAAGTAGTTAAGGTGAAAAAGTGTAACAGATTGGAGAGCTTGTTTTCTTTCTCGATGGCTATAGGGCTCCAGTGTCTTCAAGAAATCCATGTTTCGGAGTGCAGTGTGTTAGAGGAAATTGTAGCCGAGAAGAATAAAGAAGATGATGACATTAACAGTAGTCGTGAATTTTGTGAGAACATAGAGTTTGAGCAACTGCAAAAACTATCTCTAAAGTGTCTTCCTAAACTCAACAAATTCTTTGCCGGTAAGTCATTGACAACTGATGCCGAGTCTGAAGAAATAGTTTCTGAGGAAGGGGAGTTTAAATCTTCTATGCCACTTTTCAGAAAGGTACATTTATTTGTCGCTTACTCTAAATTCGATATGCTTATCTCTCAACTTTTCTTTGAAATTGTAGCTGCACATAATTTCAGTTCTTTTGTTCGAAATTTTAATATAATGAACCTCACAAAAATGTTTAGAGTACCAAAATATTAGTCTGATTTGCAGGTTTCATTTCCTAAGTTGGAAGAATTGGAACTGTCTGAAATCTCCAATTTGACCTGGATATGGAGCCACAAACTCTCAGAGATGCCTTGGTGCAACCTAACCAGATTAACGGTAGAAAAGTGTGACAACTTGCAGTATTTGTTGACCCCTTCCGTTGGCATGGTTCTTGTGGGACTTCGAGATTTGATCGTTAGAAGTTGTGCAAAGATGAAGCGAATTGTTGCGGAGGAAGGAGAAACCAAAATGGAGACAATCTGCTTTCCTCATTTAAGCTATCTTTGTCTGGAAAGTTTGCCAAATCTCACGACGTTCTATTCAGGTTCAGTTGAAGAAGGGGATCCCAATGAGAGCCTAGACATTTCCATTCAACCTCTATTCAATGAAAAGGTATATTCATAATATACCTACTCTTGTTTTTAATAGGGAAAACTCTGGGTCCTAACGTTCTTGAACGTTTCTTTTTGACGTCCTAACCCAGACCAACGTTTCGTTACAGTTATACACGAAAGGTTGGAACTTTTACAAAACCTGATATGAATCGTTCAAATTAACGATTTCGTTAACATAGGAAGTGAAAAGTCGAAACTACAACTCCATTCACGTTAACCTTTCAGCTCCCCATGCCCGTTAAACATGCAATTAGAACACTTAGTATACATATCCAACAATTTTTCAACACTGAATTTCAAAATAATGCATTATTTTGGGAAAGAGAAGTTGAAAGGTTAACGTGAATGGAATTGTAGTTTCGACTTTTCACTTCCTATGTTAACGAAATCGTTAATTTGAACGGTTCATATCAGGTTTTGTAAAAGTTCCAACCTTTCGTGTATGGAACTGTAACGAAACGTTGGTCTGGGTTAGGACGTCAAAACGAAACGTTGAAAAAGGTTAGGAACCAGAGTCATCCCTTTTTAATATGGACACAATGTATTTATGTGATCGAAATGGTACCAGTTTAATATGGACACAATGCCAGTTGTTTTTGCGGCAAGGCAAAATTTGTGAACCATGCAAATATAGCAATCAACCTTATTTACTTATGATCGTACAAATGGCTTATTGTGATAGGTTATATTGCCTATTTTGAAGACATTGGAAATTGGGAACTTAGATGGCATCAAGATGATATGGCCACACATGTCAAGAAGAACTCAGAATTTGACTACAACTTTCAGCTTTCAAACTTTACAGAAAGTGGAAGTTCATGACTGTCAGAGTCTGGAACATGTATTTCCGGCTTATATGGTCGGAGCGCTAAATAAACTCGAGGGGTTGAGGATAAAAGATTGTGGAGTGGAAACAATTATTAGTGATGAGAAGGATACAAAAATTCCAACATTTACATTCCCTAAACTGGTCAGATTTAATCTTGATGGACTATCAAAACTGAAATGCTTCTATCCAAGAGAACATACAACCCAGTGGCCTGCACTATCAGAATTAGTAGTGTCTGGTTGTGACAATGTTGAACCCTCCATATTGCCATTATTCTCAATTGAAAAGGTACGTCACCATCTTAATCTTATACTTGGAAATTATTAATAGCATGCCGATTATGTCTTAGATCTATCATGAAGTTCATATGGGATATGGATTTGATAAGATCCATTTCATTGGAAATGCATTGCAGGTTGCATTTCCATCAAGCACGAGCTTTAAAAAACTTTTGAAAATGGAAATAAACAATTGTGCGGGTTTGAAGTATTTGTTCACTCCTTCCATTGCTCTGAATCTTGAGAATATCCGGGAACTGAAAATTACAAAGTGTTCAATGATGAAAGCGATTGTTAGTACGGAAGAAGGAGAAGCAAGTAGTACGATTATATTTCCTCAATTAATCCATCTTTGGCTTGAAGATCTGCCAAACCTCACAAGATTATACTCTAGTGTTGAGGAGATGGACTCAAACGAGAAGCTTGATTATGATGCTCAATCCCTATTCATTCAAAAGGTTATTTTATTGATCTCGCCTCCATAACTTTATATTTTTTTATACTGGTCCATTATTAGTCAAATTTGCCATCTTGATGAAGATATATAGGATTTTTTTTTGATTTGTTAGAAAATGATTTTTATAAAAATACAACCGTGAATAGTATTAGCTGAGCAAATCAACTAGAGACTCAAGCTGATAGTTAAAGGTCCAATAATAATCATATTTTAAAACACGTCTTCACAGACAAACTCCTTTACGATTTTGGAGGTGAATTATTAGAAGAGGAGAGTAGCCCATTGCAAAGAGAGATAAAGATTAATCCTATTTGGGACAATTTGATACATAAAGAGAATATTTTTTTTGTACATAGTGAGGATCGATTCCCTATCCGTGAGGTACCAAGCTCTTAACAAATAGGAAGCAAAAAAGACAATAACAAGGCCACCATTGCTCGGGAAACCCATCCTAGAAGAGTGATCCACTTCACCATCGAGGGTGTCCCCAGAGGTTCCCCCAAGATTTGCTCCATTTTGAACCATTGTGGATTGATCTAAGGTCCACCGTCCTGCCTAAGTCACTAGAACCAGTTGAAACTTGTAACTCAAGTTGGCCCACTCGCCCCTCTACGAAGCTAGAGAAGGGTTTGGTGACGCCCACTGTCCTGCCTAATCTCAGGTTACGTTGGATTCTTACAACTGGGTCTCTAGGAGGGTATTTGGAGGACCCCCTGAGGACATTGAGTCGAAGAAGACCCCCTCTCGAAAGCAAGTCAGGGAAGATCAATTTGAAGTAGTGCAAGTGAGGGATGGAAAGCAGTCTTGCCAGGAGCCATAAGGCCAGCAACTGCCCCTGGTGTCACGCCCCAAATCCGGTTTTGACCGGACTCGAGACGTGAACTAAAACAATAATAATTTTAAATGAAGTAAAGCCAAAACAAGTCTCAAATAGCATTTTAAAAAAAATTTGAACAACGCCGCAAGTCACAACTCGGTAAAAACAACAGTAAAACAGTTGAGAAGATAATGGTACGTCTCTAGACTATTAGCCTAGGACCCTCGCAAGCTCCCAAGCGTCGAGCATCCAGCTAGTACACAACTCGCTCAGGACCTGAAAAACAACAAGATAAGGGGGTGAGCTTTCGCTCAGTAGGAAAAGAAGTTAAGGTTATAAGCAAGCGCTCACCACCACGGGTAACTGTCCAATTAGGGCATACTAGTACAACACACAACTAATTTCCAATGGAACTCGTAACCGCAATCCTCAACTCAAGACCAAACCACACTCACAAACATACTCAAACGAACAAGCACAAACCGCAACCACATCACTTAACAGGTCATCAAACACAAAGTAAACAGTAAAAACGCAAACACGTCCCGTACCGTAGTCCCCTACTCCGCCGGCTGTCCACAGCCCGACTCTATCATATCCTACCAGAACACACAACATCGATCTAGATATCTTCCCGGCAAACACTCGGGGCACAATCTTAATACGTCATACCGGAATCTCCATCGGCCTAGACATCTTCCCGGCACTCCTTCGGGGCACGATAACACAAACCGTCGGCCTAGATATCCCACATCGGACTACCCCCTCGACGTAGGTATCGTACCGGAAACCACTACACGGGGGACCGCGCATACATCGGACTACCCCCTCGACGTAGGCAGAGATGAATAAGGAAAGGAGAGCGTTTTACGGTTATTAGCTTGTCCTTTTCCTTCTGTCTCTTCTTCCCTTTTGATCTAAAATCACCAACATATAGGAATTACTAATGTATTTTTCTGATGAATTGACTTGAGTGTACAGATACAGTTTCCTAGATTGGACAAGTTGAGTATAGCCCGCTTGGACAACATCAACTCTATATGGCAGAATCAAAAGCTCTCTACCGTGAACGTAACAAATTCTGCCGCAAGAAACCAGATCAATTTGGAGCAGGAATCTCATGATGTTTTCAACTTTCAAAATTTAAGGAGAGTGGAAGTATCTGAATGCAAGAGTTTGAAACATGTGTTTCCAGTTTCCGGGACTCATTCTCTTCATGAATTAGAGTACCTAGATATAAATGGTTGTGATTATTGGTGATGAGAATGATATGAAAACGCCGGAGGAGGTAGTAAAAGCAACAGAACAAGTGGCCACAACATTTAGTTTTCCTAAACTAGCCAGATTGTATCTTGAGAAGCTGCCAAAAGCGAAGTGCTTCTACCCAAGGGAGCATACAACCGAATGGCCTGTGCTGAAAGAATTATATATGAGTGACTGTGGCAAAATGTCGGCTTTTGATTTGATTACTATTCCAGAAAAACAAGGAGACAGTCAATTCGAAAAGGTATGCAACACATTTTGTCTCTCTTTTTCAAGTATGCGTTTTTTTATAATTGTAAGTCGTCTGTTTTATTTTGTAATATGTCTTTATGTGCTGGGCTTATCCGATTCACGGGTCTTAGTTAAGAGTACATTTCCATCTAAAAATAGGTATATTTTGTAACATCAAATTGTATAAAACATTTGGTTTAGTTAAGTTGGTTATCTAATATGGTATCAAAATTTAATACCTTATATGTACGGATTCAAAATTCCACTATTAGAATATGTCACTCGTACATGTACTTAATACAGTTATTGAAGATGAATCAGGTGTAAGCCTCAAATTATAATGTGAACATGTGAATTTTACTAAAACGCGACACGTGTCGCGTTCTGAAAATGATTATTTTTTAACCAAGTTTATTAATTTAATCATTTTCGCTTCGTTTCAATCTCAATAAACTTTGTTCTTGCGTCAATATTATTCTCTTTTCAAAGACTTTCTAACAAGTAGCATACTGAATATGTTTTGATGTGATTTAAAATAGAGGTGATGTGGTTTAAAATATAGGTGATGTGGTTTAAAATATGAGTGATGTGATTTGAGAATGAGATGTGGTTTAATAATATGAACGATATGAGTTTGAGAATACGGAAGATGTTGTTTGAGAATATGAGTGAAGTGGTTTGACAATATGAGGAGTGTGGTTTGAGAATATAAGTAGTGTGATTTGAGAATATGAGTGAAGTGATTTGAGAATATGAGGACTGTGATTTGAGAATATGAGGAGTGTGGTTATAGGTGTGTTATATATGGTTTGAGAATATGATGTGATAGTGGATGTGTTAGATATGGTTTGAGAATTTGAATGATGAAGTTTTCGAATATGGATGGGTAATGGGAGATGTGGTTGTACATGTGTGGGATACAGTTTGCGAATATGAAATATAAGTGGTTTGCAATAAGAGTCATATGGTTTGAGAACATGAAGAATATGGTTTACGAATATTGTGTTTGTCATAATTTTTGTATGTACATGTCCTTCCTTGTTTCAAAACATATTCAATATGTTAGATGATAGATAGATCTTGAAAAAAAAATATATTGGCGCAATAAAAAAAATCGGAGGATAAACGAAACGGAAATGATTAAATTAGTAAACTTAGAAGAAAAAAAGATACATTTTTTAAATTTGACGCGCGACGTTCAAATAAAATATCTTTCAAATGAGGAAATTGTTTATTATTAATTTTAAGCCTCCAAATAGTAGAAATTGGACTTTTAAGTTTACTGAGATGACTGTGTTCCTCTTTATTATTAG
Source organism: Erodium maritimum (assembly GCA_963921825.1). Lineage (NCBI taxonomy): Eukaryota > Viridiplantae > Streptophyta > Magnoliopsida > Geraniales > Geraniaceae > Erodium > Erodium maritimum. The sequence continues at coordinate 67,624,633 of OY997595.1, read as the reverse complement.
TTTTTCCTATGTAACATAATTATTAATCAATTATGACTTGGGAAGTAATTACTGAATATCATTTAATTAATTTTGTCAGGTGATCTCCAAACTAAAGTCTATGAGCATAACAAGCCAGGACGTGATTAAGATAGTGAGACTATATGATGGTCATGTTCCCCAACACTTGTTTCGCAGTCTTGAAAGCTTAACCATTATTCAGTTTCACGGGGAAGCAACCACTTTTCCATCAAAGTTTCTTAGCATAATTCACAATCAGCTGACATGGTTTGAGGTGTTCAATTGCTCGTTCGAAGAGATATTTTCGTATGAAGGAGAGGTCATTGATCATGCCAATAGTGACGTACTACTTCCTCAGTTGACAGTTCTACAACTCAAGAAGTTACCAGAATTGAAGCACATCTGTGACAAAGACCAATACATCCCTGTTCTTGACAAACTTGGATATCTAGTCGTGAAGGAATGTCCTCTCCTTACAAATTTAGTACCACCCTCAGTATCTTTCAAAAAACTGACATCTTTGACTGTCAAGGATTGTGGTGGACTGATAAGTTTAATACAGCCCTCAACAGCTACAAGTTTGGAGAACCTCCAGTTTCTAAACATAAGTAGATGTGAAAGGATAGAAGAAATAATAGGAGAGGTGAAAGATGATGACCAAGAGTCGTCATCTTTTGGCCATAAGATTATTTTCAACAATTTGTTGTGGTTGAAACTTAAGGACTTACCAAGGCTTATAAATTTCAGCTCATCCCGTAGTTATACCTTCAACTTCCCTGTATTAGAAAGAGTTGATGTGCGAGACTGCCCCGACATGAGGACATTCTGCGGAGGAATCATAACCACACCAATCCTAGAGAATGTCTGTCTGAATGCGTCTTGGACTGAAGAGCGTTGGGAGGGAGAGCTGAATACAACTATAGAGCAGATTCATGCAGACAAGGTATGTCTTTCTTATTATCTTTTTCTCCTTTCATTTTCTTCTCTTCTCAAAGCCCTTCTCTAAGCCATATTTTTTTCACTCACCAAAATAGCCCCCTCACTTATTTTTCATGATCAAAATCAGTAGACGGTTCCCACAAAAAGTGAAAAACGAGATAATTATCACATCATTTTCAAGTATCCTAAAGAATTTTGAATAGTGTTCAATCAAAAATGTTTTGCATAAATAATTGTACTTCATGAAAAATATTAGGTAGAAATGATGTAGAAATATTAGTTGAAGAAACCTGTATGTAATTAAGGTCCCTAAAAAAGAATTGGGTTAAATATCGGAACTTACTCTTAAGTATTGGTCACGAACACTACTCTACCCAACGTTTCAAAGTGACAAATGCAGTACCTTCAGTATTGGTCACACGATTTTGTTTGTATATATGGATGGAATATTCAATTCCGTTAGTCATATGACCTCAAATGTCATATAATGGATGGAAAAATGACATTTTTCGACCTTAAGTATTTTACCTCTATACATTTCATAAGGAACAATAACGAGGACACAATGGTAATAACATGTACTTCAGATGTAATGCAATTGCGTTTTGCGAATTTCAGGAAGCTAAAAGGCGGGCCATAACAATTCCATCAACTTCATCCAACAACCATTTTGATACAGAAGCTCAAGCCCATGAAAACTCACCAGATGGAGTCAGTGACCCAACAATGGAAGCGCAAACTCGTCATAATGCTACAAATATTGTTGACAAGGGTAAAGGAAAAGAGGTTGATGTTTCTAAACATGTTATGGAACATTCTGAAAAAACACAGGAGACACCTTTCTCTTCGGATCCTTCTTGCTCCAATTATGCAGCACAAGGACAAACCCTTGATGCTTATCTTGGTCCTTCTCAACATGTTGGAACTTCTTCCTCACAATTATCCCCAGAAATTAGCAATCCTCTGGATGAAGCCAGTCCTCTTGCCATAGAAGGGGTATGTACTTCTTGTGATACTGTATCGTTCCTTTAATGAGATATTGTACTGAGTAAGCTTGGACTGAATTTTAGTTGTACTTCATGTCGCTCTAGCATGTAAAATACTGTATGTCGTTCTGTTTTATAACTTTCAGGAGGTTAAGGCGCTCTCAGCATCAACAATCTCACCTGATAACCAGATTGAGGAAAAATTCCATGACAAGCCAACCGGGGTGCTTCTTGAGCCAAAAAAGGAAGCTCTGATTTGCAAGAATGGTGCTACTGGTGGTGAACTTGTAAATGAAGACCAAGTTTGTGATTATAATACCAAACAAGGAAAGGAAATGGAGCTGTGTGGGAATACCACTGAGCCGATAAAAGGAAGTGAGATTGGCGAGAAAGTCACCGGAGAAGAAAAGGAGGTTGACATCAAACCAGTGAAACTTACTGCTACTTGTGGCAAAGGTAAAGAATGAAGCATAAATTTACATTTCGAAGGAAGGGTATGGACTACTTTAAAAAATGATTAATTGCTAAAAACTACATTAAGAACTCTCCACTTAGGAAAAACTATATTCTGTATTGTCACGTGTGAAAAGCTACAATTACGTATTGTCTACGTCCGGAAAACTACATTAAGTATAGACCCTGCCCCTAATTTTAGTGGAATAATCCAAAATTTGTAAGTAAACTATCGTGGTCAAAAGATAGTATAGTTTAAAAGCGTGGACAGTGCATAATGTAGTTTTTAGAAACCAACCCTTTGAAAAATCCCACAATATACTGTTTTTTTCTCGCCGACTTAGGTTGGCATGGCGGTTAAGAGAACTCTGTTATCTTCTTGAGGTTAGAGATTCAAACCTCAATGAGAACATTCGTTGTCGGATATTCAAACCTTAGTGAAAATATTTGTTTGGTGGTGTGGGTAAAAATCAGGTCAGAAACTAGAATAGGCTAGAGTAGGATTTCTCGTTTTCTTGCTGATAAAGAAAAAAACTTTCCTTTTCTCACAATTATGCAGTCGAAGAACAAACCATTGCAGTTTCTCAGGTTTCTCGAGATGTTGGAGCTTCTTCATCCAATTCTCAAGAAAAGGACATCCAGGAACTTAATGTAACTAAGCACTTCATTCCATTGATGAGTAAAGTTCTTGAAATTCTTCAAACTCGCCCTTTGAATAGCATGAGTTATCAACACATTCAATTTATGGAGGAGGCTTCTCGTGATCTGTCCGCCATGAACTTCCCCATGGAATGGCTCTGCCCTTATGTTGACAAGGCGAAGAAATGCCTATCAGTCGTGGACAGAACAAAGGCGATTTCCGAGGCAGAGTTGAAGATTGATGAAGTAGAGGCGCAATTGCAAGCATTGAAGAAGAGCAAGAGAAGTCTGGAAGAGACCAAGAAAGCTCTGGAAGAAGAAAATAAGGTAATTGCGTTGAGTTTTGATTTGGATAAACCACTTTACGAGGATTGAAATGCATCATGGTACTCTAATTACTGTTTTCAGTATGATTTGTACTTTATTTTTGAACAACTTTGAGGGAATGAGTTAAATCTTTCAGTTCAGACAGGTGATTTTCATTAGTATTTGTATTTGAGAATCTCCCCCTTCGAAAATATGTAGTTAAAAAAAATGTGATTTTTGTGAAATTTGTATCTTAGATTGGATGGTTTAGGAAATATCAACAAAAAGATAAGGGTTAACTTTTGTTTATTCTTGGACCATCTTCAATGGATGACGATTTGGGCATCGAATTGATCGAAATCGGTAACATCCACAAGATCGAATTGATGGGTAAAAGTGATTTGGTGTGCCTATCGGTTGAGTTCAGCCAAACTATGAGTGAGTAGAGAAAGTTGTCTTATGGATATCCTCCTCCTTCATGAGGATTTGGTGGTAACTAGCACAGAGATCCAACTTGGAGAAGAACTCTGTACCATGTAATTCATCAAGTAATTCCTCTACCAGTGGAATTGGAAACTGGGATTTAACAGTCATATCATTCAATCGGCGATAATCAACACAAAGGATCCACGAATTGTCCTTCTTTTTCACCAAAATAAATAGAAAAGAGAACTCACTAGTACTGTGGCGTATGATCCCCGAAGCTAACCTCTCAACAATGATGTTCCATCCGAAGAGATCCTTGAAAGATGCTAACAAAGAACGAATCTCGTAGGGAATCCGTATCATAGGACCTTTGAAAATGGAAGGACTAAGCTGCAATTTGCGTCTTCTCGGCGTCCTCATTCTGGTCAGGATGGGATTGGATCGTTTTTGGTTTGGGTCTCGGTGGTTCGGGTCGTTCCCTGGTTCGGGCGTGGGCTGAATTGGTTTGTGGGCTGGATAAGTTTGTGGGTTGGACCAGGTCATGGGCTAGATCGGGTGGCGAGTTGGATCGAGTCGTTGCACTGGTGTAGGTCTGGACAGGTTCGTTTCTTCTTCGTAGGTCTTCCTCGGCTGATATTACTTTCTCGGAGGTCAGGTGTCTGCCTTTTAGGCTTGTCTCGTGCTCGATAGAAATATCGGGTCCTCTTCTTCGTGAGTTTCTTGGGGTTGGCCGGATTCGTGTAGAGGACCAAGCGTGAGTGTAGGCCTTTGGGTCTCCGGATGGTTGGTCAACGGCGCCATAAAACTCGGCTCGTCCTGCGGGTTTAAAGCGCAAAAACGGGACACGGCAAGTGCACCGGTCGCCAAGTAGTAACCGTAAGTAAATTCCGGGATATCGAGCCCAAGAGAGCAATAGAAAATCACTTGCTATTTAAAGTTCGTAGCTAAGCTGTTTCGGTAAAAATCTAGTTTTTAGTTTTGAAAATAAACCTACAACGACTAAAAAGCAAATAAAGCCAATATAGAGTTTAGTAGAGAGTTTTCTTATCTTGAATCAAGTGAAGAGAAATCAAGGGCATGGGTTCATCGAGTTCATTCCATATAATTGAACACGTTCGATTGTTGTGATGTCGACTTATTTTAGAGGCAACATCTCGACTCCAGTCCTAACTTCTTTCGAACGATTCGGACCCTAATGGAATCTAACCACTGAGTTCTTTCTACTCTCGATGTAGGAAGACCCAAAGCGTTAAGCTCTATGACAACTTCTAGCTTTCGACAAAACAAGTCTATGGCTATTGCAATTGTATTAACCCCGCTAGTTTTAGCTAGGATTTAAATCCAACCTATGATCGATTATTGACTTAATTAGAATCCTCCTCTTTCAAGTGACAGATGCTAATTCGAAACAGTTACCAAGCCTACACGGGAGGTAAAGCATTACGCACAAATCAATCATAGATACTAAAGCAAATCATCAATCACCCCACAATCGAAGCATCCAATTTGTAGAAATCACTACTCTCATCCCCCATAACCTTATAAATTGGGGGTTTAGGTGTTCATGGTGAGAAGATGCAAGAATGAAAAGAAGCAAACAATTAAACTCATAATCAAGATGAAAGTTGAGATACAATCACCGAATTAGTCGTCCAAAGCTTGTTCTTTCTCTCTTCCAATCTCTAACCTTGATGCTCTTGAAAATCCAACAAAAGAAATCCCTTGAGTAGATAAAAATTGGAGCTTGGCTTCCAAAAATCTCTACAAAAAAAATATCAAATTGATTCTCTATCCACCAAATATATTTGATTCTCAACAAACAATCTAAGACAATAAACCTCTCTAGTCAAAAAAAAAAAACTGTACAAAAATATTGCTTCCTCTCTACTGTTCGTTCTCTGTGTCTCTCCAAAATGAAGAAGATGATGTCCCTCCTATCAGTTGCGGCGCAGCTAAAATATTGTTGAGAGATTGAGCTGTCGCCCTACACGCGCCAACACAGGAGAGGGTATAGTCAGGGCACGTGTCGATTGAAGAGAGGAGTTGCGGCTGGACAGGTGTCAAGCGCAAGGAAAGAGGCGACCGGCTGGGCCAGGTGTCGCGCGAAGGGCAAGGCCATGCGCGCGTAAGAGGGGACAACTGTCGCGCGAACAACAACTGACGGCTGAGCTTGGGCACGTGTCGCACGCAGGAGGGTGGCGGCTGAGGCTAGGACAAGTGGCAAGCTCTAGGAGCTCTGGCGGCTGGTTTGGCGGCGCCATGCATCAGCCTCTGATGGGATGCTCTATTTTTGCTCCTTTTCCGCTATTTTGCTCGCTCCATCTTCGTTTGGACTCCGATTGATCTCGTTCTTGAGCCAAAATATTCATCTTCTTAAGATCTAGAAAACAAGACCATTCATGCATATATTCCGGAGCAATCAAAAGACACCCTCTTGACGATGCACCAACACAAAACACCCAAAATACGTCGATTTTCCATCGAAACACCCAAAATACGTCGATTTTCCATCGAAACACCGAACACATAGATAAAAACAATTATTCATGCTAAACCTAAATAAATGATCAGAAACAACGCTGAAAGCTTATATAACTCAATATAATATGGCCCTTTTATGTGTTAAAATGCACCGCATCAGCTATTCTAAAGTACATTGTTTTCCTTTCCCTTGTTTGGTTAGACATCTCCTTCCAGTTCATGCATCCCTTAGCGTTTTGGCTTCCCTTCTTCTCGATCCGGGTGTGGTTCGAGCCTACGTTGGCCGTCGGCGAGTGTCTTGGGTGTTGTTTGCCCCTTTCTGAAGCCACATGGTTGGGTATGTATGGTTAAATCAGGTATGTCTCAACCGTTAGCGGGGTTGGCCACCGGCATTTTAGTTGCTATCATTTTTTCTTTCGAGGGTTGTTACTTTCATTCAAGGTTAGGGTTTGAATTTTATCTGGTTGGGCTGGCAGTGTTAAGCTTCTCCTCAAAGTGCTCTATGGTGGTTAGATTTAGGTATTCTAAACCCGTTTTTTTAAATCAGAGCTTCATGGTGGTTATATTCCAATTTCATATCATGGTTTTTACTTTTAGCTTCTTGAGAGTGTTTCTGTCGTGATCTTTGGTTGCTTTTTCTTCTTGTGGGCCAGTGTTGTCTGTTGTTCTTAGTGTTTATTTACCTTTCTTAGTGTTGTATTTTTTTTTACTTTAAATTCTTTTACAAGTCGGGAACTCCAAATTCCCTATATGGGTATCTGGTCGTGATTCTCACCTGGTCCCTATTTCTGAGCCTTTTGAACCTGATCTGAATGTCCCTGAGGATAGGGTAGGAGACTCTGAGCAAGATCCTCTCGATTATGAAGATGGAGAAGTGTGTTTAGATGACGACTCACCTCATAGAAGACCTCTAGATTTGGAGTGGTCGGATCTGAGTCAATCGGTCTCGCTTTGGCCTGTCGCTATCACTTCCCCGCCTCGCGTGGCCGGACCTCACCATCAGAATCTGGAGATGAGCGCGTCTCCTCGTCTTTGCTATCTGAGAGTCTCGAGATTCTCCCCCCTTCAGTTCCCAAGTCTGCGTTTTCTCTTTCTTCTCGAAACAAAGCGGTGGGTTTAATGCGCCGCTCCTCGATCTCTGCTTTACCACTTGGGCCGGAACCCTTTGGCCTGACTTCTTATGAGTTGGGCCTGCTTGCTCAAGGCCCTGCTGCAGATCCCAAGCCCAGCTCCTAAGCCTTCAGTCCCTCGTCCCGAGCCTCAAAATTTCTCGTCCTTCATTGCCGACATTGTCTCCCCCTCAGTCGCCCCTGTTCCAATCCTCTCCCGTCCCAAACGGAAGAACAAAAGGATCAGGAACGGTAGGTAGAAGCTGATTCAGACCCTCAAAGACGTTAGTCCCTCGCGCACGCTTCGGAAGAAGTCTTAGGTAAAACGTGATTGGGCCTTTTGTAAATCGATGGGCTTCACCTCTTCTCGCGGCAACAAGGATACCATCAAAATGTTTTAGGATATTCTGTAATTGTTAGCCCTTCTGGGCCTTTCTCGCTTCTGTTCTTTGCTCTTCGCCCTTTTGATTGTATTTCTCCTCTGAAGAGTATTGATTGGTCGAATAAAATCCGTTTTGTATTCCAATGTCAACAATCCGTAAAATTCACCTTCCATGAAATTAATTCCTTTGTCAACAATGTGTAAAATATATTAATAAATACCAATTAGGGGCAATATTTTATAATTTGTAAGAGCATTTTTGTATTCCTTGAAGAGTTGTTGAAATAACTCACCTTCCATGAAATTGATTCCTTTGTCTACAGAGTCAACCGCCGGAGAGGCGCGGAAGGTTATTTTTTTAAATTCCACTATCCTTACTTTACTACCTGATGATGTTCATAATGTCCTTTTCAGAAATTTGTAACAATCAATTGAAATGGCTACTTGAAAAGGATGAGTAAAATTGATTGGAATTAAATATATTTAAAGACCCAATTGATACTTATTGGCTGTTAACTACAAATCCATCACATTGATCAACATGTTCACTTGCTCCCTTGATGAAAGATCAGTTCATTGACCTAAGTACCTGATTGGAAAAATATGTGCACTTTGTTTTCTTCAATTATAGAAGTAGAATTATTGTTTTGCTAGTTCAACGGTTTAATACTTTAACAGAAAATTTTCACGTACGAATTATCATAGACTTGTACATTTCAAGAACTGACTGTGGTTTACCCTGTTCCAACTACAGAAGAAGCTCTTATTCCAGTTTCGGTGTCTAACCGGTTTTTCTGTTTGAACTCGAGTAGGAAGTAGATGATTGTTTTTTCGTCTGTTTTCCTGTTTGGGTTTTTGTTGCTCTTTGTAAATGTTTTGGGATGGGGAAACGGTCTTTTTTGCGGATCGTTTTCCGGCTTTGTTTTACTTTCTTGTAGAACATTTGTTTAATAAAATTTCTAGCTTATCAAAAAAAAAAAGATCTGACTGTTGATTTATTAGTCGATCAGATCAACCATATAGATTTAAGGTAATTACACAAACTAACATTTTCCGTTAGAAATGATAGAAAATGTTAGAAAAACTCTAAGAACTAACTGTCATATGACTATTGAACTAAAAAACTAACTGTAAATGTAAAGACCTGAGTTTTTATTTCGAGAATTTATCGTTGGGAACGTCGTTGAGTTGGGGAACGAGTCGATTATTGGATCAATTTCAAAAAAAAAGAGAAAGAAGCAAAAAGAAAAAAAAAAGAAAGGGAAGAGGGATTGGGCTGGGTCAGGCCAAACCCACGTCTTGGGCCGGTGCAACCCAAGCCCATATTCAGCACACGAGCCCAACCGACACAACCCTAGCAACAAAAATCGAGCGCGCCGCTTCAGATTCCTCACTTCACGCACGCTTCCCGAAACTCGTCGTCTACCTCGCGCTTTTCCTCTCTCTCGCGAACCCTTCCCATTCCACGCCATCGTCCTTCCTTCTCCGACCATCTCCACCTCCATTCCCCTCTTCTCCTCCTTCCTCTCCTTCGTCTGCTTCCACCGCGACAAAACCCCAACGCAGAAAACCCCTGTTACTTCTTCTCTTTGATTCGAGCCTCGCCGCCGTGAAATCGAGCCTCGCCGCCGTGAAATCGAGCCTCGCCGCGCCTTTAACGGACCTAACTCGTGACGATGAGCCTTCCCGGCCTCATTTCGCCTCTCCCGTCACTCCCTCCTGAGTTTCGAGCTGGTGCGAGGTCGTCTTAGCCGAGATTTGGGGGTGGAGAAGCTCGCTGGAGCTCTCAGGTTTCAGATCTGAGATTTCCACGCCGGCGAGCTGCTCACGCCACCAGATCTGAACGGAGGGTCGTGGAACTCGCACAAGCAACCCTCTCCCATCGTCACCGAGTCTCCTGACGCGCTTGCCACCGTCAAAAACCCGTTTTTACCTGACGCTGCCGTCGCTGGAGTTTGCCGGAACCCTAGCCCCGTCGATCTCCGTTCCCAGCTTAGACAGGACGAGACCGAGTACTTGGGCTCGGGCCTGGAATTAGTTTGGGCCTCGGCCTGGACTTGGTTTGGGCCTCGGGCCTGGATCTGGTTCGGGCCTCGGCCTGGACTGAATCTGGGTTCGGGTCCGGACTCGGGTCTGGATCCGGGTCTGGGTCGAGCACGGGTCGGTCCGGGTCTGGACTCGGATCCTGGTCGGTTTCGAATCCGGTTTCCGGATTCGGTCCGGGTTCGGGTCGGCCGGGTCGGGAAGTTTTTAAAAACAATTAATTTAATTACGATTTGGACTAAAATCAGATAATTCTTGGACTTATCAGCTTAATTAAAAGACGAACTGTTAATTTAGAGGACTGGCTATCTGGACCTGGACTGATATTGGACTTTACTGTTAAAACCCAGACTGGGACTTCGCTCGAGAAGACCGGAGTTAGGCCCGGACGTCAGCAGCTAGGAGACGTAGCTGTTGTTTCTTCTTGAGGTAGGGAAAAGCCGTGAACTTCACTCCTAATTTAAGGATGCTAATAGTATGCCTTCAGGATAATTAATAACCAGAAAGGTCCTAGATCGCATATAGGGTGTGATTCACTAGAGTAACCGTATTTCAATTATAGTAATAACCGGACGAGTCTTAGTATGCATATAGGATGTGATTCACTAGTTAACGGCTTTCAATATCTTGGGAAATTGTCGTGCTGGTAGATTGGCCATGTCGAGCCTTAGGATTGCTTGTTGACTGTATTTGCCTTGTTTGTTCGTTTTAAGGTCGATGCATGCTCCGTCCTTAGATTAATTTAAGAGTCATACTAAACTAGATGAATTAAGTTAATTATATTATGAATGAAATGAATGCGATGTGATTGGTTGAATGAATGAAATGAATGCGATGTGATTGGTTGAATGGTTGTTTGAATGTGAATTAGTTGTGCCTAAGGATATGATCGGGTGAGTGATAGACCGATGATACGTGGTTGGTAAGTTATGACGGTAAGCTTGGTTGCTAGTGTGAGTTTGTGTGTTGTGCCCTGTCGGGAATTGCGTGCCTTTGTTGTTTACTTACCGAGCAGGTATGCCGGTCCGTTATGTTTATATTGTTGTCCACCCCGATGCTACGTGATCTGGGAAGACCTAGACCGAGAGATATTCTGGTATTATGTATAATCGTCTTATTCGATGCTACGTGATCCGGAAAGACTGGTTTCACCCCGATGCTACGTGATTCGAGAAGACCTAGACCGAGAGATATTCCGGCTTGGTATATTATTGTCCTACCCGATGCTACGTGTTCCGGAAGGACTGGTCCCACCCCGATGCTATGTGTTCTGGGAAGACTGAGGCCGACGGATGTTCCGGCACGATACTTTATTGTCTTATTCCGATGGTACGTGTTCCGGAGAGACTCACTTTATCCCGATGATCTATGATCCTTTGGGGACATTTTCAGGGACTTCCGAGAACGTGCGTTCCTAGGGAACTTTTCCGGAAATCCCGATGATAGTGTTTCCCTCCAGATCGAGGGGCTTTCTGATATGATGTACTAGTCAGTGTACGGATCAGAGTCTTGAAATTCGATATTAAACATTTCAGTATTGTGTACTTCTTTAATTAATTCCTTTAATAAATTTGTTCCCTCCTAATGATATCCTTGAATATTATCTCACTAAATTTTTACATTCATTATTTTCCGTTGTTTTCCTTGAGTGTTACCTTCTTAAGGCTTTGGAACTTTCATTGATCTATACTTACAGCACCCTTCGATTAATCTTTCTAATTGTTAAACTCTGATTATTTGTACTGATTGATTTTATACTTCAACGGAGTTATTTTACTTTACTGCTTTTTCCTACTGAGCGTAAGCTCACTCCTCTTCTTGTTTACTGTTTGTACAAGTTTCCTTTTGAGTAGTCTTAGAGGTGATCTCAAGGCTCAGGAGCTCATTGGGAATCGAGGTTTATTCTAGAGACGTATTGGCTTATTTCCTGTTAATTTCAGAACTGTTGACTTTTGAACTGGTTTTATGTAAATCTTAATTATGGAGCTTACACTATTAATTCGTTTCTTTCATATATTTATTCGTCGTTTTCAGTTCACGTCTCGAGTCCGGTCAAAACCGGATTTGGGGCGTGACAGTAAACTTGTTACTTTTTGGAGTTTTTCCTAACGTTTTATGTCATTTTTCACCGGAAATGTTAGTTTGTAGAATTACCGTAAGTCTATAGGCCTGATCTGATCGACTAATAAGTCAATAGTCAGTTCTTGAACGGTATAAGTTGACGATAATTAGTTCCTGGTTTTATCCCATCATCTTGCCCCGACTCATTCAGTTCAAGTTGAACTGGCTATTGATTTATTAATCGATCAGATTAAACTTGTAGACTTAAGGTAATTACACAAACTAATATTTTTCGTTAGAAATGACAGAAAACGTTAGAAAATACATCAAAAACTAACGGTCATATGACTATTGAACTCAAAAACTAACTTTAGACTTGTACTTTTTGGAGTTTTTCCTAACGTTTTATGTCATTTCTAACGAAAAATGTTAGTTTGTGGAATTACCTTAAGTTTACAGCCCGGACCTGATCGACTAATAACTCAACAGACAGTTCTTGAACGGTACAAATTGACGACAATTAGTTTCTGGTTTTATCCCTTTCTTCAATTAGAAGTAGAATTACTGTTTTGCTAGTTCAACGGTTTAATACTTTAAAGCACAATCTTGCTCCGACTCACTCGGTTCAAGCAACACTTATTATTAGACTCCAATTGCACAGACCAATGCAATTCAAGTTTATTAATTAGTGAAGCATGGAAGAGCTCTCCCAAGCAGCTGTAGCTTACTACAACAAGAGCTCCCCAGAGGTCCGTCGGCTGGCAATGAACTTCTTCATGGCCATGGACTCCAACAGCGACGGACGCGTCAGCCAGTCGGAGTTCATGGAGTTTCTCCATCACATCGGCTGCAGCAGGCTCAACGCTTTCTTCCACGAGCTGGACCGCAACCGCGATGGGAGCCTCGACTTCTGGGAGGTGCTCACCCTTTACTACATGGTCAAAACCAGATACCTTGTCTGCCGAAACTGCAATGCCTGCCTCAAGGGCCTCTACTTTACCTGCGTCCCCTGCTTCGACCGCGCCTCGCCCAACACTCCTACCTTTGATCTCTGCACCCATTGCTACGGCCATGTCAACTTTTCCCATCACCACACTCATTTTCTTGACTCCTACACTTTGCTCAGCTCCAAGAGAGGCTCCGGATCCTCCTCGTCTAATCCGGTAAGGGAATTCCCCCCTTTCACAGATGATATTCAATCCATCACTGTTTTGATCAGACAGTAACCATTTCCTGATTAAAGTTCAATTCATTCATGTTGGTGATTGTGCAGCAAAGCTTTAATCAACCCTTGCATCTGTATCCTGCTCCACGTCCGGGGGTAATATTTAATTGGGATAACGCCGAGTCCTAACAGTCTCAGAAAAGTCATTCGCAGATCTTAACTATGCTCCACCTTTTGTCACAGATCCTAACAAAACGGCGGTATTCATTTACAAAAAGTAACAAACACCGTCTAAGATAACGTCTGGGAAACTGCGTTATACACCTGTCATTTGACTTTTTTTTTACATCATAACTGTTGACTTTTAAAATGACACTTTGTACCGGTATAGGCGCCACAATTTGCAGAAAACAACAGTAATAACGTCTTTTTGCCGTTGTTTTCTACATAATGATGTACAAATACATGTATTATGTGCAAAAAAAGTCACGACTCATACAACGCGTGAAAAAAGTCATAGAACTGGTATGTTTTGGAGTAATCCCTATAACGTCTAAAAGAGCGTTACTTTCTGTAAATATTTACCACCTTTTTGTTAGGATCTGTGACAAAAGGTAGAGCGTAGATATAATCTACGAATGATCGTTTTGAGACAATTAGAAATCGACGTTTTCCTTTTTAATTTGAATTTCTAATGTTTTGTGATAACATAAATAATCGTTTTTTTGAAGCAGTTCTTTCCATTTCATTTGAACATGATATGTGCGCAGATTAGATGGTGGGATGCATTTCAGGCGTTGGACTTTGCTATTTCAATTGCAAATTGGGCTACTTACGGTGCTGCGCTTTGCACCATAATGTAATCACTGCTACTACAACCACTTGTACAAAATAAGATTTGTCGCTCCAGACTTTTTTTTTCTGACAAAAAATGCAGACTTAGGCAGTTTAAGCAAGCATTTTCTTTGGTCACTTGAATAACTGTTGAAATCATTTTGTGAATGAATATAACAAACAACGTGTTGAATCGTCCGAAGCTGTTGCCGTTCAGTTCTTGTAAAAAGATGCTACAATGAGTGATAGTTTCTTCTCAGCAAATCGAGAAAGAATGGGCCAGTTTGAGAGGAAAGGAGATAACTGAGGAAGGTGGAGAAGAGGTAGTGGTGTCAGATCGAGGCACTTGTGGCTGATTCTTATGAGACGGAAAAAATTGAGAAAAAGGATTCATTCATGTTTTAAAAGCATTCGAGAACTTGAAATCAATGTCTTGAGCCTCTTCCTTCCGCGTGCTCTTTTTCATATCTCATCCACGTTTTTTTTTTCTGTTTGGAGTCTACGCTGATAATGTAGGGTTTGTCCCTTTCTTCTTCTTTATCTCATCAGAGTTCTTCCGAACTTCATTACTCTTCTTCTCCTCCTCCTCCTCCAACAAAATCTACCATGACTTGTCTCAACCCCAGCCAAAGAAAAAACAACAATCCACCCTCTCGAAAATACGAACCATCTATCGAATCACCGTTTCTCCCGACCCTGATAACACTGCCAACCAAAACCCCGACCACCACAACCATCGCCCCCCTACAAAATTGAATGCTTGAAGCAACATTTAAGGGACTCTCTCGGGAGAATACCTTAACCCCTACCTAACCACCCATCTCAGTACCAAGACTTCAACCAAACCTTGACTCATGCTCAAGCAGTCTCGACGCGGTTCAAGCCAAGCTCAGTGAGGTCTCTATCGGGACCTCTTGAAGAACAACTTCTTCGGGGACGACGATGAGGTGATTGAAGTCCCAATGAACACGGTCCTATCACTTGATAACTTTTGACACCGATTCGCTCTCGTTGACCAACTTCTTGCTAACAAAAGAGTAAGACCTTGTTCTCTCTGTGCCGTTATGTGAATGACTGGAATGTGGTGGATGATACGATGGTCCAACCATTAACAGAAAAAATTGTAACCTTCTATTTTCCCTCGAAAGCAACGATGGAAGGAATTTGTGCTAGGGAGTTGTGGTCTTTCTATGGCACGGTACTACTCCGAATATCCACATTCCACAGGCCGAGCCAGAAAGCCTCTGCTTCCGATCTATCCGAATATCGGTGAGAGCCTATGATATCAAGATAGAAGCTAAAACCTCCCAAATGAGAGCTTTCTTAGTCTCAAATCTGAGGAGGGAGGTGGAGATCCGAAGGGGAAACGCCTTGAACCTCCCAAGCCAGCCTCAGGGTTGGGACATTTTTCTTTGGCTCCGGGTGTAATTGCATGCTACACTACTGCTTCGATGTCACCTGATTTTGTAGATCAATGCAAACGCAAAGTCGCTTAAAGTACGACTTGAATATAAATACGTACCATATTTCTACAACCAGTATGACCGACAGGGCCACCTAAATAAGGATTGGGTTGTTGTCCTACCGGGGGTGGACAAACTTGCAAGGCGGAATGGAGAATCTCTACGACTCCACCAACAATACAATCGGAAGGGATCTTCCGTACTGATTGGAATGTCATGCCACCACCGGCTCCGATTGTTGTAAACGAAACTCCAACTAGTCTAATTTTATCTGACTTTGTTATAGTGTCAAAAGAGATGCGGGAGCCCCCCCCCCCCCCCCCCCCCCGAAGGAACCATTGTATCGGGGCAGCGACTCGATTATATCCCCTACTATTGCACTTAACAGTGCGAGTCCTCGGGGAACCACTCATACCCGCTCGGTGGATCCGGGTAGGAAAATTTTGGTGGTCGACCGACTCTCTGGTAGCAAGAAGCCTAACACTCCGACCCTATCTGGGCACATAGGTAGAAGTGGATTTGGACATGTGTCTTGGTCTGATACAGGGGCAAGAGTTGGGGGAGTGAAACGAGGTTCCATTGGTGAACCGTAGGAGGACCAGTTTTGGGCGGTGTGATCGGAGATGAAAGTAGGGCAAGAGACGAGAGAGTACCATGTTTTGCAGACGGATCTACATCGTAGAATTGACTTCACCGGTTGTAAGACCCGCTTCCGGTCGAACCGGTGACTCCGGAAGTCACTCGGGACTTTTCCGGAGACCAAACGAAGTAGCCATTATCACGATTGGCTTCAGGGGAGAAAACCCTTTCGTTTGAGTATAATATTGGATAAAGTCAATTTTGGTCAAAACGAGACTTTATATCGACTAAAGCTTCAATTTTAAAAGTGCTGGAAATGATTTTGGAAATTTAAATGACCTAGGTGGACACATGTCTCTTTGTGGTTGAAGGAGGGAAAAGTGAGTAGTCCTTGACCATTTTACCCTCCCTAAAGCTCCTACTTGGGTTTCTAGCTCAAGGGCTTTTGGTCATTTACTATATCTAGGTATTATATTGGATTGGAGAAGCAAAATCATTTCATTTTGCTTTGTGGTAGCCGAAACTTAGAGGGGAAGCAAGGAAGGAGAGCTCCCATGGAAGCTTGAAGGAAAATCAAAGAAGAAGGAGCCATTTGGAGTCTTCCTCTAGCCATCCACCCTCAAAAGCACTAGCATCTTCTTCATCTCCACATCCTAGAGGTAATGGAACTCTCTAATCCTCATTTCTCTTCATCTATTTTCTTGGGTTTTGGGTGAAAAGGGCTAGATGATGTTGGGTTTGAGTAGAAATGATGGGAGATGGTGTTGATGAAGAGCTTGGTTAAGTTTTTGTGGAGAAATCAATAGTTGTTGGAGATTTTGAAGTGGGTTTGATTTGATGAATCTTTGGAACCTTGTTTGTGTGTTGATTCCTACCATGGGTAGAGGAGTATTGAAGGATTTGGACTGGTTTGGGGGTTGGAAAGGGTAAATTTCTGGGTTTGAAGGTAGTTTTTCAGAGTTTTGGAGCTGGAGGTTGAAGAGGGGCGAATCTGCCCTGGTGCGTCATGGATCCGTGACGGATCCCGTGACGGGCGACGTCACGGCCCCATGAGGGAGCCCGTGACGGCACTCATCACGGCTCCGTGACGGTAACCGTGAGAGTTAGCGTCACAGATCCGTGACCAGATCCGTGACCCACTAGGGTGAGGGTTTCTTGGGGGTTTTTCGAAGGTTTCACATCTTGGTTTTGAGCTGAACTTTGGAAGGGTTTTGGGGGTCTTTCTTGCTGTTTAAGTGGAGCCTAATTAGTGTTTCTTTGTGTCCAAGACTTTGGGGATCGAGCTAGAGGAGCAAGGATCACACCGAGACCCGAGGGAAGAGCGAAGTGGTGATCACCGGACTTCACCAAAGCGTTGAAGAGGAGGACCTTGAGGTAGGGAAAGCCTTAACCTCTCGTTTATGATGTTAGTATGCATGCTAGGTTAATAAAATTGGAAAAGGTCCTAGATATGCCTATAGGATGCGAATAACTAGCATAATCGTCTTTCATCTTCTAATAACCGGAATGTCTAGTGGTGACCGATTAGGATGCCACTCACTAGTGTAATTCGCTTTCAATACTTGGGATATGATTGTCTGGTAGAGGAGCCTTGGCAAAGCCCTCGGATTAGTTGCGTGTTAGGATCACATGCTTGGTTGTTGATTGCTTAGTGGATAGGCTAAAGAGTCTAATGGAACTAGTGGAATTGCATGCTTGAATGCTCTTTTGAAGGCTTTATGATTTAGTTGATCATACTCGTACTTGCTCGTTGATTGTATTCGAATGATTACTTGACTTACTTGATTGGTTGTTGGGGGTATCGAGTATGACTGGTTGTACCGAGCGGTGCAATCAGGTGATCGATGCCCCGGTGGTTCAAAACTGGTAAGTGGACGGTAAGTTGGAATTGTGGATTTGGTGTGCTATGGTTGCGTGATTCACGTGCTATGTGTTGTGGTGAATTGGTGATGGTTGAGCCGTGTGTGGACTTGGATTGATGGTTGCTGAGCTGTATTACTTCATATTTCGGTTGAGTGCATTATTCAATTATTAACTGCTTATCATTAAATTGCCCACGTGTGCGCTTCATATGGGAGTATGGCCCTGGGTTCCCGATGATCTAAAATCCCTTGGAGACGTTTCTGAGACTTCCGACGATATGTACCCTGAAGGGTGTTTCCGATAGTCTCAATGATATGCGTCTCCTCTGGATTGGAGGGAAAATCCGAGAGGACACATAAGAGGTGGATCGGAGGGTGGTGACTTCATGTGCCACGGCATTGATTTGTTTCTCGATTGTTAAGAGCTTTATGTTAACTTTGCCAATGAATTTACTTGTAATGTTATGAACTACCTTGTGGACTGTGTTGGTGAATTATGGATCTTGTGGGCTTTGCCGTTGATTATCTGAGTTTAAGGTTCACTATGTTATGCGTTTTCCCTACTGAGCGTGAGCTCACCCCTATGTTTTACTGTTGTGTCTACATGATTGATTGAGGAGTAGAGGCGTGGGCGCTTCTCGGTGGGGGTACATGATAGAGACTTCGTACCTTATATTTTTATGTTTTGAACCAAACTGTGGAGGATTATTATTACACCCCTAGAGGGTTATTTATGTTTTGAAATACATTTTGTGGATTCGAGTTGTTTATTGGAGCTTCTGGAACTTGATTTAAATTGCTATCTCCTTTATTTTGCTAGTCATGCCTCGAGTCCGGGCAAGAACCGGATTTGGGGCGTGACACCGGTAGTTTGGTGAGTATTTGAGTCCATATCTCTGGAGGAAGATCATGATTAATCATTGCTTAGGTGCTCTGCGTCTTGGACCCTAATCAAGCGGAACGACGGAGGAACTCAAAACAATCACATAATATTTATCCTTTCCTCTCTTCTTTCCTGAAACAATTAGGGTTACTTTCTAGTTTGTCTCCCATATCAATTAGGGTTATTTTCTAGTTTGTTTCCCAATTCAATTGAGGCCCGATGGTAACCCAAGTTGTACACTTGGTCAGGTGGAAACCAGCCCCGACCAGTGAGACCAACGGTAAAAAAAGTTGACTCCGACTTATCGACGGGGGCCAGTCCGATGGAGGTTATCGGTCCAGTTAACAGACTCATGATCATCCATACCTGGAACGGATTGAGGATACTGAGGAACTAGAATGCTAGTCCCCAGCATATTTGGTGGTTGCGAGAGATAATTCTAGATGCGTGGTTTTTGCGGTTTCGTAAGGCACTTTGGGATTGTAAGAATTACGGTAACCGTCGGCACGAGAGAATACCCGGGTCGCGGAGAGAGGGGGAACTGTATACACGGTGGGGTGGTTGCTTAGAGTGGCTATGGAGGAGCAACAGACGAAGGGCGACATGGACCCTCGCTTATCAGAATGATCACAACGACAATGGATGATTGGGTGGAAAATGCTGAGACACCACATCCAGGGTTGCATCGACACCACTAATTATCTTACCGCTCCCATTAGGTCGGCCAGGTTTCAACACACCTATTTTCTACTAGACCCTCATAACATATCTGAAGGATGATGACAAACGCTGCAGCAAAGGACCTATCTGACGGATGATGACAACACTTTCAGCCCAGCAAGATATGGTGTCTGTTACAGAAGGGGGAACCCAATGTTCAATTGGGCTTGTAATAGGGTCTGTTCGATCCCAATAGCAGATGTTGGACCCGATTGTCGTTGCTGGTGTTGGAGCAAGTGTCTGTGGGACATCGATGGTGGAGTCTCCATGGAAGGACGCCCTCGTCAAGAAGCGGGTGATTCGCTCGCCTAAATATTTGTTGGATTTTTACATGGTGACGGTTAAATCCAAAATCTCGGATTGAGAGCGTTTTGTCCGTCCCGTCGACATTGGGAAACAGGTTGACCAAATTAGAACTGGAGATACTCAAGTCGTAGCTTCGTCTCAGGGTCCTGGCGCATGGACTTCAATTCGTGAGTTGGCCGCCAAGAAGAAAGCTGCGACAATTCGTCATTGACTTCGGGGCGAGGTTCGCCGGGGTCTCTTTTTATGTTTCTGTTCCTTGTTTTCCTTCTAAGAAAAGGTTTGACCTTTTCTTAAAAAGTAATCAAACAGGATGGGGCGTGACTGCCCCGGGTTCCAGATGTATGTCTGAGCCGACCTTAGCAAACCCGACGCTCATGGACCCATAATAATAGCCCACTTGAAATCGTGGGCACAAACTCAAGATAACTCCTTACCATCGTCGCAAAACACCGAGACATAAAGTAAAAGGTCCTAAAGCAAACAAAAAATAAAGTGTTCCAAAGATAATGCAGATAACAAGGAAGCAGATAAAAAAACTTTGGTGATGTTGCAGGATGCCCGGGACCTCCCAGCACTGGCTGTCCCGGGTCTGTAGGTATAGTCTGGGACCGACTCCACCCACCCCTACCGGGTCGGGTCATTCCTGCATCGGAGGCTGTAGTGCCTCCCTCTGTTCTTCCCTCTCCTCCTTCTGGTAGACCGGCCACTCGATGTGTTGTTGGAGGGTCGGATCATCCAGCGGTTTCTTCGACTCTGGCGGACGAGCATACAGTGACCCGAACCTAGTCTTCAGGGTTGTCAGCTTACCCTTTCCTCGACTGGGCCCTCCTTTCCCCATACCTGCATGTGGATCTTTCTCCTTCCACTGGGGATCTTTCTCCTTCCCCTCCCAGATCACTACAGTAGCTCTAGGCTCAGCTCGGTCAATAGTATCAACAGCAGGGTGGACGTTAGTCAGATTGTCAGGCTTCGTGAAGCCCGGTGGACCTCCAAAGACTCGACGCCCTCCCTCCTACATTACATTGGTTGCCCCTCCTGGGGTAACCCTAGCCAGATTGTCAGACTTCGAAATGTCTGTACCATGTTTGTCCTTCAGGGCCAGGAGACCCGTTGGTTGCCGAGGGTTCGACATGAGGCGTGAAGGATCTGCCTCAGACAACGGCGTGGCGAAGGCGCCGTGGAGGAACTGTTTACATGGTGGGGTGGTTTCTTAGAGTGGCTATGGAGGAGCAACAGACGAAGGGCGACATGGACCCTCGCTTATCAGAATGATCACAACGACAATGGATGATTGGGTGGAAAATGCTGAGACACCCCATCCAGGGTTGCATCGACACCACTAATTATCTTACCGCTCCCATTAGGTCGGCCAGGTTTCAACACACCTATTTTCTACTAGACCCTCATAACCTATATGAAGGATGATGACAAACGCTGCAGCAAAGGACCTATCTGACGGATGATGACAACACTTTCAGCCCAGCAAGATATGGTGTCTGTTACAAAAGGGGGAACCCAATGTTCAATTGGGCTTGTAATAGAGTCTGTTCCAGCCCAATAGCAGATGTTGGACCCGGTTGTCGTTGCTGGTCTTGGAGCAAGTGTCTGTGGGACATCGATGGTGGAGTCTCCATGGAAGGACGCCCTCGTCAAGAAGCGGGTGATTCGCTCGCCTAAATATTTGTTGGATTTTTACACGGTGACGGTTAAATCCAAAATCTCGGATTGAGAGCGTTTTGTCCGTCCCGTCGACATTGGGAAACAGGTTGACCAAATTAGAACTGGAAATACTCAAGTCGTAGCTTCGTCTCAGGGTCCCGACGCATGGACTTGAATTCGTGAGTTGGTCGCCAAGAAGAAAGCTGCGACAATTCATCGTTGACTTCGGGGCGAGGTTCGCCAGGGTGTCTTTTTCTGTTTCTGTCCCTTGTTTTCCTTTTAAGAAAACGCTTGACCTTTTGAATCCTTTTACTGGAGCCCCTCTGTAATCGTTGTAGCCACCGTGGTTCTTTTATCAGGGCATTCCGATTTCTTTTCTGGAATCGGTCTTATTAATAAATTTTCGAGCTTATCAAAAAAAGTCGTTATACACATAGATAACATTATCGCTGACACATAACACATGTTTTGAAGAAATGAGGTATTTCATTTTCTTAAGTTGTTTGGACTGTGAAGGATCTGCATCAGAAGATGGCGTGGCGAAGGCTCCGTGGAGGAACCTTATCGGGTCGGGGATATCGTGCTGATGGGATTCATCAGTAGCGGTTGGATCTGACCTTTGGACGTCATTTCCGACTGGGTTCGGCAGGGAGTAGGCAGATCTGGTGCTGGGGTGGACGGAGAACGACGAGGGACGACAGCAGGGGTGTCGTCCGGAGCAGCGGAGCCGACCGGTGACGTCGGGGAGCAGATGGGAACGACGACGGGTTAGGACGATGGGAGCAAAGCAGAGACGGCGGACGAAACACGAGGGCGGCGTCGATTCAGTGACGATGAGGACGAGGGAGCAGACGGTGATTGGCGAGGGCAAGGACGGCGGCGGCTAGACCCTGGCTAGGGTATAGTGAACCTCACAAAGAGGTAGAAGAGAGTTTTTTTTAATTATGATTGTAGTTTGTAACGAGAGAAAATAACGTTATACACATAGATAACATTATGGTTGACACATAACACATGGTTTGAAGAAATGAGGTATTTCATTTTCTTAAGTTGTTTGGACTGTGAAGTTGATATTCACATGGGCATTGACCATAGAGATTTTAGAATAAAAAAAGACTGATAATCGCATTGACTTCGACAGTTTATGAATTAAATGATAACCATATTACTGTATTTTATAATTCCTAGTTGCATTTAAATAGGGTAAACTCACCTTCCAAGAACATATTATTGTATATGTTCTTAACAGTTTCTTAATTGCCCACCATCTCTTTTCTCGTTGGAGTTGCTGTCATTGGCAATATTTGTTGACTGGCTGCTGAAAGATCATGTGATGGTCCCGATATCGTCGCTCCAAACTAATTTTGTTTCTGTTTCTGTCTCGTCATTGACATTTTAGTCACATCCCTACTCTTTTCTTTCACTCTTGATCGCTCCAACCTTCGCTTTGTTACGTCGAGCTCTTCTTGCTTTCATTCTGATTTGTGCTGCCACATCGAGTAATCGTCTCAGGGGAAGGTTTGTTGGGAGGTAGGTTTACGGTGATGGACTTCATGGTTGGAAAATCTGAGTTTTTAACCTTTTACGGTCTTTGTTGGCTTTTTCTGTTCTTCATCTTCGTTCTTTTTGGTTTTTAGACCTGTTTGTTGCACTTGTTGTTTTGTTTGATCCTTGTACGGATTGGTTTTCTCGATTTCTCTAGCTAGAAATATGTACTTGGTTCACCCTTTTCAATCTCTATTTCTCGATTTCTCGATTTGATTCATAAGTAACTCTTCATGTATAATTATTCTTAGCATTTGTTGCAGGGTATTCGAGCATGGATTGATATCGGACATCCTCGTCGATTTACCTTTATCGTAGCCTCAGGAAGCAGTTTATGCTCTGGTAAACCTTTATTTGCTCTTACTTAATTCAAGTGACATTTTTTCTTTGCCTTTGTTCATTTAATCTGGCTTCATTTCCTTTTTTTCCCCGAAAATTATAGTATGTGCCTTCTGCTGGTTGTTTAGCTTCCTATAGTTGTAAGTGGATGGTTTTATCATATATGGCATATTAAATTTACCGTAAACTCGATCCATCTTAAAGTTTGAATTTAAAACTTTATTAGATGGTTAACTCAACTAAAGCTTCAGCTTATACACAATTATAATTATATTTTACCGCACACTCTTATGAATAAGTATAAATTAGTTCTTTTTATAGAGAATGGTACGGTTTTTTTTATATTTAAAATCCAATAGCTTCAAAGTAAAATAGAAGGACAAGGACGTACCCTCGATACAAACAGCAACACTAGTCATGTAGACACAACCTCAAGCCATAGGAATCCCAATAAAGGGAATAAAACCAAAACAAGTCTTAGTATCAGATACATACAATCAACAAACACAAACCCAACAAGGGGCAAACCAATACAGACTAGAGTATTCCAACACGGAATCTCCACAACAAGGAACTGAGTCCCAAACAAGACAAAAATAACAATAAAACAAGTCTGCAAAACCAGATTTTACAACCTTTAAGTTCAAGAAAAAATAAATCTAAGGCCTACACACCCAAATATGTCAAACGAGAAGCAATACTAAACCTCCAGATGACAAACCCTAATCCTATTCAAACAAGTAAAGAGCAGTCTATCTCATCGAGACCATAAACTCATCGAGTAATGTGGGCGTCGACATGCCAGCAGTCAACACTACTAAACGACAGAGATAATCCGGTGGTCAAAGCCACTGAAACACTTAAACCCTAGAAACTAGATCCAGACGATTTCAGAAAAGAACGAAATGCCAAAACCACCCGTCGGGGGCGAACACCACAACCAACGAGCCCCCGCCAACCCGAGACGGGGAAACAATGAAATCGAAATGAATCTAGAAAAAAGGGCAAGTGAAAAGCTCTCTCTAAGAACGAAATAAGCCTTAAAAAACGAAACAGTTCAAACAACTTACGCATCTGACAACCTAAAATTAGGCAACAGGCCGACCAAACCCTTAAAAATTCTTGTGCACTCCTTACCATCACCAAAACCCACCAGGCTGTGGCCAACACCGAACGTAGTCACACGAGGAAGTAACTCTACCAAATCCCCACGACTTACCAGCCACAATTGTGAAACGTGTCCCATTGTAGGACGAGGGAGAGAAGTTAGGACTCACTGGAGATATGTGATGACAACGGAGGACACCGACCTCCAAAGGTACGAAACACCCAAAATCTTAGAACGAAAATGTAGATCTACCCCGATCTACGACGATTAATGTCGAGAAGTGGTTCCCACTATAGATCCAGTCCAATCGTCGGAGGAAGTTGCGAATGAAGGAGAAAAGCCGGTCACGGAGAGCAAGGATTGATTGGTTCGACTGCCGTCTTCGGAGAACAAAGGTAAAGGTGTAGGGGAAGATCTATTGGCGATGTCCATGGCCGGAGTCAGTGGACATCGTCGGCAGAGGAGAGGCGGTAAAGAGGCGACAGTTACTTTTTAGTTTTAGGGTTGAAACGAGAGAGAAGAAATTTATCTTTAATCTCGCATTAATGAGGAGAAAGATGAGAATGATACAATTTGAATCTGAATAAGTGAGGTATCAAACTCTGATACTGTATTTAAGGGCCAACTCAATCAAAAGTTTAAGCTGACAATTGAAGGATCAATTATAAACGTTATATATATATATATATATATATATATAGATGATATCTAATACAAACCACTTTTATCGTGCTGAATAAGGACTAATCTAAGCCACAAGATGTGACCAAGATGACGTTATCAGAGCGTGCATGATGCTGACACGTGGTGTTTTACGTGTGCGTCCATGGTACCAACACTTTGTATTTATAAGATACCAGCATCTGTGTATGCAAGGTACCAACACTGTGCTACGTAAGGTATCAATACCGTTATGTGTAAGGTACCAGCACTTTGCATAGTATCAACACTCTATATGTGGGTATCAACACTTTGTATGTAGGTATCAACACCGTGTTAGGTGAGGTACCATCACTCTGTATGAAGGTATCAGCACCGTGTTAAGTGAGGTACCAATACATGGTGCGCACATCCGCAGCGGAGCATCCACATGTCAGCATTTTGCGTGCCCTGATGACTTCAGTGCGGGCGTACCTGTGGCTCATATTAGTCCGTAGTTTGCATAATAAGGTCCGGTTTGTATTTCATATCATCCCTATATATATATATATATATATATATATATAGGGTGGCTATCCAGTAAAAACCCTCCTTATTGTGCAAACTACGAACCAATCTAAGCCACAGGATGCGGTCAAAGTGACGTCAGCAGAGCGCGCGCGATGCTGACACGTGGCAGATGCGCGCGCGCCTCTGCCCACGCGTGTGAGCGTGTTGACCACACGCGCGCACGGTGCTAATATTTTGGCGCACACAGTGCTAATAGGCCAACCTATTAGCACTGTGCGCCCAAACTATTAGCACCGTGTGTGCCACGTGTCAGCACTGTGCGCGCGCATCAGCAGCGCGCGCGCCCACGTGTCAGCACCTGGTGAGTTCGTAGTTTGCACAATAAGGGGTAGTTTTTACCTGATACCAATCCTATATATATATATATATATGGTATAACGTGAGAAGGCTTATAGTGCGAACTGCGGAAGCACAGGAGAGCGACACGTGTCCTTTTCGCGCGCATGCTATTGGTAGCGCGTGCGTATTGTTGGCCGATCGGCCCAGCACCAAGACCGATCGGCCCTGGTAGTACTGGTACAATACGCACACAGTGCTGAAACTATACGCACACAGTGTTGTTACAATGTTTATTAATTCAGAAAAACTGATGTACAATCAAAGCCTCGTGTGATTATAAATAATAAACCCTAAAACTAAACCTTAAACCCTAAGAAAAGTACTCCCAAAGCGCTAATGTCACGCCCCAAATCCGGTTTTGGCCGGACTCGAGACGTGACCTAAAACAAACGAGGTAAAAGTAATAAAACTGTAATAAATTTTTTTACAACTGAAAACGAGTCCAAAGTATTTCTCAATAATCCAAAAACAGAGGTCAAAACTTGATAAGTAATATAAGGTAAATAAAGTTCAACAATGTGGACCAACGCATCTCTAATACAATCCTCAAGACATCCGGAAGCTCCCGAGCCTCGAATTTCCCCAAATCTCAAGCATACCTGTACACACAATAAATAAACAAATAGGGGTGAGCTTACGCTCAGTAGGGAAAATCGTAAATGACCCTAGTCTCCAAGTTTAATATTAAAACTGTTTTAATTTGATGTCACAAAAGTATTTAAAACCCTTAGGCCAAAGGATGTAATAAACAAATAAGAAGTAACAATATCAATAGTGCATTCTCAAGGATAACGAAAACTTCCCAGAGAATAGATGGAGAACATTATAATAAAGTAGAAACCCATCACACTGGGAACAAGTAAATACTATTAATCAAAGAAATGTTATGGAATTCGTGGTAATGAAATAACATCGCTTCTTCAAAGATGACAGTAACTTAAAAGAAGTTCATGATAAATACTTTAACGGATCAATAATATTAAAAAAAATGGGAATAATCAATATCTTGCCAACCACTCGCTTTCTCAAGCCTCCGATCCATGGATAGATTCTGGGATCACATCGGTTCCCACATTCCGATCCACCAGAGTATCCATATCATATCAGATTTTCCCTCGGTCCAGAGGAAGCACATGCGCCGGGGCACCGGAAACAATCCCAAATGGGCGCTTATCATCGTGATTCCCAGAAATGCCTCCAAAGGACCATATGTCATAGGGAACCAAGGTAGTGCTCCACTGGGACGCACATCCTTGGGTGAAACCTTAGTAACCATCTCTCAAGAAGTAACCCAAATAATATCCCGCAGGATCTGCTCATAATCAATCTATACATCCCGCAGGATCTGCCAATAATCAATAATATCCCGCAGGATCTGCTCATAATAAGTAAATATCCCGCAGGATCTGCCAATAATTAACTCTCGTAATATCCAATAACCAATGCCCTCAGGCTCCAATACTCAGTCCATATCTCACTGTATCTGTCCAACTCCAACCACCACAACGGCACCGGATTACCCCCCCGGTGTAGTACCGAACCAAACAAACAAACAGACAAACCAATAAACGAGCATACATTCAAGAATAAGAATAAAGGAACAAGCATTTCATTCATCCATCAAGCAGCACACGTCGGAACACACTTTCATCACAACCCAGACAACCAACACCATTTCATACTTACCGTACACTTACCTGTCACCAACCATCGGTACATCGATCACCTGATTGTACCCCTTTGGCACAACCAGTCATACTCGATCATCCGTTCAACCAACAATTATATCAACATAAACACTCAATCAACCAAGTATGCATTCAACCAATCAATCATCATGTGAACGAACAAATAGGCATTCGATAAGACAAGCTAATCTAGTTTCGTTAGACTCTTAAGTTAACCTGACAACTATCAATCAAGCATGTGAACCTATCACACAACTAATCCGAGAGCTCTTCACAGCCTCTCTACCAGTAAATCAAGTTCCCAAGTATTGAAAGCACACTTCACTAATTGTCATCGTCCTAAGCATGCATACTAGACTCATCCATTTATTAGTAATTGAAATACGATTATTCTAGTTATTCGCATCCTATAGGCAATTCTAGGACCTTTCCGATTTTATTATCCTAATCATGCATTCTAAGCGGTAATTAAGTAATTAAGACTTTCCCTACCTTGTGGTCTTCCTCTAATAAAACTCTGAAGAAACGCTCGAGTGGTCACCACTCCGTTCTTCACACGGGTTTCGGCGTGATCTTCGTTCTTCTAGCTCGGGTCCAAGCCCCTTGTGCTCGGGCAGAGTCCCGTCTAGGTTTGACAAAGAAAGAGTCCAATCAAAACCGGTAAAAGGTCCAAAGGTCCTCTGAATTAACCACAAAGTCTTTTAATTAACCAATTATAATCAATTAAATTAAAATAATTAATTAATTGAAACTGATTTTTAAAACAATTTTCTTTATAGCCGGGTTGACCCGGATCCGAACCCGAACCCGGTCCAGACCCGTGTCCAGACCCGGTTCTGAAGTCTAACTGGGCCCAAGGCCCGAACTCGGTCAGGTCCACACTGACCTTCTCATGACCCAAACCAGTTGCCGACCCAGCCCGTCTTCTTTGGTTCTGCCCGGCCCAAAGGCCCAAGTCACGTGGTGACCCAACCATGCCTGAGACGCGATTAGGGTTAGACCGAAGTTGCGATGACGACGACGGTTCTGTTCCGGTGGCGATGACGACGGGTTCGGACGGTTGTTTGACGGCGTCCGGGCGTCACGTGAAGGAGGGATGAGCGGAGCTTACGAGCGTGGTCCTCCGTCCCGACCTGACGGTGATAAGGGATTGCCGGCGAGAGTTCAGATCTGGAAGGCGAGAGTTCCGACGAAGCTTCACCACCTCAGATCTGGCCCAAAAAGGTTCGAAACTCGGGAAAGAAAGGACGAGGAAGGCGAAAAGGGTCGAGACGCAACCTCACCGTCTCTGAATCGGTAGATTCCGGCAAGGTGGAGCTTGAAACGCTGACGGCGGCGAGGGTTTTGAAGGGCGAAGATCGAAGGAGAAGCAGTGCGGCTTCTCTGGCTTTGGGTGGGTTGAGTCGTGGTTGAGTAGAAGAAGAGGAAGGTGAGGGAGGATCGAGCTCCGGCGACTGGTTCGCGACAGGGAGCTGTGAGGTCCGAACGAGAGTGCAGCGACGCGAGGAAGACGACACCTTGGTAGTCGCGCGGAGAAGTGACGAAGCGAGGGCCAGTTTCTGGTTTTGTTCAAAACCCTAGGGCCCGGTCTCGTGGGCTCGAACTAGCTGGTACTTGGGTTCGCTCTGCTCGGCCCAAATCCGAGCCTGGGCTGGCCCAACCCAGAACCTGTTTCCCTCTTCTTTCTCTTTTATTTCTTTTTTTTTCCCTTTAAATTCAACTCGTTGCAAGGTCGAACCCCGACGTTTCATTTTGCAAGAGAATATTCCAATTTAATTTTGCCGGTCTTTACAGCTAATATGAATAAAGAAAATCAAAAAACCCAAAAACAAAAAAGAAATAAAACTCCAGAATCTAAAAATGCGATTTTGACCCTCCAGATGACCCGGATGGCCGAAAAACATCGTACAATACTGCTAGCAGTGACTCTTGCTCGGACGGCCATTCCCACCCAAAAAATGCTAGGGTTTTGTTAAATTCTAACGCTGACTCCAGCTCAGGTTCAATTCTTCTGATTCAATATATACACAGTGCTGGTACAATACGCACACAGTGCTGATACGTCATATACATGAGTGCTGGTACCACCTGTATATGACTAACCAGCTGATCAGTCAGGTTTAACCCACCAATCGACGAACGTCCACTCCTTCTTGGGGACTTGGAACCAATGGCTAGGGAACCTCACGCTCTTCCGGGCTTCCTCCGTTGGTACGGACTCGGACGACTAGGGAGAGCATTGGAGCGGCGCTCGGGTTATGTGTGGAAGTCCCATGTGATCAATAGGGAAGTTGCTCAGGAGGGACTGTGAGGGTCCAATTTTGCCACCAGATAGAGCGCCCTTTGCGCCGACATCTGTTGCCACGGTTCAAGGAATTTCCGGACCCGATTCAAGTCTCCCTCGCGTACACCAAGTTGACATCCTACTGCTACAATTGTCTGATGATTGGCCACATTGTCCAGGAGTGTGACCGGAAAATTATGAACGAGCGCTTTTCAACTCCTCTATCTTAGAGTTTCAAAGGGATAGGTGACCAAAGGCATATGCGACTTACTAGAATACCCATTGACCTCGAATATCGATCAGGACGGTATCCCCGAGAACTGTACCTAAGGGCACCTTACCTCGAGCTAGGGGCCCGATAGTATCTGCGGGCACTGTACCTAAGGGTCCAAGGACTCGTGGCGCTACCAGGCTGGGGGCGGTGGATCCCATGTGGTGTAATTGGAGGACCAACTAGCTCTCCGTGAGCAAGAAAATTGAAGTTCAGGTTTGCTTGCACCCATCGACAGGCTTGGACTTGGAGTCGGACCTGGGTTGGAGTTGGAGTTTGTTCTGGAGATGCAGTCGATAGTGGAGAGTGAAGAGGGGTTCGGTTGGTGAACCACGGGATGATCAGGCGAGGACTGGTAAACAGTCCCGCTAGGAGGAATGTTAGGTCCTCGGGCTGTAGGGACTAGATCCGGGAGAGGTCCATAGTTCAAGCCTTGTCTCCTTCTACTAAAGCAGTCCTTATATGGTTTATTAGCAGGACTTCCAGTCTCCCTTTCTCAACCCCTTCTTTTTTTATTGCCTATATGGCAAAACAATACAGTCAGTGATAATTATAACATTAAAAGAACTGCGAACGTGTTGTTCAAAGCCTGTTCTTCTCTTTAGTGAGAATTTACCCGTTACACATCTATGTAGTTGGTTTTCTAATTAATAATAGTGCACATTTTAGTTAAAAAAAACTAAATGCTATTATATGTTACTACACTTAATTATAAAATTCGTTTAATAACAATGAATGGATATTAAAAAGAATGGGAGAAACAATTTTTTTTGCTCTGTTAGGGTTTTGATGCCTCCTCATCGCGAGCCACCCAAGCCTAGCCGATCACTGTCCTTCCGACGTTGTTCCAGCTCCCCTATTCCGCTGTCATGACGTCCTTCTCAACCTTCCAATTCCTCTCGACTCGGTTTGGGGAAGAATTTATCTCGGGGCGGCGATCTCCCTCGCTAATTTCCCTCAACAATCCCTCTACCTCCGGTGACTGTGCCTCATCCGCCTCTACACTCTCCGTCGTCTTCTTATCGATCCTCTTCGTTTCTGAATCCACCGTTGGCGCCTCTGAAGCCGCCTTTGAATCCGCCTCTTAAACCGCCGCCTCTGAAACCGCCTTTGAATCCGCCGCTAAAGCCGTCTCTGAAGCCGCCGCCGTTGCCGCGTCTATCTCCCTGGTCTCCACCACCGCACCCTCCTCGACCCCTCTCTCGATTCTGGTTTTGGCTAATCGAGTGGGTCGTTTTTATTTTATTTGATTTCGTTTTTGCAGGTTCAAAAACTAACGAGCAGAGATTCAGAGACTGGCAAACGGGCATCAGGAACTTGCCGGGGGAGGGGTCCCACGGCCAAAATCTCCGTTTTACTTAAAATTGTTAATTTTTCGACCAAAAACATATCAACATTCTCACTAACAAACATAAAAAAATGTGAAATATTAAAATCAACAGTCATTGAGCTTATTGGACTCTCTGATCGGGAGGAGAAGAAGATGGGGGCGGTGGATCTGAGCTCGTCCTCTTGCTCGCTTGGTTTGGAACAGCCGGTTCAGGTTGGAGTCGGGGTCCCTGGTATGTCCTCCCAATCTAGCCTTGACCGACGCTCCTTCCCGTTCCTGGGCCATACTAGACTCAGCCAGGAGGTCTCGGTCCCTCCTTTGGGCTCCATGCCCCCTTCTGGCTTTTGGTGGAGGACCGGTCGACATAGTACTGGTGTCCGTCCAAGAATCTCCGGTCGCTCAGGTTTTGAATTCGAACTTCACTTTATCGGATGAAGTAGATTTGGTTCCACACATTAGGTGTGATAGTCAATTTAGCTACCAATGGTTTGTCACCTGTTCGTAGGATGACAAAATAACCCGAATCCGACGGATATCCGATGCACCCTACTCGATCGGGTAGGGTATTGACCTGATATTTTTTCAACCGGGTAAGGTATTACCCATTGAACGGGTACATTGACCGCGGGTAGGGTATGGGTTTGGCCTTACCCGCCCCAAACCCTACCCGATCTTTTATATATATATATAAGTTCATAATTATATACCTAATAATAAGTCAATTATAATTAAAAAATTGTACGCTCATAACTCAGAAGTTCATAATACCGTACAATTCATTTGGGTTTATTGATCATCGAAAAGATAACTTGTAAATGATCACTTTTACTTGTTTGCTACTTGGTTTTATAAGATTGTTGTATGTTGAGACTTGAGATGTGGAAACTTTTCTAAAGTTTGAAATTTTTGGCTACTTAAGTTTATATGGAATAGTTTCTTAGTTCCCAATTTTTTTGTCTAATAATCCACATTTCATATGAACAAGTCGGGTAGGGTAATACCCGACCCGAGCGAGTAGAGATCGGGTAGGGTATTGGTTGGGTATTGACCGGGTATGGGTAGGATAGGGGTATTAGGTATGAAAATCGGGTAGGGTACGAGTATCACAAAACCTAACCCATACCCTACCACTTGCCATCCCTTCGGTTGGGTTCTTTGTAGATAGTTTTTTTGACAGCCTTTTTGTTTGTTTCTCTATTTTAAGGTAAAAATATTTTTAATAAAACCGTCATTTATCAACAAAACAGAAGTTTAAACATTCAGGCTTCCATAGTTATTATTGATTGGACTTGGGGTAGTGATGATATTATAACAGTTAGTATGCTATTATTTATTCCTATGCACACAGAGAGTGGATGTCTCACACTTCCATGTTTATTATTTGGTACTTTGATAACAATCCTGACCATAAGTTATGAAGTATCTTCTAACCTTTCTTTTATTTTTCTCCTGATATCTCTTTCCATAACCATAACAGAGATTGAAAATGGTAGACACAGTAATTTCCACCGCGGTATCCACTGTTTTCGATTTTTGTGTTGGCGCTACAAAAGAGCATTTGGGATACATTTGGAATTACAAGAAGAATATGGCTAATCTGGAAGAGCAAGTTAAGATTTTGGAAGAAGAAAGAGCTGACAAGAGCTATTCTGTCACCATTGCAGAAAAGGACGCAGAAAACATAACTGAAGGGGTCAAGGGTTGGCTGGAGAAGGCTGGTAACACTTGTGAGGAGACAACACAAATTATTAACGATTATAAAGAGAAAGGCCAACAGAAGTGTTTGATGGGGCTGTTTCCGAATCTGCATTCGCGTTATAAACTCAGCAAGAGAGCTTGCAAGAAAGAGGCGGAGATAGTGGGCGCCATAAGTGATGCAGCGAGAATCAAAAAAGTTTCTAACAGAGCTATTGGGCTGGGAAAAGAAATTGCTCTGTCTACCAAAGGTGTCTCCCCCTTTAAATCAAGGGAATTGGTTTTGGAGGGTATCATGAAGGCGTTACAAGATGAAACAAAGAACTTGATTGGGGTGTATGGTTTGGGCGGCATGGGGAAGACCACACTTGCCAAACAAGTTGCAGTACGAGCTGATGAAGAAAATATGTTTGACGAGATTGTTTTCGCACCCGTAACCCAAGCAGTAGAGTTGAAAAAAGTTCAAGAAAAAATTGCAAGTATGTTAGATCTCAAACCGAGGGACTCCACTGAAGCAGAAATTGCAGGCCTTATATATGGAAGGTTGAAGGGGAAGAAGGTTCTTGTCATTTTAGATGATCTCTGGGCAGAGCTGGATTTAAATGACGTTGGAATTCCTTATGGCGCTGAGCATATGGGTTGCAAGATTCTGCTCACATCCAGAACTTCACGAGTGTTATCTTTAATGGGTACTAAAAAGGAATTCCTTTTGGGAGCTCTAGAGGAAGAAGAAGCTTGGAGATTGTTTGAGGAGAAAACTATTGATGTCATTAAAGACCGGGCCTTCTTCACCATTGGCAAGAAAGTGGCCAAAAAATGTGCAGGTTTGCCGGTTCTAATCGTTACAGTTGCAGCATCTCTGTCAAAGCGGCCCACATTGCCTGCATGGAATGATGCCTTGAAACAACTCAAAAAGATGGATAACAAACAAATACATGACATTGTTAACTCCGCCATGAAGACCATCAGTTACAACCACTTGGGGGAAAAACACAAAGAACTCTTTTTGCTTTGTGGTCTACTTGGAGGTGGTGTTTCTATTGAACACTTATTCCAATATAGTTTGGGTTTAGACATGTTTGACGGAGAGGTAGAGACAATGGGAGAAGCACGAGATAGATTGCATGTTTGGATCCTGGACCTCAAGGAATCTTGTTTATTGCTCAATAGTGATAGTCGAGAAGATAGAAATTCCATCAAAATGCATGATGTTGTTAGAGACGTCGCCATTTCTATTGCAGAAAAGGATTTCACTATGCTTTCAGCTGAAGGTAGTGGTGCTAAATTAAATGCACTTCAAAAGAAAGGTGTTCTTAAAAAGTGCACTGCAATGGTTTTTCGTGGTGACCTCTCTTGCCTGCCTCAACATTTGGAATGTCCCTCGCTTGAGTTGTGTATCCTAAGTCGTCAAAATGCCCCTAGACAGTATGATGAATCTTCATTCAGTATTCCAAACACCTTTTTTGAAATGACATGCAACCTTACAGTTTTAGACATGTCTGAGTTGTATGTTTCAACATTACCTTCATCTCTTTCCTTTTTGAAAAATCTCCAAACATTTCGTGCGGATAATTGTGATAGGCTGAGAGACATATCTATAGTAGGAGAACTGAAGAAACTTCAAACACTTAGCCTTGTCTATAGTGGTATTGAAGAGCTACCAAGTGGAATAGGGCAACTGTTCGAGCTAAGGTCGCTTGATCTAAGCTACTGTAGAAATCTCAGGATTATTCCAGCGGGTCTCATAGCAGGTTTGTCCCGATTAGAAGAATTGAAGATGATAGAGAGTTTTGACACCAATGTTTGTCTTTCGGAACTAAATCATTTGCCCAACCTTACCAGTTTAGAAATTGCAGTTTCAGACGCAAAACTTCTGTCCAAAGATTTGAGCTTTGAAAAGTTGGAAAAATATGAAATAATTGTTGGAGAAATGTGGAGCGACTGGAGCTTTAGGTGTTGGCTTGAAGAGCTAGAGATTACAAGAAAAGTTTGTCTTCAACTTGGAACTACAAGCATTAATCATTTGCAACATGTGGTTGAGAAGTTGTTTAAGAGAACGGAATGTTTATGTCTTGGGGAACTCAATGGTGTTACGAATGTTATGCCCGAACTAGATGCAGATGGTTTTCCGCACATGAAACACCTGCGAATCGAAGGAGATGATGAAATTCAGTACATCGTAAATATGGAGCACAGACAACACAAGGCCTCCTTTCCTGCGTTGGAGTCGTTGCATTTGAGTTATCTCCAGGAGCTGCAAAAGATATGTAATGGTCGGTTGATGGAAAAGTCGTTCTACAATCTAAAAGTTTTGAAGGTGGAAAATTGTGACCAATTGGAGAGATTGTTTTCTTTTTCGGTGGCCATAGGGCTTCGGTGTCTTCAAGAAATTCATGTCTCTGAGTGCGATGTATTAGAGGAAATTGTAGAAGATGATGGAGTTCGTGAGAAAATAGAGTTCTTGCAGTTGCACACACTATCTCTTAACTGTCTTCCTTCACTCAACAACTTCTTTGCCGGTAAGATGGGTGCGAAGTCTGAAGAAATTGCTTCAGAGGAAGCCGAGCATCAATCTTCTATGCCATTTTTCAAAAAGGTACATTTATTTGTGGCTTGTCCAAATTAAAATTTGTGTGGATCCAAAAGCAGTATTCAAGATCTCAAATCCAAATTCGTTGCACATAGTTTCATTTCTTTTGTTTGAAATTTGAAGATGATGAATCTCACCAAAAATATTCAGAATACCAAATATACATGAACAATGCAGTAAACTATTCATGTATTGTCCCATGTATGATAAAACATTATGGTCTGATTTGCAGGTTTCATTACCTAAGCTAGAGGAATTGGAACTGTGTAGAATCTCTAATTTGACCCAGATATGGAGCCACAAACTCTCAGAGATGCATTGTTGCAACTTGACAAGATTGACAGTAGAAAAGTGTGACAACTTGCAGTATTTATTGACCCCTTCCGTTAGCATGGCTCTTGTGGGACTTCAAGATTTGATCGTTAGAGGTTGTGTAAAGATGAAGAGCATTGTTGCAGAGGAAGAAGGAGAAACCAAAATGGAGACAATCTGCTTTCCTCATTTAAGCTATCTTTGTCTTGAAAAGTTGCCAAATCTCATAACATTTTACCCAGGATCAGTCAGAGAAATGGATCCCTCAGAGAGTTTTGGCCTTGCCGTACAACCTCTATTCAACGAAAAGGTGTAGTTATTGTACCTCTCCTCATTTCTTTTCACTATTTAGTGTTCACCTGTTTGTGTTTTATATTCTTTTCACTGTTTACGTATACCTCTACTCGATTCTTTCCACTGTTTATGTATACCTATTCTTGTTTTTAACATTCCTAGGCCGCCCAGAGAAATAGTTATTTGATATGGACACAGTGCCATATATTTTTTAGATCAACAAATTCTGTGAACCACGCAAAGATAACAATAAATTTACTTATTGTCATACAAATGAGCTTATTGTCACAGGTGAAATTGCCTGTTTTGAAGACATTGAGAATTAGGAAGTTAAATGGCATCAAGATAATATGGCCACACATGTCAAGAAGAACTCAGAATTTGACAAATTGGGAACTTTTCAGCTTTCGAACTTTACAGCATGTGGAAGTTGATCGCTGTCAGAGTCTCGAATATGTATTTCCGGCTTATGTGGTTGGTGCTCTGAATAAACTTGAGGAGTTGAGCATACAAGATTGTGGAGTGGAAACAATTATCGGTGATGATAACCATACAGAATTTCCAACATTTACATTCCCTAAACTCGTCAAATTTAATCTTGATGGACTATCAAAACTGAAGTGCTTCTATCCTAGAGAACATACATCCCAGTGGCCTGCACTATCAGAATTAGTAGTGTCTGGTTGTGACAAAGTTCAACCCTCCTTGTTGCCATTATTCTCAATTGAAAAGGTATGTCGTCATCTTATACTTGTAAATTTTTAATAGGTGAAATTGCATAAGTTCTTATAACGTTCATATAGGATATGGATTTGGTTAAGATTCATTTAATTGGAAATTCATTGTAGGTTGCATTTCCATCAAGTACGAGCTTCAAAAAACTTTTGGAAATGGAAATAAATAGGTGTGCGGGTTTGAAGTATTTGTTCACTCCATCCATTGCTATAAACCTTGAGAAAGTCCAAAAACTAACAATTACAGAGTGTTCGATGATGAAAGCGGCTGTTAGTAATGAGGAAGGAGAAGTAACAACATATACTAATATGATTATCTTCCCCCAATTAGTCTATTTGAGACTTGCAAATCTGCCAAACCTCGCAAGATTCTACTCTAGTGTTGAAGAGATGGACTCAAATGATTATGATGCTCAACCTCTATTCAATAAAAAGGTTTCTTTATTGATCTCGCCTCCATTACTTTGTGTTTTTTTATCAATGTCCAATATTTGTTAAATTTCCCATTTTTATAAAGATATAGAGTACTTATAAATGCACTTTCTAATTGCCTAAGGTTTGACTTTTGGAAAGAATTCACATGTATGTGCAGATACAATTTCCTAGATTGGAGCAATTGATTATCTTCTGTTTGGACAGCATCAACTGTATATGGCAGCATCAACTCTATAAAGTAAAAGAAGTGAACATAATAAATTCTGGGGAAAGACACCAGATCAATTTGAAGAAGGAATCTCATGAAGTTTATGTGGCTCAATCTCTTAAAAAATTAAGGGTAGAAGAATGTGAAAAGCTGAAAACTATAATTGGTGATGGGAATAATATGGAAATGCCAGAGGAGGTCGAACAAGGGGCTACGACATTTGTGTTCCCTAAACTGACCAATTTTGAACTCATAAGGCTTCAGAAATTAGAGTGCTTCTACCCAAGGGAGCACACATGTGAATGGCATGCTTTGAAAGTAGTAGATGTGTGTGACTGTGACAAAGTATCTGCTTTTGATTTCCTTAGTATTCAACAAGGAGACAATCCGTTGGAAAAGGTATGCAACATATTTTGTCTCTCCTTATAAAATTTGTAGTCTTTGCTTTATTTTCCATGTCTCCAAAGAGAAGAAATTGGACTTTTTTAAGTTTACTGAGACGACTATTCCTCTTTGTTTATTTTTTTTCCAATCTTACATGATTATTAATCAATCATACGACTTGGGGAAGTAATTATTTAATGCCATTTAATTATTTTTTTTCAGATGATCTCGGATCTAAAGACTGTGAGCATAACACAGCAGGACATGATTAAGATTGTGAGACTATATGATGGCCATATTCCCCAACACTTGTTTCAGAGTCTTGTATGGTTAATCATTACTGAGTTTCACGGGGAAGCAACCACTTTCCCATCAAAGTTTCTCAGCATAATTCACAATCAACTGCAGACGTTAGACGTGCGCAATTGCTCGTTCCAAGAGATATTTCCATATGAGAGAGAGGTCATCTGCAAAAAAGAACAATACTCAACATCCATCCCTGTTCTTGACAAACTTTGTACTCTATATGTGACGGAATGTCATCTTCTCACAAATTTAGTACCGCCCTCAGTATCTTTCAAATCATTGACATATTTGACTGTCAAGGATTGTGGTGGACTCATAAATTTAATACATCCCTCAACAGCTACAAGTTTGGAGCACCTCAAACTTCTGGAAATAATTCGATGTGATAGGATAGAAGAAATAATTGGAGAGGTGAAAGATAACAAAGAAGAGTCGTCATCTTTTGGCCATGAGATTATTTTCAACAAATTGGAGCAATTGCGACTTGAGGATTTACCAAGGCTCACAAATTTCAGCTCATCATGTAGTTACACCTTCAATTTCCCTGAATTGCGTGTGGTATGTATGAAAGAATGCCCCAACATGAAGTCATTTTGCGGAGGAGTCACAACCACACCAAACTTAAGGAGTGTATATCTGAACGAATCTTGGGTAGAGCTGAATACAACTATAGAGGAGATTTATGTACAATGGGTATGTGTTTCTTCATACTTTTATGTTCCTTATAATCTCTTTTCTTCTTCCATTCTCTTCCCTTCTTAAAGAATGCCCCAACATGATAATTTTAGGGTACTTAAAAATTATCACATAATTTTTAGGTACCCTAAAGATTTTAGAATGTTTTGGGGAAATAATTGCACTTCATGAAAAATATTAGGTAGAAATAATGTACTTGCGTTTCGTTAATTTCAGGAGGCTAAAACACTGGGCATAACAATTCCATCAACTTCTTCCAACAACCATTTTCAAGCAGAAGCTCAAGCCCATGAAAATTCAGCAGATGGAGTCAGTGAGGCAACAATGGAAGCTCAAACTCGTCAGAATGCTACAAATCAAGAAAATGTGGCTAATATTATTGACATGGGTAAAGGAAAAGAGGTTGAGGTTTCTAACGAAGTTAAGGAACATTCTGGAAAATCCCAGGAGACACCTTGCTCTTCGGATCATTCTTATGTCGCTCCTTCTCAACATGTTGGAGCTTCTTTCTCGCAATTAAGACCACAAATTAGCAATCTTCTGCATGAAGTCAGTCCTCTTGCCATGGAAGGGGTATGCATGTCTTGAGATACTTTTTTTTCGTGTTTTGAAAGGATAAATCTACCTTAGTACCTTAAATATTTCTTATTTCAGTTAGAGTACCCTAAATATTTTCTGTGTCATCTCAATACCTTAAACTTTCATTAATTCAATAAAAGTGTCATAAATCTTTTTTGTGTCACCTCAATACCCAAAATTAACAATAGATATTAAAATGAAATTAATGAAAATTTAAGGTACTGAGGTTGACACGAAAAAATTTAAGATACTCTAAATGAATTAATAAAAGTTTAAGGTACTGAGATGATAAAAAAAATTTAAGGTACTCTAAATAAATATAAAAGATTTGAAAGTACAGAGTGAAACTACCCCTTCTTTTAATTACATCTTTTATGAGTTCTTTGGTTGGCTTTGATACTGTACTGAGTAAGCCTGCCCTCAACCTAAAATTTCTAGAAAAAAAAGTTACTCAACTGGTCTGAATTTTATTTATACTATACTTATGTCGTTCTTTTTTCTCAATTTCAGGAGGTTCTGACACTCACACCTTCAACAATCTCATCCAATAACCAGATTGAGGAAAAAGTTCAATTCCATAACGATCCAACCGGGGTGCTTCCTGGGCCAAGGAAGGAAGGTCTGATTTGTAACAATGGTGCTAATGGTGATCTTGTAAATGAAGACCAAGTTTGTGATAATGGCACCAATCCAGGAAAGGATATGGAGTTGTGTGGGAATGCCACTGAGCCAATAAAAGGAAATGAGATTGGTGAGGAAGTCGCCGGGGACGGAAAACATGTTGACATTGGTGATAAGGCCATCAAACAACTGAAACAGGCTGCTACTTGTAGCAAAGGTAAAGAAAGAAGAATAAGTTTACATTTCTAAGGAAGGGTGTGGAATATTTTGAAAAATCCCGTAATAAACTTTCTTTTTCTCTAAATTATGCAGACAAAGAACAAAACATTGTAGTCTCTCAGGCATCTCCAGATGTTGGAGCTTCTTCATCTAGTTCTCAACAAAAGGACATCCAGGGACTGCATGTAACTAACCACCTGATTCCACTAATCAGTAAAGAAGAGGTTGCTGACAGTTGTGAGAAAGGTAAAGAAAACGAAAGGTTAATTATCTTTAATACCCCTTATGTATTCGTAACATACTTTTAGTATCCCTTTTATATTGGTGGCGCACTGGACAAAATTTTGGTCCAGTTTACGTCATTTTGATGATCTGTGACCAATTCACAAGGGGTATTAAATGCTCTGTTACCTATACATAAGGGATATTAAATGATTTGTGACCAATTTTTAAAGGGTACTAAAGGTGTGTTACCAAAACGTAAAGACTCTTATTGAACGTTATAAAAATTTGGGGTACTAAAGGTGTGTTACCAATTCAAAAGGGGTACAAAACGTAATTAGCCGGAAAAAGAACTAAGGTTTATGTACATAGTACGGAACATATTGATAAATCCAAGCTCAGATCTCGCCCTTCAGATTCTAATTTTTTCAATTCCGCAGCCCGAGAACAAGCACTTGTAGCGTGCCTCGCTTCTTCTCAACATGTTGCAGCTTCATCCTTGCAATTGAGCCCATCAGTTGGCAATCTATCCGGTGGAGTCAAAGCCAGTTCTCTTGCCACACAAGTGGTATTTCTTTTGATAGTACTCTACACTTCCTTATATCTCTTTTAATGTTCTCTTTGTTGAAGTATATGTCCTATATAAAAAGTGTATGGGCGAATTGAACACTTGATAAGTATATTGGTACCTCCACCTATCAAATCGAGTTTTTAGGTTGGATAGGGTTTTAATATGGTATCAGAGCTGGTTCGGCCTATGGTCCGTTTATCATCTCCACCTTGTGGTCTCCGGTCCATATGCAGATGTCCAGTCCTACACGTGAGGGGAGTGTAAAAGTATAAATTCCACATAGAAAGTGTATGGACGAATTGAATATTTGATAAGCATATTAGTGCCTCCACCCATCAATTTGAGCTTTTGTATTGGATAAGGTTTTAACACTCTCTTTCATTTAAATATTAAAGAGCTTTACAAACGTTTTTTGTTTAG
Source organism: Erodium maritimum (assembly GCA_963921825.1). Taxonomy (NCBI): domain Eukaryota; kingdom Viridiplantae; phylum Streptophyta; class Magnoliopsida; order Geraniales; family Geraniaceae; genus Erodium; species Erodium maritimum. The sequence continues at coordinate 67,582,917 of OY997595.1, read as the reverse complement.
TGTTGAAGAATCATAACACTATGTACCTCAAAACTAGAAATGATCTCACAAAGTATTGAAGTAGAGAAATGTCATGCCAAGTTGTTTGGTATTATCTACATTGCATTTGATTTTCCTACAACTAAAAAATCTTGCTCTTCTTTTATATCAATTGTAGGAGGCTCACACACTGGCCGTCACAGTTTCAGCAACCTCATCAAACAACCAATTTGAAGCGGAATCTCAATTCCATGACGAGTCACCCAAGAAATCCACTGATGATGAGCCAAGAAAGGAAGGCCAGATTTGCAGAAATGACATTTACGAGAACCTCATAAGAGAAGTAGAAACCAGCTATGGTGCTTCCAATTCTCTGCGAAACGACGTTCAAGAACTGCATGTCCCTAAAGACTTTACTCCACCATTGAGAGAGTTTCTTCAAATTCTTCAAACACAACCGGTGGACAACATGAGTGCAGAACAAGTTCAGTTTATGGAACACGCTATGGGATGGTTTTGGCCATATCTTCAGAAGTCCAGAGAATGTCTGGACCGAAACCAGGCCATTTCCGAGTTAAAGCTAGAGATTGCTGAAAGGGAAATGCAACTGCAAGGGCTGAAAGAAAAACAGAAAGCTCTGGAGGATGACAACAAGGCCACTGCATCTAGTATTCCTAGATTTGAATGAACCATTGCATCACAACTCAACTACTCTGTGTGATTATTCATATGTAACTTGTGGACAAGGATGAAACCCAACATGGACCGTCTCTGCAACTTCTTACTCAGTCAGTAACTTCTATGTTTCGTTTCTCGTAAGACATTGTACTAATTCTATTTCGAAGATGGAATATGTTCGATACTTTATTAGTCCAATGTTCAGTTGTTGGAAGTAAATAGTTGCGACTGATTTAAATTGTTATAGAGTCCAATGCTTTTTGATCCCTTCTTTTCAAGGACTCCTTTCGTCGTGATGTAGGCGACTGAATTTGAACTTGATAGTCTGTAAAGGAGGATATGTATGATTTAAGGATCCCTCCCGATAAAAATCCCTGAATACTTGCTTATTTATTGGGCTTGCTGCATAGTAGTCTTCGCCTGATTGGTCTGATTTTTTTTAACTATACCGTCGGTCGTGTCCCCGCTGGAGACATGGGACGCTAACACGGAGAATGCGAACATCACCGCAATAGGGATTCGCGGATCGTCACCGATGCACCATCCTTCAGATACAACAGTGCTGGATTATGGATGCGTAGAGGAGAACACCACCGCAACAGAGGGTCGCACTCCATCGCCGATACACCATCATTTCGATACAACATCGTTGACTTGTGGATTCGCAGAGAAGAGCGCTATTAGGAGTAGATGTTGGGTTGTGAAGCCTAATGACCCTCGTGGGATAAGGATAAGAAGTATCCAAGATAAAGATAAGAACTATCAAATATAGAGATAAGAAGGATAGAAGATAAGGATAGAGATAGATGGGGAAAAAGATAAAATTTCCTTGTTGTTATTCAAGATCATAGTGATCTTTTGATTAGAGTAGTATAAATAGAGGTTGAACCCCTCAGTTGTAACTACACCAATGAGTAGCCATTGTGTAGTGTGTAGCACAAGTCAAAAAGCACAGTATTGTGCGTGCGAGGCAGAAGAGAGAAACACCAGAGTATGTAATCCATTTGACATTATAGTGAAAAGTTTTATAGGCGGCAATTTGACATAGCTCCTATATTGGGAGTGAACCAGTATAAACTTTGGTGTCAATTTTTCTTTCATCGTTCTTTAGAGACAAGAATTTGGTTTCATTCCTTTCAGTAGAAAGAAAAGGAGACTTGCGATCGATCTCGTGGTGGGGGGGAGACGTACATGGTGGCGACTCCATGATGGCGGCTAGGTTTGAGAGCTCTCAACCCTAATAGAACGTACTCACTTCAAGACAAAAATAACCTCTCTTTTTTTAATTTCTTCTCTTTAAGCTTTTTTGGTTGTCTAAATATAATGATATATTTGCAATTGTGGGAGAAAAAAAAAAGCTACATGTACTCCTAATTATGGGATCGGGAGATTCGATGCTACATATTATGTATTTTGAAAAATGCAAATACAAGATTACCTGTATAGTAGAAAGCTACATATGCCTTTAACGGGAAGGCTGGAAAATATGGATGATGCAGAGTGGACTCTACTTGATCGACAAGTTTTAGGGGTTGTGTGATTAACCCTGTCGAAGAACATCGCACACAACAGGGTAAAGGAGACGACCACTACAAGCATGATGAAAGTATTGTCCGACATCTACGAGAAACCTTCTGCAAATAACAATATATTTCTTATGAAAAAAGCTTTTTATTTAAGGATGGAAGAAAATGGATATGTGGTTGTACATATGAATGAATTCAATACGATTGTCAATCAACTATCATCTGTAGAAATTGATTTCGATGACGAAGTTCGTGCCCTAATTTTATTTGCGTCTCTACCATCGAGTTGTGAGCCAATGAGGGCGGCGGTAAGTAATTTCGTTGGGAATGCGAAATTAAAATTCACAGATGTCAGAGATCGTGTCTGGCAGAGGAATCAGAAGGACCGATGCAGGCGAGAACTCTTCCAGTTCTGCCTTGAACGTGAAACACAATGGCTGAGGAACTGGAAGAAGGTTTAACAATAACAAGGACATGTCAAAGTCGAGAAACGATAGAAGCCAATCCAGATTTGAAAGAACAATGGAGTGCTGGAACTTTGGATTAACATGTCACGTGAAGAAAAATTGCATAGCTCCCAAGAGAAAAATATGGGAAATGTAGATAATGCGACCACGAAAGATATTGGTGACGCATTGCTCACGTGGGAAGATCGCCGTAGAGACTCTATCATGGAGAAATGCAGCGATGAAGAAACCGTTGCTGCGGCGGTTGGAAACTCCAAGGATGTGTTGCTACTTTCTGTCGACAGTCCGATCGACAATTGGGTACTTGACTCGGGAGCGTCTTTCCATACCGCTCCGAGCCAAGAAGCAATGGAAAACTAAGTTGTTGGGGATCTTGCAAAGGTATATTTAACCGATGGGTTGCCTATACCCATTGTCGGTCACGGAGACATTATCTGAAGATGCCGAACGGGCGCACATGAAAGATAAAGAATGTGAGACATGTGCTGAAGCTAAAATGGAATTTGATTTCTGTTGGTCCAGTTGACGATGAAGGTCACACAATTACCTTTTTTCAAGGTCAGTGGAAAAGGGAGCAATGGTGGCTCTTGTTCATAAAACTGGCACCATCTACATGATGATAAGTTTTCCCAATTCAACAACCGTTGTCGATTATTACCAGAAGACTGAGTTGTGGTATCAATGAATTGGGCACATGAGTGAGAAAGATACGAGATTCTCGACAAAGAGGGAAAGATTTCCAAGCTGAAATCTGTGAATCACCATTTATTTGAGAGTTGCGTGCTTGAGAAATAGAAGAGAGTGAGTTTCTCAAGTAGAGGAAAAGAGGTGCTCTATAAAGATAAGCTGCAACAGACTCCGGAGAGCCGAGAATTCGAGAACGGAAAATTAGCAATAGTAGACTTACGAGAGATTCCTACACATGAACCAGAGCGGGATATGTCGGAAGAAGATGAACAATAATTTCTAGAAGAAATCCAGCAAGATAGTGACCTAGAATTCGAGGAACAAACGCCGGCCACCGATGTACGCCGATCTTCTTGGAAAAGAAGGTCGACACAGAGGTTCTCGTCGTCGCTAGACTTTATCTTGCTTACCACCATAGGAGAGCCTGAATGCTATGACGGAGCAAATTGGGAGGTGGGAATGAAGGATGAGATGGACTCACTATTGTCACATCGAACATGGAAGCTAGATAAGCTTCTGACTGACAAGAAAATGTTGCAAAATAAGTGGGTCTGCCGGATTAAAGAAGAGCACGATGGAAGAAAGCGCTGCAAGGCGCAGCTGGTCGTCAATGACCTTTAGTAAAAGGAAGGCATTAACTACACCAAGATTTTCTCCTTAGTTGTTAAGCTGGTGACAGTACTAGGCTAGTGGAAAAAGAAGATCTACACCTTCAGCAAATGGACGTGAAGACTATTTTTCTTCATGATAAATTAGAAGAAGATATCTACATGAGACAACTAGAGGGTTTCGAGGTCAAAGACAAGGAGATGATGGTGTGCAAGCTCCAAAAAAGTTTGTATGGTTTAAAGAAAGTTCTAAGACAGTGAAACTTGCTTTAAACCATACAAACTCAGGGTCAAGGACACCTATCGTTCCCGGTAGATGTACTTGACCCTGATCTTGATAATCTCCAACCTCATTTTCTTGATCTCGATCAAAGCTAGGAAGACTTTGGCTCTCTATTCTTCTAGAGACGGGCCTTGGCCTTGTGGACAATCGTTGGAGGGGATCCCCTCCAATGCAAAGGATGGCCGATTGAAATTGTCATCCATTTTTAAAGTGGGAGTTGATTTGAGGAGGAAGTGTATAGTAGAATTGAAAGAATGGGATTGCACCAATTCGGATGTTGCTTTAAAACAAACATCCCATTTTAATCATATACTTAATTCTTAAAGGCACTTCAAAAATCGAGATTTATAGCTTGGTTTTGACTAACAATAGTTACTCCAAGCCCATACCATTTATCCCGTCCTAACCCAAGGCAGGAAAAAATCAGAGATACTTGGAACATATACATTTAGGGGGCATGATACAAGATGTAGGATCTTTGTGTCAACTGGGATGAACTGTGATCTGTACTCTTAAAATTAAGAGTGTTATACATCAAAAGGGCAGATATGAAGATCATGGTTTGCAGAAATGCTGAGTGGATAATTAATAATGAGGTTTTCCCCCATAATTAATGGGGAAACCTCAAAAACATGCCTTCGAACGACCTTTGTTAGCATAAACATGCTATGTGGATCTTTTTTTTTCTCAAAAACATGCTTGTATCTTCCGTTTATTATCAAAAGGTAGTGACTTATGTTTATTTTTTTATTTTTCCATTATTTTGGATGGAAGGAACATGTTTTTTTATAGGCTAAAAATTTATTACGCATTCGTTCTACTAGAAAAGTAGAACAAAGCAAGAAAACGGTCATTAAACAAAGACCTTTTCCTCGGACCAATACAGATACAAGAGCGAAACAGATAGCAAAACATACCCTAAGCAAGACAAAAACAAAAAAACGCACAAAGCCGCCTACCTTGCCTGCGTCTTACCCGGGTTCAAGCACATAAAATGGTTAGATACCAAAATAGGGATTATAGCTTTTCCTGAAGACGCATCAGGGATAGCCCCGGCCTCACTATCTTCGGCATCCACCCCAAAACGTTGCAGAGCTTGTTCAAGCATCAAAGGAGCAAAATCAAAAGACTTTTTACCAATTTCCGTGCTAAAACTCCAATCACTCGAGCTATCCTTCTTGGAAAAAAATGCTCCTTACCAACAGGGTACACAATGTTGCAATAATTCGCATAGCTTGACACCAGCACAAAGCAGAAAGTGGAAAAGGAGAGAGGTTGGATCGCCGGAACGACGGACTCGCCTGAGCTCCTCCTCTGATTTCTCATGCTTGGAGATGTAACAACTAACAATCACCACACAAAACCCGCTGCAACCACGCACACATCGTTGAAAACACAACGACGACCGAAAAATAGTGCTTCCCGAACTCGATCACCCTAGCCAGAGAGTACCTCACGAGGCTCACCGGAGACGATTGGGAAGAGGCAGGCGCGGACGACTTCGCTCCCTTCTGTGTACTCTGTTCACAGGCGAGGCTCATCGAAAACGAAACCTGCGTGGTGAGATTGCATTCTAGGGCCGACTTTCTGGCTTGATCGGACGGAACCACCGAATCTCACCGTCGATGGTGCTGCGAAATCTCCTTGGGCAGCGAAAAAGCGCCAGCTTTGACAGTAGGAATCCAGAACAGAGCACCGGAGCGACGACTACCCTCCTGAACTGCGAACGCTCTGGTACACCACTGCCCCCGCTTGGAAATGTCGCGACGACCCACCAGAAGTTGAGAACGATAGCACGCGTGGGGGAACGCGTTCCAGGATGATTTACGGTATTTATTCCAGTTCCTTTTTAGGAATAGAAAAGGAACATGTGGTCGACACATGGTCTTTATATTTATCATAAATACCGAAATTGTCCCTATTTCTCTTATGTAAATGACATCCGGAGAAAAAAAATGAACACTTAGTACGGTCATATCCAATATGTAGACAAAAGGAATAGCGACTATTAGAGGACCAACTAAACTAAAATCTCAAGTTGATAGTTGAAGGCTTGATTATAGTTATATTCTAACACGCGCCCTCTCGGACAAGCCCATTTACAGGTTTGGAGGTGAATTATTTAGAAGAGGAGAGGAGCACATTAAGAAGAATGATAAGGGCTGGCCCATTTTTGGACAAATTGGATAAATAGAGAAGAAATAGAATTTTTGTAGAGAGTGAGATTTGGACTGGGTCCGTGAGGTGTCAATCTCTGATACCATATTAGTGGACCAACCCAACTAAAAGACAAGCTGATAGTTGAAGGCTCAATTATAGTTATAAGTCTTAAATTTCTGTATTTATGATAAAAAAGACTATATGTGGAGGACATGTTCCTTTTCCATCCAAAGTAACAGAAAAATAACGTAAGTTGCTATTTTTTTTATAATAAACGAAATGTACAAGCATGTTTTTGAGAAAACAAAGTCAGCACAACATGTTTGTGCTAACAAATGTCGTCTGAGAACATGTTTTTCAGGTTTCCACATGCTTTTGCTGGATTTGTTAAATTCATATTTAATTAACTAAATACTAAATAAATTTAAAATAAATTATATAAAATAAATTAACTAAAATAAAAATTAAACTTGAATACGATGGTGAGATGTTTGTAAAGATGCTTAGAAGTAAAATATTAATTTTATGACTTGTACATCAAAAAATCGTTAATTTTTTATTTAATTCTTTACTCGTAATAAAAAAATATTAATGAAAATGTTAAAAATAGTAAAAAAAAATTTAAATACTTAAAAAATTACAAAAATGAATATTTATTTTTTTAAAACTAAAAATATAATTAATAAATATAGAAAAATAATTAATAAAAATATTAAAAATAATTAGATAAAAGAATATTTATAATTAATAAGAATATTCATTTATTTATTAAACTAAATATATAATTAATAAGAAATATAAAAAATAAAAGATAAAAAAAAACTGTTTTTAAAAGCATGTGTCATGCTGTCAGAGGACACCGACAAAGCTGCGCACCGCGCACCTCGACCCCCTTTTCAGCGCCACACCCGGACGCACGATCGTGGGTTCGTGGTCCGGGGTCCGAGGTTCAGGCACGCCACATCGTGCGAACCCCGAACCACGGTACCACGGGTGCGGGATACAGGTGCGCGTGGAGGGTGCGATCGTTGTGTATGTTCTTAGAGCAACGCTCCTCCCCCAAGTTGACTGTGCTTCTTCCTTCTTCTCTTGCAACGCTTGAAATTCCAACAGATGCAGTTAATGCCAACCTCCCCCAGTTTGACTGTGCTTCTTCCTTCTTCGGAAGTGGTTCAGCTCTTCCACAAAGTTCTTAACCCGATCAGAGCTCTACCATTGCCCCAGGATCTGGCCCCTCAACTCTCCTATTAATCCTTTCTTGCAATGCGAGAGGTCTGCATTCAGATCTGAAAAGACGAGTGCTTGGTCTCATCGTCCGTGAATCCAAACCAAACCTAATCCTTATTCAAGAATCCAAGTTGATGAAAATCCCTCCTCTCTTCCTTGGAAGTTGTGGCTTCCAAGAAAGGTGGGAATTCATATTCAGGCAGACTCATTACCATCTAAGACACTAATTTTCTTCAGTTTGCCTCTTCTGATATCCAACCCAACTACATATTTCTCTCAAGCCTTCTTGGAAACGACATAATTTTTTTTTATCAGTAAAAGTAACGATTTTATATGAACCTCGTAAGGTAAAAGGATTACAAAGATGTTGAGCCAAGAAAAAAGAAGCCTAGAAGCTTTAAGAAGCTCGGGAGACTAATCTGGATAAAGATTTGGTCGGGGATCTCTTCTAGAGGGAGATGCTCGGTGTTCAATGTCTATGCACCTTGCCAGCTTCCAGAGAAACGCGAGCTTTGGAGCTAGCTTCACCATCACGGATCAAGAGATTTCTGAACTAGATACTGCGATTTCCTCTCGATCCTTGTCCCCCCAAGAGCTAGCTTCTGTTGGAAAATTTGAGTTGAATAAAAAAAACTCAAATCACATGAGCACAAACACAAATCAGTACAGAGCAAATGGAGAATTGTTTTATTATTACTGTATATAAAAAGCTCTAATCAGATTCAATTTATAGGCAGAGCCTAGTACAAAAATAGAAGAAAGATCACCCAATCCCACAATTATAGCTCCATAATCCCTATATAATATGACTACCTCTAAACTAACCCATTATCCCACTAATATCTGACCTGTTAAGAATAGCTAACCACTACACATTAGTTTCATACACGTTATTAGTTCTAATAATATAAAATATAAACTTAGTTATACCAACTGCAGGCCTCGCTGATCAGATTGCTTCAACTCCAAGCAAAGTTATGGCGCCAGGAATCCAGGGTATTATGGCCAAATTGTGGTGATTCAAATTCTAGCTACTTTCACAAGTTCGCAAACCGGAAGGCTTTTAAGAACAACATCAACTCTTTAAGCTCTGAATCGGGTACGATCTCAGAACCATAACAAGTTAAGGCCTTGGCCTCCTCCTTTGCAAAGCAATTCTCCGACAATCTGAAGAATCATCTCAGTCTCCCACATTGGATTTATATTTCTTGCTCTTGTCTCTCTGGTTTATTATTGTATCTCTTGCCCAATCTCAAGCTCCGGCTTATCAATAAAATCGTTTTTTTGTTGATGAAAAAAACATTTAACGAGCATGTTACTGCACCAACTTCAATGGTGCATAAAAAACTATCCAATATTTTAAACATATTCCTAATTCTTAAAGGCATCAATTTGAATTGTAGTGAGACTACTTTTTCTTGAATGTCACAATAATTAGCCCAAAGGTTGAGGACGTTGTCCTTCGATGTGGGTTGAGGCTCTATGCTGCTTTGGCAGGGTGTTGTATCGGGAGTGGATTTCTTCTTAGTCGGGAAGGTACGAGTTCTGTTTGTTATCAGTTCCTTTTTCTAGTTTGGTGCAAATTCTAGTATTGAGTTGCTGGAGCCTCTTTTGTTCCAGGTCGTAAGGGTTGGGGGTTTAGTAGGCTTATGGTCTTGGTTTTTCGTTTTGTTTTGGTTTTGTGGTTTTGTGGTTTCTTGTTTTTAGTTGGTGTTGGGTTGATCGTTCCAGTTTTGCTTCTGTTTAAACTATGTAGTCCGTAGTTATTAATTAATCTACCCTCATGCAGATTACCTATATCTAAGACTGATGCCTTATAAAACTTTTGTGATAAAAAAAATAATAACTAGCCCATCACGAACTAAAGTAGGGAACCAGCTGCCATGTATATTTATTTATTAATCATCAATTTTTGATGGACATAATTTGCATTTGTTATTCACATTTAGGGAGGAAAGTATTATGTCACGCCCCAACAGGTTCATCAACTTTTGACGCACCCGAGTGCGCGACTTTTGTCCGAGGCACGTTACTACGTGCTTGGTTTTGGTGTTCGCCCGCTACGGTGATATGATTATTCGGCAAGCGCAGGATACCACGTGCAAAGTTGACAAACACCCATGCATGATCCATGCATGACTATATCTTGGGAACAATTGGACTTGTCGATGTGGAGAGGTGCTTGTGCCCCACACAAGGAAACCCAAGCTATGAGTTGCTAAGCACAAGCCAACCACATGCCAAGCACATATTACCACACGGCTTCACATGGAGCCACACTTCTCACACATCCAAACTCATGGAAGCATGTGTTCAAGACCATCCTAGCACACTTGGTGATTACGGCCTCAATTCCTTATCAATGAAGATTGCTTTTGTTGGTACATTAATTGCATGGAGACATGATCATCACGCGGTCAAGTTGGACAAGTTGTGAAGACAAGTTGATTGCATGGAAGCAAGTCACGGCCAAGTTGATGATGGTGCATTAATTGTTGTAAATTGTCCTAAGTCGTGTGAGTTGTGTATAAATAGGTAGTTGTGAGATAGTTGTTAGATCATCCATCCCATATTACAATCCAACATATTGTATTTCCTAAGCTTGTATAGTTCCGTAGCAATTGTAATCCCATTTCCAAATTAATGCCCAAGTGGTTTTAAAGCCCTTCCATACCTTGTTACTTGTTCGTGTATATCAATACTTTGGTGGTTTAGTTTACAAGTGTTGGTAAATTTCCTTGGTATGAAAATGATAGCTTCCGCATCGCACCGATGCCGACTTGGAACCGATCATTCCAAGTACCGAGCGAGTCGAGAGGGGCGAAACGAGAGCCGAGTCACGCTTCTCAGGGAGAACTCGCGGAGCGTCACTGTTGCGCTCCGAGACGAGACCTCTCGTGCCGTCGTAGAGGGTAGCAGAAAAGGCTCACTTGGGACAGGTTCAGCACAGTTTTCCTGTCCAAGTGTCGGGCGTCCGTGTGAGCAAAGCCAGAACATCAATATCAAAGCTTGGCCCAGCCCGCTCACTCCCCGGGCGTCACAATTATCTTTATTGAGGTCAGTCTTGGCCTCTTGTCTCGTTGTTCATCAATTTTTATTAACCAGCTGTCATGTATATCTATTTATTAATCATCAATTTTTAATGGACATGATTTGCATTTGTTATTCACATTTGGTGAGAAAAGTAGTAGCTTTATTAAGATCAGTCTTAGCCTCTTGTCTTGTTGTGCATCCTCTGCCTAAACTTTTAACTACTCATTTTCATTTGAAAACGTCGATAACACCTTGGTTTTGGCGTTTTCCTCAACGAAAACGCGTGATTAAACCTTTTTAGAGAAAAAAAAGTAGTACATGAAGATAGTCTATTTACATACCATTGAAAGAAACCAACAACTAACAAACTCGGTCGTTGACATGACAGCTCGGCTTTATGACAACCTAACAACGATGAAAGGGTCTAAACAGACCTGAGAATCCAACAACCATAGAAAGAAAGCCAACATTAGTGCAAACAAGATAACATAAAATCTACTAACCAGATTTTTCGAACATGAAAAAGCAGAAAGAGAGGTCTAATACACTAATTTTCCAACAATGAAGCTCCAAACAAAAAATGAGAAGGTCTTAGTACCTAAATTTTCCGACCATGAGGAGCTAAGATAACGACGACCAAGGCTGCAGCAGGTCTGTGAAACCCGCTTCGTTTAAAAGTGTAGTAAGTGCATTTTGAAACGTCGAGGGATGAAAGTGTAACAATTAAAGTTTGAGAAGGAAAAATAAAAAAAAAAAAGAACAAAGGAAGCTGGACTGGAAGGGTACTGGAACGGGCCCGTTTACGCTTTCGGCCGGCCCACTTTGGGGTGATGATCACGGCCTGGCCCAAGAAGGGCCAGCTATAAGTTGGAAGAAACCCTAGATGAGGGTACTGTTCATCTTCCCCTTTCCCTCTCTCTCTCTGTGCGAATCCGAGCCGAACTCGCCGCTGCACCTCCCGTCCCCGGCTTCTCGATCTCCTCCACTCACCGCGCAGCAGAGGCGTCCTCAGCCTCCTCTCCACCTCCATCAGTACTCTCGTCTCCGTCTACAAGTTGAGCAGGAGCGAACTCGAACCGGCGCCGGAGATCCGTCCGCTCGGATTCGTCCTCTCCGGGCGGAATCGAGCCCTCTCCCTCCTGTCTTCTTCTTCTCTGGCCTCTCTCATCTTGTTTCCGAGCTTTCCCGAGCTCGATGCGTACGGGCTCGGTCGGAAACCCTCGCCGGCGACCTCGAGGCGTCGGATCTGAGCCAAGGGCGAGCCTTGGTTCTCGCCTGAACCACCGCCGCCATGACCTCGGGTTCGACGTGGACCTGCCGCCGTCCTCCGTCTCTCTCTCGTCGTCGCCGCACCTCACCAGCCACCGTAGAAGACCGCCGGAGCAACCTTTGCTCGCCGGCGACCCGTCCAGCTCAGGCCGATCTCACCAGGCCAGACTGGACCAGAAGAGAGTTGGGCCGAGAAGGGCCTTGGGCCTGAGGAAAGGACCAGGCCAGTTTGGGCCAGAAAGGAACTGGGCCGAGAGACCTTGGGCCTGTAGGAAGGATCGGGCCAGCCAGACCAGAAGACGGGCCTTGGCCCATTGTAGACTCGGGCCTTGGGCCCAGTTGGACTTCAGGACCGGATCTGGACCGGGTTCGGGTTCGGATCCGGGTCGACCAGGACTTTAATGGAAACCGTTTTTAAAATCAGATTAATTAACCGGTTTAACGAACTCAAGGTGAGATTTTGGACTGAGTAATTTGTGGTTAAATCGGGGGACCTTTGGACTTTTATCATTTGTTTGACTGGACTTTTCTTTGCCAAATCTAGACGGGACTTCGCCCGAGATCAAGGGCTTGGACCCGAGCTAGAGGAGCAAAGATCACGCCGGGACCCGAGTGAAGAACGGAGCGGTGACCACCGGGCTTCATCAAAGTGTTGAGAGGAAGACCTTGAGGTAGGGAAAGCCTTAGCCTCTCGTTTACGATGCTTAGTATGCATGCTAGGTTAATAAAATTGGAAAGGTCCTAGAAATGCCTATAGGATGCGAATAACTAGCTTAATCGTCTTTCAATTGCTAATAACCGGAATTGTCTAGTGGTGACCGATTAGGATGCCAATCACTAGTGTAACTCGCTTTCAATACTTGGGAATTGATTGTCTGGTAGAGGAGCCTTGGCAAAGCCCTCGGATTAGTTGCGTGTTAGGATCACATGCTTGGTTGTTGATTGCTTAGTGGATAGGCTAAAGAGGCTAATGAAACTAGTGGAATTGCATGCTGGAATGCTCTTTTGAAGGCTTTATGATTAGTTGATTACACTCGTACTTGCTCGTTGATTGTATTCGAATGATTATTTGTTGATCGATGCCCCGGTGGTTCGAAACTGGTAAGTGAACGGTAAGTTGGGATTGTGTATTTGGTGTGCTATGGTTGCGTGATTCGTGTACTATGTGTTGTGGTGAATTGGTGATGGTTGAGCCGTGTGTGGATTTGGATTGGTGATGGTTGAGCCGTGTGTGGACTTGGATTGGTGGTTGTTGAGCTTGTATTACTTCGTATTTCGATTGAGTGCGTTATTCAATTATTAACTGCTTATTATTAAATTGCCCACGTGTGCGCTTCCTATGGGAGTATGGCCCTGGGTTCCCGAGGATCTAAAATCCCTTGGAGACGTTTCTGAGACTTCCGATGATATGTGCCCTGAAGGGTGTTTCCGATAGTCTCAATGATATGCGTCTCCTCTGGATCGGAGGGAAAATCCGAGAGGACACATAAGATGTGGATCGGAGGGTGGTGACTTCATGTGCCACGGCATTGATCGGTTTATCTATCGCCTGTGATTGTTAGAGCTTTATATTAACTTTACTGATGAATCTACTCGTAATATCATGAACTACCTTGTTGACTGTGTTGGTGAATTATGGATCTTGTGGACGTTGCCGCTGATTCTTTGGAGTTTAAGGTTTACCTTGTTATGTGTTTGCCCTACTGAGCGTAAACTCACCCCTGTGAGTTCATTGTTGTATTTTCAGGCTTGATTGAGGAGTAGAAGTTCGGGAGCTTCTCAGGGTGGGTGCGTGATAGAGACTTCGTACTTTTTACTTTTAATGTATTGAACGCAAACTGTGGAGGATTATTATTACACCCCTGGAGGGTTATCGTATTTTGAACTCGGTTTAACGGATTATTTTCATTATTGGAGATTTTCAGGAAGTAAATGTTGATTTATCATTTTTATGGTCTTCTATTACTCGTCATGCCTCGGGTCCGGGCGATAACCGGATTTGGGGCGTGACAATTTGGTATCAGAGCCTGGTTTCATTTGAAACAGGTGTTTTATGAACTGATTTCAAACCTCGGACCGAAGTCAATTAGGTGGGTAGAGTTAGGGAGTTTGAGTCTTGAGTTGCTTTAAGGGTTGTCCTAAACGGAATCTTGCACTACAATGTTTGCATTACTTGATTGGTATCCTCTCTCTAATGATCGGTGAAGCCGAATGGTTGAGATCGGAATTGGATTAGCGGTCAATGACCGATCCACTATGCATTCATGGTAGGTGGTGTTGCCCTTGTGGCGTATTACTTCGAAAATTTTCAAGTTGCGGTTTGGTCCTGTTCAAGTGTTGACTTGTGATTGACTGTTGGGCTGGAGCATGAGTACTCCATGTATGCTGCTATTGAGTGTTTTGGTTGGGGCGCGAGAACCCCTTATCCCGTTGTATGAGAACTATGAGTGGGGTCGTCGAACCCGTGTCTTGACCTTTGGTGTTTGGGAGGCCATGGGAGCCTTGTTTGACTGTGGAGTCTTGAGTGGCCATGAGAGCCGTGTTATTATTATTTGTGTTTGGGTGGCCATGAGAGCCCGTGCTATTAATTTTGTGTTTGGATGGCCACGAGAGTCCGTGTACTAAAGTTGGTGTCTTTGGCTGGCCTCGGGGAAGTTGCGAGCATTCTTTGGCTGGCTTACGAGTTGAGGACTCGGTAAGTTGCGAGCGTGGTTTATTGTTGAGATTGGGACACGAGTATCCCCTATGCCCGCTGAGGTGGCGATTTTGGGACACGAGTATCCCCTATGCCCGATGAGGTGGCGAATTTGGGACACGAGAATCCCGTAGGCCCGTGTGTGGCGAGTTTGGGGCACGAGTACCCCGTAGTAATTGGGAGCACGAGAACTCCGTTTATTGATTGCGTTGTGTACCTTAGGAGTATGAGAACTCCGTTATTTTGACTGTGTGATGTCTTGAAAGAGCATGAGAACTCTGTGTACTTGTACCTTGTGAATTTGTATTGGTGGTTGTCCCGCTTAAGCGTAGGGTTAAGGGAAATACGAATGGGTCATGCCGAATTTTCAGTAGAACTAAAATGCTTACACCATCACTGGTTGACTTAGGGTCGCCACTGTAGTTGAGCATGGTGGTTCGATGTCCATTTGTTACAATGAGGTTCGGGGACGCCTGAATCAGATTGTAACAACATGAGATCGACATGAAAAGGTTTGAGTAAAAGTTAAGAATTGGGAATTCATGGAAGGGAAGAAAAGGTTAAGGGTGACTTTTGAATTGAATTGTGTTAAGTACTAAACCCTTCTCTGTGAAAGGATACCCGAGCAAGGGGTATGCCTGTTGTGTTGTGCCTTTTGTGTGGTGTGCTTGAGAATGAATCCTCATGTGGGGTATGCCTGTTGTGTTGTGCCTTTTGTGTGGTGTGCAAGAAGTCACCACGTTGGAGCAGCAGTACCAGGCTGGTCCGACAACCGTCGAAGCTAGTCCGGACAATACCAAACCACCGAAGCAAAGCACTCCCAACCAAAGTTGAGGATGCAATGCCCGATATTCAAGCCATCCTGCCCCGGACCACAGATCCACGGTCCGCAGACGGTCGAACTCACTATCTAGATTTGCAAATGCACGAGAAACGTCGGAGTATAACACATGAAATAGTGGACCTGCCACGCCAGAGCAACGAAGCGAGAAAACGGTAGATCTGAACTGTATATATTCGAGATCCTACCCCTAGAGATAGTAACTTTGTCTGCAAGTAGCACCTCCACACGGCTGCGATGAAATTGAGCCTACATTCGCACAAGGAGGAAGAAAGGGGATGCCATAGGAGTAGAGTAAGGGGTTAGAAAGAGGAGGGGTTACAAGGAAGTAAGGGAAGAGGGGCCTCTACCGGCAACATGCATGATTGGAGCCATGACCGTCACTGATAAGGGGAAAGCGGATGGTAGGTGAAAAGAAAAATGGGAAGCATTTTTGAAAAGGTAGAGAAATGCTACAATAAACCCTCATTCTTCGTACGAGTGCACCTTCAACTAATGTCGAGAGACATAATGTTTTGACCCTTAAACCGCATGTTTTCTGTTGTCGAACCACTATAAAATTGCCACGTGCCCACATGGGGCCAAAAAAAACTATGTATAAACCCTCTTCTCCAATTCACACATCATATTCAAGCTTCTACATAGGGTTCTAGTTGCAACACAAAGGCTACAACGACGAACCTTTGTAAGGATTTGGGTAAACTACAAATGCATACCCTTAAGTATGCACGTTTAACCGATGAATACCCTGAAGTTTAAAGTTAACTGATGCATACCCTGAAGTTACGAACTCAAAACCCCCCCGTTAGCTAAAATGACGAAAATACCCTCAACTACACTTCAATAATTATGTTAAAAAAATTATTTAAAAATTTCTTTATATATATGTAGGATAACAATCAGGTAAAAACCCTCCTTATTGTGCAAACTACGAACTCACCAGGTGCTGACACGTGGACGCGCGCGCTGCTGATGCGCGCGCACGGTGCTAATAGTTTGGGCGCACAGTGCTAATAGGTTGGCCTATTAGCACTGTGCGCGCTAAACTATTAGCACCGTGCGCGCGCGTGGTCAACACGCTCACGCGCGAGGGCAGAGGCGTGCGCGCATCTGCCACGTGTCAGCATCGCGCGCGCTCTGCTGACGTCACTTTGACCAGATCCAGTGACTCTCGTGGGTTCGTAGTTTGCACAATAAGGGTGGTTTTTACTGGATAGCTACCCTATATATATATATATACTTATTAAATGACTTCATTTTTATTTAAAAAATCACTTCATTTATATTTTTAAAAAAATCACTGAGGGTATTTTCGTCATTTTAGCTGACAGAAGGGGTTTTGAGTTACAACTCGTAACTTCAGGGTATGCATCAGTTAACTTTAAACTTCAGGGTATTCATCGGTTAAACGTACATACTTAAGGGTATGAATTTGTAGTTTACCCTAAGGGTTTTGATCATGACTTTTCTGCTTTGTCGCCTGATACTGCTAAGAAAGTGAAAGGGACCCGGGAGAAAAAATCTTTACAACCTTTTGTCTTACAGACTTGATCAAAAAACACGAAGTGTCGTGAATTTTTTGGAGCTCAGGGTAAATACGGAATTTGGAGATAGTTTATCACTACAGGTTCCAAGGCTCCGGACGCTGAGACTTTTGGGGACTGAATTGTGGGGGTCTCTTTATGTTTTTCTTTCTGATTGACATGTTTGTTTTGTTTTCGGTTGTTTTTATTTCTGGTTGGTTTGCTGTTTTCCTTGTGATATGGATTTTTTTCGTTTTTCTCTCAGATTAGGGCGTTCATTTTGGATTTCCCTTTCCTGAACTTTTGTATTTTCTCTTTACAAAAGTTTTTTTAATAAAATCATCCTTATGAAAAAAAATCCAAGCTTTTATCTATTCATTCTCTTTTTGCATCGTTTTCAATGGATTTTGTCACGCCCCAAATTCGGTTTTGACCGGACTCGAGACGCGAACTTAAACCAATAATTAATTAAAGTAATTCGAAGGAAATATGTTTTAAAATAATACTCTGAAATTCAAGAATCCGATAAAATGAGTCAACAGCTCATAAAAACCAGTAATAAGGCGTTTAGCACAAATAAACAGTACGTCGCTACGCAACTAGACAAGACCTTCGCTGGCCCCCAAGCGTCGAGAATCCCGCTAGCACTGATCCCGCTCAAGACCTGAAAAACAACAAGGAAAGGGGTGAGCTTTCGCTTAGTAGGAAAAGTAGTTAAGGTTATGAACATCGGTTCATCACCACAAGTAACCGTCCAATTATGGCATACTAGCAAAGCATAACTACTAACAACGTCCACGGGAAGTTACCAACCACTTCAACACTCTCACAACACCATAATCACACTTAAACATCGCACACAGCCAATCAGCAAGCATAGAACACACAGCAGAACAAACACATATCCCGTACAGTAGTTTCTAACATCACCGAATGCACACAGCCACTTATATCGTACCGGACCACACAACATCGGTCCCGATATCTTCCTGTCACACAGACTCGGGGTAACATCCTCGACCGACAATACATTCAGTCGGATGTCTTCCCGTCACGTAGACTCGGGGCCTCATGCATACCGGACCGGCACATACCTCGATCGGACGCCTTCCCGGACCACATAGCATCGGGGTAATGATCACACCGTCCTCGTCTTCGATACCCTACACCGGAACACTCTCTCAGTGTAGGTATCATACCGGACACACCTCCTTTTAGAACACACATCAAGAGAATAACACGCATCACAATGCCATAATTAGACCACGATATACCAACCGAGCCAACTCACCATAACACAGCACATCGGTCTATCACTCACCCGATCATATCACAACCAATGGTTCACATCACAACACGCATGACCCACTTGCCCAAACATAGCAACACATGCTACACCGAGTTTAACCTATCATGCGTCTCAATCTAGCAACGACTAAATCACACATCATGCATCTCAAACATAGATCATGGCATCACAAATCAACACGCAACCCTAAGGGCTCGACATGGCCCGCATGCATTTCTACAACACGGCAATCCCAAACTTACGGCACGACATGGAACGTAAGCTATCCCTCATTTCACTCGTTCTCACATCCTGATCATGCAATTCCAACAGTTAAATCACGTAATTGCAACCTATATGCATACTAGTAACTTTCCGCAATTAAACCGGTATTCGCTACTTTCCCTACCTCAAAAGCACTTCACTCCTAGCTGCAGACGACCTGGCTAGCTTCCTCCTCCACTTCACGAGATCCAAGGGTCTCCTCCTCCATCAAGCCCAGGTCCAAAGTCTTGGATTACAAAACAATTCTCGAATCAAGAGTAATTCACCAAGGTTTAAAGAGGAAAAGATTCCCAATTTACCCTAAAAGGACTCGGTTATAGATAACCGTCCCAAATAGTCGAAATCCAACAAAGTAGGCCCAAAAGGCCCAAAACAGGTCTGTCACGGTTCTGGTCACAGATCCGTGGCCTGAACTGTCACGGTTCTCCTCACGGAGCCGTGGCTGACGTCGTCACGGTCTCCCTCACGGAGCCGTGACGTCTCCCATCACGGTGCCCATCACGGATCCGTGACGGGTCTGTACTGTTCATCTCCTTCTTCCTCCAGCTTCGGTTTTTCACGAAATTACCCCCAAAACCTCCATTTTTGACCTCCCAAAGCTCCAAATCAGCCCCTAAAACGTCTCTACTTCAAAACCCATCATGGGTCCTCATCAAAACTCCACAAAACCAAATAAAACCAATCATCTAACACTCATTTTTCTCCAAAAATCAACATTCAACATCAAAACTTCCAAACTCAACCAAGTTCATCATTTCTCCTAAAAATCCATGAACCCAAATTACCAAAAACGAAAAAGGATTAGATGATTACCTTGGAAATAGAAGGGAGATGAAGAATCTAGTGTTTTTGATGAGGTTTGAGTAGAAACTAAGCCCAAAATCAATCATTTTCCTCCTTTCTTCCTCCTCAAGCTTTCAAAGCTTTTCTTCTCTCTCTATTTTCGGCCAACTAGCACAATTGTGCTGAAATTGGTCCTCTAGTGTTGCTTTAAACCTAAGTGAGAAAAACCATTTTTGCCCCCTTTGCCTAAAGACCTCACAAGTCCAATATCAAGGGTAAAATGGTTCATTTGCTCTTGTGTCTTCTCACCCAAGCCACTATATGGACATGTGTCCATAGTGGGAACCACCTCTACCAAAATATCTCAGCAAAATAAATAATTAGTTATTTAAAGGGAATATTTCAATATAATACCCTACCAAACATTTAATTTCAGTATAATACCCTGACATAATTTTTTTGCACTTTCATACCTAAACCAAACATTTATTTTCACTTTGCTACCCAACCGTTAACTTTCTGTTAGTTTGGATGGAAAAAGTTTAAAAGACCATAATACCCCTAACTATTCCTCAAATTTTCAAACTCATGCCATTGAACTTGGAACTTAAAAATAAGTGAAATGACCATAATACCCTCCATTGTTAAGGTACTAAAATGAAAATTTTCGAAAATTATTTTTATTTTTCGAAAATTTAGTTTATTTTTTATCAATTCAGTTTTCATTTATGAAAATTATTTTTATTTTCAAAAATTGTGTTTTTATTTTTATAAATTCAGTTTTTATTTATGAATTTATTTTCAAAATTTTAAATTTTAATTTAAAAAATACATAAAAATCAGTTTTTTTTAAATACATAAAAATCATTTTTTTAATTTAATTAATATTTAATTATATTGTTTTTTTTTAAATTTTTATACCCAGAACCATTTTTCTCTCTCGTAGCATTTTCCATTTTCGATTTCTATGGCTCGGCTTAACGGCGGGGATCTGGGAGGGTCTTCTTGGGGCTCAGGGATATGGTGTTATGCTGAATCAATTTTCGATTTTGATTCAGGGATATGGTGCTATGCTTCTCGGGTCTTCTCGTCTTCTTGGGGTTCAGTTTTCAATTGTGTGCTCTGCTGAATCAATATTGTGCTATGCAGATATGGATTGGTAAAAAAAGGAATCGACAAAAAGAAAAAGGTAAAACGAAAAAAATGAGTTGGGATGCTCCCTCGACTGAATTCTCAAAGTTTGAATTACGGATCAATGATGTATTTAAATAAGGCCATTAACTCAAACGACTTAATTAGCATACGTTTGAGTTGAATTCGGACCAGCACATACCTCGGTCGGATGTCTTCCCGGACCACACAACATCGGGGTACGGATCACTTCATCCTCGGCCTAGATACCCCACATAGGCATGATCTCTCGATGTAGGTATCGTACCGTAACTACTATCACCGGGGGACCGCGTACGTGAGACAACCCTTCGGCCTAGATACCCTACACCGGAACCCTCCCTCAATGTAGGTATCGTACCAACAAACCTCGTCTCAGACATTTCACGAATGTCACAACATACCACAATATCATAATTCAAGCAACGGCATATCAACCGCCCAGTCTTACCACAACATATCACATCGGTCTATCACTCACCCGATCATATCACAACCATTGGTTCACTTCATATCAAGCATGTCACACTTTCCCAAACATAACAACACGCTACACCGAGCATAACATAACATGATTCTCAATCTAACAACGGATGAGTCACACATCAAGCATCACAATCATAGATCATGGCATTTCGATCAACACACAAACCTAAGGGCTCGACATGTCTCGTAAGCTATCCCTCATTTCACTCGTTCCTCACATCATACATGCATTTCTATCATTATATTAAATATTTGTAACCTATATGCATACTAGTATATTTCCGCAATTAAACCGGTATTCGTTACTTCCCTACCTCGATCGCTTTCCGAACGCTTAGTCACTTCACGAGGTCCAAAGGTCTCCTCCGCCGAGCTCGGGTCCAAAGTCTATCATCACAAATTTAATACAAGAACCAAGAATGATTCACTAATGGCTTAAATAGGAAAACATTCCCAATTAACCCCAAAAGGGCTCGGTTATAGGTAACCGTCCCAATTAATCGAATTTCACCAAAATGGGCCCAAAGGGCCCAAATCTGACCTGTCACGGTTCGGGTCACGGAGCCTTGATGGACTCTGTGACGGTTCGGGTTGACGTCACGGAACCGTGACGTGTGCCGCCACGGCCTCCGTCACGGTGCCCGTCACGGATCCGTGACAGGTCTGACATTATTCCGCCTTCTTCTTCCTCCAACTTCGATTTCACGAAAAACAACTTCAAAACCTCCATTTTTAACCATCAAAAACCTCTAAAACAATACCAAAACCCTCAATACTCAAATACCCATGATGGGGCTTCATCAAAACATCAAAAACCAATTGAAATCTATCATCTAACTTCCTTTTCTCTCCATAAATCATCATCCAACACCAAACCCTCAAACCCACACCAATTTCATGCTCTAAACACCAAACCCATGGATTTAATTCATCAAAAACGAAAAAGGATTAGAGATTTACCTCGAGGATGAAGAATAGAGGAAGAAACTAATGATTTTGGGAAGATTTGGGAAGAAAATGAGTCCAAGACCTCTTTTTTTTCTCCTTTCTTCTTCTCCAAGTTTTGGGAGATCCTCCTTCTTTCCTCTTTGGTGAATTTCGGCCAACACAAGATTTTTGGGCCGAAATGTGTCCCAATGAGGTATTAAACCTAAAGAAGATATTCCCAAAGTACCTCTCCTTCTCCCTCTCTCCTTCTTAGGCTCATTTGGGGGCATATTGATCCATTCACACCCATTTCTTTCCCTCCAAGCCAACATGGACAAGTGTCCATGTGGGGATCAACTCTACCCCACAAATATCCATCTCAAATAAAAGAATTAGTTTTAGTCCTTAATTTGACCGAGTTTGACCGACAGTTGACTTTTTCACAATTACAGTCGTTTGAAAGGAAACGGCCCAATTAAGTTAACCGTAACGACGGCTAAGCTTTTTGGATCCCTGAAGTGTAAAGACCGGCTAAATTAAAAGAACCAAAATATTATTTTGTGCTATTTTATCGATTTGAAACGTCGAGGTTGGAAAAACAAATTGTAAATTGAAATCGTTCGAAAAAGAAAAAGAAAAGAAAAAAAGAAAAAAAAAGGGATTTGATCTGGGCTGGACCGGACAGACCCGGCCCTATTTTCAGACCCGGCCTAGGTTGCTGAACCGGCCCAAGCCAGGGTATTTAAACTCTTTTTAGGGTTTCAGACGCTCGTCTTCACCATTCTCTCGCACAGCCCTAAATCACCCAACGCCCTTCTCCCTCCGTTTCTCTCAGACGCATCCACATCTCCTTCTTCTTCGTCGACTCTTCGATCCCCGACCTTCATCTCCCTCTCTCACTTTCTCTATTTCTCTCCTTCTCACCTACTCTCTCTCCCATCGCCAGCGTCGCCCCGTTCAACGCCGAGCCACCGAGCTCCGTCCTCCCCCTTATCTCTCCGTCCAGACCAAAGCCGTCGCCGCCATACGCGTTCCCGAGACCCTCCTCACCTAATACGGTCGTCGCCGTTACCGGGCACGCCCTGTCGAGCTCGCCACCGTCTGGATTTGAAACGGAGGCGTCGAAATCCGCCGCAACCCGAACAACCACCACCCACCGCCGTATTTTCCCCTTACGGTGAGAACCACGACCACCGTGAGGCTTCGGCCGGTCAGTCACGTCGGTGGTCGGCCGGACCCAAAACCGTGCACCTTCTCCCTTTTCTTTGTTTATTCCCGAGTTTTCTCTTGTAGATCTGGCAAATCTGTACTGAATCAAAGGTTTTGGAAACAACAGAAAAGAAACTTATAAGTTTTGGTTCGTTTTTAAATCAAACGCACTGAGACCTCAATAATTTGAACAGTTCAGAAACTAGTGCGGTTCCTTCAATCGTTCCTTGAATAATTCAAAATTAACAACAGTTAGCTCTTAACTTTTCCTGTGCCCATGCATGGCACAAAATCCGACCTACCATACAATTCCTCGCTCGGTGCCATCTTGTTACTGGCCTGGAAGCGTGTGGTAGTCGCCCTCGGCTATCTGTAGCTAGATTTCAACGTGAGATGTTCTCACTTCTAGGGCGTAACCTTACGGTTATGCTTAGTCCTCGCGGGACATTAGCGTTCGTTCTTCTCTCGCTGATGGGGATCTGCCTTGGTACTCAGCTCGCGTTCTCCGTATTCTTCTCTGTTGGGAAAGCCGTCTGATTAACTCTCAATGTTATCCGTTTGTTCCGTGTAAACTGGCGGTAAACCGATTAGTCCTTCAGGAAGGAACGTAAGAAACACACCCTAATCTAGTTTCTCACGTACGGCACACAATCGTGCAACTTTTCGCTCGTTAACAGGGATTTTGAAACAAAAATCGTCTCAACGGTTCGAATCTTATAACTTAAATCTTGTAGAGGGGGTAGAAGAAGTTGTAGATTACGACTCCTGTGGGTATGGGCCCACCACGCTTCTGTTGCGCTACTCTGATCTTATCGTAGATCGGTCATCTCCTGTGACCGGTCGGACCGTTTACTGGTCAGGGCTGCAGCCTTTCACTGCTTGGCATTCGCTGCTGATAGCACTCGATGAGCGCTTGTTGTTTCAACAGTTGGTTCTTAAAGTTCGGTTCGCACCATCAGAGAATGAAAAAGAACCTTCAGTATGGCCAAGTCTTTTACTCCACTTTCCAACTACCAATGACGTTAGTCGGTACCACCATACCCCTAGTCGGTGTATTTAAGTACCGGTGGGCTTAAAAGTTTTAAACTTGTTCGAACGATAAGTAATCATGAACCAATACAACCCAGTGTAATGCTCAAGTGTCAGCAGACACGAAATCCAAAATGTAAATGGTAACAAGTACTCTAAGCGATCTCAAGATCGGTATCAAGTCCTCAACTTGGGGCCCGGTAATCATGTATGCTCGGCCCTGCCGCAGAGAGTATTGTGGATCGGAGGGTGCCGACTACATGTCCCACGACATTATTCTACTTGTCCCGATGACATATGGTCCTTTGGATACGTTTCCGAGAATCCCGATGATATGCGTCCTCCTAGGGATGTTTCCGGCATTCTCGACGTTATACGTCTTTACGACGTTATGCGTCTCCTCTGGACCGAGGGAAAATCCGACATGACACAACGAGTATTGTGGATCGGAGGGTGGCAACTTCATGTCCCACGGCATTACTTGAACGTTCGATCTTCTATTAAGTATTTATGAAATGCATTGATTCTCTTATTTTTCCTACGATCATTATTGACTCTTTAAAATTGTTAAACATTCGGTTTGCCTCCGTATTTCATCATCGGTTTGGTTTCTCGTTTTATTAAGATTTGAATGAACTTGTGAACTCCTGTTTATTAAACTAAAAGGGTGACCCGGTTATGCATTTTCCCTACTGAGCGTAAGCTCACCCCTCCTGTCTTTGTGGTGTTTCAGGTGTTAAGCGGGAGCAGTATTAGCCGGACTCTCGGAGCTTGGGAGCTTGAGGGTTTAGCTAGTTTTAGAGACGTGTACTCTTTTATGTTGGAGATTTTATTTTACCGTTTGAGCTGTGACTCTTTACATTTTGAAGGATTTATATCATTTGGAAACTTTATTTTATTTCATCATTTTTGGTTTTACGGTAACTATTTAGTCACGTCTCGAGTCTGGGCAAAACCGGATTTGGGGCGTGACAATTTGGTATCAGAGCCTGGTTTCATTTGAAACAGGTTTCATTTTGAACTTGTTTTCAAAACCTCGGACCGACGTCAATTAGGTGGGTAGAGTTAGGAAGTCTAAGTCGTGACACTCAGTGACGCAGTTTGGAAACATTGATGCGGAGAGTTGGAACGACATGAGTCGTGGATTGCTTCAATGTTGTTTAAGTTGAATCTTTTACACTACAATGATTGCATTGCTTGATTGAGATCCTTTCCCCCGAAAATCGCCGGTTCGACCGGGATCAACCGGGGGCGGTTCTTACAGTAGTCCTGACAACCACTTCCAGATCAGAGGACCAGCCAGCACATGACCTTCATGAGCTCGGGTGGAAGAGGACAAAATGTCCAGCCAGCAGGGTGCTCAAGCAGGAAGCTCGGGATTTTCGACCAGCATAAGACGTGGCAAGGGGACCATATCTGTGAAGTTTTTTGAAGGAGAAAGCACTAATAGTTTTCTTGGGACGCATAGACCGAAGAAGCATGCATTTGATCAGCTGGAAATCGACCTGACGGAACAAAACCAACCCAATACTACCCTCCCATTTTTCTCATCCACATGTGTCGGATCACCTTCTTAATTTTAAAGAGGAGGATACCGTCCATAATCTTGGATTGTACCGGGCTTCACCCCTAAACTCTGGTTCTCTTCTTTATTGTATGCCTTTGACTTTAAGCGATTAATCGAAAGCATGCCTTTTTACAAACAAACAAAAAAATAAGAGATTCGACGCGATTCATCGTCGTTATATTTAAAATCGCATTTCTAATAAGAAGTTAGTTGATGTCGAGGCAGAGTACAACATCATTCAGGATGAACCATTCGAAAAGAAGTGATGGAGCTAATGAAAGATGGTCTGTAATTTAACGCATGTTTTTGAAGGTTAAAGAGGAGCACTTGTCATATATCATGTATCACATAAACATATATCCAATCCGTTGAAACTACAAAATAACGAACGATAATATTACAGACTACATTTACTAGATAATATTAGGGAAAATAACACATAACCTCCCTTAGAATTGAGTTATTTTCAGATACCCCCCTTAACTATTTTTTTTTACAGTTAACCCCTTAACTTTATTTTTCTTTCACTTTAGTCCAACGTCATCCAAAAACAAACGGAAAACAAGCATGTGCAAGGCACATGCTGTTATATTTCCTAAAAATGCCTAAACTATCCTTTAACTTAACCTAAACCTAATTTCCCTACCTTTATCACCCCCTTTTATCTCACCCACGCCTCCGAACAGTTTCTCCCCTACTTCATCTTTTCATCTCCTCTATTTCTCCTCCTCCCTCATTCCACCACCACCGCAGCACCCTAACCCACCACCATCTTCCTTTACCCATCGTATGGATATTGTTCGTAAGGAGATGGAGCTCGTCCACAAGCTCGTTCTCGTCCACAAAGACTTCACCTTGCCGGAGAAGATGAAGCCATCTCCCTTCCTCTATCGCCGCCGTGGTTCGCCGCTGCCCACCGCCGGTCTTCATCACCACCACAACCTATGTGTTTGTTGAAGCTAGATTTGTTACGTTTTATTTTTTTTTCAGATTTGTTAGCTTTGATTTTTTTCGTCAGATTTTCAGATCCGTTAGTGTTGGTTTTTTCAAATTTGATTGATGATTTTGAACCAATTTCTGGGTTGAATATGTTTTGGTTTTGGAATTGGTTGAATTTGATTCATGATTTTGGACCAATTTTTGGGTTTTTGTAAGAATTGTCAAGTACTTGCAATGATTTGGTTAATATGGAGGATGAAGATGACGGCGGCTGGTGTGGATGATGAACATTAATTAAGAATGATTAGGGTTACTTCTAAATGAATTATAAAATTAAAAACATAATTAATTCACAAGAATTATTGAAAAATTATAAAAATGAAATTTTATAAATAGAAACTGATTTTTATATATTTAATGAAATTAAAATCAGAAATTAAAAAGGAGATAAAAAAATAAAGGGAAACAGAATTTCTGAAATTAAAAAATATTAAAAAAATAAACATTAGTGAAGAATTTTTAAATTTAGAATTACTTTTTTAAAATAAAAACAGTTAAATTTAATAAAAACGTAAATTAATAAAATTTAAAACAGAAATAATTAAATTTAAAAAATAATTAATTAATTAAAATCAAAAACATAATTAATCAAAATAAAAAAAGAAATTATTAATTAAATTAAAAACAAAATTAATTATTTAATTGATAATAAAATTTAACAGGTTTTAGGTTTTGTAGAACAGTGGCATGGATTTGAAAATTTAATGGTTGGTGAGGGGTAGTTTTGTCTTTCTATAAATTTTGGATAAAAAGTTAACAGCGTCGGACTAAACTGAAAAAACATAAAGTTAAGGGAGTTCTATGATAAAATACACTTAAAGGGAGTATCTGAAAATAACTCAATTCTAGGGAAAGTTATGTGTAATTTTCTCACAATATTTCTACATATATACATTATTTTTCTTAAATTCAAACACAAGACATCCTTTATAAAACGGGGGCCGCCTTGAATCACTCAATGTTCTCTTGGAAACTACTAGTTGTACTGCAAAACAGACTTTTCAAACTTGATAACAAGAGAGAAGAACTCAAAATCAACTTTTCAACCCACTTATTCACCCATTCAACGTTAATAGACTCCACGTGTTCCAACCGATGACCGGTGCTCCTTTTATAGTCAAAGTCGTGTTAGTCTGCACCACCTTTAAAGTTTACAAGATAAGGAACTAAAGCTTCCTCTTTAGACTATTCCCAATCAAGGTTTTTGTTGGTCGAATAGAAGTGTCGATTCAGCACCTTTAAAAAAAAGCTTAGAAATTTACGGTTTTGTTGATTCGACATCTAATTGAGTCTGTAAATCTATCAACCGTCTATTAACTCGATTTTCCTACAAAAAATCGCCACGTGGTTTAAATAATATAAATATAATTTCAGCCTACTTTCTTTCACGAACCAGGTCTATCATTTTTGTATTTTGCCACTTATTCGACTAGAATTAGACCTAAGAGCATCCACAACCATCTCACCGGCAGCTGGTGAGATGGTGCTGGCGGGGAGAATAAAAAATTATTTTTATTGGTTTACAGCCAGCACTCCCAGCCAGCAAGCTACAATGGTAAAACCTTTGTGTTGGCTTATAGCAACCCCTTTTACTCACAATTTTGCTCCCCGCCAGCGATAAGTGCTGGCCTTAAGCTCCCAGCCAGCACTCCCCGCCAGCGAGCTCCTCGCCTGCTCTTCGCCAGCTCCCCGCCTCCTCCTCGTCGACGTTTTCTCCTCGTAGGCGTTTTCTCACCAATGACTGTGGATGCTCTAACTGTTTCGACGTTATTGTGGACGGCTTTACAACTTCTTGTACTTAAACAAAAGAAAGGTAGGGTCAGGTAGTGAGTGGTCCGGACACTGATAATAAACAAAGATAAACCATAACCACCGCTTCAACAAGTCTCTTCTCTCTCTCAGTCTCATCTCAACCAAAGAGAAGTTATGGAGGTTTCAGTGAGTTCCATCGTAGGAGCCATAGTTGCGTTGACCTTGATGTCATGGGCTCTGAAAACGGTGAAGTGGGTGTGGCTGAGGCCGAAGCAGCTAGAGAAGATTTTGAGGAAGCAAGGCCTCAAAGGCAATGGTTACAGGCTTCTCTATGGAGACTTGAAGGACCTCTCATCCATGACCATTGAAGCCACTTCCACACCCATTAGCCTTTCCGATGATATTGTCCCTCGTGTCCTCCCCTTTGACTCCCACATGATAGAAAGATATGGTATGTAATTGTTTTATCATTTGATTTTCTTATTTCAATTTGTTTTCTTTTTGTTTGTGTTCTTAAATTATCGAGATAGTGTCAATATTCGATAAGATGTTAGGATAAGTATGGCTTTTATATAGTGAGAATTGCCCCGAGTATTAAGTTTGATAACCGATACTAGTTTCGTTATTTACACCCTTTCAACAACCCTTTGTTTGGGTTACCATTATTGAGTCAGGCTAGGGATAGGAATGGGGCGGGTTTGGGGCAGTGTACCTACACCCCTTCTCCTCCCCCTTCTTCATATGAACCCTATTCCGTCCTCACCCCGCTGAGGACGGAGATTCCCTGCCCTATTCCCACCTTGAACAAAGCGTACATTTTTTGAACTAAGAATATATTTTTGCTCTAAACTCGGGTTCTCCGCCTCTCCTCGTCCCTCTCCGTAGCCTTGATGTGGGGCCGACGAGCCTCACCGTCTTGCTTTCAGGGTGCTGACCCCGACGAGCTGCTTCAGGTTTTCCTTCGCTTTGATTCGTCTCGTGGCTATGGAATTTCGTTGGTTGTTAGTTCCTCCCCTCTCTGTCGCTGCGGTGTTGGCCGCCAGAGTCTCTGAGTTCCTCTTCGGCTCCCGGTGGGGACGTTCTCTAGGTTGCGTGTCCGTGTTTTTTGTCCCGGTGCCGTTTCGAGCCCCTCTCGCCGTCTCTCCTCAGTCACCTCCCGCCTCGGGTCCTCGTCCTCTTCAACACTAGGTCACGACTCGCCAGATTTTGCTCACCGTTGGTCTTTCTCCTGTCGGTCTTCTTTAGGTGCTGGCCCCCAACATCTCTCGCCTCTTGGCTTCCTTGGACTTTACGGCGTCGTAAATCCTGGCTCTCCGTTGCTTCGGCGTTCCTGCTTGGCGGTGCTGCGCGTGTGTGGGCGTGCGTCTCGCGCGTGGTCTCTATTCCTCCTGCAGTCTTGAGACGCATGCGCGAGCGTGCGTTGTCCCGAGGCATCTGGAGGCTTCTCGACTTCTGTTCAGTCTTTCTTGTCTTGGGCCTGCCCTTTTTGATGGGTTGTTGCCTTTGTCTTTTTCTTCTTCCGCATTTTGTGTAATTATGTTCTGATTTTCATTTCATGTGGAATAAAACCGTTTTTTTAGCTGATAAAAAAGGTCTTGTTGGATTTTCGATTACGATACCAGTTGTGGTACATTCTGGTCGCGTTGGGGATCGGTTTCCAACTCATCTTCAAGAAAAGAAGGTGCAAGTGGATCTTCAAAGACTGCCAAAGACTATGTGTGTGCTTTAGGAAGTGGAGAACTCACTACACCTTCAAAATCAAAGAGTTGTAAGCCTTCCCTATTATTGGGAGGATCGACTAGGAAGAAGTTGATTGTTCCTACGTCTGAAACAAAAGTGTTTATCTCCAATTTACCTTTTGAGTTTTCAGAAGCTTCGGTTAGGAATGTATTCGGTACCTTGGTGCCATTATATCAATCTCGGTTCTTAAGCGTCCAAATTCGGTACCTATTGGACATAAGTAAGTTTGGGCAAAGTGAGAACGGTCAACGTGACGCTCAATTTTCTGTTGGATCTCATCCTAGAACTATGGAAAGATAAGCTTCGTGTTCCAGGAAGTGAAGACTTTCCAACGAGATATCATGAGCTCTAAACGGACAAGAGGTGAATTAGAGATTCTCAAAGATCATCCATTGAACTTGATTATTGAGAAAATGTAAGTGGAAAATAACCCGTTCTTATAAAATCCCACATGAAAGTATATATTTCCAAAATTGTTGTTTCCAAAAGCTCACTCAACTCCCTCTTTTTTTCCGTATTTAAACTCTGCTCTAGTCATTATTCGAAAACATGAAAATTTCCTCTCTATAGATTAGAGCTTTCGTTTTCTTGTCATTCAATGACGCTTCCCATATACGGTTTGAGTTTGTCAGACATTGTTAATGTATTTTGAGAGACTTGCTCATACGGGACAATAAAAAGTCTTAAGAAAACCTATTCGCGGACCTCGATAAACCAGTTTCTTCTCCGGTCATTATTTGAGGTTATTGTATCTTACTTAATTCATTACTAAGACTTGGCTTTCATTTGGCTAAGTGTGATCTATTACTTCATTAATAATACATGGATGCATTTATCTGTTCTCTATTGTTTATGAACTAACCCTATCCAACAGACCCTTGTAAGGAGATTTTCAACCGAAGAATATTCTTCTTATTATGTTGATTAGTATGTGGAGAAAGAGGTTGGTTCTACTTCATCAGAAAATGGTTTCTTGTTCACGTAGGTAAGAATCATTTTACCTGGTTTGGTCCGACACCGAGGGTGACCATCATGGATCCTCAACAAATCAGGGATGTCTTTAATAAGTATAAGGACTTTCGAAAGGCTAGAACAAACCCAATTGGTAAATTGTTGATACAAGGAATTGTGGATCTGGAGGATGAGGAATGGGCCAAACGTAGAAAGATTATGAATCCGGCGTTCCATGTAGAGAAATTAAAGGTTATCATTTTTTTTTTTGGGTAAATTACAAATATTTGTCCTAAATTTGTAGCGTTTAACTGATACCATTCTTAAAGTTTTTTTAACCGATACCTACTCAGATGTTTAGTTGTATAACAAATAGTTCAAATCGTCAGTTAAAATGACGAAAATGCCCTTAGTGATTTTTTAAAATAAAACTGAAGTGATAATAAGTAAATATATATATATATATAACAAAAGTGGTTTTTTTAAATATTTTTTAAAATAATTATTGAAGTGTAGTTGAGGGTATTTTCGTCATTTTAGCTTACGGCTTGGGCTATTTGTTATATAACTAAATATCTGAGTAGGTATCAGTTAAAAAAAACTGTACGGTAAGTATTAGTTAAACGCTATAAGTTTGTGATAAGTATTTGTAATTTACCCTTTTTTTCACTTGTTTAAATCAGCTTGGGAAGTATACATGAGGGGGTAATTTTGTTAACACCCCCCACATCGACCTTTTGCTATCAATAACACGTTGAAAATGTGATTCATTATCTGTTACACATTTTTCGTAATGTATTAATCAAAAACACCCCTATTTATACGTTGTCACCTTTCTCATTTACAAGAAAAGGTGACACTATGTTCGTAGTAAAATTATCATCTTTTTTTGTGTAAATAGGGGTTTTTATTAATACAACGATGTGTTACTGATAATGACTCACTTTTTACGATGTGTTATTATGGTCAAATTAGGTATGTGAATGTGGTTTTTCCTATACATGATACCTAAATGTTAACATATGTTGGTTTTCTGTCGCAGCTTATGTTGCCTGCATTCGAATTATGCTGCAACTCGATGGTTAACAAATGGAAAGACTCAATATCTGTTGAGGGATCGTGCGAGTTAGATGTTTGGCCTTTCCTTCAGAATTTGACCGGTGATGTAATTTCCCGAACAGCGTTTGGTAGTAGCTATGAAGAAGGGAAAGTCATATTCCAACTTCAGAGCGAACAAGCCGGGCTCGTGCTTGATGCTCTGCGGAGTGTTTACATCCCTGGATGGAGGTATGATTGTGATTATATAAAATTATATTCCAACAAAGCTTGTAGATCCGCAGAACACGTGTTAAAATATAAAACTATAATTAACTAATTATCAACTTTTGATTGCCATATCAGCTACGTATGTGACTAACAAAGATTTTGATCTCATATCAGCTAAGTATGTGACTAACAAAGATTGAATGTACTACATACTTCAGGTTTTTACCGACAAAGAGAAACAAGAGGATGAAAGAAATAAACAAAACTGTGAACTCTGTGTTGAAGAGTATAATCAACAAAAGAGAGGAAGCAATGAAGGCAGGAGAGGCCGCAAACGACGACTTATTGGGCATGTTGTTGGATTCCAATAAGAAAGAGATTGGAGATCATCAAAACAACAAGAATGCTGGAATGAGTATCGATGATGTGATTAAGGAATGCAAGTTATTTTACTTCGCCGGGCAGGAAACCACCTCCGTCCTACTGGTTTGGACTATGGTTCTCCTGGGTCATCACCAAGATTGGCAAGACCGTGCAAGGGCCGAGGTCTTGCGAGTGTTCGGAGACAAGAAACCGAGTTATGAAGCGACAAGCCACCTGAAAATTGTAAGTACAACTTGTAAACTTTCTTAAAACTCATATATGTCGTTGCCCGTTGGTTAATTATACCTAGTTACATTTCACCGTATCCATTTTTTTTAGTTGCACTTAACTATAATTCGTCTGAATATACCCTACCTTTCCCGGGTACTGTCCGGAAGAATTTTAAAATGTTAGGGTACCAACCAGGCAAACTTTATAGTTAGGTAAAAAGAGGTATGAGCCTCTATAGCTTTTTTATGGGCTTCATGGTTGCTAAATCCGGGTTCTAAACTCTCTTTTTAGTCTTTTTGTCTTGTGCTTAGATGATTGTCATATTCGGTTTCGAGACCTTTGTACTCCTATGTTGGGTTTGTATTCACTGCTCTTGTGTTGGGATGCCGAGGTTCCTAATATAGGAATGCTCTTTCATGTATCTGGTTTCTCTCTGTCGTGGGTTTATCTTGAGGCTGAGTTGTCATGCCAGCACTCGTTTCACTTCACTGGTCTGTAGCTGGACCACCTTCTTGTACTCCTTTTCATCCTCTGAATAGGTTCAATTTAAATTTGCATTCGCTGATAAAAAAAAAACTAGGTGTTAATTGACTTGAATTTTTAGTAAAGTTGGTTGTCAAATATTTTATAGTGTTAGGTTCTTCACGATACTGGTTCAAATCCCACTATCCACAAAAATAAAATCATTAGTTCTCTATTCTCGTGCAGTTAAGGTGAAAATGAGTTTTAAATTGTCAGCTTGAGTTAATAGGTGAGTTTATTCCCTAATATGATATAAAGACAAGTTTCTCATATATATATATGGGTTCGAATTCCACTATTCTAAAAAAAAGTAATCTTTATTTCTCTATTTTGGATGAGCTATTTCTCCTAAATAATTCGCAAATGAGATTGAGCTTTTAGCTGAGTCGATTCTCTAATACATTTTTATTGATTTCAAACGCGTTACAGGTGACAATGATTCTCCATGAGGTTCTACGGATGTATCCACCCGTTGGTGGGGTTGCCCGAAGAGTAGTCAAGGAAACTAAATTAGGAGAGCTGACAGTACCGGTCGGGGCACAAGTCCTACTACCGACGCTTCTTATCCACCATGATCGAGAGATTTGGGGTGACGACGCTAAAGAATTCAACCCAAATAGGTTTGCCGAAGGGGTTTCCAAGGCGGCCAAAGATCCATCAGCATTCTTCCCATTCGGTGGGGGTCCTCGCGTATGCATTGGACAGAACTTTGCTTTGGTCGAAGCAAAACTCGCAGTGGCAATGATCTTGCAGCACTTCTGGTTCGAGCTTTCGAAGTCCTACAAGCACGCTCCTGGGTCGTTTATCACCCTTCAACCTCAACATGGTTGTCCTGTTGTTCTTCACAAACGTTAATTTCATCATCAGAACACACACATAATAAACACACATATAACAATTATCTGTAAAGGATGAAGTTTCGTTATTTTGTGCTCTCAACAACATGATATAATGTTGTGGACGATCTATAGGATACAAATTCCTGGTTGTAGACAATATATATAGTATGATTGTAATAATGAGCTCGGATTTCCCTTAATTTCATATATGCTTAGAGATGCATATTTAGAGACACAGTTAATAAGTTTTTTACTTAAGAGCATCTCCAATGGTGTTGACACTAGTAGTGTCAAGGAGCAGTGTCAGGAAGTGTTTTATTGCTTCCTGATACTGCTTCCTGACGCTGCTCCTCCAATGGTTCAGTGTCAAAAGTCATGGTAGAAAGTATTTTTGGAGTAAAATGTCTTCCTGACACTACTTGGCGTCGTTGCTAGATTCAGCAACGACGGGTTGGCACGCCCCGCCTGACACGGCAGTTTGACACGACGAGTCGTGCCAGCGAGTCGTGTCAGCGCCTGACACGACCCCTGACACGACCCGTTGGAGATGCTCTAAGAGCATCTCTAATCTCGAGCTGATTGTTGGCTGATGGAAACAAAAGTATTGGAGAGAAAATAAATAGTAAGAGAAAAAAAAGTTAAAAAAATATATTAAAATACTCCTATCAGTCGGTGACGCATCTGTTGGCGATAAGCTTATCTACGGTACGAACAACTGGCGGATAGAAGATTGTGAAGACGAAAGACATGTTTTGTTTTTATCAGGCAGTTATCAACTCAGGGAAGGGAGAAGTGTCGTTGTTTCAGCCGGCTGATAGGATTATTTTAATATACTACATGTTTCCATCAGCCAACACGAACAACTTATTAGCATTTGAGATGCTTTAAAACAATATCATCTAACATATTATAGTCGGTGGAGGATATATAGGATACAAATTCTTGGTCTTAAAAATTCTTGTATGATTTTCGATTTTTTTTACAAAAAAAAAAACCCTTAATTTTTATTTTTTTGTAATTATGCTCCCCAATAGACACATGGGTCACATGCATAATAGAAACGGAATATTCCGTCCGTTTTTCTGACAGAAGTGTGGACGAAAATTTAGGATAACCACAGAGCGTGGACGAAACTTTATGCATCAAAATGTTTGTGGACGAAACTTTAAAATAGTTTTAGACAATTATTCCATTTTAAAATACAACTAAATCTCACTTTTAGTCACATTTTTTCCAACGTTTAGTACATATTACTACTTGTGGACAGTCTGTAGTTTGATTGTCCCAACAATAGAGATACCAGACAAGGCATAACTGGTGAAGAACAGAACACAAGTACAATGTAAAACCATATATTGCAGTTATTATTAAGAGGATGACAAATCTCAATACCATATATTGTTCATAATCTATGGCAATCTTATCACAGTGGAGAGGAAGACAAATAGAACATGTATAAGAGACCCTCTTTGCTTTGTCTGGTCTTATCACAATCACTCTCATTTCACTTCTTGGCCTTTTGTGTTTATGGGGTCTATTCCTAGCTCATCCTTGTCACCAAAATCTATCTGCTTCAACATTTTGTTTGCTTGTAAACTTGACCCCAAATGTCACAATATGATTTTTTTTTCATCAAGCAAAACAATATATTAACATTTTCCTCTTTCCAAAATGAAAAAAAAGAGACAAAAAGAAGGACTCTAGAGAATACAAAACAGCAAACCCCCTCTAGAAGAGAACAACCAAAACACCACCAGAGAAACAAATCAAGACAAAACAACTTAAAACACAGTTTAGACACCGAGAACAAAACAACTACATGAGACAAACAAAAACAGAAGACAATCCTGAACCACCCAAAAAAACAAGAACCAAAAACCAACCCAACATCAAACCACCAGACTCGGACCAAAGCAAAACCAAAAGCAGAAACTCTGATAACATGTATACTACATTCACACCTACAAAAGAAAAGAGAGTTTAAGCAATGCAGTGGTTAGGATGGAAAAATCTCCGAACTTATCTGTTCGGGTTGGCCTGGTGGTCAAGAGCTCGCTCACTTCTTTAAGGTCAAAGTTCGAGTCTCAACAAATACATCTGTTCGGAAGCAATGTAGTAAGAAATTAACATTAGTTCTCCTCTTGGTGTTAAAGGAGATTCTTTGTTGGATGTAGAGGTTGGTAAGACAGTCATTTCTGATTTAAAAGAAGTGTTGGGATTTGGAGTTGATCAAGTTCCCGGTAGTAAGGTTGGGGCTGTGGATTTGGTGCAGGTGTCAAAGAACCCCCTTTATCCTCTGAGTCTTGGTTCTTGTGAGTTTGTGAGAGAAGGTGGCTCTGTTTCAACCCGATTTTGGAGGGTTGTAAAGTTTTAGATGGCATTGGGTATCCGAATTCGAATGTGGTGGTTGCTGATAAAGAGGGGGACTCGGGTTTTGACTTGGCAAGTATTAAGGTTGTGCAAGTGCAAGTTGATGAATTTTCTGATATGATGGGTTTTAATCCTTCTAAATCTATCGTTGTTGTTAAGGGATACAAAGGAGGTAAGAAAAAAAAACTAAGAAGGGTGTCTTTACTCGCACCTATGTTACAAGATCTTCTTTGAAATTGGGGAAAGAACTTGTTTCTATAAACAGTGGCGAAAAAGGTATTGTTTCTAAAGGCCTCTTGAAAGCAGAATAGGTCTGGCAGTTTGGTAAAGCCGGGCTTTGAGCTTTTGTTTCTGATAAGGAGATATTGAGCAGCTTCAACAATTGGATGAAGGTTTTAATCAAAGTGTTGATTTAGAAGTTGATTATGAAGATGATTTTGAGGACTTGGAGGGCGTTTCAGATTCTGAGCTTAAAGGAGGAGTGGATCGAGAGTCTTGTTAGTTGCCTTATCTCCGGTGCGGGTTTTGTTTCTTTGTGTTGGGTTGGTTTGATTTCTTTGTGTGTTTGTTTCTTTTGGTTCCTTGGTTGTTGTTGTTTTCTTTTTGTTTCTTGTTTGGTTAGTTTTTGTCTGTTTTTCTGATGTTGTTATGTTGTCCTTTTTTAGAGAGGTGTCTTGTTGTATCGGGTTCTCAAGGGTCCCCTCCCTTGTCTCTCTTTTTCCATTTCGGGAAGAGGATATGTCTATCATATTGCTTTGTTGATCAAAAAAAGAAATTATAAATACAACTTTTGACTGTTTGAGTGTAAAATAACATTCTTAATTATGTAAGATATATTAGATGCATTTTTTGTAGTTTCTAAGAAAAGTGTAATGATAGCATGACTTCTAAACCTTGGTGCAATGAAGCAATATTTGCCGATACACTAAAAAAACTCAATATGTTAAGAAATCAAAATTATCTTTGAAAACAAAAACTATCAAATTTTTAGATAATGAAAGCCATAAAAAGCT
The DNA here is from genome assembly GCA_963921825.1 of Erodium maritimum. NCBI lineage: Eukaryota > Viridiplantae > Streptophyta > Magnoliopsida > Geraniales > Geraniaceae > Erodium > Erodium maritimum. The sequence goes on along the minus strand of OY997595.1, from coordinate 67,545,151 downwards.
ATTGTTCCCTCTCAAACGGTATCAAATAGGGTCGGCCCAATAATTATCGGACCTAAAGCGAGAATTGATCGATATCATTTTTTCTTTATGAAAGAATATAATAAAAAAAGAAGTAAAATGTTCGTATAGAAAGATTATACTAGATGATATTGAACAAATGAGCTTGAACATCTACTTATAACACTCAAAATCTAAAATGAATGATAAAGATTAATTTCTACCAAGACAGCCTCCATGGAAAAGATGTACCGTCTAGAAATCTATATAAAACTCTAAAAGTTTAAGGATTCACATTTATCAATAAACACGATACATTCATGTCAAATTAAAATATGACATGTTTAAGATAATTCTAGACAATTACACCAAATTATGTTACCTTATATGTGACGTCGTGTATGGCTAGCTATTATCATCAACTTCTAAAAATTTCCTTACTTAAATTTTTTTTCTAGATGATTTATAGTGTATATTAGTGACCCCGATCTTCAATATTGTCAAACACACCGAAACTCATGCTTTTAGTTCATGAACTTCATGGATTATTCTTCGATAAATGATCATTTTTTTTTACTAAACATATTCGTACAAAAACCATACATTCTAGCACCGGTTGTTAATATGTGCATGTCTTGTTTCCTTTTCAGTAAGAGAATATTGATATTCTTTAATATTCATCTTTAGATGCATAATTTCATTATTTGAATGTCTGAGAAATTGGTTTATAAAATACTAAGGGAAGTATGAGATATCAAATCAAACGTTAATGGATTTCTCATATATTTATTTTGCATTCTCTATGTTCTGATTAGACATCTATATCCAATATTGGATTTTTTTTCAATTTTGAAAGCTTACTTTTCCGGATTATTTTTGTTTGAGTATTTCCGTAATGAAGTTGATAAATTGATTGTGATTCCTCAAACAAACACTATAGTGTATTGATATATAAATATTAGCGCTTCTTTTTTGGATGTGATCTATTGTTTTTTATCCCTATTTTTAGTTTACTGATCATTAATAAATGGAACTTGCATGTTTTTTTCGTTAACGATAGTTTTTCACTGCGGAAAAAAACTGTAAAGACTTGATAATTTAATTTTCTGAATTGACGGCTTTAAAACGACGGGGTTCGAAAGCGGAGCGAAAAATTTAAACGAGTGCAAAAAAGTGGGAAAAGAAAAGAAAGCAAAAAAAAAGATTTAGAGTTGGGCCAGGTCAAACCCTACCCTTTGGGCCTAGCCAGACCGGGCCTTATTCGCGCGCGCCAGAACTGGCCCAGGCCCACGCCACGAAACTCTAGTGAACAAAACCTCCCTCGCGCCGCTTTAGTTTCCATTTGCTCGCACGACACCCGAGGTCGTCTTCAACCCTCGCCAGAAATATCTCGAACTCGTCGAGTTCTCTCGTCGTCCAAAGCTCGCCGGAGCTTCCTTCTTCCCTCTTCTTCTCCTTCTCTACTTCCACCCCGACCTTCCCTCATCTCCAGATCCATCACAACCCTAAAACCCTCTCGCCTCCTTCATCTTCTTCCTCCTCGGCACGTCACGAACAAGCGCCGCCGCGCGCGTCTTGAACCTCGCCGCACCTTCAAACGAACAAATCCAGCATCAGTGAGCCTTCTCCCGACCCCGTCTCACCTCCCTCATCACTTCTCCTCTGTTTTTTGAGCGAGATCGAGCTCGCTTTGTCCGAGTTGTGCCGGAGAGGAGTTCGCCGGAGCCCGAGCTCCAGATCTACTCCTACGGCATCAGTTCTGGTCGGAGGAGCTCGATTCATGCTCGGGCGACCTCCCCACGACGTCCTGAGCGCTTTGACGACCTTCCCCCGCCTTTCCTAAGCTTCCTGCCACCACCCTCGTCGTCGAGAACCGCACTCGAGCGCCGCCGCCGTCGCCGGAATAGTACTGGAACCCTAGCCGTCTCTGACCTAAGCGAGCTTGGTCTCGGGCCTGGAACGACACTCGAGCTCGAGCCTTGGGCCTTACCTCTAGTCTGGGCCTTGGGCCGGACTAGGTTTGGGTCTCGGGCATGAACCTGGTTCGGGCCTCGGGCCTGGGATGGATATGAGGTCCGGGTCCTAAGACGGGTTTGGGTTCGGGTCTGGGTCGGGCTCGAGTCAGGTCCAGGCCGGATGACTTGGACGGGTCGGATTCGGGTCCGGATCTCGGACTCGGGTCGGATCCGGGTCAGGCCAGATTAATTAATTAATTAATTAATTAATTAATTAATAATTTGGACTTAAAATCAGATAAATACCTGGACTTCGGACAACTTTCGGACTTCTAAAGGACATTTGGTCAAAACAAACTACTGGACTTCATTATTAAATTTGAGGACCGTTACGAGTTGGACCGGGACTGATGACCGTCCCTTTTGTGTAAAACCAGGCATTTACCCCGAGCACGGAGAAGACCAGAGTTGGCCAGCACGTCAGCAGCTAGGAGACGCAGCTGTTGGTTCTTCTAGAGGTAGGGATTACCTCGAACCCGCTTTATTTCGGATGTACTAGAATGCATATAGGGAAACCTAATAACCGGTAAAAGAACTAGTATGCATATAGGATGTGAATAACTAGCGTAGACGTATAAATTGTTAACATTTACGATTCTGTCTTGAGAAATTGTCGTGCTGGTAGAATCGGGCCATGTCGCGCTCGTAGGAATGTTTGCTGAATGTATCTGCTTATGTGCTCTGTGATGCTTGAACGGTTAATAAATAACGAACATGAAAACGAGTAGAATTGAACTTGCGATACTTGTTGATGACTTGAGTGGTTATTTTCATGTTGCTTTGATATGTTGTTTTGGGGGATATTGGGGACGAATACCGGTTAAGCCGGTGGGGTGGCTAGATTGAGAGTGGTGTCGGTAAGTAATGGTAAGTGCCTGATGGCCATGTAAGTTGTTGAAACGTGTTTGTTGGCTGTGATTGTGTTTGTGATTGTTGGGTGATACTTGTTTGAGTTGTGCCCTAGAGATGTGTTTGTACCTTCCGATGCGCGGCCGGTAAAGTGTGAGAGAAGTACTTCCGTAAGGTAAGTCGCACCTTCTGGCGCGCGATTGGTAAAGTGTGAGACTTGGGTGTACTGTGATTACACGATAAAGGTGGTTTCCCTACCTCCGACCGTGAGTCGGTAAAACATTGTGTCCCGCGAAGAGGTGGTTTCCCTACCTTTCGACTAGCACTCGGTAAAACGTTGTGTTGTGTGCCGCGAGGTTCCAGGCCGCGAAGAGGCGATTTCCCTGCCTTCCGTCGATCGGTAAAACGCTGTGTGTTGCGATAGGGTCGACCGCCCCTCCTGACTTTGTGTTAGGGGAAAGTTGTGTGCGGCTACGCCGGGTCGAGCGGGTTGCTCCCGAGACCGTGCATTGGTTACGAGTGTGTGTTTGAGAATGTCTCGCCTTTTATTGTTTGTGATTGTGCCTGTGAGTGTTGTTAACTATGTGCGGTGGAAATTGTGTATTGGTTGTTCCTTGGTGTGGCCTCAGGGTAGGCGTTAGTGTGGAGTTAATGCTGGTATAGTTGGACGTTGAGTGTCAGAGTTTAAAGAGGGGTGTTGGCTTTTAGTTGACTGGAGTATCGTTCTGTGTTCAAAACATTTATTATATTTTAAATTATGGAATTGCGTTTTGGTAAATTCGAGATAAGGAGGTTTTGATGGTTTTCCCTACTGAGCGTCAAGCTCACTCCCCTTACTGTGTTTTCTACAGGTGATAGCTATGCTCTAGACTGGAGGACATCGCGGAGCATGGGGCTAGCGAGAGTCCGGGAGTCGTGTTTTATTTTACGTATTAGAGACGTACGTTATATTTGAGATTTGTATTGACTCGTTTGACTTTATTACTGTTTGGTTATTGGAAGAACTTTGGATCCTTTCATCTATTAAAGTACTTTTACTTCTTTTTATTTAATTTCACTAAGTCACGTCTCGGGTCCGGTCAGTACTGGATTTGGGGCGTGACACAAACATCCATATAGTTGTTAGAATGTTCAATCATTAAGAAAAATTGTCTTTCATTTGAAAGAAAATTGCTTTTCTGAAAAACAAATTTGAATAGAGATCAAAATTAGGCATAATTAGTATTAAATTTTAATTTTAAGATTAGAAGTCTAGTATTTTTCACTTCATTAAGTTTGATCAAATAATAACATATCTTTAATTTTATGGGGTATTTTTCACGTGATGCCTTAAACAACTTCTTACTTATTTCACGAGGCATTTTCTGATCGGTGGCCTTAAGCGATTGCTTAACTCGCTTGAAGCTTAAGCCGGCCCTAATATCAAATATGAGATCGGATCCTTTTATCAAGGTGGTCCAATACACGTGCAATGGTTAAAAAGTAACCCTTTATTTTTCTACCATCAACACTTATCAAACTAAGTATGAAATTTTTAGTTTTTATGGTGACTTCTTTTTGGATTAAGTGTGAAATTTTATTAAGTATAAGTAATTGATAATAGAATGAAAACGATAAATGAAAGGGGCATAGATTTGGACATACCTAAAACGCTTAATTGGCCAGTTAATTTAAGAGACAACTTAAGGGATGGATACCTATTTCCATGGTGGTATGCATCTAGTACTTTTTACACTTTTCCTACCTCGACTCAGGTGGTCCTTCTTTGCATAATAAATATGTAGGCCCTCGATGAAGAACCTTGGAGAAGGTAAGGATGATACTAGATAGCTGAGGAGGTGCCCATAAAGAAGAGGAGGTTTGGGATCGGGTTGTACCAGATCACATTGGTACGAGACGTATCTCTTTAATAGTGTCCTACTATCCCATCAAGTATTCATCGGAACTAGCGAGATTGTGTAGCAGACCTCGTCAGGTTGTTGTGGCCAACAAGGGTTCATGTTTTTGATCCAGGACAATATAGTGTCGCCGTCGATTTTCCACCAGCTGTTGCCGACATTCTAGAGGAGACACAATCGTCCTTCATCGTTGACCAGGCCTGCAAATCCAACCGACTATCTTGGTCTCCTCGTGACTCATATCGGGAACTGAAAGAACCAAGCACGGAGAACCATAGTAATGGGAATCGGTCATCTCTTTTCGTCGGAGCCATTTCCGTCCTCCTAATGAAACTGACGGTCTGTAGAACGAGGGAAGAGATGTGGGATCAAGAAAAAGCCACCACAAGAAGTGATGGGGTAGCGGAGCGTCTTTGGTTTCTTGCCTCGGTCGTTCAAGTATGAAACCCGTAAGATAAGTTCCATAATATATAGAAGAGAAGGTGATGGTGGTAGTGTATTGACACTGGATGAACGGAATGAGACCCATAAAATTAGAACACCAACGACAACCACACAAAAACCTAAGAGAATGAGAGAGAGTCGTCACTTAATTTTCATATTTACGAGTATATTGACTTAAATTTTAATAATCAGATTGAATGGGTACCAAATTGTTTTGAGTTTTGACAGTTATGATAATGACAAGGCCTAATAAAGCAAATCATGCCTTCTACTGTTACAATATTTCTTATTTGTTTTATCAGTTTTTTTATCATAAAAATATAATTATACTCCAAAATGGTTTACGAAGCCTCTCTGTAAGAACCACTCCCGGTCAACGCCAATCAAACCTGCGAAAAACAGGAAAATTTAAAACTTTGGACAGACACCTAAATGAACCTAAATTTGACCCCGAGGGTCATATCGGACTCGAGTTCACCCCGATATCGACCAAAGTGAGTTCTGGGGGACTCGGGTCAACTTGCTGACCAATTTGGGAAATGTTGACTTTTTGTTGAAAAAGTCAACCGAGCGACGTTTTGGTTCGTTCGAGGCTCGTTTTGGATCCAAAAAGCTTAGCCGTCGTCACAGCGATCTTAGTTGAGCCGTTTCCTTGTAGCCCGTGAAGTTTCGTAATTTCTTGTAAAATGTGCCCGTTCGGGGACCAAGACATCCGATTGAAAAAATATCTATTATAGAGTTTGACTCCAAAATTGAAGTCCAACAGTTTTGATTTTTGGGCCTATGATCAAATTCCATCTCTTAAGGTTTAGGCCCACTTATGATATAAAGCCTTTTAGTTTATCTTGCATTGGGTACAATTAGTTGAAACATTAGGGTTCCCATTGATGAAGCCGCAGCTTGTCATGTACAAGAGGGAGAGGCCTCTTGGTCAGCAGAGCTCTCTGCTCTATTTTCGTTCTTTTGGTAATTGATCACAGAATGATCAATTAATGGGTGAGGATCTGACCTGTGTGGACAAAAATAAACAAAGAGGACTTGACAGAGGCGTGTGGGCTGACATGAGGTCATCTTAAGGTGTGATCCAAACTCCTTTTTCTTGATTGATCTCACAGGATCATTTTTGCCCTTATAGTTTCACGGTAGCAAAGCAATATGTTGCTTTAAGAGCATTTAATACTTTTTTGATTTCTTGGAATAAACCTATCATACATTAAGTTGCTTCAGTAGCGGGTTGACTTGGTGGGACTGTGTAAAAGAGAGTGCAAACATCAAAATTAGTCTTGATTGTTGTTGATGTTCTCGGAGTTTATCAGTATTAAAAGTTTGGATATGTTTTTTTTTTGTAGATTACCGATTTTTGTTGAGGAATAGAGAAATAGAATTTGTACTTCGTTAGAATTAGGAAATTGTAGTTTGGAAACTTTAATTATGGTTTTAGAACGCTCGGAAGTCGGAAATGGATTCCGTCGATTGCGTTGGAACCCTTGAATTATTCTAAGATAGTAGAAACAAAAACGGGAATTTTCGGAGCCCCGGAAGGACGTTTCCCAATCCCGGGCATATTCGTCGGGTCGGGCGAAACGGGCCTTTCCGGGTCCATTATCGACAATGTCGAGTAATTGGGAAGTTTGGGAGTGATCGACATTGTCGGGGTTACTTGTGGGCGTCAAGTTTATTAAATTCCAGTTTATGCCTGCAAGCTTAAAAGCGTTTAAAATTGTGTTCTTTTTAGATCGTATCGCTAACAGAGGAAAGGGAAAGCTACCGAGATCACGCCGGAGCTAAATTGTGCGCTTTTGGAGAAAACATACGAGGTAGGGAAAAGTAGCCGGATCTCGGTCCTGACTAGGGAAAGTTAACAGTAGAATTGCATGTGACACTTGGGTGTCGTGGGTTAAGTAGGTTATCGAATATTAGAAATGCATGTGACACTTGGGGTGTCGTGGGTTAAGTAGGTTATCGAAGTTGGGAAATGCATGTGACACTTAGTAGTGTCGTAGGAGCAGAGAACTTATCGATGTTAGAATTACTGGAGGCATATGACCATGCCCGGAGGTTGATTGTGAACTTATCGATATTAGGAGTACTGGAAGCATATGACCATGCCCGGAGGTTGATTGTGAAACTGTTGATATTAGGACTGTTGGAGGCATTGGTTATGCCGGAAGTTGATTGTGTATTTTTGTGTCTTGGGTGGCCATGAGAGCCCGTACTTTACTGTTGTGTCTTAGGTGGCCATGAGAGGTTGTACTTTACTGTTGTGTCTTGGGTGGCCATGAGAGCCCGTGTTTTACTGTTGGTGTGTCTTGGGAGGCCATGAGTGCATGTGGGGTTGTGGAGCCCGTGAGTTACTGTTGGTATGTCTTGGGAGGCCGTGAGTGCCTGTGGGGTTGTTGAGCCTGTGAGTTACTGTTGGTATGTCCTGGGAGGCCGTGAGTGCCCGTGGAGTTGTTGAGCCCGTGAGTTATGGTTGGTGTGTCTTGGGAGGCCGTGAGTGCCCGTGGGGTTGTTGAGCCCGTGAGTTATGGTTGGTGTGTCTTGGGAGGCCGTGAGTGCCTGTGGGGTTGTTGAGCCCGTGAGTTATGGTTGTGTGTCTTGGGAGGCCGTGAGTGCCCGTGGGGTTGTTGAGTCCGTGTTTTACTGTTGGTGTCTTGGGTGGCCATGAGTGCCTGTGAAGTGTTGAACCTGTGTTGTTGTTGTTTGTTGAACTTTGCTTGTGATTGTGATTGTGTTTGCCCGAGGTTAGTGACCCAACTGTGTGTCGGGAAGTGGTGTGGAATTTGGCTGGCCTGACCGAGTTCGAGTCTCGGGAGGTTGCGAGCATCCTTTGGTTGGCCTGACCGAGTTCGAGTCTCGGGAGGTTGCGAACGTTCTTTGGCTAGCCTGACCGAGTTCGAGTCTCGGAAGGTTGTGAGCATTTGTAGGCGATGAGAGGGCAGCTCCCCTTCCGACTAGCTATCGGAAAAGCAGCGCTGTATATATCGCCAACAAGTCGACCGCCTGGAGCCTGACATGGATCGGCAAAGCGCGTGGGGCAGGCTCGAGCCCAGCCGGTTAGCAACCGGCACTGAGCAGCTGACAAGAGTGCGATCCTTTGTGATCTTGTTTGGTCTGCGATCCTTTGTGATCTTGGGTGTTGCGTGGTGGTCTATCGTGTCTTTGGAGGAGGTCGGCAATCGTTGTGTCGGGTCTACTTTACGTGTCCGGTGTTGAGTCGGCTGAGGGAAGTATCAGTGTGTGGGTATCGGTCGGGTTACTTGAGTTTGGGGATAGTGATCCCCGGTGTTGAGTTGGTTGTTGGTGTTACCGGCATTATTTGCTAATTATGTCGTAGTCAGTCTGTTATCCGTGGTGGTGAGCGAACGCTCACCCCTAGCTTCTTTGCCTACAAGTACAGGTCGCAGGTTGGACCAGGTGAGCTTCCGAATCTTGAAGAGCTAGGAGCGGGATTCTGGGTTTATTTCGAGTCTAGCGACGGATACCATGCTTCGTCCACTTGTTGGGACGTATTTTTGAGTTGTAAATATTATTATTTTTGTTGAACAAATGGTGGTTTTTAAGTGATTTATGAAAAATGTTTCAAAGTATTTTACTATTTTAAATGTCCGCGTCCCGAGTTCGGTTTACTGAAATTGGGGCGTGACAACTCTCCTTTGTGAAGTGCGAAACCTAATCCCAAGAGTTGTGGAGCCTCTACCAATGACTCCCGTGGCTTCGACCATGGGAGGTTTTGGTGGGCCTTTGTCTTAAGTCGTTCGTGGATTTCTTTTTTCCGTGACGTCCTCTTCCTCCTCCCTTTTTCTAGACGGAAGTTTCATGGTGGCTTGATCTCTGTTTCCCCTCGCTGGTTATAACGGGATGTGCTGGCGGCGCTACCTCCTTATGTCGACGGACAGCCACGCACACATCGGATCTGGCCGACTCTATTCTCGACGCTCCCTCCCTACCCGCGCCTTCTCAATGGTGGATCTCGTGGACTTCTTGAACTTGAGTTGTGTGGGTTCTGTCGACGAAGACGTGTTTTGCTCCATCCATCAGATATGTGCTTGTTCGGACTGACTAATTCTGAGCCCGACTCACCCTCGTCGACCTTCTCGGACAGCGGGGGTACGGTCGTGTGGTTCAAGGAGATGGAGTTTGGGAGGCTCGGGTCATGGTTTTGTTCTTCCCGCCCAGCTCGTTTGCTACCTCGTCGGACTCCCGTTCCCCGGACTCTAGATCGGTTCCTATCGCGGCTAACAGTGGCCAAGAAATCAATTTATGGGCTACCCGGTTGGGTGACGTCATGTTCTGGGCTGCCCTTCTAGGTGAAGTCGTTATTTGGGCTGCCCTTATGGGTGAAGTCATCATAGGGTTTTGATCTGCTGATGTTCCCCAAAAGCCAGAGCAAGTGGATTCGACGAGCTGTATCGATTCATACACTCCCGGAGCGTGAAATACAGCTCAAGCGAAGAGGTCTTCAGATGCTCCCTTTTTCCGGTGATTGTCAGGTCTGAATGGTTTGGTATCCAAGGGGTGGGACGATAAGACGAGACTTGGGGCGGTCGATGTTGGGACGTCTCGGGAAAGCTATGGGAGCAACGCATATTTCGTGCTTTTTATATTTTCAGTTCTATTGTCTTACTGTTTTTAGTTTGAAGCACTTAGGTTGGACTTTTTATTTTCTGTATTGTACTTTTGAAATGCTGGTAAGAGCATCTCTTGAGTTTGTGTCTACAAACCAAAATAAACTATTTCTACGGGTCCATAGGGGCTGGTCAGGCTACTATCGGGTCGGACAATATCCTAGAACCCAGGGCTTTTACACCCTACATTGTATTATTTACTTTTCTCAGTAATGCATATCCCCACTTTACTCGTTTCAAAAAAAAAGAATTCCAAAATGATGAAAAAAATAAACATTTTTGAATTTTTTTGAAATATAGTTTCTCTTTTTTATTTATATCAGTTTTCTTTTACCATCCGGAATGTTGGTTTTGGGCCCGTAGCCTAAAGACAAGAAGAACCCACTCTATAAAGCTCTATCATGTGGCCCACAAAAGCTGACACATTGTGAACGATCACTATTTGTAGTGAATTAAATGGGCCCACCATATCCGTGGATCAATGTGTGACTCCAAGGGCTATCCTACAAACATGTGGGGGCAAACTCATCCACAGTTGCCACACAATTGAAAGTAGGGGTGTTTAAATTATCCGCAACCGGTCTACAAATTTGGTCAATCTCTGAAATGTACGACACTCACCTGTACTTAACGGATCTGATCTTAGATAGCCCTTGTTTTGATCTGCATCCTTAGACCACGTACAACGTGGGGGCAGGAAGGGGCACCCGGAGCACGCACCTAGGAGTTCGAGGTCCAGGGTTCGGGGTTTGCACGTTGTAGCGTGTTTGAACCACGGATCCCGGAGCTCGCACCCGTGGAGCACGAAGTCAAGTGCGGCATGTGATCCCGAAATGAGAATCGTGGGTGCGGGGGGCGGTCTCGGCCAATCGGGCCACAACACGTAGCGTCCTTTTGGGAAAAAAATTATTGTTGCCTTCCAACGGTCAGTAACGGGTATGTGTATATATAAATCAAAATAAATACAAAATCAATTCAAAAAAATAATTTTTCCCCACCTATAAATACCCCGCACCCCATTCCACAACACCTCTCTCAAAATTTTCTCTACATTTTCTCTCCAATTGTCATAATGTCCGACGACGTAGCTCAAGCAATGGAGCTTGACGAAGCCAAACGTCTCAAGGCCCTAGCCGAAATTCGTGCTTGGAAGGAAGGAGTTCGGCGGAGGCACGAGAGAGCGATACAAATATCAATGCCACAGATCAACACAATGAGGCAAAGGCTCGAAAGAGGGGAATGTTCTCGACGAGATATTGACAGAGGGCGTGACAAAGCCCACGACCACCTGATGCAGGATTATTTCGTCGACCAGCCAACATACGGGCCCGAAATGTTTAAGCGTCGATTTCGTATGTCCCGGCCACTCTTTCAAAGGGTTATGGATGCGGTAGCGGCGCACGACCGTTTCTTCGTTCAGAAGCCATACGGTGTAGGACGCATGGGGTTATCAACGCACCAGAAATGCATCGCAGCTATAATAATGCTAGTGTACGGGTGCTCGGCTGATTCATTGGACAAAACGCTACTTATATGGGTAAGTACTATACTCGCATGTACTAGACGTTTTTGTAAGGTCGTTATCAAAGTTTTCATGGAGGTATACGAGCGGAAGCCAACACTGGATGACATGCAACGATTACTCGAATTGGGGTACAACTGAGGGTTCCTCGGTATGATTGGTAGTCTTGATTGCATGCATTGGGAGTGGAGGAACTGCTCAGTCGCATCGCAAGGAGCCCACGAATGAGGTGGAAGCGGGGATCCAACTGTTATGTTGGAAGCGGTGGCGTCCCGTGATTTGTGGACTTGGCATGTGTTTTTTGGGATGTTTGGCTCGAACAATGACATCAACGTCCTCCACGCCGACCACTTATTCGATGACGCTTTTCATGGCTGTGACCTCGTCGTGGAGTACGAGCTCAACGGGCATCGATATGACCGCCCGTATTATTTAGTTGACGGTATTTGCCCCACATGGAGTCGGTTCGTGAAGTCGATTCGCCATCCCTATTCTCGCAAACAGACGTTGTTTGTCAAATGCCAAGAAGTTGCTCGGAAAGATATTGAACGAGCTTTTGGAGTCCTTCAAGCACATCGGCACATAATCTCAAGGCCCGCTCGTGTTTGGAAAAAGTCGAATTTGGCTGACATGATGCATATTTTTATCATTCTACACAATATGATTATGGAGGATGAACGCGATAGGTACGAAGCAGGGGATGACGAATTGTATTTCGAACCCCTCCGGATATACCAAATTGGACGCCACTTCAACGATGGCATCAAGGAGGGCTCTTGCCATACCAAGATGAGTTGCGTGCCCGAATCAACGTCACGAATGATGTGACCCATCGACAACTCCAACGTGACATTATGGAGCACATATGGAGTCGGTTTGGATCAACTTACTGTGGCTCGGACCACGACTCAGATTCAGACGAGTGAGATGCTTCCTAAATAAATTAGTATTACCAAAAGCATTGTAGTTTGTTTTATTTGATAATTAATGAAATTTCAAGTTTATTAATTAGTTTCGCATTTTAGTTCATTAATTTATTTGTTAATTAATTTTATTTATTATTTAGTTGATTAAATATGAATTTACAAAATTCAGAAAAATCATAATGAATTATCAGTCACCACTTTGCAAACCATGATCATCATAGCTGCCCCTTGATAAAATGGTGTGGAGTTATATTTGATATAATAAACATATCTCTTTTATTTAATTCAAATACTCACAAAGGAAAATAATATTTTTATTTAATTGTTATAAATTATAGTAATTTAATAGACAAATAAAAAGGTCAAATATATCAAATAATTAGGGCTTGGACGAACACCCTTATAGTCCAATAGGAGTATTCGTCCAACCCAATTAAATTGGATATATTTTCAGCACTTTATTTAATTAAGAGGATGAGAAGAAAACCCTAAATTTTACAAGGTCTAGAATAAGAAAGGCTAGTTGGACTAAGTTAAGGTTTCCTAATCCTATTTCGACTGGACTTAAAGTAAGACCAACACCTATAAATAAAAGGCTACCTTGGCCGAAAATCATAAGCATCACTGCTCTGATTTTCGGCCACCACATAGTGAGTTGAAAGTTCTTCGTTCAAGGCTACTAACGTGCTCAGTTGTGGATCTATCTTTCTCATGTGGATACCGTTAGAGGGCGAACACTTGGGCGCCTATACCGACACTTCTAAAGGTCCCTGTCTCGAACCAGTTGATTGGAAGTGCTCTTCATTGAGGTAATCTCCGTTAAATTATCACATAGATTAGGAATTACATGGATGTGTGATCTAAGTTATTTCGACTATAACCGATAAAAGTTTAGGAAAATTTTATTTTTCAATGTGTTAACGTAAAATATCCTATAATCCAACAGGTCCATGATGGGTGGAGGTGGTGGAAAAAAAGGGTAAGACACCACGGATGGCCCCCAAGTGATGCTTATCCTGCCCAATTGTGGGTTAGGCATAACGTCAGGCATTATGCTCGACAGTCTCTCCCAAACCAAACCATAATATGTTTCTATCACATAGTGTTGATTCCATATAGGCTTTTGTATCCAAGGATACGCTAAGGTCTTAGGAGCTTGTGGCCTCACCGGGCATAACCCCGGTGGAAAGTTAGGTCAGGGCCAGAGCGGTTGATGTGGTTTCAGGATACGAGGGGTCTTTAGATTGTCCAATCTATGCTGAAGTGATGACTTAGGGTCGTATTCTTCTCAACCACAAGGATATATCATATCGGGGTGTCCCTGGAGTGACAATCGGACATTCATGGGTCGCGTATCCCAAGCGACCGTAGTTGAAGCAGAATAGGGGAATGGTTCGTATTATAGGCTGATGCGGATCGTTTGAGGGAATTCCCGAAACTTTAGAACCATAGGTCGTTAGAGAGGACAATCCAGGTGCATCCAGAACCAAACCCGAAGCTCCCCCCCCCCCCCCCCAAAGTCCCTGCCGATCACTAATGACCTTCAAGAAGTCGTCGAGGGTGTTCCTCACAAGGGTCCACATAGCCTTCGGCAGGATATCTTGAGCTTGAGCCCTTGTATGCGGTCAAAACAAGGTGTCGTCGCAACCCCTTGCGCGACATGCTAGTGAAGATAAGGGGTGTTAGTGTCACGCCCCAAATCCGGTTTTGACCGAATTCGAGACGTGAGCTAAAACAATAATGATTTTCGTCGAAAATAAAACCAACAAGCCTCGATTCACAATTTTCTAAACTTTAAACAATGTCGCAAGTCGTAGCTCAATAAAACAATAGTAAAATAGTTCAACAGTTAACAGTACGTCGCTAGACATTAGTTAAGCCCTCGCTAGCTCCCAAGCTCCGAGAGTCCTGCTAGTACAGATCCCGCTCAACACCTGAAACACAACAAAGTAAGGGGGTGAGCTTACGCTCAGTAGGAAAAGTAGTTAAGGTTCTAAACCACAGTTCATCACCACGGGTAACCGTCCAATTAGGGCATACTCGTAACGCACCACTATTCGAAACAAATAAACCATTACTCTCATACAACACTTGGCCCTCACTCAGACACAACCCGCACAACAACTCACAACAAACCGAACTCAAAACCACTTTCCACAACCAGCTCTTGACACCCATCACCTAACAATTCTCTATGAACAACACCTACGATTATCTCACAACCGACCACGCGTGCGAACTCGCACTGCAACACAGAAATTAGGTATAACCATCTCAAGTCACCACACGCTCTCACAAGACCCAAGTCACACTTAATCCAAGGCACAAGCCAGACTGCCCGCACGGCACACACAGTAGACAGCGCCCAAAGCCCAACCACACGCACAACGCACACACAGACCAACCCAGAGAAAAAGGCACACAGCAGAACACACATAGAGTCCATAGGACGGCACACAGCAAATAACGGGGAAGGGTCCGGACGAAACGCACACAAATGTCGTAAATTGCGGAAGTCAACTCCATCGATTTGCACACAGCTGATTATATAGCACTGAAACACACAGCGTCAGTCACGACATCTTCCTCCTCACACAGATGAAGGGCTCTACTCAACGTAAATATAAAACCGATTTGCACACAGCCGCTTATATCGCACTGGAACACACAGCGTCAGTCACGACATCTTACTCCTCACACAGATGAAGGGCGCTACTCTCATCTGTACCGAACTGGAACTCCATCGATTTGCACACAACTGATTATATCGCACTGGAACACACAACGTCAGTCACGATATCTTCCTCCTCACACAGATGAAGGGCTCTACTCAACGTAAATATAAAACTGGCACGCTCCTCGATCAATCCCATCCCGGATTATGAGTCATCTGAACACGCCATCCTTGGCCTCGATATGATTATCCATCCGGCTACGCCGTCTCTTAAACACACACAGGGTTTCGCACACAGCACATTCACCGATGGTCTCGGTATACCAGTCGGACCATCTTAGCATACACTCGGTCTATCACTCACCCGGTCATATCACAATCAAGGTTCACATTATCAAACATGGCACACTTGCCCACACAGTCACATCATGCAACACCGAGTAAAATCTCATTAGACTCCTAATCACACTCATAACCGTCACGTACTTACCATCACTTACCGACACCACAATCAGCGTGGTAACCCCACCGGCTTAACCGACATCAAATCCCCAACCATCCCACAGTTCAACATATCGAATGAACAGGAAAATAACCACACAGGTCATCAACATGCATCGCTAGTTCAATTCTACTCTTTTTCATGTTCGTTATTTATTATCCGTTCAACAACACAAGGCACACCAAGCAGATACACACAACAAACAACCCTACGACACGACATGACCCGAATCTACCAGCACGCAATTCCCCAGACAGAAAACGTAAATGCTCATAGTTCACACATCTACGCTAGTTGTTCACATCCTACATGTCAAACTATGATCTTTCCGGTTTTATTATTAAACCCTAATCATGCACGCTAGTAACTTTCCGTAAATAAAGCGGTATCCGCTACTTTCCCTACCTCAACCGAAGTACAACAGCTATGCCTCCTAGCTGCTGACATCCTGGCTTGCTACCTCCGGTCTCCTCTTCGTTCAAAGTCGGACTCTACTTTACACAGAAAGTCACAATTAAAACCGGTTTCACAAAACGTTCAACAGATTTGTTCACGATGCAAATTACTCGTCCTTTTTGTTAAAATCAAACCTCTTTTGTTTTAAAACTGATTTTAACCCCGTTTTAATTTAAATCAGATTTTATGTAAATTTCCTTTTGAAAAAATATTTTCTTTTAACATCTCTGTTCCAATTTCGTCTACACACGCCAAAATCACAGTTCTTTCGATAAATCAGATCTTAACCATTTTTAAATAAATCTGATTTTCGTTTTAACCCTTTTCGTTTCAATTCTTTTCAAAAACCTTTGATCTTGCTTCAAACAGTCCGGATCCAACGAAAGAAGCTCGGGACGAGGAACAAAAGGGAAAAGAAGGAAGAGAGGGGTTCGGGATTGAGTTCGGCCGACCACCGACGGAAATGCCGCCGGCGATCCGCGCCTCAAGAGCCGCTATTCTCACCGTGGGAACAACAGAACGACGGCGGGGAGGCGTTGGGCGCGGCGGAGCACTTCTCTCGCCTCAGATCTGAGCCGGCTCGGGTAGCTCGCCTCGTCTCAGGACGAGCACGGCGGAGCTCGGGCTAAACGCGGAAGAATAGGGGGAGAGAAATGGGCGGTTGCGGTGTTGGACGGAGGACGGGCTCGGGAGAGGGAGGTCGTGGCCGGAGAAGAAGAGGGTCGGAGATGGAGGTGGAGAGGAGAGACGGTCGGGATAGACGGTCGTGAGAGGTAGAGAGAGAAGGGGAAGTGGGTGGTGCGGTCTGCGAACGACGAAGGAGGGAGAGGGAATAGAGAGGGGGGCGTCTCGCGTGAAGGAGAAGAAGCAGAAGTGTGCTTCAGAACCCTAGCTTCGGGTTTAAGTACTTCGGGCCAGAGGAAAATTGGGCCTCAGACAAGCAGCGGGCCTCACGGCCCAGACGAGATTCACCTGGACTGGGGCGGGCCTGGCTTGGCTGGGTCGCTGGTCGGGTCTGGTCCAGCCCGGTCCAGCTCCTTTTACTCCTTTTTTTTGTTTCTTTTCTTTTTCGATCGCGTTTGCTCCAAAAAAAAATAACTCGCTTTCCAACCACGCCGTTCCATTCGAATAAAATTAATATTTTAATTAACTTTACCGAGGTGGTCTTCACAGTTAGGGTGAAACACCACGGCTCATCGCGTTGGACCCTTTTCTTAGCTTCCTAGGAGGCGAAGAAGAAAGCGGAGAGGTCATGTCCCCGCTTCTTAATCACGAGACCTTCAAAAATGGTTCCCTGGACCTTTGTAATGAATCGAAGTATTATCGTCCGGTTGAAAGGACGAACGGTGAGGAGGCGACCCGTTAATGTGTAGAGGCGGCAAACTAGAGAAACTTTGTCCGCCGGGTCGTGCAGGCCATCAATAACAACATCCTCGTCGGGATCAATCAAACGAAACGAGAAGCCTTTCAAAAGATCATCAAGTGAATATACTGACGGCAGTGGGACAGTGGCAGCGATCACTAGAGGTGGCGTCATCGATAAGGAGGCATAGTAAAGAGGAACGAGGGTTCTCCTCTTAATAGCTTATGGTTCCCGTATAGGTCTAACAACCTCGCCAGAAGAACGTGAAGATATCGTCAATAGTTTGAGCGACATTACATGAAGGAGATGCCCTAATCGACATCAGGAGGGGATTGCACGGGATAAACTCGAAAGCTCTCTAATTTTATTTTTTTACTTTACTTTACTGGGTGGGTTTATAATTTAAGGATAAGGAAAAGCAGATGACTGAAATTTGTTTTCTTATAATATTTTGTTCGTATTAAATATTAGTTGGGATGTGCATGTATTTATTAATTAGTTTAAACCTAACCATAAAATGAGTATGTACCCCATGCTACGATAAATGTGACACGCCCGTCCTATTTAATGCTACTGATCGGTCAATTTATAGCACAATCATACTTTCTAAAGGACATATTCGGTTTTTAGATTTGGTAGTTGGTATCTAATCAAACACTAAATCTTTAGAATCAATTAATTTAGTGTACTCAATAAAATAATTTGGCCCATCACCCTACTCCCCCTCTCTTCGACCCTAGCCGCCGCTCTTTTGTGATCTTCGTTTCTTGTCGGGGATGTCATGGTCTCCGGTCATGGACGTCGCCGGTAGGTCCTCTTGTTTCGTCGGCTCTGTTCTCTCCCCCCCCCCCCCCCCTCGTACCCCCGTTTCCTTTTCTCTCCTCTCAAGGCCAGGCCGGCGCCGAACTCTCGAGTTCTGGTGTCTGTGTCCGTCTCCGACTGATGTTGTTTTTGGTGCCAACGGACTCGCAAGGTGGGTCTGAGCAGCGGTGGTAGGCAGCTCTGGCGACTCGTCACGCTGCAGAACCGGCCTGAACAGTTACCTTTAGCGGGGATCTGGAGCTCGCGTTTTCTGGATTCCTCGAGTCAAGGTCATTTGTCAGACAATGGCGACTCTGATTCGGCTAGGTTTTTTCTTTCGTTTTTTACAGCCTTTTAATAACTGCACTTGGTGTAGATTGGGTGTGCACGGTTTGTGTGCACTAGTTGCACGTTTGGTGTGCACTAGTTGCACGTTTGGTGTGCACTTGTTGCACTGTTTGGTGTGCCCGTTTGTGGCACGGTTCGGTGTGCACGTTGGTGCACTTTTGACGTGCACGTGTTTGCACATTCTAGAGCGTCCTATGTACGTTCTAGTAGGGAGTTTCGGTAATATTATTTATAGGCTCGTTAGTTTAGAGTCTGTAATTTTATCGTTTGCTTGTGCGCTTTTCATCAGATTGTACGTATATCGCTGATTAATATATAAAATTGATGCATC
The DNA here is from genome assembly GCA_963921825.1 of Erodium maritimum. NCBI lineage: Eukaryota > Viridiplantae > Streptophyta > Magnoliopsida > Geraniales > Geraniaceae > Erodium > Erodium maritimum. Next base: position 67,526,397 of record OY997595.1, on the reverse strand, counting down.
CCGCTTTTCGTCAAAAATAAAATAAAATAATTTGTAGCTTTTCATACTTATAAAGTTGAGGAGTGTGACAAACAATTGTAAGTATAGGTTTGAAAGGGATTGTTAAAAGATCTAATCCAAAAATTTGAATGGATGGGAGGAAGCATTATTATGCTTATCAAATGTTCAATTTGTCTATATATTTAATGTGACACTTATATTTCAACACTTTATCTCACGTGTATGACTAGACATCTACACGTGGATCATCGTAGGAATGGACATCTACATATGGACTGTAGATAACATGGTGGAGGTGACAAACGGGTCGTGTACCGAACCAACTCTGATACCATGTAAATTTTTATTTAAAACGGGTCACTTATATCGGATCGGGCTTCCTCAACTAAAAGGTCAACCTTATTAGTTGGGTGTGACCCTAGCCTTTACAAGAAACTTTTTATTCTTATATTTTCCCGATGTGGGTTCAACTTTTTAACACTCCTCCTCACGTGCGGGCCTCGTACGTGGCACATTCGGGTATCGAGGAGAGCTTCATTAACACAGGCTCAAAGAAGCTCTGATATTATGTTAAAGTCTTATCCAACATAAAAGCTAAAGCTGATAGGTGGAGACATCAGGATGTATATCAAGTGTTCAATTCGTACATACACTTAATGTAGGACTTATACTTCAATATGGACAATCAGGTGTGAACCTCTCTTACAGTGTGAACCTGCGATCCTCAAATCTGGTTTGAGAAAATCGCGAACATGGTTTGAGAAAATAGCATCTTAGGTTGAGATTTTTTTTTGAGAAAGCAGTATTTTTATACTTTGAGAAAATATAGTTTGAGAAAATAGAGTTTCTAGTTTGAGAATTTTTATGTGTGAGAATATTCACCTCAAACCGAGAATGTTATTTCCTCAAACCGGATACACTAAACACGCGAGTTCGTAGGTTCACACCGTAACAACTGGTTCGCACTTGATTGCATTCCTAAGTTTGAGTTGAAAGTTCTCAGATCAAATCCAATAGTTTATATTGTATAATGCAGAGAAGGGAGTTGCCCATGGATGGTTCGTACATCAGTAATGAAGAAATCAGTAGGCTTCCCTATTAGAACATACCGCAATAAGCATACTTGCTTCGTCAAGAGTGTAAAAGAGAACGGGGAATGAGTTGTACAAAATTGTAGATATCAACTTGTGGTTGGGATCCAGAACCATTACACCAAGAGCTTGTGTGCGGATCGCTAACCACGAATCACGAAAACATGGTTCGTGGTTTGTGATTCGTGTTGAGGGTTCGCACGATTTACGTGCTCTTATTACCGCTCCAGGTTAGTCTACCAAAAAGATTGTGATTCCTCCAGTCAACGTTCTTGGATATACCTCCTTTATTGTGAATCCTCACTTAAGAGGAAGGATCACTGAATCTATTGCAGGCTTCGCCAAACTGATGGACACCTTTCATGAGAGCTTCAAGGAAGGTTTTCAAAAGTTGGACTATGTCATGGGTCAAGCTTATTGCAATGAACCCCCTTGCCCCATTAGCGTCGCCATAACCCTTATTGTTTTCTCCGCTTCTCCGATTATGTTGAGCTCTTGGGACCTCTCCAATTCTATTTATTGCTTTATTTTGCTCAGTTGACAGTTCTCTTCGTGCGTGAAAACGTGAGAAGAGAGAAGACGATTTACACTATTGGACATAAAAATAACTCGATTAGGTATCGTCACTCTTGAGCATAGAAAATGAAGTAGGATTTGGTGATGGTAAGTGAGTGTAATCATCATGCATAACTAAGTAGGTGCATGCAATATAGCAATGACCATTGCTTAGAACATGGATTTGCTATTTGGACACCAAAGCATAATCTTTGTCTTCCCGGCAAGTAAGCCGTCCCATTCATCCTTCCTTTTTGTTTTCTGAAAATGAAAGCTTCCTTGAATTTGTTATACAATTGCCACCAACAAAACATGCATCATTGACACAAAGAAAGAACCAATTTAATATTGATTGTTCTTTTTTATAGGCAATTTATAATCTAACCTTAAACTTAAAGCATCTCCAAGACGAGTGATAGGTCATAGGAGAACAAAGAAAGTACAAAAGATTGGTAAATAACAAGTATGAAGTAATAGGTGGATATGTGGTTGAAGAAGTATTTAATTATTATTTTAATCCGAGTACTTTTTAGGTTCTTTCAAATTTCAAGATTGAATATAACGGTTATGGAATTAGAAAAAATACTTTTGCACTCAATTGAATACTATGTAAATTATATCATTCCATTTCTCTCTTCAAGGGTGTGATAACCATAATACCTATGCCCCTTTGACATTCATAGTAGTTATTGGTGGTTCCCGTGGCTCCGGCCATGAGAATTGTCGGTGGGGTCTTCTTTATCAATCGTCCTTCTGTTGTTCTATATCGAAGTGTCCTCTTCATCCTCCTCTTTTTTCATACAACAGCTCTTTGGCGGCTCGACCCAGACCTCCCCTTGTAGGCCTAAGGCCTTCACCGGATAAGGCAATTTCTGATGCCGGCGCTCCCATCATTGATCGCATGACAACCAGACTCTTGTCGGGACCTGGACGGCCTTGCTGCCAACGCCCTCTACTCCGCCCGTTCCCACAAGCCTTCACATGTGCTTTTCTGCCCCTTCCGGAGTCCCACTGCCGTCGTGGATTTCTTCTTTCCGTCTGCCGCCAGATCGGGGTGTGATGATCATGGTCTGGGGTTACTGGTCGGACCTTTTCTCCTCCTCTATCGGGCTCCGACGTCAAGCCCTTCTTTCAACAGTCGTCTTTGCTCTCCGCCTGAGCATAGCCACTGCTACTTTTTACTGAGTCTAAGAGATCTTTCACTGAGTCTAAGAGATTATAGAGAGCCTCTAGGCTGCTCCAAAATCGATCCCCACAAATAATGGCTTCGATTGATCAAAGTTTGATTTTTGTAAAGCTTTACCAACTGAAAACCCACACGAATCATTTAGAGAAGGTCACAAAGCAATGCAGTCGGTGGACTTTGGACTCGGGGAGAGGGACGATAAAATGGGGTCCGTTTCCAGGGCACCCAAGGTCGGGTTACCCCGACTACTCGAGACATTGCGACAATGCAAGGACGCCCCACTACGGACACTACGAGGCTTAGAAGTGGCATCATAGGAGCCCTAGTATTGGTATTCCATTGAATTGATTGTTTCGTTTCTTCGTGTTTTTTAGTTTTCTGAGTTCTGTTTTTAGGTTTTGGGTCAGTTGTTGGTTTGAGTTATGTGTGTTTTTAGTTGTTTGGATTTGTTTATTTGAAAGTGTAGTACGAGGATTTCCTAAGTTTTTGTCTACGAACCAAAGTAGACTAGTTATGCGGGTCCACGAGAGTTAGATAACCCACGGGGGACTTGAATAATATTTTGGAACCCAAGACCTTTAGCCTTACCCTCGTATCCTTTTATCGGCATTAATGCATTCCTTAGTGTTTGTTTCAAAAAAAATACTATACAAATTTATTCTTTGAACTATAATTCATAATATTAAAATACCAACTCAACTAAAAACTTAAATAGGTAGTAATTTTTTTATTAAAATACCAACTCAACCAAAAACTTAAATAGGTAGTATTTTTTTATAAGCTCGAAATTTTATTAACAAGACCGAATCCAAGAAAGGAAACGGAATGCCCTGATTCAAGGAGAAGCAAGGTAGCAACCAAAATAACAAAAGGGTTTCAACACAAGGGGAACCAAAAGGCTTAACCTTTTCTTACAAAGAAACGGAAAAACAAGAAGCAAAAAACTAGAAAAAGAGAACCCCATCAAAACGTCAACGACGAATCGGCACGACCTTCTTCTTGGCAGCCAACTGCAGTCCATGCGTAGGGACCCTGAGACGACTCGACTATTTGAAGTTCTCCATTTTCTAACTTGCTCAACCTGTTTCCCAATGTCAACGGGGCGAACAACTCTATCCCGATCTCTAGAGATATTTGGCTTGCACGACAAATTGTAAAATTTCGTTAAATGTTTAGGGGAACGACTCTCCCGTTCTTGAAGAGAACGTCCTTCCACGGCGAGGCCGCCTTTTGAGATGGTTGAACTGTTGTTTCAGACTCAACTAACTGCAAAATCTGGGCTGACCAGACCCCTCTATAATATGAACTTGTGTATCAGCCCTAGGCCCATCTGCAGCAAGACAGACCTGTGGATCAGGCCCGTCTGCAGCACAATGGGTCTGGACAGACCCAACAGTATCAACGACTTCCTTCGTCACCACGCGATTGCGATCAACGTCTCTATCCCCTGAATCACGGACGTCATCTTCCCCAGAATTGCGGACGCTAGCTTCCCCAAATCCAGAGCAATCATCGTCACCGATTACGGATGAAACGCGATCACACACAATCTCACCACCGAGATCAGAGTCCTCCGGCGAATCTCCGACTCCGATCGACACCACAACAGAGTCCTTCTCCGAGTCCTTAGCTTATGAGAATCGGTGGACTAACAATAAAGGGTGGTTTTGTATGCTCTGTTTCAGAACACTGGAAACAGAGCATACCTTCGGATCGATGATTTCCGTCACCGGAGCAGCGGATGTTCGACGATGCCAGGCCGTGGCAACAAACAACACATACCCGTCAAGTTTATAACCATTCATGACCTCCACCGCCTTAGTTGATGCCTCTATTGAATCGAAACGTACAAAACTGAAGTATCGGTTACTTTGATTTGGACGTTTAGAGACCTTAACAGACACGATTGTACCAAATGGGATAAAAGCGTTGCGTGTCCAACCTTCCGACGCCTCGAAAGGTAAGCTGTGAACAAAGATCTCGTCTTTTCGTTCAACGAACTTACCAATCCTCCGAGGCCTGCGAAAACGATGAGCTATCGAATGGTTTTCTACAGCGAACTGCTGAGTCTCCGAAACAGTTCCGAGAACTAAACCTCGAGAAGCGCTTCCCTCAGCATCCACATCACCTGCGACCGGAGCCTTGACATCCACAACACCTACGACCGGAGCCTTGGCCTCCACATCACCTACAACCGAAGCCTTGGTAGCAGTAACAGATGGTGCATCAACAGCTTTCCCATCAAACGATCGCCCCTTTCTCCTCTTTCTTCGAATTGTACCACGAGCATGCTCAACTTTCTCTTTTATCGGAGCTTTCCGATTAACAGAAAATTGAGGCTTCTTTGAACGACCGGAGGTCTTCACCAAGCTTTCCGAGATTGCTAACACGAGATTCAACACCGTCACAATTGATCCTAGCGTCGTGGTTACCTCCGTTAGCAATCCATTGACCGAAGTTGTGGAGCTCCGACGACGTCGAGAAGTCGCGAGAGAGACTGTCATGGAGCAGTACTATCAGAGGGATTGAACCGAGTTTGTTGCTTGGGTTCTGACAGAAGCTTCAGTCCATTTTTCATGAGACTAGTCTATTCCTTCTCCATTAAATAGGTAGTTAAAGGCCTAATTATAAAATTATACACATTATTAGTATCTTCATCAAGATATTCTCACAAGTTCAACTATAATTGTATTTTGTATTTTGAATAGTATTCTCTTAGCTTTGTATCTTGTGTAGAACTTTATCATTCTCTATATATTTAGCGAAAGAAACAAATATTATTACTTCAAACGATAAGAATAGTAGGGGAGTATACCACCCTGTTATAGACAATACACAGTTCTACAACTATTTTTAAAGAATATCTGAGGTATAATCGGGTTATTGAATCCAAATAACGAATGCGAAAACACCTATAGGAAATAAGAACATAAAAGTAAAAGTAACAAATTTCGGCTCGTCTTGAGACCAACTATAATAGCCTGAATGCTCGTGGATCCACCTAAAGTGGTCACTAACTTGCGAGGTGGTGCCTGGTTCGGGGAGCGAGCGTAGGAACTGGTGGAGGAGAATGATCAACAACAGTCGATCGTGATGGGGGTGCCCTCAGTTGCCTCATTGGACCTGATGAGGCTACATATCAGACCCCGCCTGATGCGCTTGAATGTTTGGGCCAACAAAAGTCCCTCCCGCTATGGCCGTGTTCTTGCTCCTTGCGTGGAGGTTAACATGGAGAGAGAGATCACCACCGCAGCAGGAAGTCACGGATCGTCGCAAAGTATACCCCTCACCACATGCTGCCAGATCCTCTCCATGTCGAGAATTCAATAGCTGATATGGAACTCATTGCCTATGACTTCCTACCGTGTCCTCACATTGACCAGGAGACGATGAGCCGGAGAAAATTTCCTGGCACGGCTACAAGTGGAAACCCACCTCGAAAACCCTACTATAATAGGATGCCTCGCCAGTGATGCACCGACCCGCCCACTACCCCGACCGTCCTTACAAGATCACCCCAACAGTTCTGAACCCCCATGACGAGGAACACTCCCGGCCTGCTCATCAATGGATGCCTTTTTCAGGGCGAGGACACCACTCCACCCATTACCCCGACTGTCCCAATGGATGCTTTTTTCAGGGCGAGGACACCACTCCACCCACTACCCAGACCGTCACAATGGATGGAATCCATTGCTGATGTACTCCCACGCCTTGGGCGACTCGAAACATGGTGTCCAATGGATGGCTCCCTCAGATTGGACCGACCGAACCACACCACTAAAAGAGTACTCGTGGCAGTGGGGAACTTGTAATCAAGCAAGCCCTCATCGCTGTATGGGAACCCGAAGGGACAATAGACCCTAGGGCGAGGATCAGATACCACCTGCCTATCCCAACCGAGCCCGGAACTCCCATCTATCAGAATAGTACCTTGTGGAGATCGATCCACAACCAAGAGATAATGGTGGAAGATATCCCTGAAGTGACACAGAATGATCAAACTAATTAGGAAGTGCTAGGAGAACGCCTCATGATATTTAGTATTCGGGTCAAGGTAGACATGCGACCTACATTGGAACATTGAAATGACTCTAGTAGCAAGGGAGGACGCCATATTCATCGTCGTTTCTTGTTCTGAGAATAGGAAAAGGGAAATCAAGGCCGGATTGAAAGTCAACCATGAAGGACCTACAATCACAACCCCCCTAGGGAATTAGGAGGCCCCGGCCAGGTCAGAGAGGAAGGATATATTAATCCAGAGAGGGTGTTTGGTCTTGATGGGGTACAAGAAATATCCGCGAAACAGCCTCACTGATCATCATGACAACCGTAGGACTCAACAGGGTGTCATTGAAGAACCACACCCTGGACGCTATTGAACAGACCCCCCCTGTTCTCCAGACTCCTTCTTTCTTTGATTTATTATGTGGATGACTAAGACAAAACATGACAATTCAAATCGAGACGAGGAAAATCTCTTATATATGATTTATGGGATTAATGTTTGGGATATCAACCAAACTGTATCTAGCCATTTTTACCATTTTCCCTTGGTATATGATCTTACCTGTTTCAATTGTCTGTTATGCTAAAAAAAACATTTTTTTTTCACAATTCGATTGGATGAGGCTTCTCGCCTGTTCGGATGAGGCTAAAACTGTGGGTCCCATTAGGACCTCCAAATGGGTCCTACATTCACTTTCCGACCGCCCATTCTCACTGTGTTTATAAAATCAGCTACAAAGCACCTTTCTCTGGCAGCCATTAGAGCATCTCAAGCTCAGTTTTCACTCAAAAGCTCGTAACTCAACACTCTCTGTCTGCAACTCATTTTTTTCCTCCTTCTCTTTCTCCCTCCTGATGAGCACAACATAAAGTGCAGAACAAAAGGGCAAAAGGAGAAGAAAAAAAAAGGAAAAAGGTCACACCTTTGAGAGCCCAAGTAGAGGGTAATTTCATTTCTTTGCCCATGGCTTCCAAGCTTGGAGTCTGCAATGTGGTAGTGGTGGTGCTTCTGGTGCTGTGTTGTTCATGGATTGGCTCTGTCTCAGCTTCTGTATCTTATGACCACAAAGCCATCACCATTAATGGCCACAGAAGGATCCTCATTTCTGGGTCCATCCACTACCCCAGAAGCACCCCTGAGGTACTACCCCAAATGTGCTTCATGGGTCTCTCTAATTTATTTATTTTTTCCAAATGGGCATATCTAAAAATCATATTTTTATCTGTTTAGGTCTCATGGGTCTGGTTAAGTTTGGTTTTTGATTCATGGGTTTGGTGCAGATGTGGCCAGATCTTATTGAGAAGGCCAAAGAAGGAGGCTTGGATGTGATTCAGACCTATGTTTTCTGGAATGGGCATGAACCTTCTCCTGGCAAAGTAAGTGGAAGATGATAATTTTCAAATGATTTTACTCTTTTATTTTAGGAATAATTGCAAAATCTTATGGTGAACCATGCGCGTTTTATAAATTTTCCGTCTGTAAATCCGTTATCTTTAATAGAAATTGTCAAGCGACTTCAATTTTTGGAGCCCTTTACATTATTCGTATTTAACAATTTGGAATCCTTATGTATATACTTTTGCACGGTGTTCTAAAAATCCCGACCAGACCCTGCCTAGGCGCCATTTCTTTGTTGGTCGACCCAATTAAATCGATTAATCCCCCAAAGGCCCTAGCCGGCCGACTTACGCCTAACGAATTTTAGAACCTTGCTTTTGCATGGTTACTTTCGACTTTTTATGCAGAAAAAGAATTAACCCCGATAGTTGACTTGCGAAGGGAAAATAGTTGGGGGATGTTTTTTTGCAAAACTATAATAATAATGCAGCGATTGTATTTGCAAAATACGCATAGTTCACCTCAAGTTTTTGCAATTATCCTTTTATTTTATGTAATTAACTCTTTTCCTAAAAAAACGCATTTCAGTACTATTTCGAGGAAAGGTATGATCTGGTGAAGTTTATCAAGTTGGTGAAGCAAGCAGGGCTCTATGTTCATCTCAGGATTGGGCCTTATGTTTGTGCTGAGTGGAACTTTGGGTAATTGAAGAAAGCTTCGTTATTTTCGGAATTTACTATGAGGACTTTCATGTTTGTTTCCTAAGTATAGAAGTTTTAACCAAAATTATCCACTTTGTTTCAGAGGCTTCCCTGTTTGGCTCAAGTACATTCCTGGTATTGATTTCAGAACTGACAATGGACCTTTCAAGGTAAGCATGTTCTATCTCTTATATCTCTTTTTTTTTTCACTTTTGTCGAGTTTTTTTAACTGGTGAACTTATCCTTAATCTGCTACCATGCAGTATGAAATGGAAAAATTTACTAGAAAGATTGTGAATATGATGAAAGCAGAAAGGTTATTTGAGTCTCAAGGCGGTCCAATTATTATGTCCCAGGTATGCTATATACTGCTAATTAGTTATATTTAGACAATGTGAATATGGATATGGATATGAATAGAATTAGAATATTCAGAAGATCGGTTTTCTTTGTCTTTGTGGTAGATTGAGAATGAATATGGACCCTTGGAGTATGAACTTGGAGCTTCTGGTCGAGCATACAGCCAGTGGGCAGCTAAAATGGCTGTCGGTCTTGGTACCGGTGTCCCATGGGTCATGTGCAAGCAAGATGATGCCCCGGATCCTGTTGTAAGTGTGATCTGCACGTGTTTTCAGTATAGGGATAATTGCAAAAAAGTACCTGTACGACGATGTATTCATTTTTTTTGTAACGGTAGCCTTTTTCTTTGATGATTGCAAAAGGTACCTTGAACTTGTCTTTTTGTTGCAGCTTGTATGAAAATAATGATTTTACCCTTGCAATTTAGATTTAAAAATAAAAAATCTAAATTATCAAATCCCTTAACTTTCTTCCTCTTTGTACGGTACATAGAGTGTGAAAATTTGGATTTTTTGGTCTTCAATTATTATTTTTGAATTCAAGTTTTTAAGGGTAAAATCATCATTTTTATATAAAATGCAACAAAAAGACAATTTTAAGGTAGTTTTTTGCAATTATTAAAGAAGAGGGCTACAAGTTACAAAAAGTGAATACCTTAGGGTACTCTTTTGCAGTCACCCCTTCAATATATCTCGATATGTTCATGTCACAGTCTTTATGTATTGTTAATCTTTCTCGTGTTATGTTTCACCATCATTTGTGGGGCTCCTAACTAACAGTTTGTTGTCTACTTGTTTGGTCATGGCTGAAACGAATAATAATTACTCCTCATTGCACATGCCATCTTTTTTTCTCTTTAGAGTCGAATCTGTTACACTTTGTTTTTGTTCGATTTCGTATGATGAGCTCTGAGCTTTTGTAGTTACTGGTTTTCTAGAACTTTTCAGCAATACGAATCATAAAAACTTATCATTTGTTACGTATAACAGATCAACGCGTGCAATGGTTTCTATTGTGATTACTTCTCTCCAAACAAGAATTATAAACCCAAGATGTGGACCGAAGCCTGGACTGGCTGGTAATTTTGCACGCCTTTTACGAACTGTTTCATGTAGAATTCGATTTAGGGTATGTCTTGGCTCACTTTTCGATTCTTGCACATGAAGGTTCACCAAGTTTGGAGGTCCGGTTCCATACAGACCTGCTGAAGACTTGGCCTTTTCAGTTGCTAGGTTCATACAGAAAGGAGGCTCATTCGTCAACTATTACATGGTAACTTTACCGTTCTCTGAACTTACCATGTGGTTCTAATTCTTGATTCAGTCTGAATCCAAATGGGCCACCTGCTTGGGTTAACGTAGGATAGAGTTAGACTAAGATTTACCGCTTTATTGCTGATAAAAAAAGGGATAGTTGCAAAAAGTTACCAGTTCAGAGTACTTCTTTGCAACTATCATAGAAGAGGGCTACTACTTGCAAAATGCCAATACCTCATAGTACTTCTTTGTAATCATCCCCCCAAAAATCTCAACTAAAGTTTCGGTTGTTCGTGTTTGTGCTTCCAGTATCACGGGGGTACAAATTTTGGCCGAACAGCCGGTGGCCCGTTCATTGCAACAAGCTATGATTATGATGCTCCTCTTGATGAGTACGGTAAGCTTAAAGAATTTGCCACCAATCAAATGAGTTTGAATGATCATTCTCTGAAAGCTAAAGAATTGTTCTTTTATTTTTCCCAGGACTATTGAGACAACCTAAATGGGGCCATTTGAAGGATCTGCATAGAGCAATTAAGCTGTGTGAACCAGCTTTAATATCTGGAGACCCGATTGTGACACGACTTGGAAACTATCAAGAAGTAATTTTTTTCACCATTTATTGTAGGGATAATTGTCAAAAAGTACCCATCGGTGTTCACTCTTTGCAACTTGTATCCCTCTTCTTTGATAATTGCAAAAAAATACCCTGACTTGTTTTCTTGTTGCACTTTGTGTGAAAATAACAATTTTACCCGTACCTTTTAGATTTAAAAAATCCAATTTTTAATCTCTTATTCTTCTTCCTCTTTGTACCATATGATAAAGACTAAGAAATTTACAGGAATATGAAAGTTTAAGATTTTTTGCTTTTTAACTATTATTTTAAAATTTAAATATCCAAAGGTAAAATCATCATTTTGAAACAAATTTATACATAGTGCAAAAAAAGACGAATTCAGGGCATTTTGCAATTATCAAAGAAAGGGCCACTAGTTGCAAAAAATGAATATGTCAAGATGCGTTTTTGCAATCATCCCTTCACCGTAAGAATCATTTAGATTTAGATTTTATCTGTCCAATACATGGGTCTTATTTGCATACAATGCAGGCTCATGTGTTCAAATCTAAATCTGGAGCATGTGCCGCGTTCCTTGCAAATTACAACCCAAGATCATTTGCAAAGGTGTCTTTTGCGAATATGCATTACAATTTGCCTCCTTGGTCCGTCAGCATCCTTCCCGACTGCAAGAATACGGTCTTTAACACTGCGAGGGTGAGAATTAAAGGGCTTTTGATCGAGAATCATCAGAGTTTTATAGAAAGATTTGACATTTTTTTATCGAATTGGCCACGCAGATCGGTGCACAAAGTGCGCAGATGAAGATGACTCCAGTTTCTGTCCACGGAGGATTGTCTTGGCAAGCGTATAACGAAGAGACAGCTTCTTATGATGACAATTCCTTCACCGCAGTCGGGTTGTTGGAGCAGATAAATACAACAAGGGACGCCTCGGACTACTTGTGGTACATGACAGAGTGAGTATACTGAACATATTTTCATCTTCTTGTGTCGTATATGGATAAATATAAAGGATAATTGCAGAAAGCTATTCAAAATTTTGAAAGTGAAAAAGTCTAAAATGTCCTCCTCTATTCATTAAATTCGATGAATATGAAGGGATAGTTATGTGAATAACACGGGGATAATTGCAAAAAAGACCCTGAGGTATTCATTTTTTGCAATTTGAAGCCCTCTTTTTTGGTAATGGTAAAAAAGTGTCTTGAACTTGTATTTTTGTTGCACTCCGTATCAAAATATGACGATTATACCCTCAAAATTAATTTTTTTTATAAATAATAAGTAAAATAAATTAAAAAAAAGTCCAAAATTTCATATCCCTTAATTTTTATCATATTTTGTACTGAAGAGCAAGAAATTTAAGGGATGTGAAATTTTGGACTTTTTTGTTTTTACTTTACAGTTTTTAAAACTTAAAATTTCGAGGGTAAAATCGTTGTTTTGAAACAAATTTATACAAAATGACAAGTTCAAGGCATTTTTTTTTTGCAATTGCCAATTATCACAGAAAAGGGTTACAAGTTGCAAAAAGTGAATACCTCATGTTCCTTTTTTGCAATTATTCCTAGTTTATATGCAATTATTCCTAAATAGTCTTTCCCATGGTTTTGTTGGCTATATGGTTCTCTCATTTTGAACGCTTGTTCTTTCTTCGCCCAGCGTTAAGATATCACCCAGTGAGGCCTTCTTGAGGACGGGAAAGTACCCTTATCTTCACGTGGCCTCAGCTGGCCATGCTTTGCATGTTTTCATCAATGGTCAACTAGCGGGAACTGCGTATGGAAGTTTGGAATTCCCAAAGTTAACATTTAACGAACCCGTGAAGTTGAGAGCCGGTATCAACAAAATCTCGATTCTTAGTATTGCCGTTGGCCTCCCGGTTTGTGCTCTCCAAAACATGCATACCTTACCTGATATCCGTTTATTTCATACTATCTTATCTTTTTCTTCCCTATGATTGATCAGAATGTCGGTCCACATTTTGAGAGATGGAACGCTGGTGTTCTTGGCCCCGTTACACTGAACGGCCTCAATGAGGGAAGGAGAGATTTGTCGTGGCAGAAATGGTCTTACAAGGTTTGTTCCCAAACTTTGACGGTGTTGTTGTCACGCCATGTTGGATGCTCATTTCGTTGCTTGTTCCTCGTTAGGTTGGTCTCGAGGGCGAGGCATTGAGTCTTCACTCACTCACCGGGAGCTCCTCCGTTGAATGGGTACAAGGATCATTGGTTGCACATAGGCAAGCACTGACGTGGTACAAAGTAAGTCTCTTAAACCTCATCATAATTAACTTTGTTCCTTTCACTTGAAGTTATAACTGGAGTTATATTTAGGGGAAATGAGGGAAATGACAGTACCTTGAACTATGTACGTTTTATAAATCACGATTCACGACCATGAATTACTGTTTTGTTACACCACAATAAAAATATCAGAAAATTCAGGGTAGTGATTCATAAAGTTCAGGTAGTAAAGTGTTACACTTATGATTCAGAATAGTGATTTGTAAAACGTGTGTAGTTCAGGGTAGGGAATTGTCCTTTTCCTCTAAATTTACCGCATACAAATTTATCGAAACACAATTGTCTATAGGCTTAGATTCTAAAGCTGACGTCTTTCCAATTCTAGACTGTTTTCAGTGCTCCGGCCGGAGATAGACCTTTGGCGCTAGACATGGGGAGCATGGGAAAAGGTCAAATTTGGATAAATGGACGAGCAGTCGGGCGCTACTGGCCCGCATACAAAGCGTCCGGGAATTGTGCCGCTTGCAACTACGCCGGATCATTCAATGAGAAAAAATGCCTGAGCCATTGCGGCGAGCCTTCTCAAAGATGGTAAGAACAAAACTCTGATGCTCTGCGACTATCTGTTAGAATATAAAATCATAGTCTGATACAATTTTTATGACAGGTACCACGTCCCTCGTTCTTGGCTAAACCCGACGGGAAACCTGTTGGTTATATTCGAAGAATGGGGCGGTGACCCTAACGGTATTTCTTTGGTCAGAAGAGACATTGGTAGTGTATGTGCTGATATCTATGAATGGCAGCCAAACCTCATGAACTATGAGATGCAAGCGTCAGGCAAAGTGAACAAGCCTTTGAGGCCTAAAGCCCATTTGTGGTGCGCCCCCGGGCAGAAGATCTCCTCGATCAAGTTCGCTAGTTTTGGAACTCCGGAAGGAGCTTGTGGAAGCTTCCGGGAGGGCGGCTGTCACGCCCACAAATCCTACGATGCTTTTGAAAAGGTACATTCAGATTCTTGCATAAGCCGTCTTGTGTAAACTTCGGTTATGGTTGGGCAGGACATATAGGAATATGGGTTAGTTCGGTTCCTTAGAACCGGAAATTGAGCCTAGGACATCCGGTTCTTCGGTTTTTAACCGCTTTTGTCCGGTTCAATGGAAAATACACCGGTTTCGATTAATTGTCGTTTAACCGACCAGTTCAAGCCTTTAGAACTAGGACGTCCGATTCTTCGGTTTTGGTGTCGGTTTTTAACCGGCTTTGTCCGGTTCAATGGAAAATTCACTGGTTTCAATTAATGTTAGTTAATCAATCGGTTCAAGTCTTCATAACTAGGCCCCGAACCAAGGACATTCGGTTCTTCGGTTTTGGTGTCGGTTTTTAACCGGTTCTGTCCTGTCCGATAAAAAATTCGGGTTTTGCTCACTCATACCATTGATATAATGTTCAATCTTTGCAGGCTTGCATCGGTCAGAACGCGTGCGCAGTGACAGTAGCACCCGAGATCTTCGGTGGGGATCCGTGCCCAAACGTCATGAAGAAACTCTCCGTTGAGGCTATATGCAGTTGATCCTCGCCCAAGATCGAGTCTTTAAGATTTCAAGTCTTTCGATACATTCAAGTCTTTCGATACATCTATATCGGTAAATTAAATCCGTGATCTAAGTCTATACACATCTTAGATTCACCATGTCATTTGTTCTTGGCTTATCCTTGGGTGAAGTTGTACAAAATATGCAACACACCACATGGTTTCAAGCCCACATAGAAGAGAGTTGAAACAACGATGAGGCTCTGGTGGGAGCACATTGAGACGAATGTATTCGAGTCCATGTGCAAGTGTTTTGCCTCAGTATTTGTTTCATACCTTATCTATGTAACTTTTGTTTGAAATGTTAAAATATAACTATAATTGGGCCTTCAACTATCAGCTTGAGCTTTTAGTTGAGTTGATTCTCTAATATGGTATCAGAGCTTGTTACCTCACGACTCGCTTGTCCGTGAGGACGCGTGTTAAAATATAACTATAATTGAGCCTTCAACTATCAGTTTGAGCTTTTAGTTGAGTTGATCCTCTAATATGAAATATATTTGTGTCATTGCTTTGTTCTTGTCAAGGATTGAAAGTTTATTACATAAGGGTCACTGTTTTGTCATGAGACTGAGGTTTGCTATGATGTTTGGTTTGTCTAAAATAATCTGATGCACCTGTCAATCCGTCCAACTTGATACTCATTTAATATCCGTTCGCTTTAAACAGGAAGAATTGTAGATCGGATTTTATAAGCATGCCTCATTGTGAGTGGATTTTTGAAACGAGATTCGTGGACTACCTGCTCGTCTGCTTCTCTCTACAAGTCCTGTCATTTTAGATCATGACCAAGTCCAAATCAACAAATCTAGCTCACGAACCTTACCCAAGAAGCCAATTGCGAGTTTTAGTCTCACAACAAGCTCACCACTTCTCCTCTTTTATGTATTCTCTCTTGCAAAATCCTCCACAAACCCGAGCACAAAACTAAGTATTTCAAGTTGAGTAGATATTTAGACAATTGTACAAGAAACGGATTAAGAATCCGATTGTTGAAGTATAAACCCACATCGACTAAATATAAGAATAAAAGTTAGGACATACCCAACTACCAAGGTTCGTCTTTTAGTTGTAGAAGCCCGACCCGATATAAGTGACCCATTTAAAAACAAAAGTTACGTGGTATCAGAGCTAGTTCGACACACGACATGTTTGCCCAGTCCTACACGTGAGGAGTGACCACACCCAACTAACAAGTTTGAATTTTTTAGTTGTGGAAGTTCGACCAGATATAAGTGACCCGTCTAAGAAGCAATTCAGTTGCAAATCCGTGCGGGTCAAATATATAATTTTTTTATGAACGATTCGCGAATTCGAAAAACACATGTTCACATGTATACGAACGGGCGAAAACCTATCCTTATGGATCGGTCACCACCAATAAACACCCCTAGATGTGATTCTGAAATGGGTTTAGGATCAAAATCTGAAAAAAAAAACATCTTTTGAGAGTAGATTTGGGGAAATCTATGTTGTGTTTGTGATTTTATATGTGCAGTGTTTCAGAGAATGGTCTGTAGATCTGAACACAAGTAGGGCAGGTTCAGTTCATGCAACTTATGATCTGCAGAAGAACTTGAAGAGTTGACTATTATTACTATATATAGTTGTGTGTCCGTATCGTTGCTGCTCTATTACAGTTCTGTGTCAGTGACATTTTGAGGTTGGGTCTCATGAAGAAGATCACAGTACCTGTTTTGGATCCTATGTTGTGAACAAATCAATGGTACTAACCTCAAGTCAACATGATGACTACTTGTAATATTTAAATATCTATTTTTTTTATAATTTTAATCTATTTTGTCATAATATTTTTAATTCGTGAAGATGATTTTATCTTATCAACTATGATGACTACTTGTTTTGACTTTCATGGACCATCTAACACTTCTATATTTTATAAGGTCGCTAGTATTGTTAACATTGACCAATGATTTGGTGACATTAATAGTAGAAAAAAGTGGGTATATTTTAGATTGTACAAGCACTTTTATTGATATAGTTCGATATTATTTGTGTTAAGAGTCTGGTAGATGAGAAAGAAATGAAATCACGAAGTGAGAATGAGTATAAAAATACAAAGACACTGAAAGTTGGGATAATCCGAATAGAGGCAAAAATTCATTGAGCCCAAACTAAGGGGTTAAAACGGAGGATAATCACATAAATGAGCTATACTAGAGTTTTATAGGAGCCGTTAGCACGGACGACCGCTCCCTATAGACGGTGTCGTTATTTCCGACACAGGTTCGGTCTCCTTGTCCTGCCTCAATAGCGTTGATCTTCCCCCACCATGACCCCGAGCACTGCCCTCCACCTTGCATCTGGGGACCCATCCCCCTGGCTACTCGCTCTCCTTCATGGAAGTCCTACCCACCTTTGAACCTTAGTCGATTGGGTGTGTCCCCTCTGTCTCCGGATCCTCCCCCTCTAGACTTGTCCCAACCGACTCCTATGCCCCAGTACTAGCGTCGTGTGGTTCTTGGTTCCGAACTGATCCCTAATTCGAATTCGTTGCCTGAAACCCCTGACTTTCGAATCATGTCTTACAATTGTCAGGGAATGGGATCCAGGGCACATAAGCAACATCTTCGGCACTTGCTCCGAGACCATAAACCACATGTCATGTTTCTCTCGGAGACCCTCCTTTCGGTTTAGGGTTGTCGTATGCTAGTCTCGGATACACATAGGGGATTGGCTCTATTTTGGGTACCTGGTGTGTATATAGCTCAATGGTCAATCGATGGGCACTTTATCGATGCTGAATTCTCAACACCGGGTTATACGGATGCGCGCCTCACAGGGATTTATGGCGAACCACAGCGAGATCGACGACATCGGACATGGGATCTGTTACGTCGTCTTCATCACTCGACTCGCCCGGATTGGATTATTATTGGAGACCTCAATGGCATTCTGGATCCCATTGAAATGAAAAGCGGGGGAAGCTACCCTGACACATTGGTAGATGGTTTTCGCCAGGTTACCGAGGATTTGAACCTAGTTGATGTGTCTATGTCGGGTCACCAATACACGTTGTTTAGAGGTTGAATCATGATAGAAGGATTCAATCTGGCCTAGACGGGGCTCTGATACCTCGCTCATACTATTACTCCCCTATGGCACAAATCGTGGAGGTTATTCAGCAAATGGGTACCTCTCTTAACAATTGGGGACAATTCCATTTTCGGAAGAACCTTAATCATATTAAGTGGTGTCATAGGCGCATAGCAGAACTTAATGGCTGAGTTGATAAAGCGGGTGTTTGTAGAAGAAAGGCGAGTCAAATTCAGTACGAAAAAGCTTGAAGTAGTCAGGAGGAATTCTGGAAACAAAGCGCTGAGCACCATTGGCTTACAGATGGTGACAAGAATACTAAATTTTTCCAAGCAGTCTCCTCCTATAAACGTCGTATCAACCTCTTCTCAACTCAGATTCTTGAAATGGACGACTTCCCTATCCACTTTACCGCACGACTATCAGAATCTCAGAACTCATCACTCTTAGCCCCGGGAATTTCTAGTGAAATTTGGGAAGCAATGTTCTACGTGGGGCCGGATAAATCTCATGGACCGGATGGGCTTAATCCCCGTTTTTTTCCAATACTATTGGCCTTTTGTGGAAAATGAAGTGGTTCGTTTGGTTCAAGGTGTACTAAGGACAAGGTTGTTTGATCCGGCTCTAAATAATACATCTACCATTCTTATTCCAAAGAAACCGGACCTAGAACGAATTACAGACCTGCGACCCATTGCGCTTTACAACTTCATATTCTGGATTTTATCTAAGGTTCTTTCAAATAAACTTCGTATTCTTTTGTAGTCTGTGATGTATGAGACTCAAGTGGAATTTATTTCGGGCAGATGCATTAAAGATAATATCATAATATCATTTGAAGTTATCCACTTTTTGCGCGGGAAACGTTAGGGAGCTACTGGATTCATGGCCTTAAAACTCGATATGACTAAAGAATACGATAGGGTAGAATGGACTTATCTTCTGACAGTAATGTAGAAACTTGGCTTCTCGGTAGAATGGATCACCCTCATGACTTGTTGTATGAGTATTGTTCAATACTTCATATCCTCGGGGGGAAGCGAGAAACCTTGGTTCACCCCATCTAGAGGAATTCTCCAAGGTGGCCCACTTTCGTCGTATTTATTCTTGTTTTGAATGGAAGGCCTCTCCTAGTTATTGAATCAATCTCAAGCCGCGAGAGAATTTCACGGGGTTCGAATTGCCAAGGGAGCTCCAGAACTATGCCACATGTTTTTTTTTTGTAGATGACTGTTATATTTTCTATAGGGCGGATGCGACCGAAGCATACCACATCCGAAATATACTGGGTCTTTTTGGCACACTATCACGGCAAGTCCCGAATCTAGAAAAGTCCTCGATTTTTTCCAGCACTAACACCCTAGTAATTGTTAGAGAAGATTACTGCATGATCTTATCTATAGCTGAAACCTCTTCCACTTCTATGTATCTTGGTGTGCCTAATATGGTGGGCAGAAATCGGAATCGCGCCATGGCTTTCTTGGGAGATCGGGTCATCTCTAGGATCTGATCATGGGATGGGAAACTATTATCTCCTTTAGGACGAGAGGTCATGATTCAGTCAATTATGACTTCCTCACCTTTCTATGTCATGTCGGTATTTAGGGTCTCCCGACGAATCACTGATCGTATTCATGTGGCACTCACAAAATTTTGGTGGGGAGGGACATCAGTTCGACCAATTATTTGGTAAGACTGGGACAAACTAAGTATGCCAAAAGAGTGTGGATGGATGGCCTTTCGACACCTTAAGGATGTTAACACTGCCCTTCTCGAAAAAAAACATGAGGAATAGTTCATAGGCCTCAGTCATTGGTTGCCTGAATCCTTAAATCTAGATAGTTCCCGAACTCTATTTTCTCCAAGCGCAGATTGGGACCAACCCGAGATTTATCTGGGCCATCATCCATTCCTCTCAAGCCCTTATGCGATATGGCCTAAGGGTGGCTATTGGTGATAGGTGGGACACGTTAATTGTAGGAACCCCATGGTTAAATGGCAAGGAACCACGAGTTAAGACAATATTTGGGACCCTATAGGGAGCGACTGTCGCAGTATTAATGACTCCGGGAGCACGATGCTGGGATGCTCCCTTCATTAGGCGTCTATTTAACGCAGAGGATCAGATTAACATCCTTCAGATCTCCTTTTCCGATGTGAGAGCCGGGGATGAATGGTACTAGGCGATTGACAAGATGGGTTTTTACTCGACTAAAGCAGGGTATAGAGTTTTGGATGATATTAGACACTGAAACCGTCAATATGGAGACCCGGTTCAGTGGTCTTCTATCTATAGTATCCCAGTTCAACCCTAGCTCCGAATTTCCTCTAACGATGTCTTACAAACATCCTCCAGGTGGCATCTAACCTGCACCATATGTTTGTCCCCGTTTCTCCGGTGTGTGCCATTTGTGGACAATCCCAAGAGACGGTGGCCCTTCTATTTACCTCCTGCAGTTTTGCCAGGACATGTTGGTCTATCTTTGAGGGTGTTCAACCTATGAGGGATACTACTCCATTCGCAACTTAATGGGAGCAGATTACATCAAGCCATACTACAGGACGAGTAACAGATATTCTGAGCAACTTATGGGAGATCTGGAAGTCAAGGGCCTTCATCTGGAATGAGACCGCGTCGAATGCTATTGGGGTCATTGCTGCTTCCCGATCCAATCTCCTGGCGTGGCGTGAGGCTAATGCAGACCTAGTAGTACCACACACGATAGTAATGAGACGACTTTCCAAATGGGTTCCCCTCCCCCTCTAGAGAAAAAAGTTGTTAACGTCGACGGGGCAGTCTTACAAGATACTGAACAATCGACATAGGGCCTCATAACACGTACTCGGATTGGGGATACTCGGCTGGTGGCTAATGGGGTACTTCCGGGAATCTGGTCCCCCATATTGGATGAAGCTTATGCAATTGGAGCGGCCCTTAAGAATGTGCCGACGTTAGGGCCTGGACCAATAGTCATCCACTCAGACGCTCAGGTCCTAGTTAATATGATTCTCACAGGCGACCCTCCTGTCTCTCTAGTAGGCACCATCATCCAGGACATCCGTTAACTGCTTCTTCAAAACGAGAGACTAACTCTTAAATTTTTTAAGAGAAATACGAACAAGGCTTCACACTGGCTTGCAGAGAGACTCGTTCAATGCTTGTTCTTCAATGGTCAGAGGAACTTCTCCCTGAGTCACTTAGTTGTATTCTTCACTTAGATCATTAATAAAGATGTAATTTTTGATATAAAAAAATGGGTTAGAACTGGTATCAAATTCAATGAATCAATTATCGGTAGTTCAAGATCCTGGTTTTCATACCGAACACCAGTGGAAAATAGAATTTAGTCGGATCAATGCTATAGGCCGAAATGTTTGAGATTTTAATCAAGCTCAATATTCGAAGAATTACCACTCCATTGACCAATTAAAACAAGCCTGATGCGTGCCTAAATTTTAAGGCTCTTATACAATATAAATCCCTCGCCTCTTGTGTCGAGAGCCTCTTCTCAAAGAAACCCTAACTCTTATTTACAGAGTTCTTTTTTACTATAGACGGCCTGAATGTAGCTAGCCTCGTCGGTCTTATCTCATCCCAATCAACCTTGATGCCGTCTCTCCCACGTGTGCCCCCACCTTGCCCCTCGTTGGTCGTGAGGCCTCCCATTAAACCGAGGCGCAGAAGAAACCCTGAACACTCTTCTACCTCCCTGGTCTCTCTCCCCCTCTCCTTCACGACATCTCGCCTTCCTCCTCCGACTACAAAAGTCGTGACCTTCGTCCCCGGTACGTTTGAACCCCTAGGTAAAGTATGGAGGGGTCTACCTTTGAAAAACTAAACCCTAGCTTCCTCTGCAAGCAACGCTAGAGTTTTGGTGAATTCTATCCCGCCCCCACGTTTGAGCTAAAGACTAAGGCATATGATCCCGACGATGTGTAGGCTCCATTACTTACGGTGACTGTCTCTACTCTCCAATCATCGATGGAACCTACTTCCCCCATCACTGCATTTACTCCGATCCCCACCAGCATTACGCCGCCTGCGATAGTACCCGCCGCCAATTCCTTGCCCCCTCTAGCCCCGGGACCCTCATAAAGGGAAGGCCCACATGCCTGAACAAGGGAGGCCGTAGCCAGGGAGGGCGTAGGTGGCTTCTCTTTGTGAGAGGGTCAGGGCTCCAAATACTGCTCGTGTCCTTATGATCCCAGCGCTTCTGACATCACCACCAGGGATGATCCACCGACGCAGAACCTTCATACCCAAGGAAGATGGCTTCTCCTCAGTAGCGCCTCCCCCTCCGGCATGTCTAGACTTCCAATTGCTCAACATTCAAGATGGCCTCTTGGCTTGCTCTTTGGAGGAGGAGGCGGAGGTTGAGGTGATGGTGCCGTACACCCCGATGAACCCATCCATACTGGAAAGAAAACAATTTTCCATGATGAGTAAGTTGTGGTCATCTAAGCCTCCCCAAAAAGAAGTTCTCCTTCGGATCATCACCAAGGCATGAGGTAAGTCGGCCAAGGGACTGGTGATCAAAGACATCGAACCGGGGATCTTTGGGTTTTACTTCGAGACGAAGAGAGCCCGGGCATGGGTTTGGGATAATGAAACGTGGTGCTTCGATGGGAGATCTCTACTGTTAGGGGACCTAAACCCGATGGCTAGGGAACCCCCCACCCTAGATAGGATCCAACCATGGGTGCATGCCCGGGGCCTCCCTTCATTAGTTCGAACCAAAATCACTAAAGAAATGATTGGTGCAACACTGGGACTCTATGTCCATGTCCCATGCGATCAATGGGGTACATGTTGGGGAGGAGCACTAAAGGTCCGCTTTTGGTATCTTATAGAGCGTCCTCTACGAAGGCACCTCCTACTTTACTTTCGGAAATTTCCTGACCCGGTTCGTGTCACACTTACCTATATAAAATTACCTTAATTTTTTTTATAATTGTGTGATGATAGGTCACATGGTGGCCGATTATGACAGGGAGGTGATGAGTATACCTCGGTTTGATTCCTCGATGCTATAATTCCAAAAGGACCGCCAAACCAAGGCATACAACACACATTGAGACAATCAGGCGGCTCGGAAGAATGCATCATCGACTATTGCACCTAAGGCGCCCTTGTCTCGGGGTGGGGGCCCAATAGTATCCTCGGCTACTGCAACTAACGGAATAGGTCGCTCGGCCAACCCATGTTGGATAAACCCGGTAATCGGCCAACTCTCGGATAACGGGAAAACTGTTACCACGGTCCTTCTTGGGCACACAGATAGAACTGGACTTGGAGCTGAAATTGAGTCTGGTGTTGGAGCAGGAAACATGGGAGTTAAGAGAGGGTCCACTGGAGAACTCTCAGACAATCAGGATAGGGCGGGCAAGTTGGTCTGCATGGAGGAATGAAAAGAATTCAGTGCTCTAAGGACTGGCCTTGGGATGGGTCCCTGAACAAAGCTTTGCCTCCTCGTGAAATCAATGATCGCAGGTTCGGCATAATACAACGAATAGAGCATGAAGACTACACCTTAAGCAACAATCATTGGTTTCGTCATAACTTAGTTTTACTTTCAGTACGCCTTTATGACACTTCCAACACCGATTATACCAGATTACTTGTCTCTGAGTTTTTTTTATAAAGAGATCTATTGAGACTCTTTATAGTATACTGACTTTTTTTATTTCGTGGTCAGAGACATTTTCTTGATACACTCTTTTGTAACTGATACGTAAAGTAATGAAATTTGTACCTTTTACCCCAAAAAGGGGTAACTTTTCTTACAAATCTTTGAAGAATTGGCGTTTTAAGGGAGATTGGACTCCAAGAACACACTATTTATCCAGTAAGAAGTCTATTTTGGTGTTGAGTGCTTCATAATTAAAACCCACAAGACTAAGTATTGAAAAAATAATTTAAAGTAAATAAATTAACCCCCCAAAAGATATATGCTCTTCTCCAACCAAAACCCACAAACCTCACTTTTAACTTTATCAAACAACCTTGATTTTTGTATAAAAATACAAAAAATCCAAAGTAATGATCCACAAAAATAATAGATTATGTCACTGTTGGTATCATGACACATGTCATACATATTACATGAAAATATCTCTTTTGATTTGATTTAATGTCCTGAAATTATTCTCATTTAATGTTGTAATAAATACAAAACAAAACCCAATAACTAAATCAGACCAAAACAAACATTTCCAAAACTAGATTAAGTTGTGGGTTTGATAGCTCACATGAAAAAACCAACTTATATTTACAACTAAAATTAACCAGATTTCTGATTTATTAACAGACAAAAAATTGAAAATAAATAAATAAATAAAAGAATGATCCTAAATCAACGGTCCTGAATGACCCTAAAACAGAGTGCTTCCATAGCAGCAGCTCAAAAAATAAAAAAGCTTTCTTTTGTAGAGAAGCTTCAGAAGAAAAAAAGCAGAGCATTGTTGTGCTTGTATATATATGTATCCATCAACATAAAGCTCAATTGAAGGTCTCTCTCTCTCCGACGCGTTTCAATGGCGGCTATAGATTCGTATACTGTGTCGATTTCTCTGTCTAATTTCCCATTTCCGATACGGAACTGTGATGCGGAGAAGCTACAGAAGCACAGCCACACGATGTTCTTCTCTCTTATCTTCTTCCTCCTCTCCTCCTTCTCTCTCGTCTGCTTCTGCTTCGTCTCGTTCTCTCTCTACAAGAAGAGGCTCCACAGCACTTCGCGGCGGCGAGAGGCCGAGCGAACCCAGGTCGCGAATGGGTCGGACCCATCTGAAACGGAGCAATCTCCGCCGGAAATTGAGGAGGATCGGACCCAGTTGACGCATTCGCTTCTGCTCGAGATCTTGCCTCCCGATTCCCCCAAATGGGGCGGTTTGCTCGGCGGCGAGGGTGAGGATCGCGACGGGTCCGGCGGCGGCGATGGCGGGAATGTCGAGTCCGGCGAGTTGGGTTTGGGCGGAGATCAGAGAGGAAAGAGGAGGAAGAAGAGGGCGAAGAAGAAGAGGCTGAACTCGCAAGGAGAAGACCGCGGCGGCGGTGGAGGAGGAGGAGGAGGAGGAGGGGGCGGAAATGGGTCGGGTTTGGATGCGGGTTCTCGGGTCAAACAGGAACTGGTTTGTTTGTACCCGTTTACCTCTTCGAGTAGTGCTACACAGAGGAAGATCAAGCTACAGTATGATCAGCTTGTGAAGTGCCATGAAGCCAAAGGATTGACACTAGCTCAGGTTTTTGAATCTTCACCTCTCTCTATTCTTTTTTCTTGTTTTGGGGTTGTGTTTTGAGGCATTTACTATTTGGGTTCTCATATAAAGTTTGGATTTTTCAGTTTAGAAGTTACCAAATCTTAATTAATTATTGTTCATAAGATTGCTGGTTTTGGATGGAGGGATTAACTCCATAAAATTTTGATTGGATAATAATTCTATGGTTTGATTGTTCCTAGAGCTTTCAGGTTCGAATCCTAATGAGTACATCTGTTTAAGAGTATTAGCATAGAATTTCACCACTTTGGTAACTGCAAATACTATCGGTAAACTTCTTCTTTTTTGCAAATGACATCTCCTAACTATTTTTCATTTGCAAATTTACTAACGGGGCAATTTGTTTTTGCAAAAAGTTGAAAGTAACCATGCAAAAGTATATACATAAGATTTCTAAATTGCAAAGTGCGTATACATGAGGGTTACTAATTGTGAAACATGTATAATGTAAAGGGAAAAATTGTCATTTCCAAAAAATGAAGTCACATGACTAATTTCCGTTAAAAATAACGGATTTGTAGACGGAAAATAGTTGGGGGATATCATTTACAAAAAATAAGTTCACCAATAGTATTTACATTTTACAAATCGTGCATAGTTCGCCGCAAGTTTTTGCAATCATCCCTAAAGAAAATGATAGTATAGTTTGACCAATTGAGGGTTCTTTTACTTGTGCACACAACAAAGGTGAGTTGGTTTGTTTGAGAGGCATCTAGTTTAAGGTTCTCGTAGAGCTTAAGGAATTAGCTAGCGTATTGGTTCTCTAGTGAAGCAAAGCCATATCTCATGGCATTTGCTTGATGTGTTGGGAAGCTCTGGAGACTGAAATGTATATGGTTTGTTTTTCCTTGTGACATAATCAACCTTGTCTCCTTGTCCTAGGTTACCTTGCAATAGCTACCTTAGAGAGATATATTCGAACAAGCTTGCTAGTATTTCCATGACCCAAAAATAAGTTCTATGTTTATGTAGTAAATGGATTTTTGTAAAAGTTCCTTTGTTTCTATATCGAATATAAAATTCTCTTACTCCTTGCTGTGTCTAGTAGTTACTGTGAGGTTTATGTATCGTGACCAAAGCTTGCTTGTCCAACTGGCCAAGCACTTGAACTTGGTCCTTTGGACCAGGTTTCAAGTTCCAACAACGATACTTTATCCCACTTTTATCATCTATTTCTCCAACTCTTGTTGTTGTTGTTGGGTCTCTTGCTCAAGGTGGAAGGTCTTGTGGTGATGTTAAAGCTCCTTTCTATACAAGAGAGTGTGTGTTGACAAATCATTTGTGTGTAGTGGTGTTTGTTTATGAAACTTCCAAAACTTCTCAATTTTGATTAGATTTCTGAAGTTGTGATTAATTCGTGTAACAAGCTATACATTGTGATTCATAGTTGGTAGAAAGATGACTCTTCGTCTTCTTCATCAATGCAGGTTGGTCAGTTTGCTAATTGCTTGATCGAGGCCAGAAATGAGCTAAAAAATAAGTACGATACTGACTTCATACCCAAGAAAGTTTCTTGAGCAGTCTGTGAAATGGTATAGCACAATATGACTAATTTTTACATGTGATTTGCGAAATGCAGGTCTGAAGTCATTCAACGAAAGTACACGATAACAAAGGCTCTCCTTCTCAAGGCGGATAGATCTTCATTTGACCGCCTCCGTCAACAGGTGGTGATATTACTCATTATTAGTTGATAGGGATAACTGCAAAAAAAGTACCCTGAAGTATTCATCTTTCGTAACTTGTAGCCCTCTTCTTTTATAATTGCAGTAAAATACCCTGAACGTGTCTTTTTGTAGTAATTTATATAAAATGACGATTTTACCCTTATAATTTAGATTTAAAAAATTACAAGTCAAAAACAAAAATCCAAATCTTCATATCCCTTACTTTTCTTCCTCTTTGTATTGTACAAAAAGTAAAAAATTTAAGAGATATGAAAATTTGGGTTTTTTATTCTTTAATTATTATTTTTTAGATTTAAATTTTTAAGGGTAAGATTATGATTTTGAAACATATTTATACAAAGTGCAACAAAAAGAAAAGTTCATGACATTTTTTTGCAATTATCAAAGAATAGAGTTACAAGTCTAGCTAATGTACTTTTTTGCAATTGTCCCTAGTTGATATTTAGGTTTGTTCCGTAACCCAGAAAGTCTAGCTAATGTATTTGGTTTACAGATAAACAAGCTAGAACTGGAACAAAAGAGATTAGAAGAAGACACGTTCGTTTACAATTGGCTTCAACAACAGCTTAAACTATCTCCTGCATACAAGAAGGTATTGTCTAAGTTCTTGATTGTGCTGTTCTGGTTTAAGACTTTGCTTCCTAGTCTTTATTATTAAGATTTGAGTCGTGATTTTGATAATCTTGATGACATAGTAGAAGTTGAGACTGTTATGGGCCGTACGGGCCGGTACAAAGTGGCGTACCAAAGAAAGGAAACTCCACCTACGAAGCCGAGTAAGGGGAAGTCAGTTAAGGGATGGAATTTTGGGAACTAATTAGTTTATTTTCTTTTTAATAAAAATCCTTTAGTTGGCTAATTGTATTAGGAATAGGGAAGTTGGGTAGAGAATTACCAATTATGGTTGTATTAGGACTTTGAGCTTTTGGTAACCTCCTTGGCTATATATATACCTAGAGAGAAAAAAAAAGTAGACATTGAGAAAAATAAATCTGGTTTGGTTAGGTTTAATTGAGGTGTAAGCTCTCTCCAACGAGCTTGTTACGGTCACGATTGCGAGAGGGAAGAACAAAGGCTCACCATCGCGAAGCCGAAACTTCAACTCAGCCGCGTATTACGGCCCTGTAACGCGATCCCGAAGTCAGGGTCCTAACAGAGACACGAGACATTCATAGATGAACCAGCCTCTGAAGTAAGATAGCAAAACTAGTTCCAGGGAAAATCTCACTCAGCTACCATTAAGTACGCACTGTTGTCAATTAACCACCCCCAAATTTTAAAAATTTTGACAACCCACTAATTCTTTTAAGTCTCGGTTTAATTCCTTCAACTTTTGCTTGTGAAATGACAGAAATACCCTTAGTTTTTTTTGCACGAGGGTATTTTCATCATTCTACAGCCAAAAGACCTAGGGGATTGTGGAAAACTTTTCAAATGTAGTGGCAATGGCTGATTTCAATAATAACTTCCCTTTATTTTTTACATGAGGGTATTTTTGTCATTTCACACCCAAACGTTGAAGGAATTGGGATCAATCGAGACAAAAAACTTGGGGGGTTGTCAAGAACTTTTGAAAATTAGTGTCTGGCTGATTTCCACAATAACTTTCCCTTTTTTTTTACATGAGGGTGTTTTCGACATTTCGTACCCAGAATCTAACGGAATTTGGGGTAAAATGAGACTAAAACTACTTCGGCGCTTGTCAAATACT
Organism: Erodium maritimum; assembly: GCA_963921825.1. Classification (NCBI taxonomy): domain Eukaryota; kingdom Viridiplantae; phylum Streptophyta; class Magnoliopsida; order Geraniales; family Geraniaceae; genus Erodium; species Erodium maritimum. The sequence continues at coordinate 67,497,748 of OY997595.1, read as the reverse complement.
TTTTCAACTTGAGAGTAGTTCATTAAAAACCGTGCATACTTAAAGATAGCTGACTTCGATTTGTTATATACTACCTATGTTTCAAAATAAGTTGTAGTATGGATATGCATTTTCGATTCCTCTTTCGTTGTGATTATCGAATAAGTCAAAAATTCTGAACTCTCCTCTCCCTAAAGATGCTAGAGATCGGGGCCTGCATGGAGTTGAAGGCCAAATCCGGTGAGCTAAAGGAAAGTCCTGATGCAGAAAGTCCGGACACCTCGTTCGAAAAACTATTAGCCCAAGAGAAGAAGGATTCGTTTTGGTGAGTCACGAATCTTCAATAACTTTCTTACAGCTGAACTCCGATGGAATCAGTGTTGATGACTTGTTTCCTACACTGCCTTCTTCTTGCAGGCACAAAAATGGGAAACCGAGGTCGTTCCCGAGCTGATGAGCATATGCCATTTTTGGTAAATTGTAGTCATGGATACAATTTTATGTACATCCAATAGCCAAAATCACACACCGTAGAGCAGAGTTTGGTTGAATAGAAATCATGGGCATAGGATAGGAGTGCTTTTAGTGTTTTTTTTTCCGAGCTTGAAGCTTGTTGGTAAAGATGTTCGAAGTTTTAATATGTTATAGAGTTTAGCTTCTGCAGCTATTTTGTTTCGATGATACAGTTTGTTATAGAGCAAAACTAAAATGAGTGAAAGGAGTAAGATTAATTAGGTATCCCGGCGTTGGATCCACTGCCTCGGCGGCTGATATTTCGATTTCTTTCCGATCTTTTTTCGGTGGGATGTTGTCAGTTGCAACCGAAAAAGTGTCTTGAATTTATCTTTTTATTACGCCGTGTGTTTGAAAATAACAATTTTACCCTTGAAATTTTAAATTTATAAAATGACATTAAAAATAAAAAATCTAAAAAATTTACCCCCAAATAGGAAGAAAAAAATCTGATTTTTGTATATTTTTTAAAGGGTTTTGAAATAAATATATACAACAAAGGATACTTTCATGCCACTCTTTGTTGTAATTATAAAACTACAAACTTACAAAAAAAATGAGTAATTCGGTACTTATTTTTGCAAATTATCAGTAAAAATAACTACAAAACATGCATTTTCATTAGGAGACATATGGATACAATTTTGCAGCACTTAATCGCTTCGTTCACAAACAGAACAGAACCAAGCCTAATAGTGATGAAAAATTGACTAGTAAATCTTCCGGATGAACCAAAACTGTATAGTCCTCACTCCCTTATTCAGATCAGTCAATCTTCACAGAAGAGTAAATCTTCCTGATGAACCAGAAGCAAGAATAAAACCCGATCGTCCCCGTCAAAACGAAGAAAGCATACGAAATAATCACCATATACCCAAAGTAGAGGATACCCGAAACCAGCTTTGATATCTCCAGCTTAGCGAAGAAGTAGAAGATCGAGTACAGAAACAGATACAGAGCCGAGGAGCCTGCGGTCAAGTAGGATCTCCACCACCAGTTATAGTCTTCACTGCACAATTGGAAGTAGCACAGCACGATTGTGATCTCAGCACAAGTGATCAAGAGAATGACAAAGACAATGAAGAGAAACCCGAAGATGTAGTAGAATTGGTTCAGCCAGATTGATGTTAGGATGAAGAAGAGCTCGATGAAGACCGCCCCGAAGGGGAGGATCCCTCCTATGAGTACGGAGAAGACCGGGGTCATGTACCACGCCTGCTCGGGGACTTGCCGGGGGATCTTGTTAGTCTTCACCGGATCTTCTATCGCGGGTTTCTTGAAACCCAAGTAGCTACCCACGAAGGCTAGAGGAACCGATATCCCGAACCATAGGCATACCAGGGCAAACATTGTCCCGAAGGGCACCGCACCTGACGACTGTTCGCCCCAGATGAGCGTGTTGAGCACGAAGAAGATCGCGAAGAGGATGCCTGGGAACATGAACGCGGTCTTCAACGTGTTCCTCTTCCACTCGGTGCCCTTGAACATCTTGTGCAGGCGGGATGAGGAGTAACCGGCGAACAAGCCCATGAAGACCCAGAGGAGAACCATAGCGGTCATCAGGCCTCCTCGATTCGAGGGGGACAAAAACCCCAACATTGCGAAGATCATCGTTACCAGAGTCATGGCCAGTATCTGAACCCCGGTGCCAACGTAGACGCAGAGCAAGCCAGAGTTCACCGGCGTCCTGAATACATCCCCATGAACGAGTTTCCATCCCGTTTCTTCCTGGGCCTCGTCTTGTGTTTCCAACTGATTGTAGTTCGATATGTCTTTGTATAGCGTCCTCATCATGATCATCGCCACCATACCCGAGAGGAAGAGAACGATCATGAGAGAGTTTATGATCGAGAACCAATGTATTTGATCGTCGTTCATGAGGAGGTATGTGTCCCATCGAGACGCCCATTTGATGTCGCTCTCTTTGAAGGTGACATCGTATGTAAACACTATGTACTTGTCTGTGTCCGCTTCTTGTGGAACGGCGCTTCCTGGTATTAAGTTTTTGGTGTTGGCATCGCAGGTTGTTATCTGAGGATTCTTCTCATCCCATTCCTTGTATTCATGGTTAATACTGTTAAAAAAAACATGAGAAGATAAGAATTTCACACGAAGTTGGTTGATGAAGTAAAAACAAGCAAAACATTGACACACGAACAAAGCTCATAAGATCATATAGCTTTCTTGATAAACAAGGTATGCTCATACTTGCTATGAGCACTCCCAAAGATAAGGCAATGATTCATCAGACAATTGTAAGAAGGGAAAATGTTATTATATATACCCACTTTAACCTTTTGCTATCAAATATATCCCCTAAAGGTGAGGTGTTATCAGTAACACAATGCCACCTTTTGTTATCATAAAAAACACTCGGATTTACATAGAAAAGGTGATGGTCTTATCAAGGGCAACTGTCACCTTTTCTCATTTCCGAGTGGTTTTTTGGAACAAAATGACCCAAATTCGAGTGTTTTGATGATAAACAATAGGTGACAATGTGTTATTGATAACGCCTCACCTTTAATGTGTTAATACATGGGTTAATTACCTTTAGTACCCCTTGTGTATTGGTAACACTCATTTAATACCCCTTATGTATTGGTAACGCAATGGACAAAATTTTGATCAAGTTTACGCCATTTTGATGATCTGTGACCAATTCATAAGGCATGTTATTGTTCTGTTATCAATACATGAGGGGTATTAAATGATATATGACCAATTCATAAGGAGTATTAAAGGTGTGTTACCAAAACGTAAAGACTCTTATTGAACGTTATAAAACTTTGGGTTGCTAAAGATGTGTTACCAATTCAAAGGGGTACAAAATATAATTAACCCTTAATACAGTTAATAAAGTTACCCCTTGTAAGAACATCTCACAAAAAAACACTACATATTAGGGGTTCAAGTTCAAGAAGTCTGACATTTAAAATATAAAGAGAACTCCTCACTAAACTGGCATAAACTCTTCTCTCATTGCAAATAAGTCTGAGAAATTCATCCTACGATCTTATGACCCTTCAAGGCATCACAATTTTTTCAGTATTTGTTGTAAGCAATATCAAGACAGTATCGTGTTGAGCTATATAAGCTGTTCTGTCTACTATTGCATCTAAACTTTACCATTACTTAAATTGAGGTAACTATTGAGTTATATATGTTATCCACTGTCCATCAAAAAAGTCAATACCAGCTAACTTAAAAGCACAATCAATCCGTTAAGAAACGAGGGTAGAAAAGAACCTGTTAGGAGTAACCTCAAATCCAACAATTCGAGCAGAATCTGACTCAACATCTCTGTGATACATGACTCTAAAACTCAAGTGGTTATTGATGAAGTATTTTTCCTCTTTGCTCTGCACAAGGAATATGAGTAAGACAAAACAAAACTGTAAACTTTTGCAAAAGGGATTTGAATACTTGTGTTACAGAAGCATACCCCGGCATAGTTCCCTTTGAACCCAACACGGAAACCATGTTCATAAGTTGTTGATTGCACTCCATCCCTCCTTTGTCTAAGAACCGCGACAGGAAGGTTATCTAGAATCCTGTATGTCCATATTAGACGGCTTAATGCAAGATGATGAGATAAAAATGTATCACTTGTACATGAATTATTACATTTTCCCCACTCATATCAGAAGAAGATCAATCAGCAAGAGTAAAAGCAACATTTAGAGCCGTCAAAAGGAGAACTGCAAAGATAACTTTAAAAGAGTAAATTTAATCACTTACATGTTAACACGATATTCATCATCTATTTTTTCCTTGAAATTCTTTGCAGATTCGGCATCAAGCTTTAATCGACAGGCTACGGTGCAAATCATATCATTCCTCATAAGAAACTGGACAGTGTTCATAGAACTTAGCTCCACATAATCAGTGTAACAAGAACACAGTGCAACCATGTAAAGTTCTATATTGTTTTTGGTGTCCATTAGAACCAAATAAATAGTGACAAAGTACTACACGCTTACAGTGTAGACAGAGTTTTCAATACGGTCCCCACGTAGAACCTCGCCCAAATTCTCTGCACTGTTTATAATCTTCTCGGGCTTACAGTAATTCAAGAAGTAATGGTCATATGGAAGCTGCGTCTTTGTAGACGACAACTTATTCACTTTGACTGAAAGAGGATCATCCTGTTGAAAGACCACAACCATGAAATAAGAATCTACGAAGTAAAACTCAAATGATGAAAAACACAGAACTAACTCTGAAATGAATTACCCGTACTTTCGGGATTTTAGTTCACCAGTATAGTTTTCCAAATTTGGGAAAAATCAATCAGTCACCCAAACACTCACTGGTGAAAAAAAATCATTTTTAAGGGATAGTTACAAAAAGGACACTGAGGTATTCATTCTTTGCAATTTGTAGCCCTCTTCTTTAGTAATGGAAAAACAGTGAACTTGTATTTTTGTTGCACTTTGTATTAAAATGACAATTTTACCCTTCAAATTAAGTTTAAAAGTAAAACAAATTCAAAATTTCATATCCTTAATTTTCTCTCTTTTTGTAACGTATAAATAGCAAGAAATTTAATGGATGTGAAATTTTGTTTTTTACTTATTATTTTTTAAACTTCAATTTCGAAGGGTAAAATCATACAAAGCGCAACAAAAAGACAGGTTCAAGCCACTTTTTTGCAATTATCCCATTTTTTAAAGCAGTGCATAAATGTCCCTTCCAACATACTATCCGGACGCATTTGATTACCAATTTTTGCACATGCAGACACTAGGTAAGGAAGAATCAAACAATTTTGTTTGCACATTGTAGCAATCTTCCTTAAGAAATTAGGGGATCAAGTTGGAAGTTCATATGCATCTCCTCGTTTTATATTTTTAACAAAACAAAATATGAACTTGATATTTACAAATTAAGATATAAATGCTGCGAATAGCATTTGACTACCAAATTTTGCACATTCAAAACTATAAATTCTGAGAATAGCATTGTTCATATTCAATACAATTTTCCGGGCATTTCCTTAAATATTTAAGGGATAACTCCACAAAACAACTATCGTTCGACTTTCGTTTTCACAATATAACTGTAAACTATATTTAATTATAACTTCCAAAAAGCCTTACATTTCTCATTTCCGTGATCCCCCCAAATTTTGTTTGAAGAGAAGGCAACAAAATGAACACCCAGAAAAAATACATACACAAGCACCGAACAAATGAAAAAAAAAAAGAGCCCAATCAGATCTAAATCAAGCCAAACAACACAAACCAAAATCCAACCCACGAGTCAAAGCCCTAGACCGAAGCACAGAGAGCCCAGAATCGGAACCGAAACGAGAAATGACAGATCAAAAGGAAGAAGACATGGGTTGGGAGCGAACCTTGATGAAATCGCGAGGAGCGACGCCGGGGAGGTAGAACGAGCGTGCGGAGGAGACGAATAGGAGCGCGAAGAACAGAGTGGAGAAGCAGCTGCGCATCTCCTTCATCTTCATCGACCGTTCTGGGGAGGCTCCCGATCGGAGAAGATCTGGATCAAATGACTCTGAAACCGACGTGAGACTTGTTTATGGAGAGATCGCGAGAAGCGAGACACTGATCATTTTTTTCCTTCCAAACAGAGAGTGAGTGAGATAGTGTACATTGACATTCACGTAACGGTCTCGGGTCCGGTTCGGTGGGTGTTAAAACTTCCCGGTTTTGGTTGAGAATGGGTGGGTGCAAATGAATTGGATCTTTAACGGGTTACCGGTTGTTTCTCTTGTTACGACTGTCATGAGGCTGAACTATCATGTTATTGCTCGTCTTTCAAATCTGTTATTAGACTATCTTTATCTTGTACTCATCTTTTACCTCATCAGAGGTTTTAATTTAAATTTGTATTGCTGATAAAAAAAACTTTTTTATCGTAAAGTTTCTTTATAAATTGTTTGAGTCTTAACTCCAACTTTTTGTTCCGAATCAAATCCCTACATGTTTAAGGTCTATTTGCATGTATATGTCTTTACTACATTTATTTCATACCCAACCTTGCTCTTATTTTTTTGGATCTCTCACCGGTGATAAAAAAGGAACCACGGTCGACAAAGCCATCAATCCTTGCAGAATCTCCATTCTATATATTAGGCTTTTCTCTTTCATAAAAAAAATTGTACTACTTTTTTATAAGTGATGATTTTATTGAGAGAGCTTAATTTTACAGGGAAAAATCTAAGCTGCAAGAAGATGCAAGCCACAAAACGAGAGGATCAACTTGAGAAACCTTAAACACTAGAAAAAAAAAACAATAAACAGAAAACTTAGTAATCCACATAGGCCGCCATACTGGCGACCTTGGTGGGTAGTTTTCAAAACAAGGAAGGAGCGCCACCCTCATATGAAGATGGGGAAGGGGATTTGGAGTCAGGAACCATCTTGTCTGAACCAAAATCGTCATCACCGGTTTGGAACTCGGTACACTCCCTAGCATCTGCGGCTTTAGTGTTGCCTTGTATGATGCTTTGTTTTGCAGCAAGTTTCAGGTTGGACCAATTTGAATGTCTACACTCCCTTTCCCTGCTCCGAGAACGATCATTGAACTTCGTTTGATGGAAGACAACTACTGAGTACATCATATCATCCTCCATATTCATTTTCTTACACCATCTCATTTTCTCTACAATATAAGGTGAACTATACAAATTCCATAATTGTGGAGTGATAAGGAAGTGTTTAACAGTCTTCTTTGTCTTTCATTTCCCGGTCTCTTTTTTCCTCTTGTACCAAGGCGTATCAAAACAGGGCACTTTTCATAGCCGCTGTTTCTGCATAATATAATGCGCACCCAAATTCACAAGTGTCATAATTTACTTAACATATTCCGACACTCTTCATCGTTTCTTCGATTCTACGAATGACTGTGGATAAGTGTTAGGATTCGGATACGTCGTCTTCGAATACGCACAATACACACTGAAAGCTTCGTTTGTCGTATTGTATTTATATTTCAATGCCATCAAATTCATAATGATTGACAATAAGTTTTCTCTTGCCCATTGTACGACAGGGTTTGTTGTTCACTCAACGTATGTCTGTACGTGTCGGCCTCTTCATTTGTAACTAAGCTAGTAACAACATAATGACTAAGATAATTATGATCATCATCAATAATAGTGTTAGTGAATAATGAAAATGCATCTTGGTAAGTCATCCAAGACGACGTATCCATTTTAAGAATGGATGGATGAGATGCAATTGAGTAGCTGACTTGTTGACTGTAAAAAAACAGCACTTTTTAGTAAGTGGTGAGGGCTTTTTAATAAAACTATCATATTACTTTTTTTAACCAATTCATTAATTTAATTTTTCCCGCTTCGTTTGAACTCCGATTGGCTTCAAACTTGCGTCATTAGTTTTGTTTTTTTAAGGGCTTTCTATCAAGATAAGTCATGAGTATATTTTGAAGCACGAAAAAAAATTATTTCGGGGTTGATTTTTTTTATAAAAAATATGGGTAATTTTTATCAACACTTTGCTCTTGATTTATCAACACTTTTACACTGGTTTTATTAACATTTTACACTGGTTTTATCACCTCATCGCGTGCTTTTTATGAACACTAGTTTTATCATTCAATTTACGTGTGTTTTATCACCCCCATCACATGCTTTTTTTGAAGCACGAAATTTTTTTATTTGGGGGCTGGTTTTTAAAGAAATTATATCTGGGTAATTTTTATCAACACTTTACACTGGTTTTATCACCTCATTTTCCAAAAATGATCATGATTTTATCACCTCATCGCGTTCTTTTTATGAACACTAGTTTTATCAACACTAAACAATAGGTTTATCATTCAAAATACGTGTATCACATGTTTTTTTTGAAGCACGAATTTTTTTTTATTTTGGGGTTGGTTTTTAAAGAAATTATATTTGGGTAATTTTTATCAACACTTTATCCTGGTTTTATCACCCCATTCTCCAAAACTGATCATGATTTTTATCATCTCATCACATGTTTTTTATGAACACCAGTTTTATCAACACTAAACACTAGATTTATCATTCAATTACGAGTGTTTTATCACCCCATCACAAGTTTTTTTTATCAACGTTAAACTCTAGTGTATCACACTTATTATCAAAATTGAACATGGTTTTTATCACCTCATTAGTTGTTTCTTATCACATCATTACATGTTTTTTTATCAACATTTAACACTAGTTTGGTACTCCGATATAAAAAATTTATTAGTGAAGATTTATCAGCGCTCAACATTATTTTTATCACCTTGATATAAATTTTTACTTTCGTGCTTCAAAATATTTTCATGACTGGTCTTGATTTAAAACCCTTGAAAAAAGAAAAATATTGGCGCAAGTTTGAAGTTAATCGGAGTTCAAACGAATAGGGAAATATTAAATTAGTGAATTGGTTTTAAAAAAAATGGACACTTGTCCACATGGCACCATGTTATTACAATTATGTCCTTGCTTGTGTGAGAATGGATGAAAGTGACGTGAATTTGGGTAGAATTGGGGTGATGATGTGGCATCATGGTGAATGTTGGATCTTAGTTATGTGTGGCTAGGATTGGTTCTCACGGTTCCTATGTTAAGAGTGGTTCTCAATAGATTTTATCCCCCATCTATTTAGTGTCAACTCCAAATATACCCATTTACCTAGCTAGATACTTCCGAATATCAAGATCATATAGGAAAAAGAGTTATTGAAAGAAAATATAGGTTTGGGGGAGACAAAATGTGCAAAAATGGTGTTGTGATAAGGTATAAGAAGAGAAGTACGTGGTTTTGGGGCTGGAAAATGTGTTGTCGGTAAGACATAAATGTTCAGCCTGGTTGAGGATTTCTAGAATCCTCGGTGTTGAATGATTCAACATCGAGGATCCATTTAATTCCCTGGCCAAGCGACTTTTAAGTGTATGAAGAACACCGTGGGGTTGAGGTAGGTGTTCAAAATAAAGTATAATACCGATGGACACATTAAAAGGAGAAAGACTTGGCTCGTAACCAAAGGATACTCACAGTTGCATGGTATTGATTTTAACAAAACTTATTCTCTCGTTTCTTGATTTGAAACCATGAGGGTATTCTTGGATTTAGCTGCTCGATTAAAATTTCATGTGTACCAATTCAATTTTTTTTTATCAGCTCGAATGTTTATTACAAAGAAAGACATTTCCGGAGAGGGAAACATCTGGGTTAGAGACCAAGGCAACGATTACATAAAGAACTCCCACAATGGAGCTAAAGGGCATAACCCTTTGAAAAAAAACACAAAGGATGACTGGACGAAATGAAACTTCTATATCCAATCAAAACCTACTGACGCCCTATAAAGCCTTGAGGTCCTCACGACCTTAGTCGTCACCTGATTCTGCATCTCCTCGGATGAAGGGGAGGATTGGTTAACACGTTCACGGCTAAAAGAACGAGTCACCGGCCTATGAACAAAAAAAGTTCTTTACGAAGGCTTCTTTACTACATGACCCACACGAGGCGATTGTTGAACCAAAACATCCTTCCAAGGAGTCCCCCGTCCCTCAATAGATACAGATGATGCTTCCGAACCCTGATCGATGGCCAAAAGACCCTCAACTACGAAGAGAGTTTTAACTCTTTCATTAACCTTAGCCCCTTCAGCACTATCTTCTGAGAGCCCAGGTAAAACAAGCCCAAAACGCGATTGGGTTGGATCAGTATTGAAATCCTCGCTAAGCCCAACTTGTTCTAACCTAGCCAGCTCCAAAATAGGCCCAAAACACATTTGGATCGGATCAGAAATAGAAGCCTCATTAGGCCCAACCTGTTTTGTCCCAACCGGATCCAAAAAAGGCTCAACAAGGGCATGGCCCAATAGTAACGAATCATTGTACTTCTTCTCCAAAGCGAGTGCCGATTCAGATGCTTCCGAGATACGCTAGTCCTCTTCTTCGACATCGGACCTGCCTTAGTTTTAACGCAAACAGGTCTGGTCCTTCCTGATCCACGCATAACCTGAGTCTTCTTGGTTCTCTGAACTCTACTAGAAACCAACGAAGGCAACACACAAACGGCCCAACACCGACACAACAGAGCTTAAAGTCACAATCACTTCTACGAGAAGCTCTCTAACACCCACAACAAGAGAAGACTCAATGATGTTGGCTTTAAAATGCGTAAACGGTTAAACGAATTGCAGAACAAAATAGAGAACAGATTAAGCAAGCAATCGTAAAATGGGCAATTGGAACAACCAACCGGTGTGACGTGCAAAACGAAGAAATTAGCTGTGGCGTGGCATGGAGGTCCACTGACCTGAAAGAAAATTTCCGGCGTGACCGAGGTGGCGATCAGAAGCGGTTGCTCCCTAAGGATCACCCAACTCTACCCAGCAGCGTGCCCACTCGCTCTGCTGGATGTGGAAGCAGCAGGACAGGAACCAGAATTCGGGTGTGGTGAGAACATTTGGGAAAGAACTGAACTTGTGTATAATAATGGCTTTGGAAGTGTTGAGTAAAACGTGAAAAAAAAGAGAACCATAGCTGTATTTATAGCTAAAAATCGTAGGGGTAAAATAGTAAAAGAACACCAGATTTTTCAAAGATAGTTTGTTCCAACGATTCCTCTACTGGGTCAAACCCACATAAATTCGGTACCACTTACCCACGACTTAATCAAACGTTTTCAAAATAGTTTGAAAAAGTCATCAACTGAAAAAAAAGAAAAAAGTTTGTCCAAAAATATATTTTTGCCCGCCTCGCAGGGGCTCCACCCGAACCCGCGCCCGTGCCCGACCCGGCCCATCCCGTCTTGACCATGATGGACGGCAACGGCGGTACGCGCGAGGCCGGGTTTGGCCCAACCAGCATAGGCCCAGGTAAGTCATGTTGAATAGGACATGAGAAGGAGCATTAATAAACCCATCACCACATGTGTTTCCTATCGAAGTGGGACTCATCCAAAAACCAAAGGCTTTATCAGCCAATTTTTCCAATAATCCCCACAAATTTGACGATAAACACCGAAAAACATAAAAACCTTTTAAAGAAAAGAATACACCACAAAAGTTCTTGTTGTTGGAAGGTGCAGTACTTAAACATCAATATCTTTCGATTTGAATTGATGCATAATGAGGTGTGATAACAACTTACTTAAAGTAAGTGAATAGTTTCTTGAACTTACTTAATTTCGGTTGATACGTCACACAACACATACCTTACTTCAGATCCCACTGAATCCGCAAAACTATCAAAAACGCTATTAGGGGTCATGCGTATACCTTGGTTCTAATGGGTGCTCTAGGAAGACTTTGCCCCAAGTCTTTCATAGATGGAGGCCCACCATAACACACACGTAGGTAGCTCATCAAGTGCTTCTCACAAGCACTGCCCCAATCGGGTCTGGAGCTATTAAGGACATAAAGTCCATCCTGTCAGTAGAATCCATCAATTGCGTCTCTATAGCACCACCAAAACTGGCTACGGATTATAATCTATCAAGTGCGTCTCACAAGAACACCAATATTGGTTGTAGATTATTGTTAAGATCTATCAAGTGTGTCTCAAAGCACCACCAAAGCTGGTTATACATCATCAAGCACTACAAATGTCATAGGAATGGGAGATGTAGTGCATCAAGACAAGTATGGTTGCATATGACCACTAACACGTGTCATCCATACTTTCTTGACCTATGGGCTTGAGACCCTTCCCTTTAAACATATTAAAGAGAATTCTCCTTGGTTGACCCTTAGTAAAAGGATTAGCAAGATTTCTTTCGGATCTAACAAATTCCAAAGAAATCACTCCATCTTTCAGAAGTTGTTTGACGACACCGTGCCTGATACGAATGTGTCTCTTCTTACCATTGTACACATTATTCTTCGCAACGCAAATAGCCGCTTGCGAATCACAATGTAGTGACACAGGCACATCTTGCCTTCCCCACACAGGCACCTCTGCTAACAGGTTCCTCAACCAGTCTGTCTCTTGTCTAGCCAACTCAAGGACAATGAACTCAGACTCCATGGTAGAGTGGGCTATACAAGTCTTCTTTGAAGACTTCCATGATATAACACATCCACCCAAGGTGAACGCATAACTACTTGTCGAGTTGATCTCATCGTTACCTAAAACCCAGTTTGTATCACAATATCCTTCCAAATCGGTAGGAAAAGTACTGTAATGTAGGGACCAACTCATAGTTCCTTTTAGGTATTTCAGCAATCGACTTAAAGCATTCCAATGCTCGGGACTTGAGTTATGTGTATACCGACTCAACCTGCTTACTATGTAAGCAATGTCTGGTCGAATACAATTCATGAGGAACATCACACTTCCTATAATCTTGGCGTACTCAACTTGTGAAACACTATCACCCAAGTTCTTTATTAAGTGTACGTTCGGATCATAGGGAGGCTTAGCAGGTATAACGTCAAAGTGATTGAATTTCTTCAACACTTTCTCAACATAATGAGATTGACTCAAGGAGATGTCATTGGTGTTTCTAATAACCTTAACACCTAAAATGACATCAGTTTCTCCTAAGTCCTTCATCTCAAAATGCGATGACAAAAATTTCTTGGTAAGGTTCACTGCACCGATATTATCACCAAGAATTAACATATCATCGACATAAATACAGATAATCACACAACCTAATTCTGTCATCTTCGAGTACACAAAAGAATCGAAGTTGTTCACCTTGTATCCGTTAGTCACCAGAGTTCGATTGAACTTCTCATACCATTGTTTATGTGCTTGTGTCAGACCATACAAAGACTTCTTCAATTCACACACCTTGTTTTCTTCACCAGCGATTACAAACACCTCGGGTTGTGACATATAGATATCTTCCTTCAGATCACCATTTAGAATGGCGGTCTTGACATCCACCTGATGAATTATCAAGCCATGAATGGCAGCTAAAGCGACAAGAGACCTTATCGTTGTAATCTTGGCCACACGAGAATACGTGTCGAATTAATCGACATCTTTCCTTTGTGTAAAACCTCTAACCACGAGTCTCACCTTGAACAGCTCAATTATACCATCGGGTCTCAGCTTTCTCTTGAAGATCCACTTACTACTAAGGGTTTGGAACCTTTAGGTAAGTCTACTAGATCCCAAGTATGATTCGATACAATAGAATCAAGTTCAGCCTGTATAGCTTCTTTTCAAAGGTTAGCATCAACAAATCTCAAAGTCTCACCATAGGTCTTTAGATCTTCTTCCAACAGGATGGCTGAAACAAACTCGTCTGAAACAACACCCTCAAGATCAACTTCGTAGAGAAAAAAAGTGACGAAGTCTTCTCCAAAGTTCTTCTCATTCCTGACTCTCTTACTTCTATGTGGTTCCTCAACTTGACCATGTGAAGTAGAGCTTTCGGTAATCCACCTATCACGAAGCGAAGGAAAGGGGATACTGGGTTCAACCGGATCAGCAACGATGTTCCTCTTTATTGGAAAGATGTATTCGAAGAACTCAACATCTCTAGCCTCGGAAATTGAGCGGTCATCTAGAGACATGAAGCGATACGCCGCGTTGTTCTAAGCATAGCCTATGAACACACAATCATAGGTCTTAGATCCGATATTGGTTCTCTTGGGGTCAGTTAAGCCTACTTTCGCCAAACACCCCCACACTCTGAGAAACCTTAGGTTAGGAGCGTAACCCTTCCATAACTTGTAGGGAGTCTTATCAAGGTTCTTGTGCGGCACACGATTAAGTATGTGACAAGCAGATAAGACGGCTTCCCCCACATTGCATCAAGAAGGCCTGAACTTAGAAGCATTGCATTCATCATGTTCTTGAGCGTTCGGTTCTTACGTTCTGTTACTCCATGTTGTTGAGGCATGTATGGTGCACTGGTTTCATGGATGATACCATTTGATTCACAAACGTCTTTCAAGAAGTTTGAGTCATACTCTCCTCCTCTATCGGGTCTAACTCTCTTGATCTTCCTCTTGAGTTTGTTTTCTACCTCATTCTTATACTTGATGAATATCTCTTCAGCTTCATCCTTTGTAGTAAGAAGATAAACTCTCGCGAACCTAGAGCAATCGTCGATGAGATAACATAATAATGTTTGCATCTCTTGCTCCTCGAGTTCTTGAAATCCGCAAGGTCGGTGTGGATTACTTCAAGTAGGTTCGTGTGTCTTGTTGAAACTGGTTTGCAAGGTTTTTTAGTGAATTTGGCATGTACGCAAACCTCACACTTCGAGAGTTCAGAGGTATATAACGATGGTATAATAGACATGTTTCTTAGTTGTTTAATTGAAGAAAAATTCACATGTCCTAATCTACCATGCCTCAGATCAAGAGACTCAGCAATATAAGCGGAAATTTTATTATTCAGAATAACATGATCGACATTGAAAAGAAAAAGACTCTCACAATAATACTTCTTCCCTACAAACTCCTCATTCTTAGTGAAAAAAATAGTGTCATTCTCTATAACAGTCTTCAATCTAGCCTTCATCAGCAGAGGTCCAGAGACAAGGTTGCGTCGCAGAGTAGGGACACACATTGCATTACTGAGTACGAGTGTCTTCCCAGATGACAACTTCAACATGATCTTCCCGCTTCCAGTAATCATTGTAGTAGAATAATTTCCCATATGAACAACTTCACCTGGTGCAGTTGCTTCAAACTCGTAGAAGAGTTCATTTGAGTTACAGAGATAACGGGTGGATGCGGAGTCCAACACCTAGTCAACGGTGTCGTGAACCAGCATAGCTTCATTGACTACAACAGCTACAATGTCGTTATCTTTAGCAATGTAGGCACTTGCATCATTCTTCTTGTACTCTTGACGCTTCATGCATTTGTAGGCCTTATGTCCAGCTTGACCGCAGACATAGCACAACAAGTTCTGCTTCGGTTTCTGGATAGTAGAGGAGGGATTCACATACTTGTTGCGGTTGTTGGGAGGTCCTCGTTTGGGAGCTTCCTTGGTCTTGGGTTTCGGTTTGAACTTTGATTCACGAGACGGCCCACCAGACTCCACAATGTTAGCCTTTGCCATCGGAGGGGGAAAAGGTGGCGGGAAGGCAGCCGGAGCGTCCTTCAGGCGGTTCGCTTCCTCGATCTTTATGTTGCTAATAAGATCTTGAAGCGTCATGTCCTTCTCTCTGTGCTTGGGGTGGTTTCGGTAGTCTTTCCACGACAGTGGAAACTTCTCCAACATCACGTGGGCGAGAAACACCTCGTCCGTCTGCATCCCCTCATTGACAATGGCGATAGACAAGTCCTCGTAATCGTGGACTTGATCCATGATCGACCGGTTGTCAACCATCTGGAAAGCAAGCCATTTTCTTACGACATACTTTTTTTTCTAGTGTCATCGGCCCCGTACTTATTCTCTAAAGTCTCCCAAATAAACTTGATAGACTTATGGACACAAAGTAGGTCGAAGAGGGTATTGGTGACATAATCCAGAAGCTGGCATCGGGCAATTTTATTGTCCTTAGTGTATTTGTTCAGCTTAGCCTCATTGACACTAACAATAGGGGCGGCTAAGGGAGTTGTACTACCACTAGCAGAAACAGGCACAGGGGGATTTTCAAGCGGCACATATTCAATATCATTTTGTTTGAAAAATTCATAAGCTTTTGAGACCAATGACGGTAGTTGGTACCATCGAGAGGTTCAACACAGGGATAACTAATTAAATTACGAGCACCAACGCCATTCATGGAATTCAGATTAGCATACATATTCGAGTTCATGTTCATGTTCGTCATTTAAGCAGTTCACGAAATATTAAAGAAAAAGAGTTTAAATTTTCTTTCAAATTGTTGGCTTTAAAATGCATAAACTATTAAACGAATTATAGAACAAAACAAAGAACCGATTAAGCAAGCAATCGAAAAATGGGCAATTGGAACAACCAACTGGTGTGACGTGCAGAACGAAAAAATTAGCTGTGGCGTGGCACGGAGGTCCACTGACTTGAAAGAAAATTTCCTGCATGAGCGAAGTGGCGATCAGAAGCGGTTGCTCCCCAATAATCACACAACTCTACCCACCAACACGCCCACTCGCTCTGCCGGATGTGGAAGCAGTAGGACAAGAACCAGAACTCGGGTGTGGTGAGAACGTTTGGGAAAGAACTGAACTTGTGTATAATAATGGCTTTGGAAGTGTTTAGTAACACGTGAAAAACAAATGAGAATTAGAGCTAAGGATACCATATTTTTCAAAGATAGTCTGTTTCAACGATTCCTCTACTGGGTCAAACCCACAGAAATTCAGAACGACTTAATCAGACGTTTTCAAAATAGTTTGAAAAAGTCATCAACAGAAAACGAGAAAAAAAATTTGTTCGCCCCGCAGGGCTCCACCTGAACCCGAACCCGTGCTCGTGCCCGGCTTGACCCGACCCGAACGGACGAAGGCGGCGGTACGCGCGAGGCCGGGTCCGGCCCAACCAGTATAGGCCCAAGTAAGTCATGTTGAACAGGACATGAGAAAGATCATTAATAAACCCATCACCACATGTGTTTCCTACCGATGTGGGACTCATCCAAAAACCAAAGGCTTTATCAGCCAATTTTCCAACAAACGGTCCTCCTCCGACGATTCAATGTTAAATCTACGTTTTTGAATGCTACGTTAGAAGATGAATTATAAGTTTCACGACCAGAAGACTTTATTAGTAGTGGTTGGGAAAACAAAGTTTACAGGTTGAGGAAAGCTTTGTACGGGCTACAACATGCCCCAAGCTTCAAGATTAATGTATTTTTTTTTATAACGGGTTCACTTGAGGTGAAAATAAGCCTACTTTATATCTGAGACGACAAAAAGATGAGGAATTTATGGTGTCTGTTTATACTTTTATTATATAATTTATATTTGTTGTTGGTTGTCGAGTTCTAAACAAACATGGTGAATGAGTTTGAAGTGATTTATTTAAGTATGCTTCAATAGTGAATAAGGTCTTGAAACCTAGAGTTGAGGAAGGCATGAGCATTATGATACTGGAAAATTCTAATATGAGCCTCTTGGTAAAATGGTTTTGGAGGTTTTCCATAGAAAATTATTCTTTCAAGAAAAAAGTTTATATGTGAATAGTTCGGGGAGTCATAACGATTGGGACCTAACAGTCTGCTTTAGACCCCGGTAATCATCTGTTTTTACTCCTATTTTAGAACTGGCAAGGGATCCATCCTTCTCTTCCTTGTTTGAAAGATAAAATCTTACTTGAAGATTAGACAATGGATCATCTTAAAATTCTGGGAAGAAGCTGTTGAAAATATTTATTGAAAAATATAAGAGTTTATTTGAAAAATTGTTAAAACTAGTTTAAAACAAATTTTAGCCTAAGACTTGGTGTGTTTCTATTTTAGAGTTGTCTGACACCTTGGGAAAATCATAGAAGTGTCAGTCCATGATTTTCCCATTTTACCCTCTTGCTTTGGGTTATAAATTGAACACATCAATACTTGGATTATACTCTGAATATTGAATTCACTCATCTCTCAGAATCACGCATGTAAATTTTTTTTAGGCGCCCATATGGACACTAGCACCCGATTTTGTTAGGGTCGGGCGTCCCAACTGATTCAGCCCAAATAATCAGCCCACTCCATCAAGCCCAAAAAAATGAAAAAAAAACTCTAAATTCAAACTAATTATAGGCTAAAACTTGAACCCATTTATTAAAATTGGGTCCCAAAAAAATGGAGCCCAAAATTAGTCAAGAATTAAGTGACTAGTAGTTGGCACAATGGATAGTCTTTTATAGAAGAAAGGAAGAGAGTGTTAGTGAAACTTGGACGATGTGGGACTTTAAAATGGTTGACTTGAAATACTTTCATGCTATACCAATACTAATATTTTACAAACTAAATATTACTATCAAATTATGCTAGTTGAGTTGGTAGTGGACGCTTTATTTAAGTGTTAGGTATTGAGTTCAAATTATGCTATTGATATTTTTTTGTTAAGTCATATTTATTTATATTGTTTTTTTAGGATAATATGATATTTTTAGACTATATATATATATAGGGAAGCAATCAGGTGCGAACCTCCCTTACGGTGCGAACCTGCGAACCTCAAATCTGGTTTGCGGATATAGCGAACATGGTTTGCGGAAATAAGCATCCCAGTTTGCGGAAAAAATAGTTTGAAAAAACAGCATTTTTATGTTGAGAAATATATGGTTTGCGAAAATAGTGTATCTGGTTTGCGGAAATAGCGAATATGGTTTGCGGAAATAAGCATCCCAGTTTGCGGAAAAGAAGTTTGAAAAAAAAGCATTTTATCTTGAGAAAAATATGGTTTGCGAAAACACCGCAAACTGAGAACACTATTTTCGCAAATCAGATACACTAATCCAGCAGGTTCGCACGTTCGCACCGTAAGCCATGGTTCGCACCTGATTGCACCCGTATATATATATATATATATATATATATATATATATATATATATATATATATATGATATTCTTAATATTTTTTATACAATGTAATATTAAATTTGATAATCTATATTTATTAATAATTAAAAATTAGAAAAATACACATTCGATTAATCCCCGCCTAGCGCCCAAGACCCCTCGCCGCCCAACTGGCGCCTAACGTTTTTTACAACATTGCTCAGAATACAATCATTTTCTCTCAAAATCTCTTCCTCTCTTTTGGTGATGGATCAATCGGAGTAGTGTTCACCGACGTTAGACGTTGTATCCTAGGAGACCGCTTCCATTACAGGGTCGTCAAGATTCTTGAGAAAACTAGATTAACACGCATCGTCTAAACCCCTTTTCTTATTTACCGTTCCTACGATCGTTTTGGTAAATTGGTTTTTCAATTCCTATTATATTTGTATCCGGTTTTTCGTTTTTATACTAACCACCTAACAGATGCTTGATTAGGAGAGGTCCCATTACAATTCAAATACCCACGATTGTACTCTTTTACGACTTTAAAGCACAATAAAATTGGTGAGGTTGGCATCTCTAGTGTCTGGAATGTCAGTTTCAGAAAAGATTGCTTCATATACGAGGACAAGCAAGCATTGTAGCTTCTTGGTCAGCTAGGAAAAGTTCCATATAACCCCTCAGGTCTGTAGGACTTATTATTATGGTCGAAGGCTTCTAGGTTCTCTTCTAACATGCCATATCAACTGCTCACAATTTCTAATTCCCCTCCTCTTACATGGGCTTCTACACTTTGGATTAAGAATCAGACTCCCAAATACAACATGTTGGTTTGGTTACTATCGTAGGTTTTTTTGGAAGCTAGAAGGGCAGAATTCCTCTATTTGATATGTTGTGTAGAAGCTGTAGTAGAGTCTCTAAAGACTCCGAACATATTTTCTTGCACTGCAACTTTGCTCGGCGATTCTGGTCTAAAGTACAGATATGGTGGAAAATTTCGTGGGTCACTCCATCTTGTGTTGTCGATTTTCTTTTTATCAGCGAAAGAAAATTGAATATATCTTCTGAGTTAAAATATACAAGACAAAAGATCTCAATCTAGCTACAGAAAGAGAAAAGATGCCAGAAAAAAGGAACAACAGTAGAAAAAAGAAGTTATGAATGGGTACGCTGACCCTGAAGCTATGAATGGGTACGCTGACCCTGAAGCTATGAATGGGTACGCAGACCCTAAAGGCCCACACCGGGGAAAACCAACGACCACAATGAACGGATACGCAGACCCTGAAGCTATGAATGGGTACGCAGACCTTGAAGCAATGAATGGGTACGCAGACCCTGAAGCTATGAGTGGGTACGCTGACCCTGAAGCAATGTATGGGTATGCAGACCCTGAAGCAATGTATGGGTACGCAGACCCTGAAGCAATGAATGGGTACGCAGACCCTGAAGCAATGAAAGGGTACACAGACCCTGAAGCTAACAACCAACACGAGCGTAGCACTCGGAAAAACAACCACGAGCATGGCGCTCGAAAAACAAAGGCTAAGAAGAGGAGTCTAGAACCCGGATTTAGCCACCATGAAGCACTAAGAAAAAGAGGTCTAGTACCTAGATTTGGCAACCATGAAGTGCAAATAAGCTAGCCGTCCTCCACTAAAAACCCAAAACTTTATCCGAACTTGAGGAAAGAACTGTATCTCATCGGTACCCACACTCAGAGAGTGGAGGGGCACCGACATGCCGACGGCCAACATCGCTAAACGGCAGAGATAATCCAGTGAAATATCACCGAAACTCGAAACCCAAAGAAATAGGACTCGTCGAAATCCAAGGCCAAAAGACCAGTAAAACCCGTCAAATGGCAACACCTAAAAAATGACGGGCCCCTACCAAAAAGGCAGGGATACTAAGGAAGAAACTATGATCCTGAATCTAGGGAAGAACAGAAATCCAACAAGACATAGATAAAGAAAAATGTGATACAAAGATTACCAACCGCGATGACGAGGGAGTAGTCCAGACGCACAACGAATCCGAAAACAGAAACGCTTCCCACCGTAAGTCTGGAATCTTCTTCAGTTATGTTGGGTTTGGGTAATAGAAAATGGTGGCAGCATTGGATTTATATTGGGTACCTTCGTTTCTGAGTGTTATGGAATCGTCGGAATTCACTCGTATTCAACGGATCATTAGTTTTTTTTAAAGAGGCTTTTCTCAAATTACAATATCGAGCTTTCAGTCTAATGCGGTCTACATGGAAGTTTAAGCTAGAGGCAACATCTATGTGGTTCGTGTGATCCGTTTTCTTGTTGGCATGGAATTTTTTCATCCAAGCAAGTTGTTTTTACCGTTCATATTTCCAGGATTTAGTTATTGCTCTCATTGTTTTCATGTACTTTTGCTATTGAGTGCCTCAAATAAAATCTACTCATTTATCAAAAAAAAATTAAGTAATAATCCACATAGTATAATACAAAATAATATTAAAATACTAATATCATACTGAAAATGACGAAAAATGATTAGTTGTTGTAAAACATGATGATAAATCTCTTAATAAAATTCGGTAAATTTGGTTCGATAATATTCATGAGTAACTTAAATTTAAACAAAGAAAAACTTGGTGTTTTAAAAAAATTATTTTGATCCAATAATAAACCATGACTTTATAAGAAGGAGGATAATTAATTCAAAGTTGAAATCGACAATGATAGGATAATGAAATTGTCCCACACTCTAAATGATTGTTCAAATCGTTTCATAGACTTGTTTATGTGTTGAAAACTTCTGTTCTGCCTTGATTATGCAAGGATTGAGTCAATTTATGGTGTTCTCGAGGTAGACATCTAAATAATTGAATTTGTTGGGTGATCAATTCATGACAGTTGATCAGGGATAATGGGAAAGAAAAAGTATTTTGATTTATTTAATGTTTTTTAAATTTGTAGTTGTCTTTGATAATTATGAAAAATATTTACAAACACAATCACACCATAAATGTATAATATAATCTAATATATAAACTAAATCAAGTATGGAAATAAAATATTGTTCAAGTCGCTATCCTTATTAAAATAAAGAAAATATTACTACGAAAAAGCATTGAAGCGCCGGCCCTAGCCTTGGCGAGAGCACGAACGGAGAAAGGCGTCGCTGGTCACCGGAGATTCGTCTGGAGCCTCTGCCGGACGTCTTCAATCCTGTTTCCGTGGGTAAGGTACGTTTTGCTGGTATACTTTTGACTGATTTTATTGGAGTGGGAGCCGAGCTGTCGCCGCGGGGTAGTGGGGGAGTACGACGGCTGGGATCTGGGTCTGTTCCGGCACGGGGGAGATTGGGGGTGGCTTGATCTGGTGTTGGTGTCGGTCCTCTTTTGTGACTAGTCGGGAGACGGAGTCGTGTTGAGGGGCGAGGGTACCTGGGCGCCGATCAGTCGCTCTGAGGAGGGAACCAGGTCTTCGGTAGGGGTGGTTTTCGGTTGGTGCGCTAACCTGTTTGTGAGGGGAACGATGCACTTCCTGTCCTGGAACTGTAGGGGGCTCGGGAAATTGGCTTCTATGGAGTATCTGAAAGGGACGATACGACGCATGAAACCGCCGATAGTCTTCTTGAGTGAGACGTTGGCGAGGAAAGGGGACGTCGATAATCTGAGGCTGAAAACTTGGTTCGCGGGGGGGTGTGAGACCCTGGCGGACGGCCACAAAGGTGGGATCATTCTACTATGGGCGACGGGGGTGTCGGTTACAAAGATTGATTGTCAATATCGATTCATTGATGTGGAGGTGAAGGGATCGGATGGGGACACCCTTCGATTCACGGGAATCTATGGTGAGGCGAACCGGGATCTTCGATGGCAGACTTGGGAGATGATTCGATCACTGGGAACACGGTCGGGGATGTCGAAGAGGTGGCTGCTTATGGGGGACTTTAATGGCATCCTCAAACAACGTGAGAAGCGAGGGGGAAATTGTTACCCGACGGGACTCATCCACGGTTTCAGGGGAGCGATGAGGGAGGCACAGGTTGAGGATGTACCGCTACAAGGGTATGGCTTTACGTGACATAGCGGGAGTGAACCAGAGACACGGATGGCGGTCCAGCTCGACATGACTCTTATGTCACGAGAGTTGAAGGAGTTGTGGCCGGACGCTCACTTGGTCAACATCGGTATTTCAACCTCAGATCATTTACCTATTCTGCTGGACTCTGAGCGAAGAGTGGACCCGGTGGGGTCGAGGAAATTCAAATTTGAGAATATGTGGGTGGAAGATCCGGAATGTGGTCACTTAATCCAGGCATGGTGGGGTTCTCCGGGAGATCGTGATATTGGTATTAAGACGAAAGAAACGGGTGAAGCGTTGGACGTTTGGGGGAAGGAGGTCTACAATGCTTTAGCCAGGAAAATCTCCCGATATGAGAAGGATATCCTGTGGCTGAATAGGAGATTTGACAGAACGAGTATCCGACGTCGCAGAGCGCTGCAGAAGCTCTATGTATCTGCACTGGAAAAAAGGAGAGTTCTGGAGGCAGAGGGCTAAACAGCACTGGCTGGCGGAGAGAAACCAAAATACAAAGTTTTTTCAGACGTCGGCTTCGCAACGGAAACATATAAACAAGGTGACGGAGTTGAAGGATGCAGAGGGGAATATCCTTTCCTGTGATACGGGGCTAGGGGAGCATATCTTGGAGTTCTACAAGACCCAGTCAAGGAAGACTCGGGGGAGGGAATAAATTTCCCTCGGTTCCAGCAACAAGTAACAGAAGAACAAAACCGGGTGCTTATGAGTGAAGTGTCCTCTAAGGAAGTAAGGGAGGCCACCTTTTCTATGGGGCCAAACTAGTCGCCGGGGCCGGATGGTCTAAACCCGTTCTTCTATCAGAAGTATTGGAGTACGGTGGGTGAAGATGTCACCCGTTGGGCGAGGAGAGTTTTTGCGGGTGAGGAGATCCCGAGAGATTTGAACAGGACAACACTGGTCCTGATCCCGAAAGTGGAGTGCCCGATGTCCCTGAAGGATCTGCGCCCCATTGCACTGTGTAATGTGATCTTCAAGAGTGTCTCGAAGGTGGCGGCGAATCGACTGAAAGGCCTGTTGGATGGACTTATATCGGCAACCCAAGGTGCGTTTGTACCGGAACGCTCGATCCAGAATAATATCATATTGTCATATGAGACCCTTCATTATTTGAGTAAAGCATATGATCGTGTAGAATGGGGTTTTATGTGGGACATGATGCGGGGCTTTGGCCTGGGGGAGGATTGGATCAACCTTGTCCGCCGATGTACGTATTCTGTCACATATAATATTGTGGCGGGAGGGCAGCAAACGGGCTTTGTCGAACCGGAAAGGGGAATTAGACAGAGAGACCCACTATCCCCGTATTTGTTCCTGTTTTGCATGGAAGGGTTCTCGAGACTGATGCAAGGGGCGGAGGGTGCGGGGGAGTTACACGGAGTACAAATAACCCCTCGGGCGCCTCCTCTGACTCACATGTTCTTTGTTGATGATTGTTACGTGTATTGCAAGGCGACCCCGCTGGAGATGGGTCGTGTCAAGGGGTACTTACGTATGTTCGAAGAGGCGTCAGGTCAGATTGTGAATCAGCAGAAGTCGCCGCTCTTCTTTAGTGTCAACACGCCTACCTCGCGGCGTGTGGAAAGAGTTAGGATATTGGGAATCCCGAAGTTGACCCAGCCATCCCCCTACCTGGGTATCCCTAATATGATGGGACGCAGCAGGAAGCAGGGATTGCAATATATCCTGACTAGAGTACTTCGGCGAATTCAACGATGGGACGACAAGATTTTAAACGGGGCTGACAAGGAGGTCCTGGTCAAGTCGGTACTGCAAGCAATCCCTACATACACGATGAGTGTTATGCGCCTGCCAAAAGGGTTATTGGAGAAGATGAATGTGGCATTGGCTCGGTTTTGGTGGAAATCGACCGGGGCGGACGACAAGGGTGTCATCTGGCAATCATGGACGATCATGTCGCGCCCTAAGGAAGAGAGAGGATTGGGGTTTAAAAATATGTATGATTTCAACTCAGCCCTGTTAGGAAATCATCTCTGGAGACTTCTTTTGGATGAGTCCAGTTTGGTCACGAGAGTGTTAAAAGCTCAATACTATCCGGAGTCCTCGGTCTTGGACGCGATCCGGAAACCTAACCAGAGTTTTGTATGGCAAAGTCTATTATCGGCTCAAGGATTGGTTAAGGAAGTGGCAAGAAGGTCGATTGGGCCAGGGACAACCACGATGATCGGCAGTCATCCGTGGTTGGTTGGAGTCGAGCCGAAAGTACGCTCGACAAGATCGGATATTGCTACACGACCAGTCTCGGATATTATGCTCCCAAATGAGCGGCGGTGGGACGTAGACAAGATACGACAAATGTTTGATGAGGACGACCAACGGGCTATATTGGCAGTACCTGTAAGCAACTCAGCGATTTCTGACTCCTGGTATTGGACGGGGGACTACCTAGGGCAGTATACGGTGAAGACGGCATATGGGATGTGTCAACAGGACCAAGCGGTTTTTCAGCCTCAGACGGACATATGGACAAGGATATGACACCTAGAAGTTTTGCCTAAAGTGCGAACGTTCCTCTGGAGGACGTGCTCAGGGAGCCTCCAGATCGCGGTCAATCTTAGACGCAGACATGTGGCAATAGAAGCGGTATGTCCGGTCTGCACAGGGGAGGAGGAATCAAAACTCCATCTTCTAGTCCAGTGCCCACTGGCGGCGGAGTGTTGGACTAAGTCGAGGTTGAATACCCCCCATGATGCTCAGTCGATTTCCGAATGGATACAGAGGACGTTGAGTAGTAATCCTCCGGCAAGCGGGGGACTAATAGGCTGCATTTTATGGGAAGTGTGGAAGGCTAGGAATAAGGTGGTTTGGGAACAAACGACCCAGTTGGCGGTTACTGTTTTCCAGACGGCCTTCCATCTACAAGCAGGATGGCTCGAAGCTATGAAGTGGAAAAGGCAAAACCAGACACAACCAGGACGAGACCAGACTAATGCGGTGGTGGTGTGGGAGTCCCCGTCTAAGGGGACGTGGGCGGTGAATACAGATGAAGCACTCTTCGCGGCGGCGAACTTGATAGGGATGGGATGGATAGGTAGGGACGACCGGGGAAATGTCACAGGGGCCCGGTCGATATCTTTCCATGGCCCCCAGAATCTGAGCCTGGTGGAGGCGTATACAATCAAGGATGCGCTGACATGGCTTATGCAACACCCTCACCAGAGGACGGTCGTGAGGAGCGACCGTAAGATCATAATGGATATGATCAAGAAAGGAGGAAGACTTCTATCTCTTGTACGGACAATTCTCACATATTGTATCTCCCTTTTATCTAAACTCGAGTACGTGCAACTCGTCTTTGTAAAACGGACAGCGAACAAAGCAGCTCATTGGCTTGCCAGGGCGGCTTGTTCTTCCCCCGTCTGGAATTGGTCTGGGGGTCATATCCCTGAGCCTCTTCAAAATATACTTTTTGCCGATATTTAAATAAAAAATCCATTCTCTCAAAAAAAAAATGAAAAATATATATTATGAACTTTTTTGAAGTGTATTTTACGGAAATTTATTTTAAAATGATAATTAAAAATAATAAGTAAAAAATAAAATAAATTTCATCTAAGTAAAGAATAAGAAAATTTTAAGAGTTTGAAAATTCTGATTCTTTTCGTTTTATTTTTAAATTTTAAAGTTTTAACAATAAAATTGTGGGTTTTAACAAATTTACAGAAAATGTAATAAAGTGATACATTCTGGTTTGAGAACATCCTTTCACAATTGTAATAATAACAAAAAAAAACTACAAAATACAAAAAAGTTAATATTTCACTATTCTTTTACGGATAATCTTTGAAAAATATGCTGACTTTAAAACCATTTCTTATTTAACTATATTGACAATTAGATTTTCTATTTAACTAGACTAGATTTTCAGATATTTTCAATATATTTTATTTTAATAATAAATGACAAAAATATCCTTATGTTTAAATCTTTCTCAAGAATATGTCCCCTAAAGTGTTCAACTATTTTTTCAGCGGCTAATATATGTCTACCATACCTAGTCATTTCCGATGACAACAATTAACAATTTCATAATCCTACGCAATCTCGTCCTTCTTATTAAGAACATCTCCAATGATATATTGTGACTGCTGGTATGGAGTCATGGTAAGAGCTTATTTTTAGGTTTTCTCTCTCTTCCATACCACTACCTCATATCATGGTCTCTCCAATGACAAACCAGTCATGGTAGTAGGGAGCTATTGTATTAACTTTTCATAATTTCAAAACTACCCCAAATATAACTATTATTTTTATTTAAACCCACAAACCCAAAATACACATTAACCTAATTCATCTACGATAATTAAACATACCACAAATGATAATTAACCTAATTTCTAACTGCCCAATGTGTAGACGCCACTTCCCCTCATCTTTGAGCGTCTCCCACACATGACGTTTTGTCCATACCATGTGTGCGCGTTCATAATCTTTTACGGTCGCAGCATAGATGTCCTCCTCGGTTGCTCCTTTCCTAAGCTCGTTGAGATTGCCCCCGATATCAGCAACAGTTAGCCAATTCACCACCAAATGCAACTCCTCCGCCGACCATAGTGGATCGATTTCCCAAGAAGAAGAAGCCCCCGACATTACAAAAATGAAGGATGAATTTAGAGAGTTTGAGAGAGAGATATGGAGAAAGGTGTGAGAATTTGAGAGAGAGGTGGGTGGTATTTATAGGAAGGGAGGGAGAGGGGGTCGGCGTGGCAGCGACGACCACACGCACACTATTCCCAAATAGCGTGCATGGCACGAAGATCAAGGCACCGAGAATTCGATAAAAACGTTTGTTTTTAAAAAAAAATTATCAACTAGATTAAAAATCAAACTACAAAAAGTCCAACTAGATTATTACATAGATTAAAAACCAAACTAAAGCGACTCCAAACGTTTCCCTAGGCTCTCAATTAGAGCGAGACGAGTCTCTCGTTCATCCTCAGTCATATTAGTGGTATCTTGGCTAACCACTCGCTCCACATCACCATGACTCGCTCATGAATCTTGAATTTGGTATCTTCCAGATTGTTTTTGTGCGCAACAATTCTCTCTTCCCGCTTACTCATTTCATTCTGGGTTTTAGCATATTCTGTAGGAAACTGTATTTGCTCAAGTGGTAACGTTGTTGGCAGGGGTGGGGGGTCCATTTGTTTTCCTTTTCCTATAACTTTGGCATTGGCTCTTTTTCTGGCCGATCGGGCACTCCTCCCGTGCAAGTGAGGTCAACTCGTGTTCGATTCTGTCGCCCGATGTGTAGTTGCGAGACTCTTCTAACCTTGCACGCTTGCTTGCTTCACTTTCGGCATCGAGTTCGATGACATCAATGTCAACGTCACATTGTGGGACCTTGCGATGCTGCCACTTAGGTTGCGCCCTCGCGATCCTCCAAACACGCTTGTGAGCAAACTCGTGGTTCTCCTCGTCTTTGTACGCCTGTTCAGCCGCTGTAATGACGTCAGCCTCACTCCTCCCGCTTGTGAGATCATTCTCAAAGTTGGTATACTTCTCCTGAAATTTCGTAACTTTTTTGTTGATCTGATGCCAGTGGTCCTTGCAAGGACCCCACTCCCAGATTGGGTTGACTTCCTTTCTCGTCGACTATAACTCAGCATGTACTTTTTTCCATTACATGTCGCATAAGGTGGATTCCATGTTGGATGATTATAGAAATCGCTACCAAAACACACAGATCACAACAATAGCTCGTGTTGGTGTCTACTCTTTTTCAGAAGAGAGAATTTTTTTATGTGCATTGCATTTTATTTTAGGATGATTGAAATAATAGCTTTTTCTTAAACACATTTGCTACTAGTCTTCATTAAAAGTGAAATCTTTGCAAGATAGCTTCTTTTTAATGAAAACTTGATTTTACCTTTCATGAAAACCTAGATTGGAATGATCTTTTTCCAGATGTGGCCTTAATTTAGGTCCTGATCTGGAAAAAATTAACTCGATCTGAATTTCGTTAGAATAAAATCTTAAATTCAACGAAATTGTAAAAGACGTAGGCTATCCTACATAGATCCGTTGAAAATAAGGTTATTTACTTAATTTACCCCTTTGTTTTTGCATAGAGCTATCATCATAGAGCTTAAAAGGTTGAATAATAAAACATAGCTATACTCAATTTTTTTTTAGTATAGTATTTTACAAAGACATAGACTTGAGATCGGACGGAAAATAAGAGCATTTTTGTTATTTATTATTAAAATAGAGTAAACTGAGAAAATTTGAAAGTTTTATATAATTAATGTTAATTATCATATATAAATGTGTCTCATACATTTATTACTCACTCAATTAAGAAATCTCAATTTAATGGTGGTTGAGCCCAAACAATGGATTAGTTATTTAGGGTTATTATTATCTCTTCTCCCTCTCAATTTTGAATGGAATTGGTAACGTATCACTAAATATGTAAAAATCCCCACTTGAAAGCGCCTAGACACTGAAATGGGCTATGGGGACCCATTTATCCTCCTAGGACACTTCTGGTCATTTGGGCAAAATATAAACCAATTAGTCGCTGACATGACCCGACATATGGTCAGATTCGTAATTTAAAAAAATAGTTTCTGATCTCTTACAAACTAATTGAGACCATAAAATTATGCTAGTTGAGTTAAGTGTTACATCATGAGTTCGATTCACGGTATTAAAATTTTTGTTTATTAGTTTTAATATAAAAATTGCACAAATATATGTTAATTGAGTTGATAGAGTCATACTTATTGATCTTTCTTTAATGGTATCCACTCAAGAAATATCGCACCATAATTCGACTCATTAGTAGCCTTGAACAAAAACTCAACTTTCTCTCTATCGGTTGACCGAAAATTTCAGCTATTTAGCTTATAAAATTTGGCTACCCAAGACATGTATTTATAGGACTTGATTTACCATAAACCTATCCAAGTAATATTAAGAATCCAATCCCAAAAAGATCTCTTATTTCCCTTTGGCTTAGGACTTCCAGAATTCTCCTTTTAGTCTAGACATTCTAGAATATTTAAGAATTTTTTCATTCCATTTTGATAAATAAAATGCAACAAATATATATACATACATATAAATATTTAATTGGTTTGGCCTCTTTTATTTGTTATATATAATTATTATACCAGACAATAGTTGAATACAAATAAAGGTCTTATCTCATGAGTATTGAATTAAATATGAAGGATGTGTTATATTAAAATATAACTTCTTATCAATTTATTTGATCGACAATATATATTGTTCACTTCATTGTGGTCTATCTCTTTGTGTGTGAATTCAATTAAAGTCATGGTTTGCTTATTCGTTAGCTTTCACAACATGCTGTATACATTGATTGCTATGTTAAAATGTGAGCATTACAGTATTCCTTAATTATTGTTGACTTGAATTATGTTAATAATGTGATACATGGGAGGGATCTTATTGATAAAGTAACTTGAAATCACCACGATCCCTATTAATTATAATTCAATTAAAGATGATTAAATGATTCTACATAATCAATATGTGCACGAATGGATTAACTAGTATTGAAGTATCGAATCGTATCATGGGTCAAGTAGGAGATTGCTAATTATTATACATAAATATGTCTCATATACTTATTATCTAACTCAATTAAGGAAGCCCAATTTTATGGTGGTTGAACCCAAATGATGAGCTAGTCCTATAAGGTTATTAGAATCTCTTCTCTCTCCCAATTTCGAACAAAATTGGTAACATATTACAATATGAAGAACCATTACATGAACTATCTCTGTACCATTACAGAGAACTTAGAGAAAAAAAATACATAAGTGCAAATGTCAAGCATGGATTCGGATATGTCATATATTATTTATTCTCTCGTTTATTAGGAGAAGTATATCATGTATTTTGGTTGAATTAAACTGAGTTTTATGTTCACTTAACTTCAATTCATCTTAGAGTGTAGAATTGATTTTCAAGTCTAACAGTTAAGTGAGAAATTTAAAGGTCAAATATAGTTAAGTGAAAGAGGTGGTAAGGGTTAGATAAATCCACTCACAAGCCCACGACCTATCTACACTACCTATCTATCCGTTATCTCTCAACAAACTCACGTGTACAGATATTATAGGAACTACTACTCCACCTTTTCTATTATCTCTCTATGTACTTGTATGTATATTTGCAACAATATCACGAATAAAATATACGAAGATTTATCTAATCTACATGGTATCAGAGCCTAACAATCCTTGGCTAGATCATAGTGATTACCGTTGTTCCGCCCACTCGTTAGCTTATGGTTCTAATGAGTGGGTAGACAATCTTATTTTTTTTATTTTTCGTTTTCTTCAACCTTTGATTTTGTTGTTTTTCCCCTCGGTTTCACTCAATTGATTACTACTTCAACTAATCCCGAAGGGCCGACCTACGAGTGCATGAAATATATTCCTAATATGAACTACAAACTCAAGGAGGAGCATCCCTACATGAAGCGACCATAGTATAACTTACACCTTTGTGAGGCAAGTAAGTGGATGGGGCTTTTCATATGTCGAGCAACTCTATCATACTGCCATACAACGTGATAGCGTCAACTACCATTTCTTCAAAACCAACATGATGCACCCAACATCATTGGCCACACAAGCCAGGTTCTCATATATGAAGTCTGGACAAACTACAAAATATCAATGTTCGACCATCCGGAGGCCATGTCAAGCACTCCTACGAAACACATGAAATTGGCACATTCATGTAGTCTATCTCTCCACCGCTGATGCGCTCGCTCATGTTATACCAAGATCGATGCCTCGCTTGCAATTTATCGTGTTGTTTCCAAATTAAATCTTATTTACAGAACATATAATTTGAGGGGGAATATTGTTACTAATAGTAGTCATACATGATATGTGTAAGTGGTTACTTAGTTGGAGGATTAATAGGAGATTAACTCCATATATCTCTCCCTCAGCCTTGTGATTCTGTTGCACTGTATGTGTATATATATATCAGTATTGTTCATCAATAAAATAATAGTCATACATGATATGTGTAAGTGGTTACTTAGTTGGAGGATTAATAGGAGATTAACTCCATATATCTCTCCCTCATCCTTGTGATTCTGTTGCACTGTACGTGTATATATATCAGTATTGTTCATCAATAAAATACACAGGTTGATTCAATTCTCTACATGGTATCAGAGCGTTTGAAACGATCCTACTCAACAACAACAATCCCAATTTTTCTCCACTTACGTAGCTTTATCTCTTCCACAATTACCTCTCATCCTCTCATACTACCCATCACCATCATCATCATCATATCACATCACACCTTTTTCTCATCATTATTCCATACTATACACATTGGCTTCCGAACCTCCCTTTTCATCTACTTCACTTTCTGATCTTGTCAACATATTTCAACAGTTCAAAGTCTACACAGAGTGTTTCCATGGCTTTATATGCTATTACAGAGATACCAAATCCACACGAAACTACACAACCATTTACCCATGTTGTGTTTACAAATGTCATTAAATTGACTTCAACAAATTTCATTACTTGGAAGATGCAGGTACAAGAAGTTATGGAAGGCCATGATCTATTCAAATTTCTTGATGGATCTCATCCAATGCCAGCAGAGACAACACTATCGGCTGCTACACCGCCAACGCAGATTCTGAATCCACTTTATCTCTCGTGGAAGCGTCAAGACCGCCTTCTCTATGGCGATATCCTCAGCACAATGTCCACACAAGTTGGTACTTTAGTAACACAAACAAAGTATTCTTATGAGATATGGAAACTGATGCACCAAACTTTTGTTTGGGCATCTCGTGGACGCATCAAGCAACTCAAAGAGAAGTTTCGCTCAACTACAAAAGGATCACTTTTGATCACTGAATATGTGCACTCTATCAAAGCAACCACAGATCTCCTTGCCTCTATTGGGTCTCCAATTGACCCTGAGGACCTTACTGATTTTGTCTTGCAAGGGCTTGATGAAAACTATCGACCCATCATTGACGTTATTAATGCCAGAGATACACCCATATCCTTTGATGAGTTACATGAGAAATTGATGTGCACTTAAGCTTCTTCGTTTTCCGTTAAATAATGTGTTATGTGTTCCTTCCAAGACTAAGAATATCATTTCAGTTTCTCAGTTTACAAAACAAAATCATTCAGCCATTGAATTCTTACCTGATTGCTTTTTTTGTTTATGACATACACACGGGGAGGACTCTACTTAAAGGCCCGTGTGTTGATGGCGTCTATGTTTGGCCTTCTTCTCCTCCGACCGTCAATCACAATCGTCTCCCTCCTTTAGCCCAATGGCATCATAAACTAGGGCATCCATCTTCTACAACAATAAAATATATCCAAGCTCATTTCAATCTAGGGTCAATAAATTTTGATCAATCTCACTGTACTGCATGTCAGATAAACAAAAGTCATAAATTACCTTTTCATACATCCAACATTGTTTCCACTCGTCCTTTGGAAGTTATTTTCTTGGATGTTTGGACTTCCCCGGTAATTTCTTTTGATGGTTTGCGTTATTATTGTGTGTTTGTGCATCACTTTACGTGATATGTTTGACTATGTCCTATCACAAAGAAATCTGACACTAAGACAATATTTCTTAAATTTAAAGCCCTTGTTTAAAAGTTTTTTAATCAAACTATCAAAATTCTTTTCACTGACAACGGAGGTGAGTATGATGTTATTTCTTCTTTCCTTGCTGATAATGGTGTCACCAGGTACGCTTCTCCTCCACATACTTCAGAGCACTGTGGCATCTCCGAAAGGCGTTATCGTCATATAATTGAAATCGGGCTTTCTCTTCTCATGTATTCTGGCATGCCTCTATATCATTGGCCTCACGCCTTTACAATTGCGGTCTATCTTATTAACCGTCTTCCTACTCCCGTCCTTAATAATGATTCTCCTTACTTTCATTTTCTCAATACTCATCCAAATTACGAAAAGCTTAAGTGTTTTGGTTGTTTGTGTTTTCCTTGGTTATGTCCTTACGCTAATCATAAACTTGCACCGAGATCGACTATTTGTGTTTTTGTAGGTTACTCTAACACTCAGAGTGCATACTTGTGTCTCGACCCGACCACCAAACGTATCTATACCTATCGCCATGTCCGATTCGTGGAGACCGAATTTCCATACAAACAGTTTGCTCCTTCACCTACAGACTCCACACTTGATCCCACATAATGGGTCAACATTTCTCTACACGTGCCTTCCCCTGCACCTACTATACCATTACCTGCTTCTTCCCCACAACAAATCCCAAACCGGAAAATCACCCACCTTCCTCTTCATCGATTCCCCCTATCCTCGACCCAACAGCCCGATTCAATCACAATTGGCCATCTCCACGTCCTGGGGCTGTCACAAGGTCTCGTAACAATATATCTAAACCTATTCGTAAATTGAACCTACACACTACGATGCTTCCTTCACCTGAACCAAAAAATATGACCCCAAGCATTACGAAGCACGGAATGGCGTGCAGCTATGCAAAAAGAGTTTGAGGCCCTACAGAGCAATAACACTTGGGAGCTAGTTCCGACTTAACGTGATCAGAATGTAGTGGGTTGCAAATGGGTTTTTCGAGTTAAACAGAAGGTTGATGGCTCGCTCGACTGCGTTAAGGCTCGTTTGGTTGCGAAAAGTTTTCATTAAGGACCAGGTTTGGACTTTCATGAGACATTTAGTCCAGTCGTGAAGCCAGTCACTGTCCGTATTGTTCTTACACTTGTCGTCACTCAAGGTTGGCCTCTGAGACAACTTGATGTCAATAATGCGTTCCTTTAAGGCTCCCAACCTGATGAGGTTTTTATGGCTCAACCTCCCAGTTTTATTGATGCATCTTGTCCCACTCATGTATGCAAATTACGTAAGGCAATTTACGGCTTGAAGCAAGCGCCGAGGGCTTTGTACAATGAGCTATGTGGGCATCTTCTCTCACTTGGATTCGTCAACTCTATTGATGATGCTTCCCTATTTATATTTCGTCGTGGTCTGACATCTATCTATTTATTGGTTTATGTTGATGACACCATTGTCACAGGTAGTTCTTTACCAGCGGTTGACTTATTAATCACGAACTTGGCCAGAAAGTTCTCACTAAAGGATCTTGGAGACCTAAATTACTTTCTCGGCGTTGAGGTCATTCGGATGCAGGGTGGCCTTTTCCTCTCCCAACGTAAATACATCAGTGACTTACTACACAAAGCTGGAATGACTGACTTTAAGCCGGTTTCCACACCCATGTCCACGACAACTACCTTGCTTCGTGATGGTGGTTTTTTGCTTCCCTCACCTAAAAACTATAGAATGTTGGCTAGAAGCTTGCAATACTTGTGCATCACGAGGCCAGACATAGCTTTCAGTGTAAACAAGTTATCTCAGTTCATGCAATCTCCAACCTCTGATCATTGGCAAGCGCTCAAACGCGTGCTTCGGTTTCTTGCGGGTTCTATTGACCGTGGTATTAAGATTTTAGCCAAGTCAGACCTCCGCTTGCATGCCTTCTCA
The DNA here is from genome assembly GCA_963921825.1 of Erodium maritimum. Classification (NCBI taxonomy): domain Eukaryota; kingdom Viridiplantae; phylum Streptophyta; class Magnoliopsida; order Geraniales; family Geraniaceae; genus Erodium; species Erodium maritimum. The sequence goes on along the minus strand of OY997595.1, from coordinate 67,462,272 downwards.
GATGCAGATTGGGCATGTGACAAAAATAATATCATCTCAACTACGGGCTATCTTCTATTTTTGGGTTCGACGCCAATTTCTTGGAGTTCAATGAAACAACGATCGGTTGCTCGTTCCTCAACTAAGGCGGAGTACAAAGCCTTGGCAGATACAACTGTTGAGCTCATGTGGGCACTCTCTCTTTTTAGTGAGCTTGGTCATCCGACAGTTACACCACCTGTTATCTACTGTGATAATCTTGGGGCAACCAACTTAAGTTCTAATCCGGTCTTTCATTCTCGCATGAAACATATTGCAATTGCTTATCATTTTGTGAGGGAACAGGTTAAGCTCGGTACTTTCAGGGTCACCTACGTCTCTACTGATGATCAACTCGTCGACGTACTCACAAAGCCTTTATTGAAAATCCGATTTGAGACACTTTGCTGCAAGTTACCCATCACAAAGTGGTCGTGCAACTTGAAGGGAGATGTTAGATAAATCCACTCACAAGCCCACTCACAAGCCCACGGCCTATTTACACTATCTATCTATTTGTTATCTCTCAACAAACTCACGTGTACAGATATTATAGGAACTACTAGTCCACCTTTCCTACTATCTCTCTATGTACTTGTATATATATTTACAACAGTATCATGAATAAAATATACAAAGATTTATCTAATCTATACTAAGCTCAACATATTTTTATGAAATATATTCTTATTTTTTCTATGACGTGTTAAGGCTAAGAACAGTTAATGCTACACTTCTAAATAGTTGTTTTATACCCAATACGGGTGTTCATAGGTGGATATCTGTTTGTAGGAAAGATATTTTCATACGTTCACGTGAACATGGATTTGGATTTTTGTGATCAACAATCCAACCATGCAAATGAAAATTTAGCGAATTTATTCGTAAAATATGCAGGTGGATCGGGTCCAATACGCGTGTTTGATAAGCCATGAGGTTATTAATATCCAAACCATGCTACTTATTGATTGTTCATATGTAATTGTTATGTCTTTATTCAGATTAATTTTTAATATATATACGTAAATTTCTTTCCATAATTTTAGATGATTTACGAAATGTTTTAAATAAAATAACTTTCATATTCATAAATCTTATTATGAAAGAATTTATGTGTTTGAACTTGGGGTTGCAAATTATCATCATGTACATCATATAGGCCTTATGTACTTGCATTAATTTGATGGGAAATAATAACATTTATCGTGTGAACCTATCGTATAAAGTGTTAAAATCATTAGCTTGTGCAATCTATGCGGAAACTTATATGTTGCAATAAAATGTGTTATTTGTTTCAACATAATGTACTATACGTTCAAACGATTAGTTCATAGTTTAGTTTGTATTCCCATAATATCCAACACAATGTATTATAATTCCTATGATTAAAGGATATTCCTAGTTTGCACAATAATGACGGTTTGTATTGGACATTATCCCTATAGTTTTATCATACTTAATTAATTTTTAGGACGTATAATTTCTATAAATAATCGTAAAGAAATATTATCAGATATTTATCTTCAATAACATAGTTATTTTTCACGACACTTGTAAAAAGTGTCATGAACTTCTCTATTTTATGCATTTTGTAAATTTTCATATTTCTTAATTTTATTCCACTTTGGGATACGAAAATTTGGACTTTAAATTTTTTACTTACTAATTTTTGATATATATTATAAAGGTAAAATCATCATTTTTGTACAAATTGAACCAACAAATAAGTTCATGGGTTTTTTCTATATGTTATATAATAAAATGTTACAAGTTACAAATAACATGCCGTGGAAAGATGTTGATGTCTTGAAAACAACCAAATTCATATATGGTGTAACGATTTTTTAAAATAATGTCAAATTTTATGTATGAATAAAAAATGTACATATATCTTATGAAAGCGTGTACAAAAGTGTATACCTATCATAAAATCGAACTCAAAACCTCTCATGTAAGAGATTGAGTCTTGGCTATATTTATTTCATGAATCAATTTTCTTATACATGAGACGTGTTGAAATAGACTGAGCTCACGTTTTAGATCGTTAACATATATAAGATTCATTCATCATAATTTGACACCAAAATCAAAAGCTATCACGAAAAAAACTTTAATCGAATACGATTAAAGTTATTACCTATAAACCCATCAATCACGAGCATAGTTTAGCATTTGTACGGTGAATGTGAGCATCATAAATTCTATTTCACCATCTAACTTATTGTGGTCGTTAAAAAATGTTGCAACCAATTCTTTCATGAATTTTCTTTTTGTTAGGTGAACCAACATAATTTACATGAATTTCATTATTAAAAGACGCCAATTAATGTAAAAATGGAGGTCCCAACTAAAAAAAAAAGAACAAAAAGAAACAAGTAGGGTTGGATAAAGTAAATACAGGGTCGTTAATGTCATTAATGTTATTACACTCTTAAGGACTGTCCCAATAGTTTCAGCTTGTGTTTGTTTATAATGATGACTAAAAACTCAACAATTCTTGACAATTAAATTAGAACAAAACAATATAATAAGCTTAATGTCACGATCTTTTTGGCGACCTCTTTTGCCTACGGCCAGATTAGTGCGTTAACGACATCTTCTATGGTTTGCAGGTATGCCCCGTTCTCTTGAGGTGCGATAGTCCCTTACCTTGAGTGTCTCGTATCGTTCTTCAATGGTAGGATGTGCCAAGTCCGCTGCGCACCATCCGAGAACGGCTGAACTCGGGCCCTTTGGGACCTCGCCAAGGGCTCGGGTGCCGGGCGCGCCTGGGGGACCGGGACGGGTCCTGCCGGGGCGTTTCATTAAGTTATCTTAATAATTTGTTTTGTTCTATTTTAATAATCGCATTGTTGTATCTCTATTTGCATGATTTTCTGTGTCGAGTGAATTTTTTATCAGATTGTCAACTATATTTGTTCTTGATGTGTTAGTTTGTGAGGAAAAAACTATTCTCACTCGTGTATTAAGATGAATTCTGACTTTTAAATTTAGTTTCAGTGTTATACTGGTTATAAATAACGTTAGGTATTTGGCGGATAAAAAGGATCATAAGCGTTAGGCAGAGATTATTTTTTGAACAAAGGGTTCAATATTATTATTATCAAAAGATTACATAGATGCGCCCCGAGGAATAAGTTCCCCAACCACGAGTAAATGATCATAACAGATGAACAATGGTTCTCTAACCCTTATCGAAACATAACCGACGTAAGCGGTATTTTGATGCCTCATAGGTCATGACAGAAAACGGAGGGGGGGGGGGGGGTAATGGGAGACCGGAGATCCCGATGGGCTTCAACTGTAAAAGTGAAGTGGGGAGGCAGCACATCGTACATGGACCCCTCCCAGAGCCAGTCCCTGATGCACAATGTGCCACTCATTCCTCCCAGCGGGGCTGTTTCCCAGCCCTGGACTGTTCCTCCCAAGGGACCCTAGCTGCCTAGTTGTTGTCGTTTCAGGGTATTCTGCGTGTCTTCAGCTCCAGTTCCTCTAGGGACACCACCCTCCTGAGCTCCTCATTCTGCTCGGGCCCTCCCGACCAGTTGATCTTGGTGTAGTAGTGGCTCCTCCAACACCGGAGGGCCAAGTGGCCTAGTCGACGGCCCACTTGTCGAGCCAGATGGCTTGACCGAGGGGGCATAAGGAGCCTTTTATCCAAGTTCAAATGGCCTTGGAGGCCGGGACCCGGCGGGGCAATGGCAGGCCAGCGAAACGGTTCTCCCCAATTCGTACCGTATGCCTTGACTTTCTTCTCCCGGTAGTACTCCAGCATAAACTCCCCAAATCGTGGGGAACCTCTAACTGCCCACGTACAATCCTTCAGAATATGGTCGAGCCGACCATAGTTGTATCAGAAATTGAAAAGCTTCGTGTACGTGAGGTCAATATGGATTGGGTCCGGAAATTCCGGGAACCTAAGAACCAACCCTTTCCGTAACGGCTTTTCCAAGTGTGCCAGAAGAGGATTTTGATAGTCTCTCCCAAGCACATCCCCCATTGGTCTCATGGGACATTCACACAATTCCCAATGTGTTTTCAGTGGAGATACTTGTCTCCCTTGTTCGGACCAGAGGTGACAACCCTTTAACATGCACCCATAGTTGTACCCGGTCTAAAGGGGCAGCTCCCAAGCGCACGGGTCCAAGTCTCCCAACAGCAGGACCTTGCCATCAAAGCACCAGGGTTCGTTGCTTCGGACCCATGATCGCGATTCCGCTGACCAGAAGTAGAAGCCGAACATGCCTGGCCCTAAATCCTTGATCACCATTCCCTCTGCAGATCTTCTCCATGCGTTTGTGATAATACGCAATAGCATGTCCTTCCGTGGGGGCTCAGGGGTCTAGAGGCGTCCCAGCAAACCCCATTGTTGCCGAGCTAGGGCCGCCGATGCTGTCACACGGGACGTCGGAACCATGACCTCAACTTCCTCATCTTCCTCCTGGGAGCAGGATGACAATCCATCATGCAGACCTTCCAAGGATGATTGGAGCTCCGTCACCCTATCAGTCAAGAATTGAGGAAGCTCAGCCGTATTCAGGTGTCGCGACCTATCCCGCGTCATACCCGGCGGGGTAGTAAGGGTCGCAGGAATGATTGATATCGTGGCCTGAGCAGGGAGGTAACGCCCTAGTCCCAGATTCGTCATTGTCATCCTTGGCAGGTCTTCCATGGGGGATTTCCCTTTCACCGGGTCCCTCCGCAATGGGGGAAGCGCACTAGAGATGACACCCGAAGCCTCATCCGTGGGAATACAAACCTGGTCCCAAGTAATCTTAGGAACATGTACCCTCCTAGATACGGGACCTACAGGACCCTCCGCACTCGACCGTGCTGAGATAACAGCAAGCGGCGCCGAAACCCTAGGCTCCCCGCCATCAGACAGTGGTGCAAGAGCGAGGTCATTGTTACTTGTGGGAGACGCCAGAACAATATGGTTCAAAGGAACCCTACTAAGATCGTGGGGCGGCTCGCTAGAGTTTAGGGGAACCGTAGCGTGGCTCGCAGGGCACGCCGGTCCCTTAGGGCTCAAAGCAGCCGAAAGGGTTCGACCTGTCACGCAAATCGGTCCACTATGGGGGAAGGCGTCGGGGGTCGATGCATAGGCCTTCCCCGTTTTGGTTTTGTAGGCTGAACCGGAGAGGTCGATCCCACCGAGAAAGAGATCTCGTCCACCTTCTCACCCCGGGGAGGAGAACTAGGCGGCAACGGCGGGACATACAGAGATACCGACAGAGCCATAAGAGTAGGCTTCGGTTTTCGCCGACACCGACTCTTGACCCCACCACCGATAGCGGGTTGTGGAGTACAAGACAAAGGAAGAGGCGCAACGCCGGGAGGAGCAGTAGCGATTGCCAGAGGCATGGTTGTAGCAGAGGACACATCGGCACAAGGAGACGAGGAGAGCACCATGACGTCGCGTAGCTAAGACTAGGAAAAGATTTCAAAGTTGAGAGAGAATATACGAATTCACAGTCAAGGTTATTGAATTGAATTAATTCTTATTCTTTACTCAGATGAAACTTATTATTTTTAATTATCATTTTAAAATAAATTTCCGTAAAATGCACTTCAGAAAAGTTCATAGGGAAAACTATCAATACCTACCCAAAATCATGCCCATTTAACTGATGTTTACCCTGAAATTTAAAGTTAACTGATGCATACACTGAAGTTACGACTTGTAACTAAAAACCTCTTCTGTCAGCTAAAATGACGAAAATACCCTCAGTGATTTTTTTGAATAATTTTTTAAAATATAAATGAAATGATTTTTTAAATAAAAATGAAGTCATTTAATAAGTAAATATATATATATATATATAACAAAAGTAATTTTTAAATAATTTTTTTAACATAATTATTGAAGTGTAGTTGAGGATATTTTCGTCATTTTAGCTGACGGAGGGGTTTTGAGTTACATTTTCGAAACTTCAGGATATGCATCAATTAACTTTAAACTTCAGGGTAAACATCAGTTAAATGGGCATAGTTTTGGGTAGGTATTGGTAGTTTTCCCAAATTCAGAATATATATTTTTCATAATTATCAAAGATAACTACAAATTAAAAAAAAGATTAAATAAATCAGAATACTTTTTCTTTCCAATGATCCTTGATCAAATATTATTTATCTTACTTATATATAAAAGGATGTCAAAATCACATGTCAAAAAACATTAAAACAAGAGTCATCTATTTCAACCACAACCTCGTTCGGAATTTCAACCACTAGGCTTTCCACGGAACAACTATGTAGGTCCAACCAAACACAGCTGGAAGAGTTGTATGATTCATGAGCAATGTCCGCAATGACAAAAGTACCATGAATGATGAGAGAAGGTTGGTTTGGGTTTCATCTTTCAATGTAAAGACTGTGTTGGTGAAAAAGCTTCATGCCCAGGTTTGGTTCGATCCTGCATTAAAGGACATGGCCCTTTCACCTCTTTCTGAAGGTTGATGGGCTTTGTGGAATCTTTATTTCTATTCTTTATTTTTACTTTTATTTTGAAGATATTCGATTCTAATATTCATTTCATGTAAATAACAATACCTTCATGTAAAGTTTGGAGGGTTTTCATTTTCATGCCCTTTTGTTTCATGTTGCTTTCCTACATTTTTGTTGGCGTTTTTTTGTGTTTGATATGTAGCTAGACATGCCTTGATCTCTTTTTTAACCTCTAAAGAAGTTTTAATCTAAATTTGTTTTGCTGATAAAAAAAACAATACACTTTATAAAGTTGGAATACACAAGAATCGAAAAAAAAAGTTATTTCTCATTTATATCGAGTGTCTCTCCTAAAAAAATCTTGGCCCTAGCCATACCTATGGTGCTCCCTATCTTTGTCATTGTCGCCGACAACGCTACGTGTCCAGTCGGACTTGTCTCATCGCCGCCCCCTACCATACAGTTCTCTGCAGCTCCACCCCTCGTCCTTCTCCTGATGTCTCAGGCCCATTAAAGACACGACGTAGTAGGAAGCCAAAGCCAACCCTAGTCTGTTTTCTTCCATCGCTTCTTTCATCGCCACCATCCTCCAGATACCCTCATCACCATCTTTCACGGTGATTTTGGCGTTCTCTCCGAGGCTCACCACATCACCGACGCCGCCACTGTTGAAACCACATAGGGGACGTCCGGTGAAAAATCTAGCCGTAACTTCGGATCCACGCAACTCACCACCAGCATTTCGCCTCCTCCCAAGGACGGTCCTAAATCTCTGCCTACACTACGTCGGGATCCTAGCCATGAGAAGGTGCCCATCGGCGACGGTCGAAGAACGGAGTTGGAGACGCCCCTACATGCTGGCCTCTCGCCTCCCAATGCTGACCGGATTTTGGTGATTCCGTCCTTACTAACTATTCTTGTAGGTATGGTTGAAGGCAAGGAACGACGTTGTCTCTGGAGGAAACCCTAACTCCAGAGGTGCCGCTGAGTTTGCTTGCGTCCACCATGTCAAGCCTTCAAGATTTCCTCTCCTCATGCTTCCTCGAGGAGGAAGTAGAAACAGAGGTCTTGGTTCCTTACTCACCGGTCAACCCGTCGGTGTTGGCACGCCAACAATTTGGAATGGTGGAGTAGCTCTAGGCTCCAAAGCCTCCCTGGAAGGACGTCCTGCTGCGTAGCATCACCAACGTTTGGGGGCGGTCAGTAGTGGGCTGGTTATCAGGGATATAGGCCCGGGGGTATTTGGGTTCTACTTCAAGTCGATAAACGCTCAGGCATGGGTCTCGAGAAATGATCCTTGGTGCTTCGATGGCCAACCTCTTCTGCTTGGGGACATTGACCCATTGGCCAGGGATCTCCCTGCCCTGGATTGTCTGCAGTTTTGGGTCCATGCATATGGTCTCCCTCCACTGGTCCAGACGAGGTTGACTGGAGAGACGATTGGTGCGGCATTGGGTGTATGTGTGGAGGTTCTATACGATCAATGGGGCCTATGCTAGGGAGGGTAGTGAAGGTTTTGTTCTGGCATCCTGTGGAGCGTCCTCTTTGTCGCCACCTTCTACTGTGTTTCATGGAGTTCCTGGACCCTGTTCGTGCTTCGCTCACCTACACGAAGCTCCTCACATTCTGCTTCAATTGTGGGAGGATCGGTCATGGAGTTCGGGAGTGCGACCTGGAGTTGCGTGATACCCCACGCTTTGATGCCTCAATGCTGGAATTTCAGAAGGATTGAAAGGCCAAACAGTATGCGATCGACTAGGAGGATAAGGTGTCTTCGGACGTCCCACCTGGTTTCGGGCCCTTGTCCCCGAACACTATACCTAAGGGCGCCTCACATCGACTCATCGAGGAAGAGGACCGATGGTATCCTCGAACACTGTACCTAACTGTACAGGAAAAGGGGTAGGTATCTCAGTCGGGAGATGTGATCCCGACTGGAAAAACTTGGTGGTTGGCCAGCTCCTGATGGAAAGAAAACCGAAGTTTCAAGTTCCTTTCCAACTGGATTTGGAGGAGTGAAGAGGGGGTCATCTGGAGAACCTCACGATGATTAGGCGAGGGCTGGTAAACAGCCTCTCCAAGAAGAATGTTAGGTCACTCTGGCTTTAGAAGGGGCCCTTGGTGAAAGTCATACCTCCTACTACTAAGGAGTTCAGGTTCGATCACTTCGCACCCCTTATGCAGCGTTTAGGCAATACCTTGAGCAGTGTTCTCATTTCCGTTTTCCAACCCCCGCCATTCTTTCATGCCTATATGGAGAGTTCAATACCATCTATGACGATTATTTTGTCTTAGAGTTATGTGTGCTAAGTCCTTCGGGGACTCTTTACTTATACTGACTCTCATATTATTAATAAAATTCTGCACCTTTTAGTCAAAAAAAAAAACAATACACTTATAAATTATTAAGAAGAGATAAAAAAGTTAAGTTTTACTTTAGTCATTTTCGTCCATATTTGGACGGAAAATTGTCATGTGTTTTGAACGTAACCTTGTATTTTTAGAAAATACCAAGACCACCATTGGGTTTTCAAATGAGTACCATTGTCATCTTGTCCATATTCGAACACCATCGAGCTCCATCATGGTTGCATCCTTGTTTGGTTCTTGTGGAGTTGTAGTAATGATGGTTTAAAGATGTTCGTGGAGGTTGTGATGTATCGGTTTTTAGGGTTAAATGTAAAATCATACCATATAGTATTGATCACTATTGGAGGCATGAAAGTGATTAGTGACCTATTCATAAGACGTGTAAAAGATCTGTGATCAATGAATAAAAGGTCTGTAAATGATATGTGACCAATTCATCAGGAATGTAAATGAAATGTGACCCAACTTTGGGTAGCTTATTGATCGTGACCAATACATAAGGATATGTTTCTATATTTGACCATTTTTTATTAAGGATTTTTTTTGCTATGCTACACAAAAGGTATTGGGGGGGGGGGGGGGGGGGGGCGGGATCGGTGGTGGATGGGTTGATTTCCGGCGATAATTGTCTGGTTCTCGTGGTTGTTCACGACAAAACTTAGGGTACTTAAAAGAAATGGGTATGGGGGATTGACATGATCTTGAAAATTTGGATGTTAAAGAGGCATATTATGTACTTTTAGGTGTTTTGAACGGAAAAAAAAGTTTAGGATACTCATTTGAAAATAAAACTATTCTAGAGTAGCGAGCTGAAAATTTCCCTAAATATAATTTATATACATAACAAAGTCCCATGACGTTCGCGAGAAGCAAAGGGATGTTGTAACAAAAGGCTCTCTTAGGGTTAACTTTGTTGGGGTTTTTTCCAATCGTCCATGCGACAACTTTTCATTATTAGTTATAGGCTAACAATGAAGGTTCCAGAGATGGAGAGAAGTAAGAATCAAGGCTGTACTCGGTGTTCTCGTTCTTATATATTGTTTTGTCATGGGTTTTCGTTGTCATGACGGATTTTGCAGTTTATGTACAGTGATCAGCGAGGTCAACAACATCTATTCTTCTCTACTCGATGGACTTAGCGGCGGTGACCCCAATAAAGTATTTTGTTGTTGAATGGGCGAGGTGTGCTCAACACCGTCGTTAAACATCATAGGTGGACGATGGGGATCTCCACTTGTTACTGTTCCCTAAAGGGCACTGGATCCCATAAATCACATTAAAGCAAGATTCTTCTTAACATTAGTCTTGCAACCATATTAATATTGGGTTTTTATCGCCGTAATACGCTTCATACCAATAGTTTCCATATGGTGGATTCACGTAAATAAAAAGCTACAAACTGAAAGACGAATATCAAATGTTGGTACTATATAAGACTGTACGGTCCACTTGTGTGATAGTTCTCATTCAAACACAGACAAACAATGCTCAAATTTCTCTCTTCACGTGACTCTGTTTAAAGCGAGTGTTATCATCGCGAAGATTATATACTAGAAGACCCTGGTAAACTTAGTTGGAATCTTATCTCTTCATGCACTTTACAATGATAGCCTTTTTAAGGCACTTTCTTATATTTTTTTGTTGCCCATTCGTAGAAAATTGAGGTGTAAGTGCTGACTGATCGAATAAAACCTCTTAATTTTTTGAACGGCAATACATATTATAAAGCTCAACTTTTTTAGAGAATGAACAAGGAGGACTAAAAACCCAGACAAGGGTATAGTTTGAACAATTCTGAGGACCGAACTAATTTCGGCTCAAATAGAAAATACCAGAGAACTGAATAGGTCTCAGTCTCAAACCAAACACCATATCCTAAAAGGATCGAAATAATATAAATGAATAGCATTCATATGGAATGAACCTTAGCGATCCAACAAGGGTGATAACCAAGGTCAATAACCAGTTATTACTACCATTAATCTCGTAACAAGTAAGAATAAAAGAAAGTCTAGTATCCGAATTTTGAAACCATGAAGCCCAAAAATAAGTAGGTCTAAAACCCCGATTTTCCAACCATGAACCCTCAAAAGACAGCCGATCTCCACTCATATTACCCCAAACCTTGCTCGTACTTGTAGAAAACACTATATCTCATCGAGGGCCCAACTCAGATAGTTGAAGGACCGACACGTCGGCGGTCAACACTGTTAAACGATAGTGATAGAAGGGTGGCGAAAACCATCGGAACTCGTAACCCAAAGAAACATGAACTCTCAACTTCCAACATAGGCCCAAAGGCCAATAACTACCCGTTGGAGGCCAAAACCTAAAGTAACTGACGAGCCCCCACCAAAATGGATGGGGAAATAGAGGAAATCGAAACTAGTCAAAACCTAGGGAATGAGCAGATTCTCCACAAGAAACAAAAAAAAAGTATGAAACGAGATCCTTTCCAACTGGGACGAAGAGGCACAACCATATCCGCAACGACCTACTACCAGGGAGGTCGAGAAACGCGTCTCACGCCAGATTTGAAATGAGTCGCTGGAGCCGATGAAGGACCAAAGAACCACGGACATGACCGGACGACGAGATCAGCTCCATGACGATCTAAAACCATGAATGTAAAGAAGCGTGTATCATGCCAGAACTGGATCAAGTCCTTAGAGACGAAGAAGACTCCCCGTAGCAACGCCGAAGGAACAGAGGAACACGAAGAAGGGCCCGACCTTCAAAACTTTCGACGAGGGAGAGGGAAAGCCAACAACTTCGCAAACGTTACCACAAGAAGACATGAGGCTGCAGCTTCGCGACTGGGCTACAAAGGTTCGCTGGTAGCTGGAGAAGTAGAACAAACGAGCCCAGAAGCTAAGCAAAGATTCGACAAAAACGAACATGGTCAAGTAGCTGAGAAATCACTGTCTCCAGATCTACAACCATTGTGGCCGAAAGAAACTGGACGAGGAGAAAGGACCTTGGTTGTGAGAACAAACAGAGAACGGAGAAATGACGGAAGTGAAGCAACCTCCGATAACAGCCTGACCGGAAGCCATAACCATTATCGATGAAGGTACAAATGAGAGCGATTGCCGCTTAGTTAGAGAACGTAGGGTTTTGCTTTACTCACATAAAAACTGCTTATTAGCTTTTTGAAAAATCAGTCCATATATTTTTAAATGAGTTGGAGAATATCGTGTATGATCGGAAAGCCAAAAATGAAATTAACTGATCAATGAAATTTACTAAGTAACAAAGAGAGCACTAGGAGTTGTTTGATTGATCATTACCTTTACACTATTGTCAAACTTTATCATTAACTAAGGTTCAATTGTTGATATTAGTCTCCATCAATATATCCGATTTAATGCAAATATAAGATTTAATAATTAAGACATTTTGTTATGCAATGATTGAATAGGAAAAACAACTTAAATTCTTACTACAAAAGTCAAACCATGGGCTGTTCGGATGGATTAAGATTAATCCACCGTTTGTTTAGCTAGGTTGTCTTAATTATGATTATTGGCATTAAACTACGTACTTAATCATAAAGTTGTGAAAATTAAGTGCAACTTTTTTTTTATCAGAGAAAATTAAGTGCAACTGTTAAAGAGATCTAAGCTTTACTGGATTTAGTCACACTAGCCTATCTTGTAATTGCAGGATGTTTTTTTAATCTATTTCTCTTAACTTGTAGACCATGGTGGTGAAGTCGATTTTTGTTGAAACAGACGACAAAATAATTTTATTTGTAATGTTAAACGATAAGAACATATATTGAATCAAAAAAAATTAGGCTCTAGAATAAGTCCAAAACTCTTGTAAGTGAACTGACACTCATAGACCTGTTGAAATAATCTATTTTGTGTCATAGATAAGATAACGAAGTACCTACGTACTAACAAAAGAAACATGCAATACCAACATAAAAAAACAAAACGGAGGGGGTGGTGCGCCCTTCAGGGATCAGTCAAGAGGACCCGATCATGTGTCATGGATACACCATCTTACCGTCCCGCCGTCGGGTCCTAAACCCACCGTCCGGACTGCTTCAATGCCTTCCTCAATCAGCTCGTACGAGTGATAGGTTGTAGCGAGGAAGACCATGACCGGCCTATGGTTCTCAATCAGATCCTTCAATTATTGGTGATTCTCATTTTCCCCCAACCCACGAAAATTCCATGTCATGAACTTCATCATCGAGAGTGCACCTAATCGGTAGCAGAAGATCAACTAGAAAAACTTCAAAAGCACAACAACCACGAGAAAAAAAATAAGGAGAATCGTATCTGGCACAGTGATGCACCCGAATACCGAGATCGGAAGAAGAATTTCCGTCAACGTTCACCAAATCGACGTGTTCAAATCTTATCTTATACGGCTCCCAACTAGTCTCTTAGACTCTAGTTTCTTTTTTTACAATTCTCATTGGTTTTTGAGTTGTTAATATCATTTTTATTGATCTGTATATAACATGGTGGAATAAGAAACTTTATTTTATTTTTTATAAAATACTATCGGTTTTAGCACATTGAGATGAAAAATAACTTTTAAAACTTAAATAGTAGTTGTTCATTTAAATAATGGGTTAAATGTTGAAGCTTACCCTTACGTATTGGTCGTGAACACTATGTTACCATTCTTTTCAAAATCACATTTGCGGTACCTTATCTATTGGTCACGCGATTCCGTTAGGAAAAATGAACGGTAAAATGCCGTTTTTTTCCATTGCGTTAGTCATATGACCTCAAGTGTCATATAATGGATGGTAAAATGCCGTTTTTCCTTAACTATTTGACTTTTATACATTTTATAAGGAACATTATTATTGCACCCTCGTTGTTGTTCCTTATAAAATATAGAGGTCAAATACTTAAGGGAAAAAACGTCATTTTACCATCCATTATATGACACTTGAGGTCATATGACTAACGGAATGGAAAAAATGGCATTTTACCGTCCATTTTTCCTAAAGGAATCGCATGACCAATAGATAAGGTACAACAAATGTGATTTTGGAAAAGAGGGTAGCATAGTGTCGTGACCAATACATAAAGGTAAGTTTCAACACTTAACCCTTATATAATTGATGGATTTACATATTTTTCTATCAGAAAAGTTTTACAAAAGCTTTAATCTTGAAACGAGAGATAGGCAGTATATACGAGAACAAACTATGCCACAAACTACAAAATTCAACCAAAAATATATATGTCTTACTATTCTTCCTCTTAGATCCTAAATTTTCAATTAACACAAAACTTGTCATTTCAATTTCTACGACTTGAACTAGTTTTGAGAGAGATTATAATATTGATTTTGATAAATACTCTTTAAAAATTGTATGCCAACATAGTATTAAATTAATTTTTATTGATTTTAACACAACAATTTATCTTTAGGTAACTTGGAGTAGTACTCTCTCGCCCTAATGACACCCTCTCTCTTCTAAACAGTAGACATTGTTGTTGATCACCAACCTCATATCGTCGATGTTTGCAATTAAGATTGTAAAAAGCACTAAACATAGTCGGATAGTAAAGATCCCTAACCGATAGGTGGGACTAGTCGGATTTTATTTTTTATTACTTTAAATTATTAATAAATATATATTACACATATATTTAAAAATTCAAGATATAAAATATATTTATACTATACACAAAAAACAAATATAAAAAATACAAAAAATATATATGTTAATCCTATTGAACCAAATAATATTCTTGTTACTTTTTTTTGAGAGGAAATGGAAATATCATTAATGTAAAATAACTTGGTGACCCCAAACATGGAGTTCACCGTACATAAGTCAAGCTAACATAATTGGAAAAACAAGTGCAGAATACTTAAATGTGCTCTGTAGCATAATTGCGGTCGGGGGGGGCGGGACTGCGGTAGCATCCGGGGATACCGATACAGTATACTCCAACCAGAAGAAACTGACCGAGCAGATCAGAGGATAAACAAACAACGGTGGACCAGTTACTCCCCCGGTAAGTCAGCGTGCGTCGTCCTCCCTTGAATGATAATGGTAGGGCTCCTGAACGCGGGAATGCTGACCCCGAAGTGGTAGGGCAGTAACACATCAGCTGTTGGTGATACCAATGCCACCTATACACCAGGGAGAAGGTATAGCCGACCAAACCCTCCCTGGCCCCGACAAGACTCATTCCTGGAGGCGAGGGTGCTTAGAGCCCCCCGCCGCTGTAGGTGATAACTCATTTGACGCCGCCGAGTCCTCCTCCTCCTCAGGCTCCTCCTCCCTCATTAGCCTCTTGTTTCCAGATAGTGATGGTGCCAGATCTTTCGGTACCCAGTCCTCCCGGCCCTCCTCCTCTCTAGCTTCACTGTGGCCCCACCACCCCGGCCTTTCCTTCCTCATTGGTGTTGGTGGGGTCTCTTTAGACCGTCCACCTCTGTCCGACCCCCCTAAGTAAGTCCAGTTTGTTCCTGGGGTAGCCTTCCCATGTTTCGCCTTCTCTATTGCCGACCTCGGATCCCCTGGTGCCCTCAGAGATACTCCCCTAGATCCTCCAACAACCGGACATACCGTGAATAGATGACCCGCGCAGCAGCAACCAAAGCAGTGTTCAGGTAAATGTTCGTATGAAATAAGCAAACGTGTCCTTACCTGACAGACGGATAGACGAAACCAAAGTTAGCTCTGCAGGGGGATCCTGATATCCGCTCTGATTCGGACCTTCATAAAATCCCCCCAGCATAACTCATCCTTGTCCACATCCACGCCTTGGCAGACGCCCAGTGCATTACCGACCCTAAATCCCACATCCCTCGTCCATGCCCCAACTGGTAGATTGGACACTCGCGCCCAGACCGAAAAATGGTGCAATTGCAGATCACTAACCTGCATATGAGCCCTCAGATCCGTAAAGAGGACCAGAGAATCCCAAAAAGACCAGGGTTCCCCCAGCAGAACCCTTTCCCTTTCCTTAGCCGATCTGAAGAAAAAAGCGACCAGACCACCTTCCAATGGTTTAGCCTCAACCTTCATACCCCAGACGTCCTCCATCCTTGCCACTACCGATTTCCAGAAAATCTTCCTGGTAGTCAGGACCTTGACTGCTAGCGCGTACTTATACGAACTCCCCCTGCTAGTAATCTCCTGAACCGGTACCACGACCTCCTTGATGCGCATAGCCCCCATCTGATGGTCCAACACCATCTGTTCCCCCCTATCGAATCCAGTACCCAGTGATGGACCCCCCTGAGAACCGGGTCCGCATATCCAGTCGCCTAACCCGACCCGACCCGACCCTCGGGTCCACCCCGACCCCACGGTCTGGTCCAGCTCGCGTACCTCGACCCGCTCCATACCGGGCAGCCCAAGCCTCCATGTCCCTCTCGCCTCCACGGGTCCAGCTCGGGTGAAGACCCGGCCCAGTCCGAGGTTGTCCAGGCCTACGGGCATCAGCCATGAATCTCTAGCCCAAGCCCACTGCCTCCATGGCCCGATTGGGCGAAACCCTAGCATCCGTACCTGTCGGCTCCTTCCCCTTTCTTCGCCGCCAAGGTACCTCCTCCGGCGCCGCCCTCGCCGCCAGCTCCGACTCCGAGACAGGCGTTGCCGTCCTCACGTCTGTTCCAGACGTCGAGTCCGACGAGATCAAAACCGGAACACCTCCCTCTCCGTGCTCCACCTCCCTACCTTCAGCACCGCCTTCCCGAGCCCCCATGCAGCGGCGTCTCGGCCTTGGACCTTTCGCCGCCGTACGGTGGAGGGTGGCCGAAATAGTACGGATCCGACCCCCCACCACCCATCCCTCCTCCTCCACCGGGAGGGCCGAGAAACACATCTCCGGCTGCCCTGAGATCCTTCCCGACCATAACCCAGTCGACACCACCAGATTGATGTCATCCTCCGGCGCCTCCTCCGACGAAGGCTCGATCTCCTCCTCCGTCTCCTCCTCCGGCTACAACCACCCATAGCCGAACCCTTCTTCCTGCACCGGAGACACGCCCCGATCACCCGGCTCCGTCAGGCGAGGCCCCTAGTGCACCCCGTCTGCATCGCCACCCTCTCCGCTCGCCATCGCCTTCGACTGCTCCATGGATTGCGGCTGAAAATTGCAAAACCGTCTAAACCCTAGAGAGAGAGAAGTCGGCTGCGCTCTTATACATTAACTTGATAATAATATTCTTATTATGAGTTTACTCCTTTTAACTAAAATTTAAATTATAATGATAAATTTATAGAAATTATAATAGAAAAATATATTCACATCTTTTAAGCTAATATCTCCGGTTGTATTTTTTTTTGTTATCATTTTAAATTAAATAAATACGAAGTAATAAAAATAAAGATATATAACAAACTACCAAAGAAAGACAAGTGGCACATTCTTTTATGAAGAGATTCAGCTTGTCTCTCTCACCCCATCAACTCTCCTCCAAAGGTCCTGCGAAGACTGCCTCGTTAAAACGTTTTGCTTTATTTTATTTTCGTTCGATTGGAACGTCGAGGTTGGGAAACGGTTGTCTTTTTTAAACGACTGCAAAAGAGAAGATTTTTCAAAAAAAAAAGAAGTAATTAAAGAAAAAAAGGTTGGACTGGGCGGGCTAGACCCGTCCCAAGCTGCAGACACGACCTAAGTTGGACCAGGCCCAAGACCGGCCTATTTAAACCCTTTTTAGGGTTTCAGCCCGTTTTCATCCCCTTCGTGTTCGCGCAGCCCCCTTTCCCGAACGATCTCTCTCTCACCGTCCGTTTGCGAATCCGGCCATCACATACGATTCAGCCGCCTCTCCACCTCCGACCAGCTCGGGTTCGCCGAGCTTCTCTCCGACCATCCTCTCCCTCGTCTCAAACCAAGGTCGCCGCCCTCTCTTCCCGTGACCGTCCGAAACTAACGCCATCGCCTTCTCTCCCGTCCCGTTCAACCAAAACTCGTCATCGGCCGTCCTAGACCCGAGCTCCCCCTCCCTCTCTCAGATCTGTCTCGCCGCTGGTCGCCGGAGCCTCGCCCCTCAAACCCGAGCCCTCATCCTTCTCTTCTGCTTCTTCTCTGTCACTTCTGTTTCACCAGAGCGTCGTTGAGTCCTGCCGTCTCCGTGCACGGCTGCCACCGACGCTCCTTTTCCTCCACGACTGGAACTCCGCCCGAGAAGACCAGAGTCGAGCCCAGACTTGAACTTAGTGGACTTCGCCCTAGAAGACGGAGTAGGCCCGGTCGTCAGCGGCTAGGAGACGCAGCTGTCGTTATCGTCTTGAGGTAGGGAAAGTAGCGGATACCGCTTTAATTACGGAAAGTTACTAGTGTGCATGATTAGGGTTAATAATAAAATCGGAAAGATCGTAGTTTGGCATGTAGGATGCGAACAACTAGTGTAGACGTTTGAACTGTGAACATTTATGTTTTCTGTCTTGGGAATTGCTGTGCTGGTAAGACTGGGCCATGTCGTGCCTGTAGGATTGTTTGCTGAGTGTATCTACTGTCGTGATTTGAGTTGTTTGATCGGGTATTAATTAAAGAACACGAAAACGGATAGGATTGAACTAGTGATGCATGTTGATGACCTGTGTGGTTATTTCCTGTTTATTTGATATGTTGAATTGTGGGATGGTTGGGGATTTGATACCGGTTAAGCCGGTGGGGTTACCACCTGGAGTGTGGAGACGGTAAGTGATGGTAAGTACGTGACGGTTTGGAGGACGGTTAAGAGTCTAATAAGATCGATTCATTGTTGCATATTGTGACTGTGTGTGGGCAAGTGTGCCATGTTTGATTTCGTGAACCCTTGGTTGTGATATGGCCGGGTGAGTGATAGACCGGCTGTGTGCTATTTTGAGATGGTCTGATTGGTATACCTAGACCATCAGTGATTTATGTTGTGCGTTTTATCATGTTTGAGTGTTCCAAGAGACGGCATAGCCGGAGTGGACTTGCATTGATGGATAGTTCTGGTGAAGTGTATCGAGGCCAAGGATGGCGTGATCAGTACCCGATGACTCGTAGTCCGGGACGAGGTTCGTCCGAGGCGCGTACCGGTCATGTACGTGTTGTGAGAGATGCCCCCGTCTGTGTGCGAGGATGCCCCCGTATGTGTGCGAGGATGCCCACGTCTGTGTACGAGGATGCCCCCGTCTGTGTGCGAGGATGCCCACGTTTGTGTGCGAGGATGCCCCCGTCTGTGTGCGAGGATGCCCACGTCTGTGTGCGAGGATGCCCACGTTTGTCTGCGTGGAAGACTTCCGGCTGATGGTATTACCGGTTTGGTACGTATGATGAGTAGTGTCGTGTCTGTGTGTGCGGAAGATATAGGGACTGATGTTGTATGAACCAGTACGATGTAAGTGGATGTGCGCATCCGGTGGTATGACTTATGCCGGTAGACGACATCTGTGTGTGTCTCGCTTATGCCTTATTCTGGCTGTTTGGTTGTGTGCTGTCTTACGACATCTGTGTGTGTCTTGTTGTGTGCTTTATTCTCATTTGTTGGCTGTGCGCATTTGTATAAGTACGTTTAAGGTTGAGGAAATGGGCAGTAGCGGGGAAACGTGTTGTTGGGCTTTGTGCATTGGGTTAAGTGAGACTTGGTCTTGTGAGATTGTTGGTGGGACTCGAGGTGTTGTTGTACCTGATTACTGTGTTGCCGTGCGAGTTCGCACGTGTGGTTGGTTGTGAGACAACTGTAGGCTTTGTTTACTGAGAATTGTTGAGTGATGAGTGCCAAGAGCTGAGGGTGGGAAGTGGTAGTGAGTTCGGTTCGTTGTGAGTTGGTTTTGCGAGTTGTGCCTGAGTGAAGGCCAAGTGTTGTCTTGGAGTGACTGTTTACCTGTTTTAATAGTTGTGCTTACTATTATGCCATAATTGGACGGTTACCCGTGGTGATGAATTGTGGTTCAAATCCTTAACTACTTTTCCTACTGAGCGTAAGCTCACCCTCCTTACTTTGTTGCGTTTCAGGTGTTGAGCGGCATCTGTACTGGCAGGTTTCTCGGAGCTTGGGAGCTAGCGAGGGTTTAGCTAGTGTCTAGCGACGTACCGTTAACTGTTGAACTATTTTACTGTTGTTTTTTATCGAGCTGCGACTCGTGGTATTGTTTAAAGTTTTAAAAATTGTGAGTTGAGGCTTATTGGTTTTATTTTCGATGAAAATCATTATTGTTTTAGCTCACGTCTCGAATTCGGTCAAAACCGGATTTGGGGCGTGATAGGTCCAACCTTACAATTTAAAGCCCTAAGCTTTCGACGGTCGGTCGTTTTTTTGCAGATTTTGGCGCCTAGGCGCCTCCTAGGCATGCTTGGCAAGGGACTTTTACAACCTTTCGTACAACCACTCCCACGCCTTTTCTACCCATCACAGAGCCATTGGTGATGCCCCTTGTAAATCTTCTGAATTTACTCGACCCAAGCGAACTCGAAAACCTACAAAACGACGTCTCCTAGCCTTCTCTTCTCCATCCACTTCTCCCATGACGCCCCTACCTACCACTGTGTCATCGCTTCTCATGACCACTTCACTAGTGGTGTCCCCACTATCCCTCGAGGACCTTCATGAAGGTTTCTCCGTATTCACCATTAACTCGAACAAAGACACAGTCATTGATGTACCTTACACTCTGTCGGACCAGAACTCGTCGGCCTACCGACTCTACGGCATGGTCGACCAGCTTCTCACTACTCGGTCCTATAACCAAAAGGCGATGATCCGTGTTATCACTAAAGCCTGAGGAGACTCCTTTAATGACCTCGTGGTGAAGGACTTGAAGAAAGACATCTTCACGTTTTTCTTTGTTTCGTAGGATGCGAAGGATAAGGTGCGGTGGGACGAGCCTTGGTGTTTGATCATGGTCCTCTCATCCTCTCAGATCTACCGGCACACGAAGGGATGATGCCTCCTCGACTGGATCGCTTCCATCTATAAGCTCAAATGAGAGATATTTCCATAGAAATCAAAACGAAGGCTAAGGAAACACTCGTGGGAGACACCTTTATGGGTTGCGTAAATGTCAGTTGTGACCAATAAGACCTCTATTAGAGGGGGTGGGGGGTTCGGACTCGGCTCTGGATGTATTTAAACTACCTCCTCTGGCAATGTATGGTCCTTAAATGCTGGTGGTGTGGTCGAAACACCAAGGAAAGGGAGGGATCGAGAGAAATAACCATTAGAGAGAACGAAGTAGGGGCGGGGAAATCTTTCCTCGTCTTCATCTTGTCCTGTCATTTTGGTGAGGTTGTGGCGGGGTGTGGAGACGTGCTCCCAACGGTTGTGGCAGTGGACTTATGGGCATGGCAATCCATTTCGTGTATTGAGTCTCGATTTCGACACTGCACAAGTGGTGGCCAAGAGGGTGTGTGCGTTAGGAGGCCGGGTGTAGCGATTTCGACATCGAGGGTGACTAGAGAATGATCACCTGACTAATGACACCCCGAACCAATATTGTGTGGAAGACTTGTGTCAAGGGAACGAAGGTGATGGTCGGCGGATTGTGTTCTCGGGACATCAAGAGGTAGTTGGACCCCTAGCACAAAAGCTCTCTACGAAATTCAGGCGAGATCTACTAAGCAATCTCGTCGGACCTACAATTCCACCAGAGTGGTATGGGTCGAGGAGGTGGAGGCTCGTGCCATACCGTCCATGACCAATTACAATTGGCTCACTTCCACAAGTCCTAGTGCCTCATTCCGACCCAGTGACAAAAGATTATCATCCAGATTTGCCAGTACACTCCACTCCAACAGTTACGAGACAATATGATTTTTTTGGTTCTGTACGATCCCATGTTCTTTTTAACATTTTTTTTATCAGCAGACATATTATAAAACATGCTCTATGAAGTGTATAGTAGGGGTGAAGCACAATGAAGGATCATTCCTCTCTAATCGGAATCTCAAGAAAACCTCAACACATTGAGGCAGATGAGCAGATCCACGCAGGGAAGAAACCTGAAAGACGAGCGTTGGCGTGAAAGCACAACCTCAAGACAATCCCAATAAGGGGAACAACCAGAGAAGTCAAGAGAAGAAAAAAAACAACAGACACGAGCGCTGGCAAAACAGCACAGCCTCAAAACTAACCCAACAAGGGGAGAAAACAAAGAACAAGGTCTAAAACCCAAATTTTACGACCATTAAGAACCCAACAGTAAAACAGGTCTAAAACCCAAATAAACCTATCCTGAAGCACATAAAAAGAAAGGGTCCATCACCCGGATTTTGCAACCATTAAGCGCAAGTGCCACTGATGAAATCCTTCCGACTGCCAAATAGTGAGATCACACTGTCTCATTAGGATCATCAAACAATCACAAAGACTGGAAGATGAAAACTAATACGTCGACGGCCAACACCAAACGACAAAGACATGCCCCAACCAAACACACTAAACCCTAAAAACGAATATGAAAGTAAACAACTAAGAGGCGCCAACACCAAACTTCTCACCGGCGGCCAACACCTTAAACCGGCAAGTCCTAACCACTGAAGTGGAAGGAAACAAATGAGTACTAAACAGATATCGAAAAAAGGGATAGCAGGGACACAAACTAGAGCAGTCGAGAAGACCAACAGTACCTAAACCCCGACATCCGCTGAATCTACGACGATCAACATACAGAGGATCCTAAACTATACTCTAGTCCTCGTGTGGTTAAAAGTGTTTGGTACACCTTCATTTGATAGGGGTCCTAAACTATACTCTAGTCCTCGTGTTTAAGTCCCGTTTTCATGTACTCAATATCCGTTAGGTTTCGAAAAACAATTGTTTCCTACCATTTTCTCTAGAGATAAGTAGGCGATGGTAAATGGTTCCTAGCTGGAGATATTACGAGCATTTACAGTCCCACCACCAAAATTTACTTTCTCACCCACCATTGGCCAAAACATTCATTAACCAATCAAAAAGACAAACTTTATGAGCAAACAGGAAGTTGCATATCCTCATTGGTCAGAAACCATCTCTGATTCCCTGTTGATCCGGTTGGGACCAGTTTTCTTAAACAAAACAAAAACATGTACATATGATTCAATTCTGAACCATATAAATAGAACATCAACTTATTTACCTACCACCACCAGCTTATTTGGAACTTGTTTAAATGTTATTATGTTATTCAATAAGACGAGAAAAAAATTGCATGCTAAGACGTTGGAATATTAATTAATACCGGTGAAGTTGTCTTTGCAACGTTCTTATTACAAGGATAACCAATTAGAGAGTGTCCCTCGTCGTTTCCGACCGCCCGCTCCACCGTAGTTGTCTCCGTTCTCACCGCCGGTGACTTCCTTCCATGGAGGTCACTGGCGGCTCCCTCTCCTCCCGTTCCCCTTCATCGTCCTTCTTTACCTCCCCCGACCTTGTTCTTTCTCCTTCCTTCCCCTGGTTTTGTGGCCGGACTCAGATCCGCCGCCTACCCTTTCCCTCCTCACTCAGGACGTTTTAGATCTATCGTGGGAGCCCCTTTCCTTGCATATTGGAGCGGATCTGGAGTCTCCTTCGCCCCTACTCCTCCTCTTTCTCTCCGCTCTGCCGCCCTTGGGCTTCCCTCCGTCAACGCCCCTCCAGCCTCACCCGATTCTCCTCAGATCCGGTGTGGGACGAGCTTCTCCAACCGCCTCGGCGTGGATCTTCGTGGTTTTGGTTAGGCTCCCATGTGCGTGTGGTCGGACGTTCTCTCGTCGTGGCGTCGCCCTCGGATCTGGACCCTCCCGGGTCTGGTCCTTAGCCTCCGTGCTCCACCTTCGCCTGCAATTCCTGCTCCTATGTTCGTGTTGTTCGTGTGTGGGTGTGGAGACCAGATCTTTCAACCCTTCAAGCCTGATTTGTACGTGGTAGAAACACAGATCTTCTCCTTCGCGCGACTCTCGGTGTTGGCCAGATCTGGGCTTCGGGTCGTCGGCTCTGAAGGTAACCTCTTCTACCCTTCCTTGTTGGGTTTTTTACTTCCGGCCCTACCTTTGCTGCTCCACTTCAGTTTGGCTTCTTTCTTCTCGAATTCGTTGTTATTCGAGCTCGTCGGCGGTTGTTGGCCGGCAAGGTCTTAGGGGTTTTGCCCGCTTCAGAAGCCGATGTTTGGGCTAGCCTGATTAGGGCTAGTCTCAGCCGTTGCGGTGTTTGCCGTCGACAGTACCGAGATGGGTGTAATTATTCTGATGAGGTTAGGGTTTAGAGGGCTGCAGTGGGTTAAGACTAGGCAGTCAGATGTTTTCTTTGGAGCATTAATGTTAGTCAAATATGGGTATTTAGACCTTTGTTTCCAAAATTCAGAGCTTCATGGTTGTAAGATTAGGGTTTTAGAACTCATTTTGTTTATCATCTGGTTGCCTCTGTTGTTTTCTTGTTGTAGGTTTGTTTCTGTGTTCTTGCTTCATCTTGTGGTCATCCCCGATTTGGGGATTCTTGAGGTTCCGTGGTTTAGGAACGCTCTATGTTGTATCCGCTTCACCCCGGTTCTAAGAATCGGTTTTTATATATTTGTATTGTTTATAAAAAAAAAGTTGTCTTTGCAGTGAAATTTGAGTTGAATTATATGTTTTATCTTAGCTTAATCACTTATTCTATTGAGTTTAGACCCAATTCAGTGTATTTTATAGTATAATCGAATCGTTTATGATAATCTGATTCAACAATATATTGAAAATAAATAAGATAGATCAACACTTAAAAAAGACAAGAATTTTCCTCTCCCCTGTCTCTAAAATTTCATAACCCTAAATCGGGCTCGTGTAGTCGTCGGTGACTTCCTTTGCATCTTTTGTTGGCAGACAGTCACTGGTGGTCGGCCTCTCCTTCTCTCGCCCTTCCCTCCTTCTCTAGTTGTGGTTCTTTGGCTTTTTCTCTGCTCTTCTCTCTTCCCAAGTCCCTAGTTGCCTCAGATCTAGTTGTTGGTGGCTCAAATGCCCGCTCCTTCTTCCCTCATTCTCTCTGTTGATGGGGTTTGTTCTGGTAGTGATCGGTGGTTTGGTGTCGGTTATGGCACCGTGAAAAAAATCTATTGGCCTAGATTTGGGTCTTTATGGTCAGATTTATCGGTGGTGGGTGGAATCGGTGTGAGCCTCCCTCTGTATGGTTCTTCTCGGCCTCGTATATGATCTTAGCCCCTCTCTTCTCTTTCTTCAACTGAAGGAAGATTGTTTTTGATTTGGTGTCTAACTATCCTTTGGATCGTTGATGATGCTGGTCTCCGACGGGTTACTGCGCGGTAGCTAAGTAGTGATCGGTGGGGTTGTCGGGTTTTACTTCGTAGTTCTAGTGGTGGTGCTTCCTTCCCCGTTCGACGTCTTGTGATGGGTCGCGGTGTTTGGTACGTGTTATCCCCTTTTACTCGTATTCTCCAATAACGGGTTTTGGGGGTTTCGTTACCGTTCTCTTTCGTTGGTGTTGGCCCCGGGTTTCAAGAGTTGAACATTATGATTCCCACGAGATCTTTGTCGGGGCGCTCCGGGTCGTGTTTATGGATTTTTTGGGAGATGTGGTGGTCTTGGGTGTTGGTCTTGATGTTAGGTTTCGAGGTATTTGTTGGCCTCGAGGAAGGTCCGTGTTTCAAGTTTCTTTTTTCTAGATTTAGGCCTATGGCCTCTGTTCTTAGGCTTCATTGTTGGGATATTTAGATTTTAGATATGTCTGTTTGTTGTTTGGTTTCCTTCAAGTATGTAAAAGCAAGTTTTAGACTATTAGTTGGGGTACTTGAGGCATGTCACAGGCCTTTGGTTAACTTGATTTGGTTAGGTTGTAAGTTTGGTTGGAGGGCTGAGCCATTTCCATGTTTTTTTTCAAATACTCGGACCTAAATAAATTTGTTGATAAAAAACAATACATTGAAAATGTATCTTGTATAAACAAACCGGACCACAAAAGGATTGACATAGAACGAACGTTCCTGACAAACCATTGAACCGCCTTGTTCGTTGACTTCATAACAAAGACGAGTTTGATATCCTCGTTTAAATGGAGAATGACGTCTTGGGGGGCGTGAATGATATAAGTGCAGAGACAGAAAAATAAATCCCAAATCAAGCACCCATGTCTCGACTCGGATCTTGGTATAGTGCATGAATACATGTCGGGTTCGTAAGGTGCGGAGGTGAGTATGCTAGTTGTCCAAGGAGCAGCCCATAGGTTAGCGGAAGAGAGAGGTCTACGGGGCCCGACCTTAAAAGGGGGGGGGGCATAGCCCTCTTCTCTGACGCCTCGTTTTCCCGTGGTGGGGGGTGGGGGTGGCTCATTTGATCTAGCAAGGTTGTGTAACAGACCTCTCCTAGAATTCGGAGCACATGTCTTGTGTATCATCGTCAAACACCAGCTCCTTCATGAAAGAGGGAGTGTACCAAAACCCTAGACACTCCATCAAAGAAGGAGTCGAGTGATACATACTGAATACAGAGATGTCAGCGGTGCAATAGAGATGGACGAAAATCAAGACAAAGTACCTAATGGTGTTTGTCCTTATCCTCTTCGCAGCCTTCTTTTTTATGATGAAGATCTTGATCGAAAGTATGGATCTATTCAACAACATCATGGGGTGACTAGGGTTGAGAAGACTCTCAACATGTTACTCTCCTATTTTAACATTTGATGTCATGATTTATTTAGTTTTATTTATGTAAAAGATATTTAATCATCATGTTTTCTTTGAAGTTAAAGAGGAGTGATTGTCATATGTTATTTATCAACATGATGATATATACGTATAATTTGTTGAACGCACAAAGTACACAGATTCGAACTCAAGACCTCCTGTATAAAAGGTGAAACTTAAATCATGGCAGTATTCCTCAATTGTCATGTTTGGTTCGTTTGTCTATTCCATCTAATATACAGAACTTAAATGCAAATTTTAGAATATATTATAACGTACTTGTTTCAAAATAATAAATGAATGAATAATTCAAATTTTCACATCACTTATTTTCTTTTTATTGTATGATACAAATAATGAAATATTTAACCGATACAATGAAATTATACTTTTTTATTTAATTATTAGTTTTCGAATGTAAAAATATATATTTTTTATTTTTTATATAAAAAATATATTAAAAGGACAACTTGAATAATAATTTAAAAATTATAAAATAAAAATATGTTAACATACTTTTTTGCAATTACTCCTTCAGATATATTTAAAAAAAATGACTGGATTTTAATTTGTAGCCTATAATAATATAATAATTATTATCAAACTCATTTCTTATTCAAAAGGGCAAATATAGCAAAACATATGAGCACTGCACATCCTTGACTTCAGGCACGTTTTTAGCTAATAATTAACTCAATATTAACACATATAGGTGCTTGTGGTATTATTGACCTAAGCTTAGCCAACACATTTACTATTTTTATTACAATTGTAGCTACCACACCCAGCCTACGGTACATTGCACATATAAACAGCTTCCTACGAACATCGAAATGGACGGTCGAGATGAGAGACTGAGATCCAACGGCTCAGGAATGCCACTCCAACTGTGACATTTATGTCCCTATTAAATGAGCTCTGACTTGTTGCTACACCACTTTTATGGAGGGATAAAGTACTTCAGACAATTATATTTCAGCTTCAGATATTGGTTAGAGAGTTTTTCTAATAAAATTTTAATATATTTTTTGACATATTTATCATTTTAATCTTTGATTTTTATAGATATTGAAAGTTATTATTTTGTTTTTATGTAATATTTTTTATAAACAATAAACAGTTTATAAAAAAAAATCTATCATATCCATTTATACTAACTATATGATTTTACTATAAAAATAATTTTATTATTTAAAGAAATGAAAAATATTTTTTAGGTTAAAAACTGTTTTCTTACACCTGAAATATAGTTTTTATATACTTAAAT
Source organism: Erodium maritimum (assembly GCA_963921825.1). Classification (NCBI taxonomy): domain Eukaryota; kingdom Viridiplantae; phylum Streptophyta; class Magnoliopsida; order Geraniales; family Geraniaceae; genus Erodium; species Erodium maritimum. Next base: position 67,434,625 of record OY997595.1, on the reverse strand, counting down.
ATATTTTTTATTAAGAATACATATCATAGAAAATACTTTTAAAATATATCAAACATTATTAGGAACTACAATAAATAAAAATTAAGGTACTTAAAATATAATAATGAGTAATTGTCCCCGAGGTTCATATAATAAACAGAAAAACAAAAATGCTAATGTTATTAGGATTCGGGATGATATTTAGTTTTAATCCGTGAATTTACGTCATTCGAACTGATGAGATTCTTCAAAAACGACACCAGTAGGTACATGTCTATCCGTTTTATAAATGGCTGAATATCAATCTTTTTTGTGTTTCATCCATCGTTGATAAATATTGAGCCCGAAAACAGTATAATGATGTAAAAACTAAGAAAAATTACAGTCTCATAATTGTGTTCGAACTGATGTGATATTGTGTTCGAACTGATGTGATTCTTCATAAACAACACCAATAAGCATGTGTCTATCCGTTTTATAAATAGCTGAATATCAATCTTTTTGTGTTTCATCTATTGCTGATAAATATTAAACTCGAAAACAGTATATATAGTAATGTAAAAACTAAGAAAAATTACAGTCTCATATATAATTGTGTGTATATATATGTCACATGAAACAAGGCCATAGAGGGTAAGCCACATAGTGGTTTTCATAAGAAGAAACCAAAAGCTTCAAATTCCTCCAATGACTTCCCCTAAGGCTCCTCTCACACTCTTCTTCACCATCTCCTTCTTCTTCCTCACATCTCAAGGTTTCTTCTCTCTCCAAAAGGGTTCTTAAACACATATATTTCTTTCTTCATGTAGCCCTAACGACGTCGTTTTGGGTGGTTTTGGCAGGGGAGAAGCTGACGGGGTACTCGTTCATCAAGACGGCGAGCTCGTACTCGTCGTCGTCGTCGTTCGCGGTGAACAACAAGGGGATCGGGTACGACTACATCGTCGTGGGCGGCGGCACGGCGGGGTGTCCGCTGGCGGCGACGCTGTCGAGGAACTTCAGCGTGCTGGTGCTGGAGAGGGGGGGCGTCCCCTTCTCCAACTCCAACGTCTCCTTCCTCCAGAACTTCCACATCGCCCTCGCCGACACCTCCCCGACGTCGGCGTCGCAGTTCTTCGCCTCCACCGACGGCGTCCTCAACGCCAGGGCCAGGGTGCTCGGCGGCGGGACCTGCATCAATGCCGGCTTCTACACTAGAGCTAACCGAGGGTACTTTCGTCATTTCATTAAAATTTAATTTCATACTCTCTTAATTGAAATGTCTAAATCATCAGTTTAAATCGGTTCTTAACTCAACAAAATCATCTACATTTTATTACATGATTCTAAGATCATATTTGTAAGTGACTTTTCTTTCTTATCATATACACGTCGTGTAAAAAGTCCATATATCAGTGACTTACGGCTTTGGATATTTTGGGGTAAATCGTCTTTCCTTGGAATAGGTGATGTTTCCCGTGAACACACTCATTCCACGTTCGTTTTCTATTGTTTTTCGTCCCCAGAATGTAAGTATGTGGTATATTGGCTTTCCATCGGGTGCATATATGGTAAGGAAATGACTGTGAGTGAGTTTTTGAGAGTAAAGATCATTGACGGGGTTCTTAGACCTTTTCATTGTATTTCCTCTCTTTGTCGGGATTGTATGAGGCTGGGTTTTCTTATCAGTGTTCGGGCATGTATTATGGTTTAGTTTCCGTAGCTAGAAACTTGATGTTCTCTCCCCCTTTTTTCATGTTTTACAAAAAAGGATTTATAAATTTTTTTGGCTAATTAGAAAAAAGGATCATTGGCGGGTATGGTTATGGGATTCCTCTCGAAAAGAACGGTTGGTTATTCGGGTTCATTAGGTCAAGTTTGCTACCCTCCATGACAGCTTGTGTGTTAATGGGGACTAATTTGGTAGGTTTGCTTATTAGGAGTTTTTTTTCTTCTTCTTAATTTGTTGGAATTTCTAGGTGTAAGTATAAGAAACATGTATTTTTCAATTAATTTAGTTTTTCATTTGAAAAAAAAAAGATATTTCCAAAACTGAGTATACATTAGAATTATTTGTATACTTCCAACGGTTTAGAACAAACGTTTTCTGTCCACACGAATACGTAGATAGATTCGTCTATATGTTAACCTACACAAATCTGATCCGTCTATACGAATCCTTGGAAATAAATTATTGGTTCGTTATCCGTTACCAACATTAGATATGCTCTTAGAAGAGACTTAGAGGCCAGAAATGAATGTGAGGTTGAGGTGGCCACATGATGTTGGTGACAATATGTCTTAGAACCCATAAATGTTGGCTGTATGTGGTCCTTAAGCCCTAGCTAACCAATCCCATCTAGTTTCCAGTTTTGTGCTCTTTGGTTGGCCCTAGGTCCTTAGAAAAATGAAGACAACCTAGGAACAAAGTTGTAACTGTGGCCCTCAACTACTTTCTTGTTCATTTATGTTCTTTAGGGAATTTTATCGTATTTTTCCTCGGTTTATTGGCACGTCCTTTTTGGTTTTGATAAATCTTTGGATCTTTTTGTTCGTTAAAATGTTGTAGGGTTGACAAACGATTCATTTAAATAGTCATTCTTTAGATGTTGTAATCTTATTTTATGATAATGGTTGTTTTCCTTGTTGCTTTTGCCTGTTAAGTCGGTTTTGTTAGATCTTTTTTTGTTGTGTGGTTTCTATTTCAAGACACATTTACTTTTTTAATGCATTCCTTTTTTCCTGATCAAAAAAAGATAATGTTTGTTTTAATGCATTTTGTGTAAATTTATTTTAAAATGATGATTTTATCTTTGGACGTATAATGAGGAAGACAATATGAAGATAGATGAAAATTCGATACTTTTTTTATTATTTAATATTTTTAAAGGGTGGAATCATTATTTTGATACAAATTCACATAAAGTGCAACAAAAAGACAACTTCATTGTATTTCTTTTTTACAATTATCAAAGAAGATGGATACAACATTTCGTTCCCTCTGTGTTGTGTCTGATCTGTTGGATTTTCTTTTGCTTGGAGTTTTGTTTTATGTTTTGATTGTTGGGTTTTTCTTTGTTTAGGGACTTTTGTAAATCGGTTCTCCCCTGGCACGTTCCTCCTTGGAACTGTGTTCTTTGCAATACATTCCCTCGCTTATCAAAAAACAAACTTGCAAACTGTGAATACATCACGATATTTTTTTTGTAGTTATACTTGATTAATAAGTTGGCTAATTTAACGTGGAAATCTATGTTTCATCCGTACTAAGCGTTAATTCTAAACCTATTGACCCGTCCTAATTCTCCCTTCTATCCCTACTTCACACATGTCCCCAATTAAACGGTTCATTATAATTCAGACACGAAACCGTTTCACATGACACTAATCATATAAACCAACCAAATCAGTTCAATAAATCGGATATGATTTTCAAACGACAAAAATAGATCGATATGATTGACAATGTTGTTTTTGTAGGTTCATAAAGAGGGTAGGTTGGGATGAAAAGTTGGTGAACGAGTCGTATCCATGGGTTGAGAAGCAGATAGTGCACCCACCAACTTTTGCGCCGTGGCAAAGGGTGATAAGGGACAGTCTCCTAGACGTAGGGGTGTCACCCTACAATGGATTCACCTACGACCATATCTACGGCACCAAGCTCGGTGGCACCACCTACGACAGGTTTGGCCGCCGTCACACCGCCGCCGAACTGCTTGCCTCCGGCAACCCCGAAAAGCTGACGGTGCTGGTTCATGCGACAGTCCAGAAGGTCCTCTTTGACACATCAGGTATACATAGCTACATCAAGTTTGTGACACATTAAGTGTGTACATATTTAGGTCAGTCAATTGATAAACTTAATGTGTATATATATTTATCGATACTTGTTAAAAAAATGTTTAGACTATTTTAGTATGCATTTTTTTTAATTTGTAACCATTTTTTTATAATTGCATAAAGTATTTGGAATTTGTCTTTTGTGTTGTAATTTATATCAAAATTATGATTTTATTTTTGTAATTTATATTTTTTTTCAGTAAAAAACAAAAAATTCAGATTTTCATTTGCCTTGTTTTTTTCTCCTTTTTTGTACCATACAAAGAGTACGGAATTGATGGGATACGAAAAATTGATTATTTTTGTTTTTATGATTATTAGTTTTTAAATTCTAATTTTCACAGGTATAATTGTAATTTTGAAATAAATTTATGGTTAATTATGCTCACCTACCCCGTACTATACACGTTTAACGCATAGATACCCCAAATTTATTTTGTTACGAATACATACTCCAAACTAACAGTTTGTAACAACACCTCCCTTCCATCCATTTTTAGGGTTAGATTTAGGTTTGGAGAGAGATTTAGGGTTGGAGTTGGTTTTAGGATTGTAACACTACGGGTAGTTTCAGAATTTCTGAAAAACCGAACAGCAAATGGACGGAAAAATGGATGGAATGGGGTATGTTGTTACAACTGTTAGTTCGTAGTATGTATACGTTATTTGGGTAGGTATATCCGTTAAACATGTATAGTTCGGGGTAAGTGAATGTAATTAACCCATAGATTTATATAGAGTGCAACAAAGTGACAAGTACATAACATCTTATTTTTTGCAATTGTCCAAGAATGCTATAAGTAGCAAAAAGTGAAAAGGTCAGGGTAGTTTTTTGCAATTACCCTTATATTTGTTATAAGTGTAATTTGACTAAAAACTTAACTTGATTGTTGCTGACAATCTGATCACGATATTACACATTTCAGGGAAGAAACCGAGGGCAATGGGAGTTACCTTCAAGGACGAGAAGGGTGATTTGCACCAAGCTTTTCTTGCCGAGAGTCCTCAGAGCGAAATTATACTATCGTCTGGAGCACTCGGGACTCCTCAAATGATGCTCTTGAGCGGCATTGGGCCTAAAAACGACCTCAAGAAGTTGAACATTTCGGTAGTACACGACAACGAATTCGTGGGGAAAGGAATGGCCGATAACCCGATGAACACCATCTTCGTGCCCACTAAAAATCCGGTCGAGCAATCGCTTATCCAGACCGTGGGGATCACGAAAATGGGAGTCTACATTGAGGGAAGCAGCGGATTCAGCCAGTCCAATGATAGCATCCATTGTCACCATGGGATTGTTTCCGCTGAGGTACAACAATTATGTCACATGTTCTTTGATAGCCCTGAAATGTTCGTTATAACATACATTAAAAAAGTCGACTAAAATCAATAAACAAGAACCAAAATATCCCGAAGTATTCATTTTTTACAAATTATATTCTTTCTCTTTTACAATTGCATATATATATCTTAAACTTCCTCTTGATCATAGTTTTTGTAAATTAGTTATAAAATGATGATTCCCCCATAAAATTTTAAATTTAAAGAATGTCAAGTAATAAACACAAAATATAAAATTTCACCCACTTTAGTTTACTTCTTTTTCAGACGAGAAGAAGAAAAAATGTGATTTTTATAGGATAAAAATGTCATTTCAAAACACATTTACACAAAATACAACAAAAAGAATTTGTTCATGACACTTTCTTTACAATTATCAAATAAAAATCATTACAACTTGTAATAATGGAATATTTTAAAATATTCTTTTTACAATTGTAGTCACTAAGCTTAAGGAACTTATAACTTTTACATGTGAATTTTTTTTTATCAGTATCTAATGTTTTCATCACGGTCTTGTTTTGTCTTTTTAGAGTAACGTGAAAAGCAACTTAAGATACCGTCCTGATAATTTTTTTTAGTTAGAACAGTTATGTGAGAATAAGATATAATTAAGTGTAGTTAAATGATAATTTTTTTTGCATGATCAGATCGGACAACTCTCCACGATCCCTCCGAAGCAACGATCCCAACAGGCCATCCAAGACTACATAAAAACCAAACAATCTCTACCTCACGAGGCCTTCAAGGGAGGATTCATCCTAGAAAAGATCGCCGACCCTCTCTCCACGGGACACCTCGAGCTCATTAACACGAACGTCGACGACAACCCTTCGGTCACCTTCAACTACTTCAGCGACCCTCGAGACCTCGAACGTTGTGTCGAAGGTGTTCGAGTCGCCGCCAAGCTCGTCCAATCCAAGTACTTCACGAACTACACACAATTAGAGAAGGAGAGCTTGGAGAAGATACTTAACATGAGCGTGCAAGCCAGTGTGAACCTTATCCCCGACCAAACCAATGATACCAAGTCGTTGGAGCAGTTTTGTAAGGACACGGTTATTACTATTTGGCATTACCATGGTGGGTCTCACGTTGGGCAGGTAGTGAGCCCCGACCTTAAAGTTATTGGTGTTGGTCGGATGAGGATTGTTGATGGTTCCACGTTTCGCGAGTCGCCGGGGACTAACCCTCAGGCCACCGTCATGATGATGGGAAGGTACGCGTCGAATGCTAAAATCTTTCGTCTAACAAATCGTTCAATCTTCACGTTTATGTCTAGAAAAAAAAAACCTCAAAAGTTTAGTCGGAAACATCATATCCGTCGGGGCAGACCCAATCAGGCTTACCGTTTTTTTTATGAAACGTTTTTAAAACCAGTTATTTTGAAAGAAGACCTTTAAAACAAATTAAATAAATAAGATTTTTTAGGCCTTTAAAACATAATTGTTTTTAGCATTAATATTAGTTGGTAATAAATTAAAAAATTAAAATTGATTTTTGGGAATCTTTTTTGGGTTGAGATCTTAAATCATTACTTAATGGTTTAAAGATCGAGTCGGCTTTGATATCTGAATATATTCTTTAAAACATTGTTGTTTTAGACCTTAATATTAGTTGGTAATAAATTAAATAAATTAAAATTGATTTTTTAGGGACCTTTTCTGGGTTGGGACCTTAAACAATTGTTTAAATGGCTTAAAGATCGAGACGACTCTAACATCCGAATATATTTTGTTGTGAAGAAAGAATTTTGTTAGTCGAAACAAATTGACGTGTTTATTCGTTACGAATATTGTCGTGCTTTGTAGGTATATGGGTGTGAAGATTTTAAGGGAAAGACTCGGAACATCAGCTGGTGTGTGAGGAAGGGACTAAAGACAACACAAAAACAGGAGCAAGAGCTTAGTGTGTTAATGGCTGTCATGGAAAATGTTGTTTTAGGTTTTGATTTGATTTTGTTTTTAGCAAAGCAGTGTCACAGAAATCAATATTTCACCCCTTTTGTGTCCTGTTTTTGGTTTAAAAACAATCTAATATCATTGTATCCCTCTGACTGTATGTTGGTTCTTCAAATATTCTTGGTTTGCCATTTCATATTTAAGGTGTGGGAGGTATTAAAATATTACATTTAGTTCTCATGATCTACGTAATTCCAATTCTTGTTTACATGTGATATCACACTCATATATTTTTTTTCACTAGTTATAACAAGATACAAGTATCTATGATACAACTAGTTTAGTCTATATTTGAGAGAGAAACAATAAAATTGAGTTAGTAGAAACTCACACAATAGTAACAGATCAAGTTGACCAAGCCCTTATAGTCGTTGGGCTTTCATCCGGACAGTGAAATCCTTATTCGTCCCTTATTTTTCATTGATCAGCAATGCATACTTAAATTGAAACATCTTCCCTCATAAGAGAGGAGTACAAGAATAGGTCAAACTATAGAGCCTAGAAATTCAAAACTGGACGCAACCAATTGCAAGAGCAAGAAAGAAAAATCACCACAAGATTACAACCCATGCAATTCAATCCAAACAAGCCACAACTCAGAACCCAACAAAGAGTGTTAGGACTTAGGAGTCCGATATATTTATTGTTATTAATTATCTAAGTGCATTAACATTATTTTAAAAAAAAAACGGGTAACCGGTGAAGTACATTAATACAAAAAAGAAACCATGCATGGTAGAGCGTAACCGCCCTGAGTTCCAGATATATGTCCGGGCCGACCGTAGCAAGCCTAGCGCTCATGGACCCATAAAACTAGTCTACTTGACATCGTAGACAATACCTCAGGACATCCCATTACCGACATTTCAACAAAACATGAAAAGACATGTCTAAACCAACAAAACCAAAGAACTAATCGAACTAAAAACAGGTAATAAGCAACATTAAAAAAAGCTGGAAATAGTGCTCTGATTGCGGCTTTCCCGAGACTCACCAACACCCGTAGTCCCGGGTCTGTAGGTATAGTCCATAGACGGACCCTCCCACCCCCGTCGGGTCTTCTCATTCTTCTGAAGGAGGTTGAGACGCCTCCGTCTGTGGACCTCAGACCAGAACAACGGCATGAAATATGTCATGACCCTTGTGTTGCAATATTCCGGTGTCCCGAGGACGATCCCGTCGCCTAGGGTGATGGCGACGAGCTGTGCCCCGTCGTTGACGCAAGCTAGATGCCCAGTGTAAAACCCACTTCGTTTTAAAACGGTTGTGAGTTGCAAACTGAAACTTGAGGGTTTGTTTTTGCAACAAGTTGTTTGGAAAAGAAAAAAAAAGAAGGAAGGGTAGGGGTCTGGGCTGGCTTGGGCCGGTCAGACGCGAACTGGGCCCAAACCGCACGAAATGCAGCCCAAGCCCACGCTGACCCAAACCCTACGCACAAAAACGCTTCACGCCGCCCCTTTCCTCTCAGTTGCACGCACGCAATTCGAGACGTCTCCTTCGCACGTCTCCTTCGCGAACCAGAGACCTTCCACCGTCGCCGCCCACCGTCGTCGTCCACTGTCCTCACTCCTCCGACCAGCTTCGCACCTGTCCTGCTTATCTTCTCCCCCTTTCTCTCCCTCTCTCCACTTCCCTCCCGTCGAAACCCCACCAGAAATCGCGTTCCCCTCTCCACTCACCCTCGAACCGAAACCCTTACCGGCGAAATCGAGCACCACCGTGCCTGATTCAGGCAGAGCCTTCAACAGGTGAGTCGTACCTCACCAGAGCTACCTCTTCCCCCTTCCTTCTCGCTGAGAATCGAGAGCCCTGGGCTCGGGCAAGGTCAAAAGGCGTCGCCGGAGCTCTCCGAGTTCTAGATCTGTGACTCACGTCGCCGGCGAACGTGTTGGCCGTCAGATCTGGCCGGGAGGGTTCGGCCTCGCCCCATCATCTTCATCTTCGAGTTCCCGAGCTTTTGGTGTCATCGCCGTCGTCAGAACCGCCGCTGGAGTCGCCGCCGGACCCGCCGGAACCCTAGCCCGACCACCGTCGTTCCCCACTCCGACTGGACCAGAATGAGCCTTGGCTCGGGCCTGGAGCTTAGCTGGGCCGCGAGCTTGAACTGGATTTGGGCCTCGGGCCCGGATTTGGTTCGGGCCTTGGCCCGGTCTGACTCCGGGTCTCGGGTCCGGATTCGGGTCTAGACCGGGTCTTGGTCGGACACGGGTTGGTCCGGGTCTGGGTTTGGGTCCGGGTCTGGATCCGGGTTTGGACCGGGTCTGGACTTGGGTTGGGCCGGATCCGGGTCGGCAGAATTTATTAATCAATTTAATAATTATTTAATTATTTGGACTAAAATCTGGTTATCTTAAAGACGTTTTGACCTTCCGAGAACCTTGAACTCGAGATCTGATTGAGGCTTTTAAACTGTTAAACCCAGATTTGGATTTCGGGGACTTCGCCTTGAAGACGGTGTTGGCCCGGTCGTTCGCAGCTAGAAGACGCCGCCTTGTCACCATCTTGAGGTAGGGAAAGTATCGACCCTTCCTTAATTAGGAACTGGTAAACTAGTATGCATGACTAGGGTTATTAATAACCGGAACGAACTAGTATGCATGACTAGGGTTGTTAATAACCGGAACGTCTTAGTGACACATAGGTAAAACTGTTATGTTATTAGCTTAATTGAACGAGTCTTGATAATACTTGGAACGAACATGTTGATATCCGTTTGACTTGCTTGTACTTTATGAGAAATTGCTATGCTGATAGACGGGACATGTCTAGGTCCTAAAATTGCGTGCTGTGTGTCTACTCGTTGTGTGGGAGTCTAAGTAACGTTATAATCGATGTATGAGAACCTAAATAATATTATAACCGTTGTGTAAATGTCAAATAGAATTATCACTGATGTTGCATGATGTGTTTGTGTGGGCAAGTGTGCCATGTGTGACTATGTGAACCCTTGTTTGTGATGACCGGGTGAGTGATAGACCGGGTGTATGCTAAGATGGTTCGGCTGGCATACCGAGACCATCAGTGAGTGTGCTGTGTGCGAAACCCTATGTGTGTTTAAGAGACGGCGTAGCCGGATGAATAATCATATCGAGACCAAGGATGGCGTGTTTAGATGACTCATAATCCGGGATGGGATTGATCGATGGAGTTCCAGTTACATATGAGAGTAGCGCCCTTCATCTGTGTGAGGAGGAAGATGTCGTGACTGACGTTGTGTGTTCCAGTGCGATATAAGCGGTTGTGTGCAAATCGGTTTCTTATTTACGTTGAGTAGAGCCCTTCATCTATGTGAGGAGGAAGATGTCGTGACTGACGCTGTGTGTTCCAGTGCGATATGATCAGCTGTGTGCAAATCGAGGGAGTTCCAGTACATACGAGAGTAGCGCCCTTCGTCTGTGTGAGGAGGAAGATGTCGTGACTGACGCTGTGTGTTCCAGTGCGATATAATCAGCTGTGTGCAAATCGATGGAGTTGACGACATCTGTGTGCGTTTCGTCCGGACCCTTCCCCGTTGTTTGCTGTGTGCCGTCCTATGGACTCTATGTGTGTTCTGCTGTGTGCCTTTCTCTCAGATATGTCTCTGTGTATTACAAGAAGTTTTATACTGTGTGGTTGGGCTGGTAAGGGTTGTGCCTAGAGACAACTTGTTGGATCTTCTTCCTAGTTTACCCTAATTACTGATTTACCGTGAGGTTAAAAGGTGTGTTGGAGTCCTTTTACTTTTCTTACTGAGCGTAAGCTCACCCCTCCTGTTGTGTGGTATTTCAGGTGTTGAGCAGGAACAGTACTAGCCGGACTCTCGGAGCTTGGGAGCTGCTGAGGGTTTAGCTAGGTTTAGAGACGTACATCTTTTATTTTATGTTGGACTTTGTATTTTACTAATTGAGCTGTGACTCTTCACTTTCGGAAGCTTATATATATATATATTTTTTGGAGCTTTATCTACCTTTATTTCTCTTGTTTTACTGTAAATCTTTAGTCACGTCTCGAATTCGGTCAAAAACCGGATTTGGGGCGTGACACCCAGGACTTGATCGATCGTAGGGGCTTGACCGATCGCAGGAGCGGAGACGACCAGGGAAAGCGGTCAGGTGTCATGGCTGATTTCGGAAGAGACAGGGTTGGTTGAGGAGAGAGCGGCGGTTGAGGAGCAGTCGGCCCTATCTGAGTAGCCAGAGAGCCTGGTTGACTGTAGGCATGAACGGCTGCGTGCGGATGGGAGGTGATCGGCGATGCCTGGTTGGTCGTAGGCCAGGGCGACGGCGTGCTCACGGGAGGTGATCGACGTTGTTGGAGAAAGCCGAACCACGGGGATCGACGAATGTGACACATAAAGAGATCGGCGATGGAGCTGGTACGACCCTGCGAACGGTTGCTTGACGTCGTTGCGTTGAGGAGATGACACCGCAGCGAGATGATGAGGATCAGCGGAGACCGGAGACCACATCGACCAAGGGATGATCGGCGGTGGTAAATTGCACCCCTGAGGGTTGTGGGAGGAAACCCTAGGGTTCCAGGGAGAGCGCTTCTTTTTTATGTCATTACAGGTAGTTATTAATAGTTTCTTAATTATTGTGATCATGGGTAGTTATTTATTAGTTATGGGTAGTTAATTGAAGTGTTGTGATCACGGGAAGCTACATGATCTTTGTATTAGTTACGAAATTCAGCCTATTTATAAGCTGGTCATTTAATGAAAAGGATATGAAGAATTATAAACAAAAAACAAAAGTCAAAAGGTTTCTATCTAGATCCTGCGTTCTCTCAAACGAATGTTATATAACTATATAAGGTCTTGCGTTCTCTCCAACGAATGTTGCAACAAAAATCTCATGACTCGATCCAAGTTCGTGACTATAACAGTGGTATTAGAGCTTGAAGTCATGGCAACAACCAAATCTTTCCAGGAACAATTTACTGAGTTTTTGGAGCAGTACAAGAATGATCAGATTGCAGCAGAAGAAAGGTACAACAAGCTCCTTAGCCTTTTGAAGGCAGACAAGGTGGCCTCAAATGTAAGGCAGAAGAGGATGGAGGACCAAATTGAAAAACTAATACAATCGTTACATCTGGCTAAGGTGGCTACCTCAAAACAAGAGATGGTAAAATATGGTTCAGTTTCATCTTTAAATGTGGAGCAAGACCAAGAAACAGAGAAAAAGCTGACCAAGCTCCCGCCATCGAGTCCCCTTGACCGGAACAATGTCAAAACAAAAGAAGTGCTGATTGGGGGAACTAGAGTTATGACGAAAATGAAGTCTTTCCTGGAATAGTTGAAAGAGGTCATTCACATGTACAAGGAGGACATGGCAGTCATCGAGGCGTGGCAGCAAGAAATGGCCAACCAAATTCAGCAACCTCTTGTTTCCAAGCTTTCACGACCAGAGCCCAAGCCCCCTCCAGTTAAAAACATCTTTTTGCACCATTATAATTTGGTGCTTGCGGTCAAGCACCATTTTGAAGTACGGGGTAATGTTAGGAGTCCGATATATTTACTATAATTAGTTTTCCAATTGCATTAACATTATTATTTACTTAGCAATTATTTCTTAATTATTGTGATCATGGATAGTTATTTATTAGTTATGGGTAAGTGTTGTGATCACGGGAAGCTACATGATCTTTGTATTAGTTAGGAAGTTCAGGCTATTTATAAGCTGGCCATTTAATGAAAAGGATATGAAGAATTATAAACAAAAAACAAAAGCCAAAAGGTTTCTATCGAGATCTTGCGTTCTCTCCAACGAATGCTACAACTACAATCTCATGACTCGATCGAAGTTCAGGACTATAACAGAGTGATACATACAAGATCTAAGAATAGATGAGAATATACTTACAAATACCAAAACAAATCCATACACCAACAAAACATTCAACCAAAGGTCCAAAACCTAAATTTCTAAACCATGAAGCACTAAGAAAGTAAACAAACAAAAGTCATTATAGCTGCATTTCACCACCATGAAGCACAAATATACCAAAACTAGGATCCTACTGTTCAAGAGCCAAACCTGAATAATCTCAACCAAAAACTTCAAATGGAACAAATCTAGTCCCATCTCATTAGGACCACAATACCCTGAAGAGGGAGACTGGAGCCCTAACATATGTCAACAGACAGCATCGCAGCGGTGGAGACTGAACTGATGGTTACCCACCAGAACCCGTAAACCAGTCTATTATATCGATTGGCTTCAAAACATGCAAAGAATGTCTAAATCCTCGCCGGTGGCCAACACCAAAACTGGAGAGCCCGAGCCAATAGCATGGTCGAGAAGAACAAAAGACCAAATTGATAAAGGTAGAAAGGAAAAAGAGGGTAGAAGCTTAACCAAAAAGAGGTAGAGAAGAGATACCTTACCACAAACCTTAACAACCCCACCAAAACATGCAGTCATTCCTCTAAACACTTTGATAGAGCCCATATTCGGCCATCACCAAGAAAAAGCCCGAGGGAGACCAGACCACATCGGTAGAGAGCTTGAACAAGCAGGGAAGGACCCAAGAACAGCTAAATAACAAGATACATAGATCTGACCTCCGATGGCCAAATCTACAAGCAGGTCCACTAAACGTGAGCAGTCTACCTTCATAGCGGAAAGAACAGGAAAAAAACCACAAAGATCCTTGTCTGCATCAATGAGGAAGCGCGTCCCACAACTGGATTTGGAGAGAAACACCACCGACAGAGGGAACATGTCACTAACGCAAGGCCGAGAAGGTAGAAAAGCTATAACGCAAAGAGACAACAACCACAACCTCTCCAACGATCCCCGTTTTGTAACCATCCCCACCTAGGGATAAGGGGAAGCGAAACCTACGACCAGATCTAAGGGACGAGACGTCAAGGAGAATGACATGCTAGACTCGCAACAACGTCGGGAGAAAGGGGTCGGATAAAGGGGGAGAGGAAGGTATAAAAAGTAAGGAAAAGCGAGAGTCAACAGTAGCCTCAGTGGCCGAAACCACGAGGCCACCGTCGAAAACAACAGAGGGATTAGGGTTAGGTTAGAGAGAAAACAAAGGATTTTTGGAAAGAATAAATTTTATTGAGAAGTATAAAACACACTATTAAAGATGTTGTTAAACATTAATCAAGACTATTCATTTTACTTCTTCTCGGAAGTCAAGTACAGTTGAAACAAATGGTTGTCTGAAGCTTGTCAATTGTAAAAAAACTGAAAGTCCTAATAAGAACTAGACCATGGTTTGTTGCCTCTAGACAGTGTTCTCAACCTCTCCCAAAACTGTCTCCTCCTCCCATTTCCCATATATGTCGACCCCGAGTTAGATCAATAAGAAAACAGATGAATCATACTCTAACCTACTTTAAATATAATCTTTAGTCTTTTTCACACACTTTCTCCCAATCAAATGTAACTATTGAGGTTTAAACCTCAAACCTCAAAAACAGGGGGTTGTGCACGAAAACAAAAAACTGAGAAGATTGTGCAACCATAAGATTATGAAGCCAAGTTAAGAGTAAGAATGTAATGTCATGTGGATGATGAAGTTGTCGCAGAGGAGGACAACGGAAGGTGGAGAAAGACTAGGTGTCTCCCGTCTCGTTGAGGATCAGAATCACGAAGAACGTGATTGCCGCAAAGTACAAGTTATCATAAAGAAAAAGCAAAGATCATCTAAGCAGAAGCTGATATGCTTCTGTTAGGTTTGAAATGTTGGATTGAAATCCTACAATGGGCACATGTGTAGTATAATGTACATGTTATCATAAAGGTTGATACAAATTGAATTGACCAATTTAAAATATTGTATCATAGGTATTATATATAATGTCATAGTATTTAATGTGTAGATGCCTGACTCATAATTTGTTAGTTGTTGAGGGTCCAATAACAAATTATACAAACTTTGGGGGTTGTAAGTGGTTATGGTCCCTAATAAATAGACGTGTTTTCTCTTATTCTGTTTCACTCCCATCTGAGAGAATAATTAAATTAGAGAGCGTCTATATTATTGGAAGATCAAACTACAACTTGAAGATTTATCGTTCATCATTCATCAATGGCATCAAGTAAGTAACAATTGCCTGTTATTTACTTGTTGTTGAGGGCCCGAATAAAAATTATACAGACTTTGAAACCTACTTTGGGTTGTAAGTGGTTATGATCCCCAATAAATAGACGTGTTTTCTTTTATTCTGTTTCACCCCCATCTGAGAGAATAACTAAATTAGAGAGCGTCTATATTATTGGAAGACCAAACTATAACTTGAAGATTAATCGTTTATCGACCATCATTCATCAATGACATCAAGTAAGTAACAATTGCACTGTTATTTACTTGTGTATTCATTTTAATTCAACAAAGCTTTATAGAAGTATGATTTAGGGTTTATAGATCGTTATTGAGTTTCTTGTCTATTTAATACCTAAATCCTAACAAGTGGTATCAGAGCTGTCTTTGTTGGGTTAATTATGAATTCGATACTTTTATTCATGCAATATTATTTTTATTTCAGGGCTTGGTATCCATACCATTCTTCAATAATGAGAACAAAATCCATAATAACTAGGATCTTAGACTTGTATTAATTCAACCACAATAAATATTATGAAGCAAAAGAACTTACTTGAGTCCATCGTTGAATTTATTTGTTCTATAGAAGAGCCTTGGAAAGATCAAGAATGGGCCGAGAAGCAGGCCCGAATGGAGGAATGAAAGGGAGTTAGTGCTCTAGGGACTGGCCTTGGGAGGGGTCCCTGGGCGGGTGTCAGCAGGTACAGTGACATTTTACAGAATATGTAGCAGTTGGGCAATACCTTGAGCAACAGACACCGATTTCATTGTTATTTACTTTTTGTTCGCCTTTACGACTCCCCAACAAACCTCTTGTGTCGGTTCTTTTGTCATAGAGTTATGCGTGGACATGCCTTAGGGCCTCGATACCATGTGATAGCTCTTCTATTGTGGTCAGGGATTTCCCTGATACACTTTTTTGTCGGTTGAAATCTATTTAATGAAATTGCACCTTTTTAGTAAAAAAATATATATTAGAGTGATTGGTGGATTCAAATTATCTTTAGATGGAAAATTCTTACAAAGATAGATAGGGGTTGGTTGGGCCAATTGGAGATGAGATGACAATATGTATGATGAGGAATTTGTAGAATTGTGTCCTAAATTTATTGCAGAAACGTGTTCTAAATTTATCTTAGAAATTTGTTGTAACTTTTTTTCTTACGTTGGGTTACTCTATTTGAAAATGACGATAAAATACACTTTTTAATTTTAAATTTAGAAATTATAATTAAAAAACAAAAATTCAAAAAAAATTATTTCTTTTAATTTTCTCTTGAATTTATATTTTTATTGTACTTTGTGTAAAAAAAATTCAAAAAAACGACTCTAGCTATTAAATTTTAAATTTATGATATTATCAATAAATCCATAATTTTCAGAAAATGAGGGTGATGAAAATTTGAAATCTTTTCATTTTTATTATCATTTTTAAAGGATAAAATTATCATTTTGAAAATTTTGCACAAATTGTTATAAGAAGAGAGTGTTATAAAAATGACTATGATTTACTACAACAACAAAAATTGTACTTTAAAATGTATCAATCAATTGCATTATTTGGGCCCTAAGTTCTTGCCTAGGAATAAGAGGCCTATTTTGATAAGAGTTGGAAAAAACCTATGAACATCAAAAGATCTAGATGTAAACTGCAAAAATAGAAACCTTTGTTTCTCCAAAAACCTAAGCTTGTGAACCCATATCTTTGGATAAACATTTGTTGAGAGTGGTTGCTACTTCATATTGAATGCAACTTTAGACTTCTTAAGGTAACATAACAGTACATGTGATAAGATTTCTCAACTATTTTCCTATCAACTAAATTTTGAGAAATAACGCTTTCTATTTGTATCGTTAATAAATACTCGTGGAATTGTTCAATTATTATAAAATCGTGTTTATTATGAAACTGATCGAATTTATACATGGAATCAAGTTTATATTCCTAATCATGTGTTTACTTCACTCTTATTTGAGCTTCTTAACCTCTTCTAACTTTGTATTTACTTCTATATTGTATGAAAAAAACTTTGTTTATCAAAAAAAAAATATAGTAAAATATAAAGTGTTTACTTCACTCACATACATTCATATTTTCATACCAAACTCATAATCACAAGTAAAATTTTAAATTTTACATGTGGAGATTTTGTACCAATATAAATTTATGTCAACTAAAGAACCGTTTATCATGTTTTGATAAATTTTGGATAATTTCATAAAACTAGTATATTAAGGTATTTATTTTCGGCAAGTTATAGTCCTCATATTTGATAAATTCATAAAAGGGTATGAAATTTTCTTTGCGTTGTATTTTATAAATTTATATTAAACTGAAAATTTTACAAATTTTGAAAGAAGTTTCCTCTCTGTATCAAAAAACAAAAAGGAAATTAAAAAGATGAAAACATTTTATTTTTTATGCTTATTATTTTTAAATTTTTTTAAAAAAATTGAAACAAACTTACACACAGAACATCAACAAAAGATAAGCACAAAACATGTTTATACTATTATCAAATAAGACTGCAATTTGTAAAAACAAATATCATCTCGAAATATTTTTTATATTCATCGTTTTTTCATGTATAAATATCAGTATTGTAAAAATTTCTGCCTAAGGATCGATTAATCCTCGTCTTTCAAATTTTCGTAGAGTCGTCCGACTTGTTAAGATCAAGTTGGTGTTTCAAAAACATCCGTCTAAACGTTAATTAATCTCCGTCCAGACCCAATTTTTAGAATACTGTTAAATATTCAAAATCAAGTAATTTTTTTAAAAAAATATGTACATATAATTCTCACTTGTCCATTTATGTCCAACAAAACACAAATCAAAATCAAAATTTGGTGGTAAAATAGTTGTTTGATCATTGACTCATAATTGGTCAATGATAGATGAAATTTAAACAAATCAGAGACAGTGAGTCAGTCAATTGCACCCTGCACCTAGTTGTCTGGTGCTTATTATTTATTTAAATATTACAGCTGCGATCCAGTACGTCACAACAGCTGCTGCTTCTGGTATGTCGCTTTTATCATCTCAATTCTCGGCCGTAGGATTGATTGACCAATAGGGGAGAAGATGCATTAGTTAACTACCGCGTGGAGAGGCCGACGAGCTGTCACACGTGTCTAAAATCCAGCTCAGCGGGCCCACAGTTAGTTCAAGTTAAGCCGTCGGTGTACACCTCCTTCACTTTCTCTGTTGGCGCGTTCGCTTTACTGCTAATTTATTATTCATAAATGTTGGAGATAATTTAATTTGTTGCTATTTCTTTTGCAAAATCCATGTACTGATGTTTTTCTCAAAAATAACAAAACATGCAATTGAGTCAAATTGAGTTTAATTTTCGGTTTCAATTTTTTTTTAAATATATTCAACGAATTTAAAATTTATATTTCTATTAAACAAAAAAGAGATAACCGTAAAAAAGACTTCAGATATTTATTTTCACAAGTTTTAGTCCTCTTTTTTGTAAACTTATATTTTTATTATTATATTTTGTATCAATAGCGATTTAATTTAAAACTTATATTAGAAATATAATACATAAAAACAAAAATATCCAGAATTTCATACTTTGATTTTGTTCGTTTTTGCACCATACAAAAATAAGGAATTTATTAAGGAATGTGAAATTTCATAGCTTTTATTTGTTTTTCACTAATTTTTAAACCTGAGATTTCAACAATAAAATTATTATTTTTAAATAAATTTATAAAATGACAAGTTCATAATATAAAAAGAGAGTCTATGTATTTTGTAAAGCTTGTGTGATTTTATTGAGAGAGATAACTTGATTATATCAGAGAACTACTAAAAATAAAGTGAGTTGTTAAGGCTGGTGTGAGAATTTCTACAACTAATAGATGAGGAGATAATCAAGGAGTACTTAGTCATGCTTTTGACTTGATCAACATCCCTTCTTAAGTTGAAAGGTACGGTCGTGTAGTGCATTGTAGCTTTTCGCGTTTCAAATCTTCTCGGAAGAGTGGCTCAGAAAAATGAGTCACATTACCTTAGAAGCAATGTCAACGAGAGCTTTATATTCATACTTAGTTGACTATCGAGCGGTTGAGCGTTGTTTCCTTGAGTTCTAGGAAATAGCGTTGAACGTAGGTATTGAAGGTTACATGTTGTATAGATGTTGTCGTCTTTGTCCCTTACCCAATCTGAATCTGAAAAGGTATGAAGGTCGACCAAGCTTGTTGATGAAATACGAACACTACAATCTAATGTGCTTGACAAGTATCTCAAGACACGTTTTACAGCACACCAATGGTCTAAAATAGAAGCTTGCATGAATTGAGATAATTTATTGACCAAAAAAGCAACTTCCAGCCAAGTCATACCGAGATATTTCAAGCTTTCAGCTATATTCTTGTAGTCCGTATGAAGTACTAGTGGAGTCCCATGTCCTTCAGCAATACCGATATGGGTGTCATGGGCGTGCCTTGTTGGACTTAACTACGTCCAAGCCCATCAAATGGCCCAAGTGCTGGTTTGAATTAGGGTAATTAATATTGGTTAATTACGTAATACCTATTATAACCCTGATGGTGGGTATATAAGGATAAACCCTTAGGTTTGGTCCTCTCTCTACCTATTAAGATAGTTTTCTACACCATCTCTGAAAGCTAATCAAGCCGCCTAAAGAGGGTTAAGAGGGAGAAATCGAATCCGTCAATCAAGTTCTTTTTCTGCTGCTCTAATGGATCAAGGTATGTTTTCTGATCAATTACGTTTGTGAAAATCATGTGATTCAAAGATCTAGGTTATTATGATTAAGTAAAAACTAACATGTGGTATCAGAGCCTGGTTTTCGAATATATGATTTTCCGATTTAATTTTGTTTATCTTCTATCATCCCACCATGTTTGTGCACGTACATGTATATTCGATTCGGTTCTTTCTACCTTCTGTGTACGGATCTATGTATAATATTATGTTTTATTAATGATGGTTTTAGTGCGTTGATCAATAAATTTGCACTAAGTACCGTAAATACACGTTTAGAGAATTACCCTAATCTGTATGTTTTGTTCTCTATTTGCATATATGTCCAATCATATGATTGGTTTATTGAGCATAATATATGGTGGTGATATATACATGTGTGGATGGCCGATTATAATGCCTTTTTTCCTTTTCAAAATTGTTTTAAAAAAATAAAATTTGAAACATGTACTGTGTAAGTCTTAAAAGCTTGCACAGTAGTTAAGTTTTAAAAGATGGAACAGTAATTATTTTTGTTTGAGTCATGTGTTTTATTTTAATACTTAGAGCATCTCCAACGGGTCGTTGCTGGAGGTCGTGTCAGGCGTAGACACGACGCTATCGTGTCAGGGGGTCGTGTCAGCGGGTCGTGGTTGGTTCCAGCAACGACTCGTCTTGTCGTGCCAGACGCCAACGGCTAGTCAGTTGACCAGTCACGACCCGACACGTGGCGACGCCAACTCCAATACAACCCTAAATTTGTGTATAAATACAAATCCAACCCAAATCAAATTTCACCCTCTCTTCACTTGTTTCAAGCTTTCATTCCTCCATTCCTCATCAAATTCTCTCCAATTTTTTTTCCTACACTCGCAATGGACGAGAATCGATCCCTCCAATCCCTTGCAGAGTCCTTGAATGACGAAGACGCCGATTCTCAACACACTTTAGATGACTTCATGGCCAATTACTCGTCGTATTCCCAACTCCTTCAATCGGGTTACTCAACGCCGCTTCCTCCATACACCCCGCCCACCCAATGGCAAGAGTCGCAAGTGCAACCTTCCCAATTCGTTCCGGCCACTCAACCTTGTCAATCTGCTCCGACGCAATCGAGGAGGAGAAAGGGGAAGACGGCTGCATCTTCATCGGGCCCGAGAGCACCTCCGCGGTCGAAGTGGACTAGCGGGGAGGAGGAAAGATTGGCACGTGTGTGGCTGAACAATTCGCTCGACCCCATTAACGGGAAGAACCAGAAGAATGACCAGTACTGGCAAAAGGTACATGCCGAGTACGAGGCGGTTAGACCGGCAGAGGACCCACCTCGGGCGTGGATTACTTGCAAGGACCATTGGCATAAGGTTAAATGCTTCATCACCAAGTTCTAGGAGAAGTACACCAGCATTGAGAACACAGTGACAAGTGAGAGGAACGAGGTTGACGTCCTGGCAGCCGCTGAAGAGGCGTACTTGAAGGAGGAAAAGCACGTGTTCAAATTCAAGCATATGTGGCTCATCGTGAGGGGGAAACCGAAGTTTTCGACCAAAACGGTTCCAGAATGTGACATCCCCGACCTCGACCTCGACCTCAACCTCGACGCCAAAAGTGAAGGAAGCAATCGGCCAAGGATGAACGATTCTCGCACTTTTGGAGACGGGTTCGACCATGAGTTGAACTCGTTTTCCACCGAGGAGCGTCTGATCGGGCAGAAGAGAACCAAGGCCAAGGCTTGAGGCAAAGGCCAATCCTCCCAACCGGCGTCTGGGCTACCTCCCGAGCAAATGCAGTTCCTCGACTCTCTTGTCCATTGGAAACAGACATTGTTAGACAACAGAAGGATGATGTAGAAGAAGGTCATGTACACCTTGAACGAAGTTCTTCGCCAAGACACCACCAACATGAGCGCGGATGAAAAGGCTGATCGTGCCTCTCTCCTTCAAAGCCTCGGGAAGCGTTTGGAGTTCTTTGGTTAGTCAAGACTTCAATTTATTTTTAGTTTTTAATCTAGTTGTTTTCTTATGTACTGTGTTTTATTTATTTTTATTTTTAAAATATCGGATTCTCGGTGAGCGTGCTAGGGTTACTATTTCAAATAGTAACCCTAGGGTCGTGGCCGCCGCGCCGACCCCTCCCCCTCCTATAAATACCCATCACCACTCCCTCATTTTCTCACACCTCTCAAACTCTCTCTCTCACAAACTCTCTCATTTTCTCTCAAGTCGATATGTCGGGTCCATCTAACTGGGCAACCGGGCCTCTTTGGTCCGCAGAGGAGGAAATGCATTTGGTGGTGAATTGGCTCACCCATTACGAGCACGGGGGCCAGTATTGGCGTGTACTGTACATTGCTTACGTTGAAACCGGGAACGATACGTGGCCACAACGAACGGAGAAGCAAGTCTAGGACCACTTCCAGAAGATGAGCAAGAAGTGCAAGTTGTTTGATAAAATCTACCGGGACAAATTGGCCGAGCCTAGGAAAGGGGAAACGGATGACGAAATATATGCCGCGACCGTTGCTGATTATGAAGGCCGACACGGGCAGTAGACTAAACGTCTTGTGTGGGAGATGCTCAAAGACGATGCGAGGTGACGTTTACATTATAGTACCATAAGGAATTAGTTTAATCTTATTTTAATAATTGTGTTTTAAATTATCTAAATATGCACTAGCGTTTAAAATATTATGTAATGTGTTTGTGGTTTGAAATAAAAGTAGTTTTTAAATGTTGGTGCTTTTTTAATTTTCTGAAACTGTGTATACACTGCTCCGGACACTGCTATTGGAGGAGCAGTGTCAGGAAGCCAAAAAGCACTCCCTGACACTGCTCCTTGACACTGCGCAGTGTCTAACCATTGTGAATGCTCTTATTTAACTGTTTAAAATTATAATCTAGACCTCTAAAGTTTGTGGGAATCTAGATTTTTTTTAAAGTTTTCAAAATAAAGGTTAATTATTTATTATGTATTTGATATCTAATTAAGATTAATTTATTAATCATCAAAGTGGCCAAATTATTATGTTATATAGATATCAAATTTAACTGCTCATTTAATTGTCTATATTACGGATTATTTGTTAGTCACCAAAGTGACCAAAGAAGAAAGACCGTTAGACTGTCAAATATGATGATATTATTTGATGATGAGTTTGATGTTTTATTTCGATGTCTGCATTATGTATTGATTTGTTAGTCACCAAAGTGGCCAAATTAGAAAGACCCGTAGACACCAAGCGATTTCAAATTACTCATGTTTATGTGATGCTTGCTAATTGAATGACGTTATGATATTTTTTTAAGTTTACCATGCGTAATTTGAAGTTCATAATTATAATGTATTTTGTATTGCCCAAATGCTAATCATTCTATTTTATAATTTGTGAACATTATCATGACAAACTGATGTGCTCTACTAGGCATGTTTAGTATATCCAAAGATTGAAAATGTGCTTAGTTGTAGTGGGTCAGTTGCCAATTACTGAAATATTTTGAAAATCACTTAAGTTTGTTACTTTATCGTATATTGGTGTTACACCCAAAGGTGGACTTCAATATAATTCATTATTGTTTGATTTTGTGATGATTCTGAATCTATGTTATAGATTAAGTTTTACTCAAACCATTAATGTTTGAGCATGTATTACGTATTTTTGCAGCGTTTGTTCTCGTTTCCCTGAATTCGCATGCTTTGTCTGTTGTTAAGTTTAATGGGCTCAATTTCTCTGAATGGCATGAACAAATTCAGTTTCACCTTGGTGTTCTGAATCTTGATCTTGCGCTCGTAAGTGATAAACCTACTGCTCTTACGAATACTAGCAGTTCTGAGCAAAGATCTATTCATGAAGCCTGGGAAAGATCTAACAGACTGAGCCTAATGTTTATGCGAATGACCGTGAAAAACATCAAGTCCACACTTAAGAAAATTGAAGATGCAAGGGAATTTATGAAACTTGTGGAAAGTAGCTCCCAGTCTGAGTCGGCTGATAAGTCACTAGCTAGGGACCAATGGGTACGTTAACCACTATGAAATTTGATGGTTCTCGTACCATTCATGAGCATGTCGTCGAAATGACAAATATTGCAGCAAGAATGAAGACCATGGGAATGGAAGTGAATGAAAATTTCCTAGTAACGTTCATCCTTAATTCCTTCCCTCCTTAGTATGGTACATTTCATGTACATTATAATACTCTTAAGGATAAATGGAATGTGCATGAATTACAAAGCATGCTCATTCAAGAGGAAGTAAGGCTTAAGAAAATGGGAAATCATTCAGCTAATCTCATTGGTCATAAAGGAGCTGGAAAGAAACAATGGAAGAATAATGGAAATGGCAAGCAAGGACTATCAAAGGTCAATCAGTCATCTGTCTAAATCCATAAGAAGGGACCAAGCAACGATACGTGTCGCTTTTGTAGAAAGCCTGGACACTATCAGAAAGATTTCCTGAAGCGTAAGGCATGGTTCGAAAGAAAGGGTAAGCATTATGCTTCAGTATGTTTCGAATCAAATTTAGCTGAAGTTCCTTATAATACTTGGTGGATTGATTCTGGTGCTACCACTCATGTTTCTAATACGATGCAGGGATTTCTTATGACCCGAACCACAAACCAAAATGAGAGATTCCTCTACATGGGAAACCGAGTTAAAGCACTCGTTGAAGCCGTTGGGACTTATCATTTAGTTTTGGATACTGGCTGTCATTTGGACCTTTTTCAGACCCTTTATGTTCCTTCTATTTCTCGTAATTTGATTTCCTTATCTACACTTGATGAAGCCGGATATTCCTTTAACTTTGGAAATAAATGATTTAGTCTTTTTAAACAAGATGATCTTTTGGGTTCTGGTATCCTTCGTGAGTGTTTGTACCAACTAAAACTTGACAATCTTTTTGCTGAAACCTTTTTGACCTTGCATCATAATGTTGGCACTAAACGTGGTTTATCTGATGAATCATCTGCATACTTGTGGCATAAATGTTTGGGTCATATATCCAAAGAAAGAATCGAAAGATTGGTAAAGAATGAAATCCTACATGATCTGGATTTTACTGATCTTAGAATTTGTGTTGAGTGTATTAAGGGAAAGCACACAAAACACATACTTAAGAAAACAGTCACAAGAAGCTCACAACTCCTTGAGATTATACACACTGACATTTGTGAGCCTTTTGATGTTCCATCTTTTAGTGGAGAAAAATATTTCATCACCTTTATTGATGATTTTTCACGTTATGGGTATATTTACTTGTTGCATGAAAAATCTCAATCGGTAAATACCCTTGAGGTGTTTATCAATGAAGTTGAAAGACAAATAGATAGAAAGGTGAAAAATGTCAGATCTGATAGAGGTGGTGAATATTATGGAAAATATAATGAAAGTGGACAGTGTCGTGGTCCATTTGCTAAGTTCTTAGAAAATCGTGGTATATGTGCTCAATACACTATGCCAGGAACTCCGCAACAAAATGGTGTTGCAGAAAGGCGTAATCGTACTCTAATGGACATGGTTAGGAGTATGATGAGTAACTCTTCTGTACCTGAATCATTGTTGATGCATGCATTAAAGACCACTGCGTATTTGTTAAACAGGGTTCCTAGTAAGGCAGTTCCTAAGACACCTTTTGAACTGTGGACAGGAAGGAAACCTAGTTTAAGGCCCCTGCATGTTTGGGGTTGCCCAGCGGAAGTGAGAATATATAATCCACATGAAAAGAAACCGGACTTAAGAACAATCAGTGGTTTTTTCATTTGTTATCCAGAGAAATCTAAAAGGTATAGATTTTATTGTCCTAACCGTAGTACAAGAATCGTTGAAACTGGAAATGCTAGGTTCATTGAGAATGGTGAAGTTAGTGGGAGCTTGGTACCACGTAAAGTGGAAATTCAAGAAGTTAGAGTGCAAGTTCCCTTGCCTCCACCTTCTTTTCAAGTTGTTGTTCCTGTGCATGTCAACCATGATATTGGCCTACAAGAACAACAAAATAATGACCAAGCACCACATGATGAAGTTGAAATAAATGAATCTACATTAGGTGAACCACCAGCAGCTGCATTAAAAAGATCTGGAAGAGAACGAACGTCTGCAATTTCTAATGACTTTATGGTTTACCTACAAGAGCCAGAATCTGACTTGGGAATCGAAAATGATCCAGTTTCGTTTTCACAAGCCATGGAAAGTGAGAGTTCTATTAAATGGCTAGATGCCATGCAAGAAGAGTTGAAATCAATGGATTGTAGCCAAGTTTGAGAACTTGTTGAATTTCCCGTAGATTGTAAAAGAGTTGGGTGTAAATGGGTCTTCAAGACCAAGCACGACTCAAATGGCAATATTGAAAGACACAAGGCCAGACTTGTTGCCAAGGGATTTACTCGTAAAGTTGGTGTTGATTATACTGAGACATTTTCACATGTCTCTAAAAAGGACTCCTTAGGGATTGTTATGGCAATGGTAGCTCATTATGATTTTGAGCTCCATCAAATGGATGTGAAAACTGCCTTTTTAAATGGGAACTTAGACGAAGAAGTTTTTATGGATCAACCTGAAGGCTTTGTGGTTGAAGGAAAAGAACATATGGTGTGTAAACTGAAGAAGTCAATATACGGACTTAAACAAGCTTCTCGTCCTTTGGATTTAACGAAAACATCGTTGATCAATGCATATTTATTAAGGTCAGTGGGAGCAAGTTTATAATTTTAGTCTTGTATGTTGATGATATCTTGCTTGCAACAATTGATCTTGGTTTATTACATCAAACCAAAGAATTTCTCTCTAATAACTTTGAGATGAAAGATGTGGGTGAGGCATCCTATGTGATCGGAATAGAGACCATTCGTGATAGATCACAAGGATGGTTGGGATTGTCTCAGAAAGCATACATCAACAAAGTTCTCGAGAGGTTTAGGATGGACAAATGCTCTGTAAGTGGAGTTCGAATTCAGAAAGGAGATAAATTTAGTCTCAATCAATGTCCAAAGAATGAATTGGAACGAACCCAAATGGAACCCATTCCATATGCATCTGTTGTTGGAAGCTTGATATATGCACAGACTTGTACCAGACCAGACATCAGTTTTGCTGTCGGAATGCTGGGCAGGTATCAAAGTAATCCAAGAATGGATCATTGAAAGGCTGCAAAGAAAGTATTGAGGTATTTGCAAGGAACGAAGGATCACATGCTCACTTATAAGAGGTCCGATCATCTCGAGGTGATTTGATATTCAGATTCAAACTTTGCCGGATGCGTGGATTCTAGAAAATCCACTTTTGGTTATTTGTTCCTCTTAGTTGAAGGAGAAATTTCATGGAAGAGTGCGAAGCAGTCTGTCATTGATGCATCGACTATGGAGGCTGAGTTTGTAGAATGCTTTGAGGCTACAGTTCATGGATTATGGTTGCAGAACTTTATTTCAGGACTTGGAATTGTCGATAGTATTGCCAAGCCGCTGAAAATTTATTGTGATAACCCCGCATCAGTCTTCTTTTCTAAGAACAACAAGTATTCGAAAGGTGCTAAACATATGGAATTGAAATACCTTGTCGTTAAAGAAGAAGTTCAGAAACAAAGAGTGTCAATTGAGCACATTAGCACAAAGCTTATGGTTGCAGATCCGTTAACGAAAGGATTGGCCCCTAAGACATTTATCGAACATGTCGAGAGAATAGGGATAACTGGATGTCATCATTGATGTTTTTTTTATCATGTTTTATGTTATTATGTGATTGACACATTGAGCTCGTTTATTTTGTTTCTGATAAGACATAATGAATTTTGTTTCTTATGTTTGGCATATGCATTACGTGGTTAAACAAGATTTGGTCTTTGACAAGACAATACTGGACCATTATTGAAAACCATATCATGTGTCTAGTTGAGTGTGATGCTGGTATTATGATACATAGAAGGGATTACGTCGTAAATTGATGTACAACCGCTATGATCCTTATTAGTTATCATATTTGAAAATGACTTTTATGTCGTAACCAATATTGCGATAAAATTACCTTACACAATGCGCATATTATGTTAAACCAAATTATATAATGACACATGGGTCAAGTGGGAGAATGTTGGACTTAACTACGTCCAAGCCCATCAAATGGCCCAAGTGCTGGTTTGAATCAGGGTAATTAATATTGGTTAATTACGTAATACCTATTATAACCCTGATGGTGGGTATATAAGGATAAAACTCTAGGTTTGGTCATCCCTCTACCTATTAAGATAGTTTTCTACACCATCTCTGAAAGCTAATCAAGCCGCCTAAGGAGGGCCAAGAGGGAGAAACTGAATCCGTCAATCAAGTTCTTTTTCCACTGCTCTAATGGATCAAGGTATGTTTTCTGATCAATTACGTTTGTGAAAATCATGTGATTCAAATATCTAGGTTATTATGATTAAGTAAAAACTAACATGCCTATGCACTGATATGGGCTGTGGGGACCAGGTTTATCCTTTTAGAGCGTTTCAGTCCGTGTGGACGGAATATGGGCCAAATGATCGACTGGGTTGACCAAGCATCGAGTCGAATTCCTAAATTAAAAAAAAATAGATTATAGTATCTTACAAACGAGTGAGATCATAAAATTATGTTAGTTGAGTTGGTAGTTCCCACTTTGTACAAGTCTTACATCCTGATTTCGATTCACAATATTAATTTTGTTTTAAGAATTGCACGATACTTTTAATCTAGTAGAATGTTTATTTTTTATATTTAATATCTTATATTATTAATATTTTTACATAGCATAATATAAATTTTATAATAAAAGAATAATTTTGGTGTATGAATTGTAAAACAAAAACAATACTTTTAGTCATCAAATGAATACAAGGGAAATTATGGAGAGAAAAATGCAAACGCTTAATTGAACCGGTATGTGTAGTGTTAAACCCCTTACCATTTCTCATAAATAGTGCATCAGGTCTAGTGTATGGATGATATGGAATCATATTGTCTGAATCATGAGCAACATGATGAGTTGCACCACTGTCTACCAGCCAGTCATGATCCGTGGGAGGAATTGAGAGTCGGGCTTGTAGTTGAGTATAGGTTGAGAAGTTGGAAACCTTGCCGAGGTAAGGGGCTGGAGTTCCTGGGGTTGTGTACGAAACATCGAGTAGTGGGACAGTACATGGCATTGACCCTTGCACTACTGACAATGCCATTTAAAGGGCTTTCCGTGAGAGTAGGCATGTGAAGGTGCCCGAGAACCAGAGGCAACATGTGATGGATTCCAATCAAGTTGAGGGGCGGTACACAAAATACGCTTAACGGGACAAGATTGAGCAGCCAAAGCTGACACGAGGGAACCAATTAATACAACATCTAACTTGAGACTTAATTCATGGTTAATAAACTTCCCATGAAGCTCATCAAAGGAATATGAATGTCTCAAGCATTGACCTCGTCAATGAAAAGGCAATACGAATCGTCCAGACCTTGTAAAATAAAATCAATAATGTGTTCTAGATGCACTAGAGAACCAATGGATGTCATCTAGTCAGATGTTGTTTTAATTGAATGCATGTTGATCATGTCGGGAAGGATCCTTTGGACACTGATCTGAGTTTGGCTCGGAGGAGCTTAACATGACCTCATGACAGCCTAACAAAAGTATTTTGTAAAATAGATCATATCTTATGTGAGTAAGTTGTCTGAGTTACTAGAAAGGCGGTCGACAAGTTTAACGTTCTTAGGATAACACCATAGATCAAAGGTCTTGTCCTTTCCATGAAGCCTGAGTTCGCAACTTTTGCTGATTTATTGGGAAGATGCACAACATGTAACCGATGGGAGCCGCCCACGAACCGAAAGAAATCATGACCCTAGAACACAAAGACGTCTGATATCATGTAAAGAGAGAGTCTCTGTATTTTCTAAAACTAGTGTGACTTTCTTAACAGAGATATGTCGGTTATGAACTAATCTCGATCTGATCTGATCGAGTCTGGAAATGATACGTTAAAATCCGACTTATTTGTAAATCCATTCAAGAGTATAAATTTAAATCCCGTTTGAATTTTATCAAATGCAAAAATGAATTAACTTTAAACGGCTAGTCAAAGATTCTTCAATTACAAAACAAATAAAAAAGAAAGAAAAAAAGGTCACTTATATCACCAAACTGGCACAACGCGCCGACGAGGGAAGTGGGATTCCCCATTTAAGCAGCTTCCTCTCTTCTTCTTACCTTTCCTTTTATCAACTCCACAAACCTCCACTTCACATCTCTCTCCACACACACATTCTCTCCCAAACGCGCCATGGCCGACAGAGTCTACCCCTCCGCCAAACCCGCCGCGAACGGCGGCGCCGGAGCCCCAACCAACCCGCCGTTCCCGGCCACAAAAGCCCAGCTCTACGGCGCCTCCCGCCCCGCCTACCGCCCCCAACCCCCGCGCCGCCACCGCCGCAGCTGCTGCTGCTCCCTCTGCATCTGGCTCACCCTCGCCGTCATCCTCCTCCTCCTAATCGCCGCCACCGCCGCCGCCATCTTCTACGTCCTCTACCGCCCCCACCGCCCCACCTTCACCGTCGACTCCGTCAAGGTCTCCTACCTCAACGTCACCGCCTCCAACAAGCTCACCTCCAAGCTCAATTTCACCGTCACCGCCCGGAACCCCAACAAAAAGCTCGTCTACCTCTACGATCCCATCACCGTCGCCATCGCCGCCGGCGACGCCGCCGTCGGCGACGGCGCCTTCCCGGCTTTCGTCCACGGAACCAAAAACACCACCACCCTCAGAACCACCGTCTCCGGCGCCGGCGCCGCCGTGGACGACGGCGCCGCCTCGAAATTGAGGTCCGATTTGAAGAGCAAGAGCGGCGCGGCGCTGGAGATTAAGCTGGAAACGAAGGTGAGGGTGAAGGTGGGAGGGATTAAGAGTCCTAAGGTCGGGATTCGAGTGTCGTGCGACGGAATTAGGGTCACTTCGCCGGCCGGGAAGACTCCGGCGACGGCGACGACGAAGAATGCGAAGTGTGAGGTTGATCTGAGGATTAAGATCTGGAAATGGACTTTCTGATGATGGGTTTTGGACTCTGCCAGTTGAGAAAGTGGTGACGTGTAATTTTCTTTTTTCGGAATTGTTTACAGATTTTTTTTATTATTCTTTTGTTTTGAGTAATAATGTGTTTGATTGTAAATGGGATTTGGTAATATTGTGTTTGATTTGTGTTAGTGTATTAGTTACAGAAACTTAAATATAAATATGTTTGTAATTTTTTGGCGAAATTTATATAATTCGGTATGTTTTCAATTAACTTAATTATCACGTAAATGTTTAATAAACCGTATGAATTCAAAGCATAAAATATTAGTATTTATGCTTCAAATAGGGCAGGAAAAATTTCATCGGCAACGATGAAATTGTTGGTGGGTTCGAGACTCGGGATATAAGACCTGACAGTTGTGGAGTCTTCGTCTAGTCCCATTAGGAAATCACAGACTTGTTCCTCTTCTCTCATGGTTTCTCCCTGTTCTACTTGAACAGGTCATTCCGATCCTTTTTGGAATCGGTCTTATTAATAAATTTTCGAGCTTATCAAAAAAAAAATAGGGCAGGAAAAATTTCATCGGCAACGATGAAATTGTTGGTGGCGGAGTCGACAGAAAATGTGGTGGAACCGAGATGATACTGATCAAGGTTCGGTTGTTTAGAAAAAACATCTCGACCACCAGTAAATCGATAAAAACCGGTCCCGACCAGTTTTCTACCAAAGGAAACCGAATTTTTTCCTAAATGTCGGTACCAGTGTGAAAATCTATTACCGAAACTAGATGGTCTGATATATAAATATAGGGATCACCGATCTGATTAACCGATAACTAATAACCCTAACTTCAAATTCGTTTACAATATCAATGACATGGTTTCGAAGTCAAAACAACTTGTCCCATAAATTTCTGTATGGAAAAAATATCTCCACCATTAGTAAACAGATAAAAATCAGTCCTGACCAGTTTCCTATCGAAGGAAACCGAAGATTTTTCCAACGATTGGTACCAGTATAAAAATCTATTACTGAAACTAGTTCGTCAGTTTTATAAGTATAAGGATCATCGAGCCAATTAACCGATAACTGATAACCCTAACTTCAAATTCGTTTACAGTATCAGTAACTTGGTTTCGAAGTTAGAGCAACTTGTCCCATAAATTGTTGAGTTTTAAATGTAATTAATTCATTATCTAGTTTACAAAGATAATTCAGCCCGACAAATAATACGGAACTATATTCATTACGTTCAATAAATATTGTGTATATATGCCTCAGTCCATTTAACTGTCCAAAAATATATTTCCAATTGACCATTGTAGATTCTAAATCGAACTATTAAAATCTTGAAAATATACAAAATACATTTGGTAGTCACATTCGAACATGGACATGCCACCCACAAAATGCTAGCGATGTTGCTGTTGGTATGTTACTATGTTTTGGATGTTTGTTCCAACAAATATGTGTAGTGTCTTTCTCAAGCTAATTATTTGTATTCTTATTTTTAAATAATAAAATATATTTTATGGTGGTTATTGACATATTTGTATGTGTATGGTGTCGGTGGAAATGGTTTGATATTACGTCAACTTTACGGTGGTTTCGTGTGGACCCACATAAAGAAAAAGTGGAAGGAGAGAGGTGGGCATGTTCATATATTATGGTGATCATGTTTTTTGGGGGCATGCACATGTCATGTATGTGTACTTTGATGATTGAATTCACATGTGACATGCAATATATAATAAGAATAATAGGAAATATGTACCCTGATTTTTCGTTTATTACAAAATCATAATCAGGTCGGTTCTCATATCATAATGTTGGTCGTAATGTTTGTCATTTTCCGTCCTCAAGTTTAACGACCGTTCAGTGGATAACAGGAAAAGTTGATAGGTGAGGGGTATGATTTGAGAATAATCGAAGGTTCTATGTTATGACATTAAATTTCCTCATGTCACTTCCGAATTATTTAAGAGACACGTAACAAACATGTGATTGGTATTTTACGGAATCAATCATACTTAATAGATTTTGATATATTTTGATAATTAATTTGTCAAACTTGTTACCATGTTAGAAAGTTGATAGATATGGATTATGATTTGAGAATTGACCAAAATACGACAAGTTTTTCCTATTTAGTATTGAAACATGTGTTTAAAAGAGGCATTTCAGGCTCAATTGAATTCGATTCTGTCCGAGACAATCGTTCATCAGTTTTAACTTGGAATCTTAATTTTTGATGGTTACAAAAAAGGTTGAACTTTGTTTTTATTATATTTTGAATAAATTTATTTCCAAAATAATGATTCTATTATTAGAAATTTTGAAATGTTATAAATTAAAGAGCAAAAATCAAAATTCTCATATCTTTGGAAGAATTTTTTTAAAATAAAATTGAAAATTTAGTTTTTTTAATCTTTATTTTTTATTTTTTGGATCAAAATTGTAAGAGTAAAATTATATTTTTAAATAAATTCAAGATGTTTTGTTATCATTATCTACTTGTAAAACATGAATACCTCATGTTACTTTTCTACAAATCTTGTTTATATAATCGAAAAAAAGTATTATGAACTACCATTTTATTGTACTTGTATTTAGTATGATAATTTTATTCTTGAAAATAATAAATATAAGACAAAAGTTTAAAATTTTCAGTTTTCACGAGAAACAGAGAAAAATAAGATAAAATTTATGGATTCCTTCTTTTTTATTAATAATTTTAAGATATAATTCTACCTTAAGTCTTTCATATTTCATTTAGAGTACATTAAAAAAAAATTGTCACCTCAGTACCCTAAACTTTCATTAATTCATTTAGAGTATCCTAAATTTTTTTGTGTCACCTCGATGCCCTAAACTTTCATTAATTCCATTTTAGTACCCACCGTTAACTTTACATATAACTTTCCATCCATTTTAGTACCCACCTCGGTTTTTAACTCTATTATAGGCGGTGCAAGTAAAAGAAAATACAGAGTAACAACCTGCTACAAAATGAAGATCGACAATAACAACCTACAAACAAATTAAAGTACACGGAAAAGAAAGTGAAGAGTGGATTTTACACTAAGAGAGTAGCAAGCAGTCATGGCTCTGACTTGATAAGCTCTTCAACAGAGCTTCTGTACTTGGCAATAAGGTCCCTGGCATTGGAATAAGAACAGAACCCACATGGAGAAATGAGTTCATCTACCATAAACAAGGTAAAACTCAGAGGAAGACACGAACCTGCGTTGATTAAGTAACTGTTCGCTTTCTTCTAGCTTCCTCTTCTGTCCCTCAACCGTCTACAAACAGTATGCAGAAAAATAATAACATTTAAAATCAAGGACATTTTATCATTTGGTCAAGTCAGATCTAGCTTGCAGAGTGAGCTATGGACGGATATTATTCCTGAACTCACTATTGTAAGAGTGCTACTATTGATTATGCTTATTGTAAACTTAGCCTAAACACAAATCCCCCAACCTTCAACTAGTGTAAGGTCTCCAGACTTTTTTTTTGTCAGCTATGTGTACCAAGATTTGGGTTCACTTGCTTACGTAGAAGCATGGGGTGCCAAACTTTTTGATTCCTAGACTTTTAAGATTAGTGTATCATGGGCTCAAGAGATCCTTTAAACTAAAAGGGGGCTCTGATATTGTCACAAGACCTTCCACCTTGAGTAAGAAGCCTAACACAAGTTGGGGGAGATAGGGAGAGGCCCAATAAGAATTGGGAGAAATAGATGATAAGGGTGGGAGAGGGTTCAACTGTTGAGACTCGGACCTTTGATCCCAATGTCCCAAGTTCAAGTGTTTGACTAGTTGGGCACACAAGTTTTGGTAATCATTTCTGACTTCTCATCAACAAGAAGGAACTCACACCTTTGTATATATATTGACAATTTTTAGTCCAACCAACAACCCCGACTGTAACTTAAATTATTACCCCTAACCTGACCTCTACTTCACACATGTTACCAAGCAGGTGACCCACTAGGATTCAAATACTGGATCTGATATGATATAATGCTTATCTTGACCAACTAGGCTATACTTAGTGAGCAAGAGGGAACTCACACCTACTATGTCAATAGGATATTCAGACTACTACATCCGGTTTAGAAGCAAGCTGGTCTTGAAACCTTGCGACTTTCTACTACCACTATCCAAAATAGACTAACAATCAGGTGAAAATAAAAAACTAGAACGAAAACTAAAAACCATTTTTGTCCATTGAATTGCAAATTTCACCAAACTCATGATTGGAGACTTAATTTTAAGTTGAAAAGGTTCAAACTTAATCTCAGCCATTAGACTTGTAATCCAATCGCCATGAACAATTTCCAATTTTCATATCCAACTTTCAAACACTTCGGGTTTTCACTTCAGTGTTCCGCATCCAGAATATACACCAAAGAACTAGCAAAGAACACACTCTTGATGAAAACAATGCAAGTAAAAAAAATATTATTTGGAGAAAATGTACACTAATTTTGGAATGAAAGGGAGTGTTCTTAGGAAATCTTCACCAATTCCAAACAGTAAAGTTATCTCAACCCTATATCACAACATCCAAAGGAATTCAATTTTCCTGATTAACTTGTGCACAACCGCTTGTAACTAATATCCAAAACAAAACATGAATTCAAGTGAGTAGAACAATTACCATGGCTTTTGCGTTAATCGATCCCGATATAGAGTTCAACAATTGCTGGCACTTATCGAAGTTATTGCTCAATTCAGTGACCTACCCAAAATTCACAAAACAAAACCAGAATCAACCCCATTCATCAATCATCAAAACTCAAACAAAATTCCAAATTTTCATCAATGAACATAACATTCAAACAAAACTAAGCATTACCAAAACAGCAGGCTGCTGATCCCTAGTCCCATTCTCAATAGCTTCAGCCAAATTCTCCACCAACTAATTACCACAAAAAACATACACAATCCATTCAATTTCAGGCATATAGATACGAAAATTAGGGTTTTGGATTGCTCACATGTAGGAGGTGGAAATGAGAGGCAAGCGATTGGTGTTGTTGTTGTTGCTGTTGCTGTTGCTGCTGCTGCTGAAGAAGACGCTGTTGCTGCTGTTGCTGTTGATAGAACTGTTGCTGTTGTTGGATGTAGAGATGGTCCTGATTCGAGGGCGTAGAGGTGTTGCTGTGGGTCGGCACGTTGGGGATCATCGTCCAGCTTCCTCCCGAGTACGAGTGGTCCATTTCTCTGTACCTCTCCGGCGAAGAACGCGTCGATGGTCGGAGGATTTAGCTAACCTACGCCCCGAGACTCGACGGACTCAGATCGGAGTAGGAGAAGAAGAGAGGAAAAAGCAGGTGGAGTCATACTATGCCACCGAGAACAGAGTTTTTATCATGAACCTTACCTTTGAGCCGTAGATGTGTATAATGTTTCTGATCCAACGGTCAATTTGAATTCGATAAACAATTGGGGTGATTTATGCAATTTGATTAGGGATGGCAACGATACCCGGACTCCACGGGGACCCGATCTGTCCGACCTAAAAATATCAGGCCATACCCGATTTATCGTACAAACGGATGGGGTATGAGTCAGTTTGATCGGGCTTTTAACTGGTCTCGGGTCGGGATTAGGATTTGTACTACCCGACCCGATAGGTTACTAAATAATATTAAAAAAACCTAAATTTAGGTTTTTATTTTTATGTTTTTTGAGTTAATGATGTAATGTTCATTCTTTTTCTTACTTGTAATATGTTTTTGAATTATTTTATAACAGATTAGATTTGATTTTGGGTTATTAATCATCAGAATAAAAAAAAATTGAAAATGATTAGTTTTGGGTTGATGTTTTTTTTTACTTGTTCGAAATGATGAGATTATATATTTCATATAAATATATGAATTTTTTACGCATCAGGTATACATGATTTATCAATATAAATTGAACGGTAAAAAAAATTATAATGTCCTAAAAAAAATTATAACTCTTATACTGGGCGGGTAGGGTAATACCCGATCCGGTCGGACCATAAACGGACAGGACAACAAGCGAGCCACTATCGGATCTCGAGCAGGCTCGGGCCACAGGTAGGAAAATTGGGCCTGGTACAGGTATCACGAAACCCGGCCCAGACCCGGCCCATTGCCATCCCTTATTTGATGAAATTAAGATATGCTGATACGAAACCGTATTATCGCTCTCCTGCACCAGTACCACCCATAGAACCAGACACGATTCATTTCAGGAATTGAAATTGCAGAGCTGATTTGGGTTCCGAGTTCCGTGAGAGAAGAAACAAGAGGCGAAGCTTCTAAGATTGCGATTCTTCTTCTGTATCTCGTTCTCAGTAGCAGCTAAAGGCGTCGACTTTGCTCAGAATTAGGTTTTGTTTCTGATTTCTGTCTGTGTCATTACATGGATTTGTGTGTTGTGTATTGATTGGCATATGAGAAATTGGGTTCGAGTTGAAATTTGTTTGTGGGTTATCATGATTTGGGTGTTTTTGTGTGAAATCAATCCGTTTCAGCTATTAACATGGAGAAAGATTTAGGGATAGAGAAATGGGGAGGCAGTAGAATTTGGTTCTTTCTTTTATTGGTGTTTGTTGATTATTGGTATGAAAATGAACCTTCTTAAGGTTAGTGGAAGCTTATATGGCCATTATCATTGTTGTGTGCAAGCTACTTCATGTGTTAGTGACTTAGAGCATATTCAATGGGATGAATCCCATTTTTGGAGTTGGAGCAGTTCTTAGACAAATCTGTGGTAGGTAGGCAATCGGTGAGAATCGGTATCCTGGGCGATGTTTTTATCACCGCGGCGAAAGCCGGCACTCGGTCATTGGCTGGATGCCACGTATCCCCTTTCCTGACGAAAAAATGAATCCGAAATTCCACCTTAATTTTTTTTAATAAAATCACTGTACACCTAACCTATTATCGCAGCCTGAACAATTCCAATTGTGTGACCGACTCTATTAGCCCAGTTTTTTTTCAGTTTCTTCCCTGTGAAAATTCGGTTATAGTTATTAGCCAAACCTAGACTAATACATACCATTGAAGATGCTCTTATGTGAAGGAAAATAGCTGCTTTAGCTTTGTGTTCAAGTGCATTGTGTTGTGTGAGGAGATGGATTTCTAGCACAATCCAATCATTATGTGTGGATATATTATCTGATTAGATTGATCAAATAAGTGTGCTAATTTGAGTCCTAATAGTTAAGTTGGTCCCTTGATACCTTTGGGATCAGGGAACAAAGTCATTTTCTGCAATAAGGTACTACCTCCGTCCCAACATGAGTGAGCACTTTCCTTTGTTGGAAATTAACTATGCATGAAATATGATTCATGTCCTTCTTTTGGCTGTTTAATAAGGGGTTGGTACATCTCCTTGGGAGCAGGTGTTCTCTTTATTTTGTTAGATGACAACGGTTACGGAGGTAGAAAAGAATAGGAGATGTACACAGATGGGGTTGCTACGTAACTTGTTATTATTGACAAAAAGAGTTCCCTATACGGTGTTAATGGATTTGGCTGTAGTAGTTTATTTTATCGCCTAAACCAGGTGTGTCAAAGTGTTTTGGGCTCAAGATCTTGCTTATGTAGAAATAAGGGAGTTACAAACAATTTTTTATTCTTAAAGAACTTGTTAAGGCTGATGTATCAAGCAAGAAATGGGATCTCTTATGTATTGAAGAGAACTAAATTCTTGACTCCCACCTTGAGAAGAGCCCAACAAGGGCTGAATAGATAGAGAGACCCAAAGGGCTGAACATTAAGAGGTCCAACTGAAGTTGGGAAAGAGAAATAAGAAGTAAGGCTGCTGGGACTTACCTGGTCCAAATACCCAAGTTCAAGTGCTTGTAGGTCTTTTTATCAACTAAATCATGTGTATCAAAGCGTTTTGGGGTGAAGATCTTGCTTATCTAGAAGTAAGTGAGTACCAAACAATTGTTTTTCATACAAAACTTTTAAAGATTGTTGTATCAAGAAAGAAATGGGTTCTCTTACGTAGAAGAGGGCATTAAATTCTTGACTACCACCTTTGGAGGAGCCCAACAAGGGCTGAATAGAGAGAAACCTGAAAACAATGAGGCCCAACAGAAGTTGGGAAGAGAAATAAGAAGTACGGTATTGTTGCTGCTAGGACTTACCCTGGTCCGTATACCTAAGTTCAAGTGTTCGTCCAACTGATGGGACTTACCCTGGTCCAAATAACCATGTTCAAGTGCTTGTCCAACTGTTGGGACTTACCCTGGTCTGAATACCCAAGTTCAAGTGCTTGTCCAACTGCCGGTACTTACCCTGATCTGAATACTTAAGTTCAAGTGCTTATCCAACTGCTTTGGTGGATTTGACCGTGGTATTTTTTGGACTTTCCTGCAAACATATACATATCATATAGGCTTTGAATTACATGGGTTAGTGCTGAATCAGTTGCTAGTATGGGATTTAGTCATCATTTGGTATTGAACTATGACCCTTGAAACTTAACATCAATTCTGATGTTGCAGATACTCTTGAAGATATGGCTGTAAAACCAACTGTTGCTTTGAGGGCCATACTCGTAGGAGGCATAGCCGCTTTTGCCAAAGTAGGCGCTGTACTGAAGACTGCAGGAGGTATTAAGGTGGGCGCTGCCGCTGCTGCAGTGACCGCTGCAGCAACTGCAGCTGTATCAAAGTCGCCGGAAGCAAAGGATTCTCCCAAGCAGACTGCAAAACAATAATACTTCTCTTAGACACTCCGGCAACCGGATTTTTCTTCTTTCAGAGGACGTGTAAGCTGTGGGAAATAAACCAAGCACATTGGTTATTTGTATGGATGCTTGTAATATTGATTTTGCAGTTGATCAAGATGGAATATCTTCAATGCTTTTAATGCATAACAATTGTAGCCCATTTGTGTTCTTGGCCAGCTTGTGTGAAGAGGGTTACAAGTAACAACTGAAGCCCATTAAGCCTAATTATGTTATTGGGCCAGTCTATGTGAAGAGGTTTGTAAGTAACAGTTGAAGTCCATAAGTCTCATTTATGTTCTTGGGCCAACTTGTGTGAAGAGGGTTACAAGTAACAATTGAAGCCCATTAGCCCCATTTATGTTATTTGTTATGCTTTGGGTCAGGTAACCAAATTGGGCCAGTTGGGCCTTTATAAATTATATGAAGCTTTGGTTGTGCACTAATTTAAGTCAACCTTTCACCATATGAAGGTAGAATATGGGTAGGTTTGGGCTCTTTGGCAATAGGCTAGATTAGCAACTTCAATTCATGTCATCATCAAAACATGCAACATTTTAAACCGGTGATTTCATCATAGTGAGAATGTAGAATACTCTTTTGGTTTTTTGTTCGCATCATATTACAAGTCAGTTTCCATGACACGTTTGAATCCATGTATATATCTCTATCGCGTGAGAAAGTGAAAGTACACAGTTACTACGTAACCCACGTGATCTGATCTGTAAGTGGCATTACATAAATGAATGATTATGTCGTCCAAGCCCTCTATCATTTCTCCTCTCCATAGGTAATGAAGGTATTATTTTGACAAAAAAGTTATGAAAAAGCAGCAAAAGTTGATGAACAAAGGGCAAGAGAGGTCACATTCCCACTAACCTACAATGGCCCAAGAATTGGGTGAGGAAAGTCAAAGAGGGACAAAGAGATGTGTTATCATTAGGACAAAGGGTGCAAACATAGTGTACTATATACTATATATACATACACACATTACATATACAAATATATATGTATAGATTGATTGTAATGGGACAAGTCAAAGCAAAAGGAGGCTTCTTTTAGCCATGGGCATGGAGTTAGATGAGATGGCAACCTAAAAAGAAAAAGGTTAAAATCATTAAGGCAAAGGAAGGGCAAAGCATCTTTGTTCTCTTACAAAAACTAGTAAATGACAAGTCAACTGCTTGTGTTTTGGGGTTTATCAAGAGCCTAATATTGAGCAAGGAAACAAGAAACAAAGCCTTCAATTATTATTCATATTTCATTGTAGAGCCAGCCTTTTGGAGGTACTATATCATCCCCACATCACATGGTTGTTTTTTCTTAATCCCTAGACAAAAAGTATCACCTCTCTAAACCTTGGTACCATTCTCTCTCTCTCATTATAGCTTTATAGTCTATATATCCAAGGTTGCAAAGAATGTCAAGAGCTACTTGGTGACTATGATATTCAAGGATAAATCAAAGATTCATCAGATTTGTATTTTGTACATCAATCTAAATATTTGTAGACTTAATTAAATATGAATTATATTATGTCAAAAACAATAATAAATATGTAAGATGTAAAATTTAAATATTTCATTATTTTTGATATATTTCAATATTTTTAACAGTAAGTATATTTTAGATAAAGAGAATCAAGATGAATATATAATCTACTAGCTAGTAATAAAGATGACACGCAATATTTTAATATTTATTGATAATAAATATTATTTAAGGATTTAACAGCACAATAATAATAAGTTTAATTTTTTATTAGAGGAAAAGGATTTGCATAAGTGAAAAGACGGTGTGGGTTCCGGGATGAGAGTCGCAAACCATCAAACCAAAGTCCAACCTTGATCTTCAACGAGACCTATCACCAACCAGACTGGTGTCACAAGGAACCGCTCGAGGCAGCCTCAAACAGACTATCTAACAATTGCTCGAAGGATCGTACGGGTGAACCATCTGGTCTCAGAAAGGCTAAGTGATATGTGCCTCCACCTATTAGAAACAGGTGAATCAACCCCAACCGTGCCCCTGAACAAATACTCTCCCGACCCAGTTGAAGTAAAGGACCTTAAGGCGACTCCTGAACAAGCATTCACCAAACATGACTAGAGAAACAAGTCACCACTGAGGACCGAGGGACAAGATGTCGAACAACCCACGCTGACATGAGGGCCTCATATGCCACTATTCATCTAAGCCACCAGAGACTCGAGCTACTCGAGGATGCTAATAAATAGTTGGCCAGCCGTCCTCAAACTAAAAAAAGGACCCTTGTTGGACCTTATCTAGCGAAACGCCTAGTTCAATAGTCATAGACCCAAAGAAGACGCATAGGTTGCGCTCGAGCCAGATCTGCCAGAGATAGAGTCCAATACATCACCAATCCGACCGCAGTCTTCTCACATTGATCGAAAAAGTGCAAGTCTAAAAAAAAGACACCAGCGACAGAACGCCTGAAACACCTCACCAACCAAAAAACAGCGACTATACTCTCTACGATCAAGAACA
Source organism: Erodium maritimum (assembly GCA_963921825.1). Lineage (NCBI taxonomy): Eukaryota > Viridiplantae > Streptophyta > Magnoliopsida > Geraniales > Geraniaceae > Erodium > Erodium maritimum. Next base: position 67,392,523 of record OY997595.1, on the reverse strand, counting down.
AGAGTAAACAAATAGGCAATATTCTCACCCCCCCCCTACCATAAGAAACAGACGGGTCCTTTTCAAGTGTGGGGATGCTCTATCCCTGCCTCTAGGGACATACGTGTGTCGTTAGCAAACTGGATACGAGAAACTCAAATTGGGTTAACCCGAATACCACTATACAACCACTATCTAATCTCGAGCTCAAAAAGTTTATGCCCCCTCTACCGTAATTAAGAACAAATAAGATGACATTGGATTATCATGTCTACTCTCCAAGAGATCTTAAACAGTTTATAAGGATAGTCGTTGAGCACAATCCTACGCAAATACAATAAGATCCACATAATCCACTTGTTGCTGAGTCTCATGCTTTGAAGCACCTATGCTAAGTATAACCAATTAGCTTTGTAAAAGGTCTTCTCAAAACCCAATTTTATAACCACAGCCAACTGATAAAAATGACAAACCAAAATTTATATAAAAAAAAAAACAAGAATGAGAATCATGAATGGATAAAAGCCACATCCTCTATCACCTCAACTAAATATTGTTAAAAATCTATGCATTTAAAGACTAAAAACATCTTGTCACCTGAATTAATGATATTGAATAGATGTCACAAAAATCTGTATCTAAATACCTTATCAAACAGACATCTGTATACACCACCATAAAAATGATGATAAGCCAATGAGGATTGACTTACACTGGCAGAGATGTGTTAGCTATGTTTGGATTCAAGTCATCATCACATAGGAATGACTTTCACACTCACCCTAAGCCCCATCAGTCCACCACATTCTTCATTCTCTTATTTTGCATGAACTATTGATATCTACAAATTAATGTTCATTATGAATCAGACTGAAACAAAAATTAAGTATGAGTTATTTTTTTTAATCATAGAAATTTTATAAGTTTTTAATCTCAAAATAAGATATAAACAGTCCGCATGAGGATAGATTAATACCACGAACTATAAAGTTCAAGCAATACCGAAAATAGAGAAAAAAACAGATTAACCACAAGACAACTACGAGCACCGAACGAAAACAGGCATACTAGCCTAATAATCTCAAAATAAAAGAGAGGTGGGGAAAGTAAGATAAATCTCTCTTTTGGTTTTAGATATCTCTTTTTCCTCTAAAAATAAAATAACAAAGATTGGACAAGAAGCTCCTACCATAGCCATGATCTCTCAACTTTCTTCAAAGTTATACAACAAGCCCATACATTTCTGGCCTAACCCTCCAAACAATGTGTGTATTTTTTTACTACTTTTCTTTGTTATGATAGGCTAATCATGCCATTTATAAATAACACTCACAGTTTGATAATCAGCAACACAACCACCACACACACATGATCATATAAATATATAAAAGTCTAGTGCATATGTGTTTTTTGGACCATTACCCTAGAAAAGCTGGATTTAATTAGTATTTTTTTTTGTAAATATAACACAAACCCATATCAAGAATCATTATAATCTTACCTGGGTAACAATGATTTTTTAAAATTATTATAAAAAACAAACAAATAAATAAATGACACCATATATACTATATCCATATATATTCTAAGAATTATAAAAAAATGTTATGAGTTGTTCACTTTTTATAAGTTACAGTCATATTCTTTGATAATTATAAAAAAAATGTGTCTTGAATTTTTTTTGTGTGTGCAAATGTATTGGAAAATAATAATTTTAACCATTTTTATGTGTAATAAGAGGAAGAAAATGAAGATGGATTTTTTGTTTTTTTTAAAAATATTCTGAATTAAAATAACACAAAAGATAGATTCACAATATTTTTTATAATTATTTAAAAAATACAATTTACATATTTTTATAATTATTCCTATATAAATATGTGTGGCTATAAGCTGGACCAGTAAGTATCACTGTCCACCCTTGGGATTGAATCCCACTTGCACCCTCAACAGGTGTCAAACAGCATCTCTTCTTTTTTCTTTCTTTTTTTGCTCTCTGAATTAATAAACACCACAATCTTTTCTATTTATTTATACACATTTTTTGGAGAATCCAATGCTTTTTTTGTTACCTATGTTACAGGTGAATATTCACTATGTAGTACATGTATATATTCATACAAATAAATGTGCTACTTTTACTGAAAGAACATAGGAAATGTGCTTTTGGTTTCATATTGCTCTTTGTATCTAAATTTAGCTTTCAATAGAGAATATGTTCCTTTTGTGTGTACTGTGTACTTGTGACTTGAGCTGCAAGGTAGGGTCCATATATAATTATCACTCTCCATACTGGCATGCAGTTTGGTTGGCATCACACAACACACTACTTCTACACCCATGCCATGGGGAGCTTTGATACTATTATTTTCCTCAAACATAATATCAATAAATCATGGGTTAAATGTTTAAGATCAAGATTTGCAGGGGTTAAACCAGATCATCTCACATGTCTGGAAGTTATAAAAGAACTATAAATAGTAAGCAACACTTGTTTATTAGATTTGAGATTTTAAAACCATCCCCTTAGAGCATCCACAGTCGTGGGCGGGGAGGTGCTGGCTGGGAGCAATCGCCGGCGAGGAGCTGGCTGCGAGCTGGCTGGGAGGTCGCTGGCTGGGAGCTTAAGGCCGGCACTCATTGCCGGCTGAGAGCAAAAATGTGAACAAAAAGGGTTACCATAAGCCAACAAAAAGGCTTAGCATTGTAGGGTATTGGCTCGGAGAGCTGGCTATAAGAAAACAAAAATAATTTTTTATTCTCCCCCGTCAGCACCTCCCCGCCAACAACCAGCTATATGGTTGTGGATGCTCTTATATTGGGATTGATTAGATATTGTGTCAAATCGATTGGGCCTGGTCAACAATGACATCGATGATATCAGATTCCATTAATACAAACATCAATGTCGAATATGGAGGATTTTTGACTTGATTATTGAGTTTAGCTAGGATGTATTGGATACCTGGTGGAAATCGGACCTAGTTTGTCAATCGGGTTTTTGGAGAAATGGAGTTTCAATACAATGATAAAAACCCATCGATACTAATTAACCGACCAATACACACACCTATAATCCACATGCACATGAGAATTTCTCTATGAGGCAACCATATTGGCATCTAGAGTAACATATTAATATTTTATTCATTCAACTACTCAAACTTATAATAAGGGAATACCAACACAATTTTATACAATATAAAACCACAAATTATCTTACAAGAATGTCACATGGTTTAAATGTCTAATCATCACCAAATACATGAGGACTAGCAAGATCCAATGATTTATGGATTATATATAAATAATAGAACAACTAAACAGATTTATCTGGTAAGTGGGCCATTATGTATGATAATGGGGCTTAAATTATTTAATTGGTTTTTAGTGGGAGCTAGCATGCAGAATTATTGCATATGTAGTGTTTTTTTCTTACCCATAATTAGAAACATTACCTTTTACATGTGAGACAGTGAGATAAGGAAAAAAGAATGTAAATTATTTGGGAATAATAATGTATCATGATCAATGATTAAGCAAAACATCATTTTGAATTTGCAGCTTATTTTTTACAATTTTAATGATTAATAAGACAAGGTCCCATGCATATGTTTGATGGAATCAATTTGTTCAAGTGTCCCAATCTTTTGGGGTCATGTCATACACCAATATAATTATAGCAATTTTATCATCTCTCCCATTTCTATAGCTAATTAAACTGCCAATTAATTTCAGTATTTCAATTTGCAATATCCTATTGTTTATGGATTTTGTATATATGATGGGATAATTAATGTATAGATTTTGGTGCCATTAATTAATATTTATAAATAGTTACATAATAATATCGTTTTTAGGTTTTACTAATCTTTGAATCTAATTAGTTACCTTTTTTTTGAAACAGGCGACAACGGGTTTTCGTTAATCAAAAGAACCGATTACAACTATTTGGGTAAAAACTCTGGGTTCCAGAATACGACTGAGTCTCCCTTGGGTGACTCAGCGCTCGTGGGCCTGTAGAAAAAGTCTAACGAAACAACTTAGACAAATAAAAACAGATCCACCGTCTACCCAACAAAAAGTTCAACTCCTAAAACAACAAAAGAAACACAAACGGACTAAAACCCAAATCCTAAAGCAACACATTAAATGAAGCCAAACTAATAACCTAAATAACGAACCATTAAGGTCCTTATTGAAACAGAAAACATCAAACCAGAGGATCCTGTAGTGGTACCCTCTTCTCTTCCTTTTTGCGCTAGGATGTCGTGGAAAGATACACCATCTTATCGTCCCTCCCCCGAATCCCAAAACCACTGGCCGAATAGCTCCTGATCGTTCTTCAATGTTGTCATATGATGGTCGTCGCATGGAAGACGCTGACTACAAATTCGTACCTGATATTCCCCGAAAAAGGAGAGCACCTAAGGGACGGAGGGGAAGGGTCTTCGGTGGAAAGGATGGTGGCCCGAGAGAGGTGGATCAACGGAAGCAACGGCAAAGTTTGATAGAGAAGTCGTGATGACGGCGGATCCTATAAGAACAAAACCTAGTTTCTAAAACTCTAGTCTCTCATACTTTTTTTTAAAATAGTGCAATTAGTTACCAATTAAAGATTGACAAAACTAATTTATTTCAAAAAATTCTTGTTTTTTTTATCAGCAATCTAACCATATATGATCGATAATATAGTTAGGTCAAGGACCAGCTAGGCTTTGAAAGCCTCTAGTTCCATTAAAATCATCAAATTTTCAAACTCTACTGGCTTTAGGATTTGACTTGGCAGTCAAGGAAATCAAAATTCTTTATATTTTTTCCCTTTGCTCTTCTTCTCCCTAGTCCATACACACTTTTGCTTTGCAAATATCTGGAGAAGATTTAAAATAATTATTTGCAATAAAAAAAATCATATTCAAATGCAGCCATACCTTATACTCATTTATCTATGTGAAATTTCACAAACTCGATAAAATTTACAAGGCATCTACTTGAGTGTATCAGATGATCAGAAGTTCAAAATTAGATTATGAAATATCAAGGAATAGACCTGATGTATAGCAACTTACTTGATAATACTTTAAAACAATACCAACATATCCCTAGCCATGTATACTATTTTAGAAAAGTGTCATGATGGTGTCCCAATGTTCAGGGTTGTTTGTGGCCGCTTTCTTCACCTGGCCGTCTCTCCTTTGCTCCCCATCTCAATCAAATTTTCGTACTTTTCGTGCTCGTCTATAATATTTCTTCTCCCCAAAACAAGAGTTGGAGTATTTAGGGTTTCCCCATGGAACTACCGAATTGCCGACACCAAACCATGGGAGGAGCACATTTATGCCTCCTCGACTAGGATCTCTCTCTCTCCCTTTCTATCTCTCTCTCTCTCACACACACACACAACACACATAAATCATGCCCTTCCTTCCCTCCTTAGAGTCTTACCGTCTGGTTGTTTGCAACCTATGTGCGACTTGATGACCGACAGACTTATGGTCCGTCTAGGACATATGGGGATGGTCTTTCTTACTAGGGATGAGGATGACGACAATGAGTTTTTCTGATATCGCCGAGACCTGGAGAAGATGTGGAACCCCATAGAGTAGCAACAACGCTTATCTTGGTCCTTGTCTTTGGTAACGCGGGTAGACAAGACAGAGATCTCAGTTGTTCAAGCAAGGTCTGCTCTGCAGTCTAGCCAGAAGGTTCAAATCGGTATAGAACAGTGGGCTAGAGGCCAAGGCCCTGGTCATCCTCCATAGAGAGAGGCAACCCAAATTAACCTAATAGTTCAAGACAACCACTTAATACTTGACTACCTTATATATATATGGAAGATTACCACACATTAAAAAAAACTAAAAATTATGAAATATGAATTAAAATATATATAACAAGCCTATGGCGGGTTGGGTTATTATATAATTTTCTTTTTTGGAATAATATAAATGAGAGAATGGAAACTCTAATCAAAACCACCCCCTTACAAAAGAAGTTAGGAATGATTTAATAAATGAAAAACAATCCATCAATGGTTCTTGATTTTTTTTCAATAAAAAATAATATAAATAATATTCAAAAAATATATCATCAATGAATGATTTAATTTTAACCTTTATAATCTACCTAAATACACATAATAATTAGTTTTAAGGATAGTTTTTATTCCATTATTAATATGACACAACATACAAAAACAAAAATAATATCAAGAGTAAATAGAAAATACACTAAGGACATGCATTGAAGTTTGAACATAGGCATAATAATCTCATAAAGCTAAGTCCTTCCCCTTTGGGAAACGATTAATAAATAAAAATCTTTGAAGAAAACAAAAATTCCTAGACAGAGATATGATGAGCTATATATATCTATATAGCTAGCTAATTAACGAATCACCTTATTATTATATGATAATCATTGTTGTTGCCAAGGTTGTTTCTGTGTCTGGTTTTGATGATGATGATGATGATGATGATCTAGCTCATGGGTCGTTGCATCGACCCCAGCCATGCTCATAATGTCACTGTGAGAGAGTGGTCTCAAGCTCAGGAAGTCTCTGGTCAGACCCAAACCCTCTCCGGCGGCGCCATGCCTGGAAGGTGTTCGATGAAATGCCTCAGTGAAAGTGTTTTCATTTTGATCATGGTTTTGAGGTGGGTCTTGATGATCTCTCTTGTTTATGGAACTTGGGTTGTTGTTGTTGTTGCTGTTGTTGTTGAAGATGGCGCCAAATGGGTCTTCTTCCTCCTCTGCTGCAAAGCCATGAGAGCTCATCATGACCACATTGTCCTGAAGAAATGGAGGTGGAGGTGGAGGAGGAGCTGCATTTACTGGTTTGTTCCCAAAAGAGGCCAGGCCGTGGACCGGGTCACGTGAGGACAGATTGAGACCGAAGGCAGAGTGGTCAGCAGACACGTGAGCTTGGCTCTGGTGGTGGGGCCTGATGGGAGCAGTGACTGTTTTGTTCTTGCTGCTCATGGTTGCACCCATCTGAGCTGCCTTCTGCAGCAATGCTGTTGCAGACATGTGTGGGGATGGAGCTGCTGCTGCTGCTGACTGGTAGGCATGGTTTAGGCTTGTGGGTCCCACCCTAGGGCTAGGGCTTGCCATGTCATGGTCTTGACCTTGTTCTCCCAAATGGGTCTCTGTTGTGGTGATCACCATCTGATGATCATTCCTTGATGAGGATGAAGATGAGAAGATGGAGCTTGATGGTGGGCCAGAGCCTAGCCAGGGAGGTATATTCTCAGGCCTGAAACTTTGCTGCTCTTGCTTGAACATTGATGCATTGAGGTTCTGGTTCTGGTTATGATGATCATGATCATGCTGTTGTTGTTGGTGTTGTTGATGGAAGATCTGATGGTTGGGATTGGAGAGGAGGAGATCAGAGGGTGGAGGTTGCTGGTGATTATGATGATGGGCTGTGATGGCTCTTGCACTCTCTTCAGCCAAAGCATCACAAAAAGCTCTGTGAGTTATGAAGCTATCCCTCCTGTGAAAAGAAAAAAAAAATTAAAAATAACAAATCAGAATCAAAACCCCAAAAGCTAAAAACAACACAGAAGCAAACAAAATCACACTGTCATGAATACATATAAAGTGCTTCAATAGCAGAAACCAGTATTGACTTTTGCTTCCACACTCCATAGCCTCTCCCTAGTACAGCTGGTTTTGCAATTAAGTACATGAACTTTAAATTAAACAAAAAACACACTGAAACCAACACACATGCTCATAATTCAAAGAATGATTTTGGGGTTTTGGTTTTGGTTCTTAATTTATTGCTCACAGAAACATACCTTGAGAAAAGGGTTCCACAATCACATCTATACTCTCTGGTGCCACAAGTTTTGGAGTGAGCTTTCCAATCTGATTGCACTGCATATTTCTTGGAGCATTTATCACATTTCCACTTCTTCTCACCATGTTTTCTGCAGAAATGTTTTTTGATCCCTGTGAGGTCTCCCAGAGCTCTTGATGGATCATGGTGGACACAGGTTGCTTCTGGGCAGACATAGACCTTCTTCCTCACCTCCTTGCTGGTTCTCTGCTTCAGCTTCCATGGAAGGTTGTGGCCTCTCCTGTGGAGCTGCAGGTTCTGGTCTCTCTGGAACCCTTTGTTGCAGATCTCACACACAAACCTGTTTGTTGCCATGAGTGTTTTTGGTGACAAAGCTATCACTTCAGCTTCTGGGTCTGTTTAAGTTTTCATCAATCACAACCAAAAACCCATGTCAGAAAATGAATCAGAAAGTGATCAAAAGCTATCATTTTTGCTTTTGGGTTTGGTTTTTCCTTGGATCAGAATCAAAAAGTGATCAAAGCTATCATTTTTGCTTCTGGGTTTGGGTTTTCCTTGGATTATAACCAAAACCCATATCACAAAATGAATCAAAAGGTGATATTTTTTCAAATATATGATCATTTTAGCTTCTGGGTCTGGTTTTTTGTTGGATTATGATGAAAACCCAGATGAGAAAATTGAATCACAAACCTGGATTGCCTGGTAGGTTCCTCTTCTTCTTGATTGGCTGCTGTGGAGGAGCAAAGTATTGGAGCTGCTGATTGTCTGAAGAAACACTTGCAGCAGCTTCACATGAAGCAGAAGTCAGATTGGACATGTTCTCTTGATCCTGCTGCTGATATTGTTGTTGGAACACAAAACTTTGCCTCATGATCTTGTCTTGATGTGTTGTTTTGGAGCAATCCTTGTAAGAAAAATCCTATAAAAAGCCACTTCCACAGATCTTCTTCCTCTCCTTGATATGTGAAAACTGAAAAGAGCTCTCTTGAGATCCAAACAATAAAAAAAGACTAAACTATTCAAAACCCTTTTAAGGTGAGTTTTGGCTTGAACCCAAGAGACAACTCTTTGCTTCCTACTCTTCCTAAAGGACACAAAACACAAAGAAGAGAGCTCTGAAGGGAAGCAAATAGAACACAGGTTCAGCCATATCTAGAAGATCCAAGTTCATAGCCACACAAATATGAACAAAAACACATACTCACATGTATATACATATATATGCAAAGACTGGAAATGAAAACTCAATGAGAGAGAGAGAGAGAGAGGAGAGAGAGAGATGTGGATGAGAAGAAATATACCTTGTGTAATGTAATCTGAAGTTTTTTTTTTGTCCTGAAAAACACAACCCAAGGCCAAGGAGAGGAACCCTACAGCTTACTCTGATGTCTACACTTTCTGTCTTTTCCTTTCTTCTCTCTCCCCCCAACAAATTATTTTTTCTATTTTTTGCATAAAACAAATATAAAATATCACTTGTTTATATTTAAACAGTAATGTCATTTTTACACAGTTCAAAAGTTCATGTTTTTCCCAAGCAATTTGAAAGCTTTTGTTCATTACCCTTTCTCTGTTGAAAAAGTAAAGTAAAAAATGTATTTTTTTAAATATATTTTTGTTTGCTTTTATGTACATTTTAAAAAGATATGTTTGATATTACATAGTTTTAGATCATAGACTTAGGACCTTTCTTTTACAGCTTTCTACACATATATTTACAAAGAAGTGATTGATTCACTGATTTAATTCCCTTTAATCTTTCTTCATATTTTTTTTATCTTTCATTTCCTATCACCTTTGAACCCTTATTTTTAAAAGATGCTCCTTAAATTTCTTTATCAAATGACATGGTAAACCAGGTTTATATGGAACATGTAAATGTATTGGTCTTTATTAAAAACAAACTATTATCTTTTTCATTTATCAATGATTTTTAGAATAAAATAATTTAAATCCAGTTTTTTTTATATAACAAACTAAAGATAACAATATGTTAATGATAATTTCACACTTATAATATATTTTGAGAAACAACTGTTACCTAAAAGGTGATGAAAACATTACTCCTTGTTTTTATGCACATATGGATATAAATAATAAGATATGTTTGATATTATATAGTTTTAGACCATAGATTACAGACTTGGGACCTTTCTTTTACAGCTTTCTACACACATACTTACAAGACATGATTGATTCATTGATTTAACTCTCTTTAATCTTTCTTAATATTCTTTGTCTTTCATTTCCTATCACTTTTGTACCCTTATTTTTAGGGATGTTCCTCAATTTTTCTGACAAATTAGGATGAAACATCAAATAAATAAAAGGGGTGAGAGCTGGTACATTCTTATGTATTATTGTTTTCATATATCAAAATCAGCATCATGAATGTTAGTTAATTATGTAACTCTTGACTAGAGAAAGAAGATTCTTGAGAGAAAAAGAATTGATGAGTGGTACTGAGTAAACTCCATGAGAAAGCAGATGATGAAGTAGTTGACTTCTAGATTGGATGTGAAGTTCATGTTTGATTCTTGGATTAGGGTTCATTAATTACCTTGATTGAGTATGACTCCAGTCATCAACTTATTGATTATTAGTTCATTAATCTCTCTGTCAGATGTTTCTTGGATTACAATGTCTCACAATAACTTATATAATTTTTTTCTATTTTTGAGAATTGTATACTATTTTGTTTTATTACTTTATTTGCTTAGAATATTGTTCCACCAAAATAATTGAGTAAGAGGCACGTATTTTTAATATTTAACATTTCGGTTAGAATGTAAAACTATAAACTATAACGGTATTTTGAGTTATAAGTTTAAGTTTTAGTTGAATTGATTCATTAGTATGATATTAGATTCTGACTCCGTACAAACACGGTTTAAATTTCGCTCGCTTGTAATAAGTCATTTCTTATCTATTTTCTTAATAGACTTTATCTTTTTTGTAAATAATTCACATCTAAATTCATAATTAGACTTGTTCGCGTGGGCGTATATTAGAATATAAAACTATAATTTAGCTTTCAAGTATGAGTTTGAGTTTTTTATGGAGTTGATTCTCTAATAAATTTGATTATGATAAAAATTCCGTTTTATGTCATTAATTACATGCATGTGCGTAATAATAGTTAGATAAAGTGATCAAAGATAGTAAAATCGTGATTATAGGTCATCTTATTACATGCATGGATTTAATAGTCACAAAAGTGATTAAAGATAGTAAAATGTGATTAATTACAACTGTTCTTCTGTTCTAACATGTGCTTGTATGAACTTGTGTTCCCTCCAACAAATTGTAGTGGAATAAAATAATGAAACTGTAAAGAAATAGAAATATATATTTGTTTTGTCATCTTCTTGTTTTTATTCTTCAATTATTTAGGTCTGTGAAAATGGGATCTTCATAGACCAAGCTCTCCATATGCTCTACCACCTTATTTCCACTTTAAAATAATCCTCTAAAGAGACTTTTTCTATTTCTCTTTTTATTGAGAAAATAAACAAGGAAAGAAGTGGAGGAAACCCTAATAAATTATTGAAGCCAAAAGGTGTGACAAGAGTCTCCATATTGCATGTAAATTTAATAGTGTTACTTACTTGTGTGCAAGGACCACTATATCAATTCAAAATCATTATGAACATAATCTTTGATACATAATTATTGAATCATTAGGGTTTCAATGACAACTACATCCCACCGACAATTCTATTCAAACCCTAGATTAATAGATTGAATTGTTATTTTGTTATCAGAATCAATCCATCTTGTGGAACATCGTGTTTGTTTTGGTTATAAACTTAATTTTAACTAAATGATTTTGTTAGAGTCTTGCACTAATATAATTATTAAAGTGTCCAATTCATTCATACATTTTGAATCTGGGATTTATACTTCAATATTCCTCCTTACGTGTAGAATTGGACATCTACTCTACTCATAGGCCATAGAAGGTGAGAAACAGGTCATGGGACGAACTAGCTCTGATACCATGTTAAAGACCTATTCAACCCAGAAAGTCGAACTGATGGGTGAAACCACTAATATGTTTATAAAGTGTTCAATTCGTCCATATATTTTCAATGTGTGACTTATACTTTAACAAATTTATCGTTTTTATCCAAATTAATCATCGTATACAAAATATGATGGATTATTGTTCAGTGAGAAACTTGTTTATAATCCATGTTGCTCAGATTTTGGTCAAATCAATTATTGATATGTTATTTTCATATGAAATTACATACTATATACGTACGTAACGAAATCTTACACATTATTTTGCGTATGGACAATTAATTAAGGCTTACGTTGCATTAGTAATTGAGATTGATAAAGGCACAAGCTATAGCTACACGTTACATTCCTCTCATGTTTTTGGTTTTTGGTGCGTTCTTGCCAACATAGTGAGTGAGACTTGGGAACTAAAAAGGTACTTTGGTATAGTTGAGTGCATGATATAAATAGTCATGAGTGTTTTTTTGTTGTCTTCATGTAGAGAAGGTGCACCAAAACTGTAATTGTTGTTGATATTCTATATTTGACAACAATAGTAATAGTATATGATTTCTAGGGCTCCTTTTTGTGTTCTCTTACAAGCAGGAGATGGAACTTCTAGGGTTTTTTTTTAGCAAAACTAAACGTGTTGCTACCATCTGGTTGAGAGAAGAGGATCTCTTCGCCTCTCCCACCAGCTCTCTCTTCTCTCATTCGTCCTCAATACCCTCCTCTCTTTTTCTGGAGCTTTGTTGTCGGCCGGTGAGTAACATACATGCGATCTGGTCATGAACGATGACTTACAGGCAATCTCGATTATGTATAACATTATTGTTTATTAATATTAATTGAATGAATAATCAACTCTTTTTAAGATCATTAAGTATGTGACTTGATCGTAAACTCTTATACATATAAAACGTATTATTCATTGGTCCCTAGTCTTTATGATATATTAAGACTAATATGATATTTCAAATGATCGCTCTCTGTTTTGATAAATGGATCACCTAGTTCAGAATTTGATATTTCAAATAGACTTCGCTAAGGCTGTCCGATCTCTCATTTTCTTTTTCTCCTTGTAGTTGAGGGTTTAAATCAATTATTAGTGGATGACCTTTTTGAGGGAGACTTTGGAGAAGTCAGGGTGGGGAGAGATGGTTTTGTGGTGTCTCATCTGTAATTTGCAGATGATACACTAAATTTTATTTCAGGTGGAGAAAGGAACATGGTGAAATTAAGAAATACTTTGGACGCTTTTAAACGCATCTCTGTTTTACAGATCAACTACAATAAATCCAAGGCGGTGTTGTTAAATGCCTCAATTTTGTCAACCGCTAGCATTCATGCAATTTTGGAGTGTGAGATTGCCTATTCGTTATTTGGGATTTTACCTTGGGGAAAGTCCTCGAAGAGCTAGTACTTGGCATCCACTGATTCAAAAATATAAAAATTATTTGGCTCTTTGGAAGAAAAAATTACTCACTATGGAAGGTTGTTTGGTCCTGATAAAATCGACTCTTGCAGTTCTACCCATATTCTATATGATTGTATTTAAAGTGCCTAAGAGTGCTATTTCAAAATTGGAATCTTGGCAGCGACAATTTCTATGGAAAAGAAGTGTGGCTCGTAGAATACTCACTAAAGTAGCTTGGGGAAAGGTTTGCAAGACTAAGGTGGAAGGTGGTCTAGGATAAGGCGTCTTGAACATGTCAACTTGAGTTTTCTAGCTAAGTGATTTTGGCGCTTTACCCCGTGACTGGTTCCACAGTTGCACGGGACATGGGAGAGCGTGACTTGTAGAGTAGGTGATGATATTATGGTGGTCAATTTGGAAAGCTCGAAATGACAGGACCTGGAATAATTTAAAAAAGGATGTGGAGATGATTTGGAGGAAGGCAATGCCCTGTTTGGAGAACTGGGTTGAGGCGCAGAGTAAAAAGGAGGGTCTAGTTAAAATCAAAGGTCAGGCTCCAGAGTTAGGCTTGGCGTAAACCGATACAAAGACATGTAAAAATCAATATGGATGGAGCTATTTTGGGTCCAGGCTGAGGGGGAGGTGGTATGGTATGCGGGGGGTGATAGGATGGTCAAGACGGCAAAATGTTTTGTCATTACAGGTATAGGAGACCCAGAGATGATCGAGATTATTTCTCTAAATGAGGCGTTAACCTGGGTGTATGAAGAGGGATGGCCAGTTGGAGAGATTGAAAGCGAATGTCGGGTGTCGTACATGCAGTTAATAGTGATGCGTTTCTTATTTTGCCTTCTGGTTTGTCAGTGATGGAGTGCAGAGTTAAGATTAGAGCAATTCCTGCATTCACTTTGAGGTTTGTGTGTAGAGATACAAACAAAATTGCTCATATATTAGCTAGAAATGTTTGTAATTGAGATATTATTAATTGACGCATAACAGAAATCTGTTAGCTTTGAAGAACACCATGTTGGATGACCTCTATTGTTTTAATACAAGTAGTTTCCTCTAAAAAAAACTATGTGGTCTAGTCGATTATTATTATTATTATTATTATTATTATTATTATTATTATTATTATTATTATTACAAAATAGGATAGAAACGTAAGAATGATAAAATTCTACCGCTTATTTTCAAATAATTGTGTTTCTATAGATTTAGACTCAACATATATTTTTTTTCAGTTATAAATTCCATAAAATAAATATATTATCCATAGGTGGAAGTAAATATATGATTTAAACTATAAAAATTCAACACTTTCAAGAGTGGAGGGAAAGTGAGTTGGTGCCTTCCCCACTAATTGGTAATGTTTAAGAAAAACATTTGAGGTTAAAAGTGCTCAAAAAGTGATTTTATTTTGATTATATTAATTATAATTGCACCAAATACTGTAAACATATGGTTAGTTAATCAATAAACTATTTCCAACATGGACCCGATGTGCTTTCTTACCAAATGAGAATAATAAAAAATTAATATAGTATTATATTATTCATATTAATATAATCAGTTCTTGAATGTATTCAAAGACTAAGTCTAATAAACTTATGCACATTTATGTTATTTATGTGGGTATATAATATAAATAATGACAAAATAAAAGTAATATAAATATATTCTTCAATAATTATAAAAAAAAAAGTCGTGAATGTGTCCTTATTGTAATGTGTGTAAGTATGTTTTGTTCATGAAATTTTAAATTTTTTAAAAAAATAAACAAACAAAAATATGAAATTTTCAGTACCATCTGACATACAAAAAGGAAGAAAATCAAATGATTTCAAAACCATCATTTTGAAATATATTCATTAAGTTTGTAACAAAAAAGACAAGTCATTTTTTTTACAATTATCTTAAAATAAATTATAATATAAAATATATTTTGGATTAAAAAAACACATTAATTACAAAATATAATAATTATTACGGAGAAAGAAAAAGGCAAGAAAAGAAAAATAGTTTAGTTACGTAGGTGGGAAAGAGATCGCGAAGGGGCCAGATTCGGAAAAGCAGGTGGGTCACATGAACATATATGATTGATTCCAAAGTGGGCCGCCCACAGTCGAAGCCACATACTAGAGCCGAATGAGGCCATTAGAGTAGACCCATCCCGAAAAGGCCCATTTTGAAACTCATACCCATCACATGGTCCAGCCCAGTAAGGCCCAATAAGATGTATGAAAACAACAATAATATGTTACCTAAGAGCATCTCCATTTTTCCGACGTTTGGGTGCTAGCGGTAGGGGTTGGTGGTAAGTTCACCATTGGCACGAACCGTCGGCGGTTGAAAATTTGTGAAGAAAATGGCACGAACATCCAGGTGGAACAGGCTAGTATTAGAGGTTATTAACGGTTCGTACTGACTGTTGGTTAATAAATGACTGAAATATTATTTTTTTGATCGAACAATCAGTACCAACAAACTAACATCGAAGATGCTCTAAGCAACATATCTTCCACAAATGTTAGAGATAATTCCAACTTGTAGCTTTCTTCTTTAATAATAATAAAATGAAGATTAGTTATAGTCTTATCCAATTTTGCAATTTATATTTAAACAAGAATAAATTATCTTTAGCATCCCTAATGTATTGGTAGCATACCTTTACTACTCTTATACATATGAAAATTTCTAGTCAAGTTTACACTATTTTGATAACCAATTCAAAAGGGGTATTAAGTGTTTTGTTACCAATACATAAAGGCCATTAAATGATATGTGACCATTTCATAAGGGATACTAAAAGTGTGTTACCAAAACGTAAAGATTGTTAGATGTTCTAAAACTTTACTGAAAATGTGTTACCAATTAAAAAAGAGTACAAATAATAATTAACCTTAAAAAAATAACAAGTAAAAATATAAAAAAAATCAAAATTTTATATCTTTAATAACAAAGAATAAGAAACCTGAGAGTATGAAAATTTAGATTTTTTATACTTCAATTATTATTTTAAATTTATATTTCCAGGGGTAAACTCATCAATTTAATACAAAAGTACAACAAAAAGATAAATTCAGTGCATGTTTTGCAATTATAAAAAAGAGGGCAACAAGTTGCAAAAAATGAATATCTCCGGTACTTTTGTTTAAGTATCCCAAAATGCTAGAACAAAAACACGAACGAATCGAGTTACACGACATACAAAGATTGTTTTCAAACAACAAAAACAAGTTCAAAGTCAATATTATTAATCTCATCAAAAGAATTGTAATGTTTCAGCTGTATAACACAAGTATATCAGAAACCTCATAAACCTCATTTTCTGTTTTAACTTTCAAATGAATAAAACTAATCCTTCCAACTAGAACGAATAAAGAGTTCGATAAGACTAGAGTTTGACGGGTACCCTTAAGCCGTCGTAGCTAAGTTGTATATTGAGCCCTTCTGTATCCGCCAACCTCGCAAGATCTTCATTCACTGTGTCGTGATCCATCAGATGCATCATGCCTTCACAAATGCAAAATCAGAAAAAAGAAAAGGTTAATTACTATTATCGGTGCAAATAGATACATTCAGTAAAAAAAATTGGGTTAATAATACATTACTACCTTTATGAAATGCATACAAGCACATAACCTCATAGTAAATTGGGATAATTGCATAAAAAGTATCATGACGTATTTACTTTTTGCAATTTGTAGTTCTCTTCTTTGATAATTGCAAAAAAGTGTCCTGAACTATAAATTACTTCAAAATGACGATTTTACCCTTGGAAATTTATATTTTTAAAAAACAATTAATTAGGAAGAAAAATTGGATTCCGAGGATGAAATCGAATGAGTAAAGCGTGAGAGTGAGTTGTTTTGGGTTATTTCAAAATTTACACTCGCGTCTATTTTGTACAACGGTGATACTTCAAACTTCCTAAAGGTAGTCACGTGTCTGAAAAATTATACTATGGGGTTATGATTGTGGACAATTCATAAAGGTAGTTATGTGTAATATACCCTAAAATTTTCTTTACTTGTTCATGATGAAACAGATAATCTATGAGTTATGGACTGTGATATGCACCTGTGAAGAGAGTTCTCTTTGGTCGGATTTTTCGTACTTCCTCCAAAGCCTGCAAAGAAAGTAGAGGTTAAACCTGAAATTTCATTGATGGAACTTCATTTCCATGTTCCTGTAGAATACTCTTTTACCCTTGGAAGTCCAAAATGTGTTGAAGAAGAACGATCTGGCCTCAACGCGTCCTGAAGAATTATGCACACAGTAGTCAATATAACAAATTCGGAGAGAGAGCTCAGAGGGAGAGAGAGAGAGACCATAATGAGGATTTCACAGTCCTTTAGAAGCGGGTAAGTCTCTTCCGGTATATCACTTACATCGCTGCATTATGCAAAAGAAAGACTTATTAGCTTACCACATTCCGATTAGGGATAATTGCAAAAATGTACCATGAACTTTCTACTTTTGCAAGTCATAACCTTTTTTCTCTGCTAATGGCAAAAAAAGTGCTGTTTTGTTGCACTCCGTATCAATTTGTTTCGGAATGACGATTTTACCCCTGAAGATTTAAATTTTAAAAAAAACAGAACTTTCATCTCGCTTAATTTTGTGTGAAAATTACGGATTTTTTCCTTTTTTACTTTTAAATTTAAGATTTCAAGGGAAAAATCATCATATTGACAAATTGATACACAATGCAACAAAAAGGGAACTTTTTTGCCGTTATCAAAGAAAAAGGCTATGATTGGCAACACGTGAAAAGTAGAGCCCACTTTTCTGCAATTCTCCCTTTAGATTACGAGCTGAAAGGAATTCAAACACGACATGTTTTGTATTTGGGTGACATTGATAAGCACTACCTAATGTAACAAACATTGCCAAAGCGAAAACCGAGGGAACGATAGCCACGACCATGCCACACCGGTAAAGGTATAAACTGAAATGAACATTACAGAAAACACACAAAAAATAGTATGTTAAAGATAGGGATAAATTATCCGTGAGCAAGAACAACCGATAATTGCAAAAAAAGTACCCTGAGGTCTTCACTTTTTGCAACTTGTAGTCCTCTACTTTGACAATTGCAAAAAAGTGCCCAAAAACTGTCTTTTTGTTGCACTTGTAATTTCAAAATGAAGATTTTACCCTTCAAAATTTACATTAAAAATAGTAATAATGTAAGAACAAAAGATCCAAATTTTCATTTCCCTATTAAGGGATATGAAAATTTGGATTCTTTGTTTTTTACTTATTATTTTTTAAAATCTAATTTGTAAGGGTAAAATTAACATTTTTACACAAATTGCAACAAATAGACAAGTTTAGGCTACTTTTTAGCAATTATCAGAGAATAGGGCTACAAGTAGCAAAAAATGAATACCTCAGGGTCTTATCGGTTCTCACTCACCTCTAAGCCATGCACGACAAAAGGTTCCTCCCGTATGATATTAAATTTCAATGCCGAAACAGCAGCTCCAGGTGTGACCACACTTGTATCTACCAAATAATAATGAGTTTTCTTCATCACCTGACAGGGTTTTAAAGATTATACGATCAGCTTTAGGGGCAAAGACATGTACTTGATACTAATTCGTTAAGATCGTAGATCGCAGGGATAATTGCAAAAAGGTACCCTGAGGCATTCACTTTTTGCAAGTTGTAGCCCTATTCTTTGCTAATTGCAAAAAGGTACTTTGAACTTACCTTTTTGTTGCCCTTTGTGTAATTTTTTTCATAATGATGATTTTACCCTAAAAAATAAAAAAATCCAGAATTTCATTACTCTTAATTTTCTTACATTCAAAGAGAGAATTAAGAGAGGTGAGAAGTCTGGATTTTTTTTTTTACTTTTTTTTTCGAATTTACATTTTCAAGGGTAAAAGCATCATTTTGAAACAAATTTACACAAAGTGCAACAAAAAGGTAAGTTCATGACACTTTTTTTACAACTATCAAAGAAAAGGGCTACAACTTGCAAAAAGTGAATACCTCAGGATATTTCTTTTGCAATTATCCCTAGATAGTAATTTCTAGGTTATTGTGTCAATTTATGGAGTCTAGGGCAACATTTCTCAACAAATTTTAAGAGGTAGAAAGGAGTAAGGTTCGACTTAGACAACTAATTATAGCAAAACCCATGAACATTTGATCAAGTATAAGTAAAACAGCTTTAGATTAATTTTGCTTTTAGCGCAAGCATAATAATTCTTGTGGGAATTTCCTTGAATTTTCTATCCTAAACCCAAGGCAATTATATGACCCCATAGTAAATTTTCCACGTGAACATGACTCCACTTATGAATTTTCATGTGTCAACATCGTACAAAATAGACGGAGGCCATCAATTTTTTTCGTTCTTTCGTCACATGACTCACACGTCTCGAAACTACTCACTCACGCTTTACTCTTCTGATTTACAGATTCATATTGATATCGGGAGATTAAAGAATGGGAACGAGTACAATTTTTTTCAACTCACGTTCAAGTCAGGTGACGAAGAAAAACGATGGTTTCCATTTATTTTGTACGATGGTGAAACGTGAACATTGATAAGCGTAGGCATGTGTCTATGAAAAATTTATGAAGGGGTTATATGTTTCTGGGAAATCCATAAAGGTAGTTATGTGCAATTAACCCTTCAAATAACATGCAATCATAAAATAATAATATCTGAAAGAAAGTGCGGTTGACTATATACCTCAAAGTCACGCTCTGCCACGTATATAGGTATCTGGGGTTGGACATTATTTGTCCAGTCACGGAGATCGTCAAGACCTGAAGCAATATGGGAAAGAAAATTGAAGAAGAAACAAAATCGGGAGGACAGAAAAGGCATATGTACTAGGGATAATTGCAAAAAAGTACCCTGAGGTATTCATTTTTTGCAACTTATAGCCCTGTTCTTTGATAATTGCAAAAAAGTACCATACACTTTTCTTTTTGTTGCGTTTTTGTATAAAAGTGATGATTTTACCCTTACAACTTAGATTTTAAAAAAATAAGTAAAAAACAAAAAAAATCAAATCTGCATATACCTTAATTTTCTTCCTCTTTGTACAGTACAAAGAGTAAGGAATCTAAGGGATATGAATATTTGGATTTTTTTTCTTCAATTATTATTTTTAAATTTAAATTTCCAAGGGTAAAATCGTCATTTTGAAACAAATTTATACCAAGTGCAACAAAAAAAACAAGTTAAGGGCACTTTTTGCAATTATCAAAGAAGAGGGCTACACATTGTAAAATGTGAATACTCAGGGTATTTTTTTTGCAATAATCTCGATGTATTATTAAAGAACTTCATCATGTAAGCATAACATTAGGAAGTGTTGATGTCGGCGACCTCCAATTGCATCGGCATGAGAATGAGTTATAACAACCGCATCAAGTGTTCTTATCCTGGCAGAAATACAACTTCCTAATCACGAAAAGGCAAAAACTATAATATAGACATGTATAGCATCAGAGATCAAAACAAGCCATACCGGTGCAACAACTTTTAAACCGAGCCCAAATCTTGTTGGGCTTCTCTCTCTAACTTCGGTTGGGCCTCTCTGATCTCTTACCAACTCTTGTTGGGTCAAGTGGCAAAAAAATATCTCCCTTCTACATAAGGGGTGGTGGTCTTGAGCCCAAATCTTGATGCATTTAAATAATTGATGATAAAAAAAAAAGTGTTGATTACAAGTTTACAAGCTTATTTAGGCCTCGTTGATCACACATACTTTGAGTTGTATAATCACAATATGCAATTTGATTGGAACACTAAACAAGCTCACTATGCTAGTATGTCCAATTATACATACAGATCTTTGTGTGTATATAGTAGTCTAACTGTCCTTGAACCAGTTAGACTAATATACTAAGTACATACAGATCTTTGTGTGAAGACGAAGTACACAACCAGAACATATACTAATTACTAAAGTTGTGGTTAATCCACACAAGGCTAATATACTAAGTTACTATGCCACGCTCTAGTATAACCTCATGGACACACTTATATAATTTTTCGCTCAGTTGACACTTCCGACTTGAAAGCAAACTATTTTATATTGAAAGCAAATTAGGAATCAAAGTTGTACATTAATATAGGAAAACTGATAAAAAAAATAAGTTTTAATTCCGTCATTATAGTGGAAAAAATAAATTAAGGAATCTATAGGTGTGACTGATAAAAAGGGATTCTATAAATGAGGAGAGAAGGAAAACTGACCCGAGTGCAGGAAACCATCGAAGAGCACTGTGGTAGAAAAACCTGCACATCAGAAATGAAATTAGAGGAACAGTGTAGAATACTCACAGAAAAAAAGTTGAGTTCACGATAAATTTGAGAGAAACCATAATAAATATCCCAATCCAACCCAAAAGCTCAAGCTAATGGGTGGAGGCATCAATATGCTTATCAAGTGATCAATTCGTCCATACACTTTCAATGTGGGACAAACAGTTTAACACTCTCCCTCCCGTGCGGGCCTCGCATGTGTTGCACACTAGGGCATCGAAGGGAGGATCCTGCACACTAAGGCAGACTCACAGGCCCAAACCAGCTCTGATACCATGTTGAAGCCCAATCCAACCCAAAAGGCTCAAGCTGATGGGTGGAGGCATCAACATGCTTATCAAGTGGTTAATTCGTCCATACACTTTCAATATGGGACACAATTTAACAATTTTTACATTTAAGATTGTAGTAGCATGGGCTCAAGACATCTATTAAACTAGAAAAGAGCTCTAATATTGCCACAAGACCTCCCACCTTGAGAAGGTGGCCCAACAAAAGTTGGGAGAGATAGAGAGAGCCCCAAAAAAAGTTGGATAAATAGATGATAAAGGTGAGAGACTCAAGTTCAAGTGCTTGACCAGTTGGATAAGCAAGCTTTGGCTAATGAAAAACAAATTTGAAAGTTAATAGAGGCATCTTTCTCTTACTTTCCAGCATCTATTAGAATGTTACGTCTCCCAGAGGGGCTCGAATGACGGATAAGAAGGCCTGTGTTCAGTCTCTTGTTCCTATTACCAGGTTCCACGGCTTTAATGCAAACCTATAGTAACCAAAAAGCATGTATTTCTTCATCTTGTTTGATATGCATCTGCCAGACAATTAAGCGATGAAATCAAAACCTCAGCAATCATACCGGACAATTCTTTAAAGGGTTAGTTAAGCAGCTGACACGAGGAATTCCTTCACTAGTTCCTGTCCCAACAAATAGAATGTCAGATTGGTCTGCAGGTAGCTGCACTCCGGCATCTCCAATGGCAGAATCTGGTCCAAGTACAAAAATAAGGAGAGTTAAGGCTGATCACAATCATGTATCACTGCTGAAGTCTTATAGAGAGATGGAGAGAAAAGGACATGGAGGCGTTGCAATCACACATAACATATGCTACATTATCTACCAAACCAAGTACCAAAAAAGTGAGTAAACTAAAACCACAAGAGCGTTGAAATGCTGACAAATGGCGTCATAATGGTATTTACCAATTCTTATTTATCAAATCAGACATATGAAGATAAACCCATTTGGAGAAATTAAGACCCACATTGCAGAGACCAAAATGATATTCGCAGAACTAAGAGCAGCCACAGTGGGAGGCTAAAGCTCGGCGATTTCAGCTTGGCATTTTCAAATTGCAGGTCACTTGGTGTTTAGCTCGGCATTTTGGGATCAACGCAGGTTGAAAATTGTTGAAGCAACGGTGAATTGAATATATTATGGGCTTATTTATTTTTGTTAATAACTGTGCATTAGCTAAGTTCTTAGCCAAGTAGGGGCTAATTGCACTGTGAGCTAGTTTCAATTTTCCTGACTAATTGAGTAGAGAGAAACTGAAAATTTGCCATTAGTCTAGCAAAGACTAATGCACTGTGGAAGCTCTAACTGTTACATTATAGAATCTCAAAAGATTCTAACTGATAGGCACAATAAACACATCAACAGTGAAGGGAATGATTCACAAATTCATATTCAACTTCTTCAACCATCAAAATTCAAACATGCTACATCATCATTTATACTTATTCTACTTTTAAACTCACAATCCAACCACACCAATACATAAAACACCATAAACCCTGAAACAGCAATGCATAAACACCCATTAAAATCAAACTCAATGACAACTACATATCAGATAGACAATAGAATAGGAGAGATTCACAGTACAATCCAACACATAATAGAGAGAAACCCAAGTGAGCTGAGAAGCAAAAAAGTAGAGTAAAACATACTGGATTGAAGGCAAGCCTGAAGAATCCGCTTGAATGGTGGAGAGAACCCATTTCTAGGAACTGAGATTGAACGATTGGAAAAGGAAACTCGGCGCCTAGAAAGCACGGAACTAGCCAGTAGATAAACAGGAGGAGGACGAAGCGTGCCCAGAAATGGAACCATTGGGCAAAGCACCTTCTACTGTGGAAAAAAATTCTCTCTTTCGTCGTTTTTACCTGAGAATCTGAAATGGGTCTCTCGGATTCATCGAGATTGAGACCAGATTGATCGGAAATTGGATCCGAGTACAAGCAACATCCACCACAGCCCGATGAAAAACTCACCGCCTCAGTGCTCGCTTCTCAGTTCCGGACCCATGTTGAAACTACGTCGTTTAAGGAGTTCGAGTATTTAGCAAGTGTAAGGCCCAACTCTATAGCAGCTCGGCCCAACCTGTCTTCTCCAGCCAATCTTCTCCAACTATGTGACACCGTATTCATCTCTTCTCCTCTCTTTTTTCCTGTTTCTTTTCTTATTCATATTCTTTTTGTGGTTTTATATTTTTAATTAACATTTTTGAACTTGAAGGTGGAATTTTATCAGGTAAAAGTAATGGGTTACCGAATGGAAAATGTGAATGAAAGGTGAGCATAGTTTCTAATAGACTCGAAAAGCTTATTTTGTAATTAAATTATCAGCTAATCCAAGTGATAGTATATGGGGTGGATTTGTATTCTCATGGAGGTGTGCACTTATTGCTTCTTTCACTTTTCCTGTTTCGAATAGACTCGAAAAGCTTATTTTGTAATTAAATTATCGGCTAATCCAAGTGATAGTATATGGGGTGGATCTGTATTCTCATGGAGGTGTGCACTTATTGCTTCTTTCACTTTTCCTGTTTCGACTTGAGTGGACCTGCTTTGTTTAAGAACATGTTAGTCCCTCAATAGAGACCTTTTGGGGGAGGTGAGGATGATGCCAAACAGCCGAGGAGGTCCCCAGAAAAAGGAGGAGACTTAGAATCGAGTTGTGTCAGATCTCATTGAGACAGGACGTGTCTCCTCAATAGTGTCTCGCTCTCCCGTCTAGTACTCGTTGGAGCTGATAAGGCCATATATCAGACCTCGTCTGGTTGTTTAGGTCAACAGGAGCTCCTATTACTGATCCATGACAATAAAGGCAGAGTAAAAACAAAAAACAATGGGGGGGGGGGGGGGGAACGTGCCCCCCATAAGGTCTGTTATGGGGGAAAGCACCTATAAGTACGGTTTGGGACCACCCACCCATCAGCCGATTGTAAGGAAACCCACTCTGGTTACCTCGACGAACAGTGGTATTGGCCCATCCCCACCATAACATTTGGGCTATAGTGTTGATCCCAAAGACACTTCGAAGCCCGAGGAAGACACTGCATGGTCATCTAGTGAAAAGACCGCCACCTAGAATACAGTTCGAAAAGCCCATCACAGACTTCGAATTGAGTCTACTACGTCACTCGGCCGAGTTAGGACCAGCTGAGACAGAAGAGTGGGAGAGTTGAAACAGTGTCACATGTGGCCAAACCCTTTACCCGAGTTGCACCCATGTTGGGAAACAGTCATTCGGAGCAGTGGACGGAGTTGAATCCGCTCATATCGACTCTAGAAGATCCATCAGGCGAGCAAGAAACACTACGAGGAACAACATGTGAGGGAGGGGGAGACGCACACTCTCTTATCCAGATGAGCACATGGTTACTAGTTGGTTGGGAGGATATGACCCAATCGCCCCACCATGGGTGGAACCGAGCCTACCCAGTATCCCACTGATTCATGTCAGACCGATCAGCTTCCAACACTCATCACTTCAGAGCCTCTACTTTCTATCTGATGAAGGACGATAGACGTTGAAAACTTAGATGGGATTACAGTTCATTTGTTTCTCACCAGTTAGTATCAAGATGGGTATTCTCTTCACTGATCACCTATCACCTATCACGAGTATCTCTAGAATAGTTGTTACTCACTTATAATAACCCTTGCATCGGTCACAAAAATTTGATTGGTATTTTATCTTTCTGTCTTGTTTTCCGATTATATTAATTAATATGATCTTTAGGTTACTAGATATGACTATGTAGTCCACGAAACACTTTATTAATGATATTATATTTCCTCTCAAACTAACGTCTCAACTTTGATATTCAATTAAATACCAACAAAACTTTTGTAGTTTTACCCGTGATCTCATTCAAAATGACTATTAATTCACAGTCAAAGACCAAGAGACGGCTTAGAACGTACACACTTATTTATGACATTTCGTGATCAAACGATCTTGTAAGGTCAGTGTTGCAATTGCTGACTCTTTTAGTTGTTCTAAATTGACAAGTTTGGGCATGATTTTCTACGAGGAGAAACGTATTCAATACATGTGCATCAATAGTCAAGCTCGAACCGGTGAATATGAACTTGCCTCGTGCAACATATAATCAATTATTTAAAATGAAGATAATGCTGTTTTGGCTTATTATATTATTTAATTAATATATTTAAGACAATCAAATTATAAAAAATAACTATCGAGTCAAAATCTGGATCATGTCATAATCATGATGGACCGACGTGATCTGTTGGCCACCGATGTGCCATAACAGCTCTTCGTATATGGGTCCACTAGAAGTAAACGAGAATGTATATTAAAATGAATTAATATCGCAAGTTGACTTTTTCTGATTAAGTGAGGATAGAGATTAATGTTTCTCGATCTATTTTTCTCTTATGTCGAGAGGTCTAATAATTTAAAAGGGAATTTTATATGTATATATTGACTTAAATGTGATACTATTTTGTTTATTAGATAAATAATATACAAAATTATCACAAATAGTTAACATATAATACTGCTTGTGATCATGAAAACATACGACATCTTCCGGAAAAAAAGAAGACCTAGCTCTCATGACGGCGTCGATCTACAACAATCATGAGAGTTCTCTTATGATGGCGGAGACGGTGAGCGCAGAGATAAAGAAAGGGATGGCTGACGGGTTGTTTTCAACGTCTCAGTTTCAATTCTCACGCGCAATGGCTTCTTCTACTCGTTTTCTATCTCCGAATATCGACGGTAGCAACAACGGTGAGGATGGACAGAGTGTTTCCAGTCCCGGCGACGGTGGAACCAGAACCTCCCATGACCTCATGGGCGGGAGGAGGAAGGCGACGGCAGGCGGTGATTCTTGACAATCTGAAACCTTCGTTGTCTCAGGTCTCTCGTCTCTCTTATCCGGATCAGTCCTTTCGGTTTGGGTAGATGGGAGTGCTCAGGATATTCAATCGGGGTTGAGGCTCAACGGGAGAGGAGAAAACGGAGGACGACGACAAGGACCTCTTGATGAGTGGAGGGGGAAGCCTTCCGGTGATCAACCACCAGGGGGGAAGTGCTCAGTGAGGCTTGAGTCCAATAGAGGGCCTGCCTCTCATGGAGGCGTCGTGAATAGGGTAGACCCATTATGGTTCCTATGCAGATGGACTAGGACGTGGGCTTCAGGGGAGAAAATATGGGCCGAGGCCCATTAGGTGATGGGGATGCTGCTCGAGTGGTTCTATACTGAGAGGGAGTGTGAGTCGATCATGACCGAGACCCAATGGGCCGAGGTGGACAGAGATCCACACGATCCGAAGAGACATATCATGTAGCGGCGGAGGGCTATAAGCACCCTCGCCTCACCGAATGAGTAAGAAATGGTCCAGTGGAGGGTCGGACAGCATCACCTCCCCACTGGACGTAAGGTGGTAGAGGTTCCACCAAGATCTGATATGGTACTTTCCTTCCCTCTCGAAGGTCGGCAATCTCGCGTTTTGGAGCCCTACTCTTATCATTTCAAGGAGGATGACGCATGTTGGTATCCTGGGGGAGTACTCAGTCTGCCACAATACTTTTCTGGAAATGGGTCTGCTCTACCCTAACTTCCAGTTCGAATTCGATGTATCGATGTCGATAGACACTACTACAATATCCCCTTCCGAACATCTCAATGAAACGGTTCGATGCCTTGAGCTCTTTTACTTTATATCGAGATCCTTTATTATTAGGATCATACTTTAAGTACTCTTAGTTTGATGTTTGGTTGTTTATTTGTCTTTACACTCTGATTATCTATAAATATTTCACTTGTTATCCTTGCAAAAAAAAATTACTTATGATTTTAATGTCACTGGATTGACATAAAGTTTTTGATGTGTTTCTAAATTCTAAATATATGTCACTTTAATATGTCTCCTTAATTTTTATCTCTAAATAATGATTTTTTAAAAGAAAAACTAATTAAGTTAAAAGGAAATATTAAGGGGTACAACAAAAACAACTGGGGTAAAACTGTGAAATCTCACTCTTAAACTAACAAATTATGATAAATTATTTTTTTTCTATCAATACGAGTTTTATTATTTAAATATCAGGAATGAGAATATGGTGAAATGGCTCCGGGGTATAACCTCCGTGCCATTCCCAGACAGGGGAGGAACAGGCCGCCCTGGCAAGCCAGTGAGATGTTCTGTTCGTTGTCCGTTTAACAAAATCGAGTTGCACATACTCGAGTCTAGCTAATAGGGAAATACAATCGTTGACGACTATCCCTAGAGGATAGAGGATGTTCTCCTTGCCTTGATCATATCCATTATGACCTGGCAGTCACTCCTGATGCTAGCTCTTTGACGTGGCTTGTGTACTAACCACTGTAATGCGTCTCTGATGGCGTAAGCTTCTACCAGACCCAGGTTCTAGGGACCATGAAATGAGGAAGAGCAGGCTCGAACAAGTTGACCCATGTCATCCCTACATACTCATCATGTTCCCATTTGACCTGTTGACGCAAACAGGGCCCCATCCGTATTAATGGCCCAGGCTCCTTAGGACAGACAAAAACACACTATGTCCGCTCCTCTATCTGTCCTGGTTGGAGATGGATTGACTCTCCCCTTCCGGATTTTGGCTTCCAGCCACCCTGCATCTAGCAAAGCGGTCGTATGATGAATGAAGGCTACCGTTTAGGAGATGTTCTCACATACCTTCTTATTCCTGGCTTTCCATAATTCCCATAGGATACACCCCACCATGCCCCACATGCCGGAGGATTAAGGGAAAGAATCGATCGCTACCACTCGATGAAATCTCCAGTTGCTGATGGAAGCTTCATGTTACTACCCGAGAGGAGATGACTTCTACCTTCGGAGTAGTACGGCCTTAGAACGGGAGTGTGTCTCCCGAGAGTGTGTCTCCTATCTAAGTAAGCCATTGATGAAGTAAATAGAAGCAAGAGAGAAGACAGTAGAACACAAAGGTTATGTAAACTATACTTTATTGTGTGGCAATGAAAGATAGAATACAAATGATGCATGTTTGGTGGATGCACCCATGGGTGATGGTGAATTATGAGAGAGTGAAAAGGTAACCTATACAATAGAGAGGGTCATCTATATATAGGGTAGAGGTGGACGAAATCCTAGCCTAAAGGGGATAGGTTTCGGCCAAGCAAGAGGATTAGGGCTTCTAATCCTAGTTGGTCTTGGCTTGGGCCAAGGAATGATCCAAATTCGCCTTCTCTTGATGACTTGCTGGTTTGGAGTCCAATTTGGACAAGGAGAGGTGTGTGGGTCTTCAATGAGGGAGGGTTTCCTATTCAAAATAGGAAACTTGGGTTTGAGTTGACCTTGAAGAGCTTCCCTAGTTGATTTAGGAAAGCTAGGCTGCGATTGAGGAGATGGCCGAGTGGAATCGCACGCAAGAAGCCAAGAGGCAGAGGTGCGAGCGCAAGAAGCCAAGAGGCAGAGGTGCGCGCGCAAGGGTTTGGGCGCGGGCCTGTTTTGGCGTGCTTCTGGTTGGGACCGGGCCAGGCTGGTTTCTTGGCTCGGCAATGGGCCGGATCTGACTGGCCTTGGGCGCGCATGGGCGCTGGAGACCGAGGAGAGACGCGCGAGGGTCTGGCGCGGTTTGGCTGGGCGCGTACCTGCTCGGGGCCGGGCCTGGTTGGTGCCTTGGTTTGGCAAGGGCCTTGGCTTCGGGCCGGGCCCGTGAGGGCTTTGCTGGTGCGCGCAGACGATGAGGACCGAGAGGGAACGCGCGCGCTTGATCCTTCCGGTTCTGGCAGGTTGCCAAAAGTGGCAAGGTGCAAGGGCTTGGGCCCTTGTACGCCCCATAGGGGTCTGGCTCGGTCTTGGGCCGAGAGAGGAGGGCCAGGTTGGCCTCCTATACGATCTGGCTTGGCTGATCGAGATGGAACGCACCAATGTGGTGGTCCATTGATGGTTTTGTCCCTTTTCCCTTTTAGGAAGCTTCCAATGTTGGAAAGCTT
Organism: Erodium maritimum; assembly: GCA_963921825.1. Classification (NCBI taxonomy): domain Eukaryota; kingdom Viridiplantae; phylum Streptophyta; class Magnoliopsida; order Geraniales; family Geraniaceae; genus Erodium; species Erodium maritimum. The sequence continues at coordinate 67,362,755 of OY997595.1, read as the reverse complement.
CATGGTGAAGATGATGTAGGGGCTGGACTTGATGAGTGAGAGCCATGGAGGGGCTCGTGGATGTGGGCTCCAAGTCCTTTGTTGGACGAGGAGCGATCCTAGTTGGACTAGGACATGATGGTGCGGACCTTTGATGAGGAGACGAACCAGGTTGGAGTTGCGAGCTTAAACGGGTGGCCTTGGCGTTGGCACGGGTCATGACTGATTGTGGACTCTGGCTCTGAGACGACCAAGTGCCAAAAGTAAGGTCACAGACGCGAAAAAAGTTGGGCCAATTCTCGGACCGTGACAAACTCCCCCACTTAATCCGCAAACGTCCTCGTAGCGGAAACACATCTCCAAAGGGTCGCGGTGATGATTGATGACGGGTCTTCCATCGATGAAAGACGTGGGCTCCTTGTTGAGCATGGTGTGTGGAAGGCCTCCCTTTTGTGTGAAGGAGGTAACCTTGTTGATGAGCTTGATGCGGAAGGTTAGGCTTGTCTAAGGAATGGCGTCTTAGATAGGGGCTAACCTCGTGACTTGATGAGTAGAGCTGCCCAATGATTATGGGGAGCTCTTGACTTGATGAGGGGAGTTGTCCAATGATTATGGAGAACTCGTGATTTGGAGTTTGCCCAATGATTATGGGGAACTCGTGATTTGATGACTGCCGCTTTGAACCAACGTACCTATCTAGACTAACATGATGGTCGTTAGTTAGAGTAGGAAGCGTGTGGTCGACAGGACCAGTCATCTCCCATAGGTTCCATGTTTTCCATGGGGATCCTGCATCCGCTTTGAGCTCCTCGAGAAGGCACAGTTGACCTCCTCGTTCTTCGTCTTGAATCATGAAGTTGAGAATACTCTCGTGGTTGCAATATGGACTAGGCAGCGGATCGTCTCTGAGTTGGACGTACCTAGCTTTGCGAACCAGGCTCTGATACCACTTGTTACTACCCGAGAGGAGATGACTTCTACCTTCGGAGTAGTACGGCCTTAGAACGGGAGTGTGTCTCCCGAGAGTGTGTCTCCTATCTAAGTAAGCCATTGATGAAGTAAATAGAAGCAAGAGAGAAGACAGTAGAACACAAAGGTTATGTAAACTATACTTTATTGTGTGTCAATGAAAGATAGAATACAAAGGATGCATGTTTGGTGGATGCACCCATGGGTGATGGTGAATTATGAGAGAGTGAAAAGGTAACCTATACAATAGAGAGGGTCATCTATATATAGGGTAGAGGTGGACGAAATCCTAGCCTAAAGGGGATAGGTTTCGGCCAAGCAAGAGGATTAGGGCTTCTAATCCTAGTTGGTCTTGGCTTGGGCCAAGGAATGATCCAAATTCGCCTTCTCTTGATGACTTGCTGGTTTGGAGTCCAATTTGGACAAGGAGAGGTGTGTGGGTCTTTAATGAGGGAGGGTTTCCTATTCCAAATAGGAAACTTGGGTTTGAGTTGACCTTGAAGAGCTTCCCTAGTTGATTTAGGAAAGCTAGGCTGCGATTGAGGAGATGGCCGAGTGGAATCGCACGCAAGAAGCCAAGAGGCAGAGGTGCGCGCGCAAGGGTTTGGGCGCGGGCCTGTTTTGGCGTGCTTCTGGTTGGGACCGGGCCAGGCTGGTTTCTTGGCTCGGCAATGGGCCGGATCTGACTGGCCTTGGGCGCGCATGGGCGCTGGAGACCGAGGAGAGACGCGCGAGGGTCTGGCGCGGTTTGGCTGGGCGCGTACCTGCTCGGGGCCGGGCCTGGTTGGTGCCTTGGTTTGGCAAGGGCCTTGGCTTCGGGCCGGGCCCGTGAGGGCTTTGCTGGTGCGCGCAGACGATGAGGACCGAGAGGGAACGCGCGTGCTTGATCCTTCCGGTTCTGGCAGGTTGCCAAAAGTGGCAAGGTGCAAGGGCTTGGGCCCTTGTACGCCCCATAGGGGTCTGGCTCGGTCTTGGGCCGAGAGAGGAGGGCCAGGTTGGCCTCCTATACGATCTGGCTTGGCTGATCGAGATGGAACGCACCAATGTGGTGGTCCATTGATGGTTTTGTCCCTTTTAGGAAGCTTCCAATGTTGGAAAGCTTCATGGTGAAGATGATGTAGGGGCTGGACTTGATGAGTGAGAGCCATGGAGGGGCTCGTGGATGTGGGCTCCAAGTCCTTGTTGGACGAGGAGCGATCCTAGTTGGACTAGGACATGATGGTGCGGACCTTTGGTGAGGAGAAGAACCAGGTTGGAGTTGCGAGCTTAAACGGGTGGCCTTGGCGTTGGCACGGGTCATGACTGATTGTGGACTCTGGCTCTGGACGACCAAGTGCCAAAAGTAAGGTCACGGACGCGAAAAAAGTTGGGTCAATTCTCGGACCGTGACATTCAGCCCGCTTCGGTGCCAGCATTCTGCTGATATCGGACAAGTAACCAAGAGGTGTATCTTTGACTCATCCTCCGTCTGACAGACATGACATATTGATTCCATTTCCACCCTCCGTGACCGAATCCTGGTCGCTACTTAGAGACAACCCGTGCATGTACGCCATATAAAGGTCCGCACTTTCGAAAGGGCTTCCAGCGCCCAAATTAAATGACAAATGTCCGACTGGATATCAGTGGGAGTTTGATTATGAGTAAGCATCCCATAGGCCAATCTGACGGAGTACTGGCCTAGATGTTCCCCTGCCCAGTACCAAGAGTCTGAGACTGCCGAGATGCTTGTAGGCAATGCGAGGATGGCTACCCTGTCCGACTCATTGAAGAGGTTTCGGACTAGCCCTTCATTCCACTGTCTCGTGTCGTGCATCACGAGGCCTGCTACATTCATATGTTCTAGCTCCGGATTATCTGATGTTATCCACGGATCTGCCCCTATAAGCCAGGGATGATTGAGGACTGGAGTTGACGTACTCGGTCCCACCGACCTCCTTATCCCTTGTTTGACTAGATCTTTGGCCGAGAGTATACTTTGTCACACAAAGCTCTGTCGAGGTCCTCTCTTTGCTTCTAGTGCCGATGAATATGGAAAGTATCTTGCTTTCAGAGCCCTCACTACTAGGCTTGATTCGTTTGTTGCAATCTTCCACAGTTGCTTGCCCAAGAGGACAATGTTAAAATCCTGGAGATTTTTGAATCCCAGTTCTCCAACTTCCTTCGGTCGAGACATCGTTGACCACGACTGTCATATTATCGGTTTTGCATTGCCTCCCGAAGCTTTCCACCAGAAATACTCCATGGCCGCATTCATTTTTTCTATAATACTTTTCGGAAGACGCATGAATCGCATTTTTATATTGAGACATATAACGAGCCACTGCATTTCCTAATAGATTTTAAAGAGTATGAATATCTTCGTATCGGACCTTCTATTGTACCAAACCACTTATCAAAGATGGCTACAACCATGTTTGAGATATCCAATTTCACCTCCACAACCTACACTTTGGTCTCCATACGAAGACCAAAATAATAACGTATATTTATAGCATTGCTAAAAGAATTTATTTGGAATGACTTGCACTCAACTGAAACATTGTTATATATTTTTATAAATATCCTTTCAAAATCACGTGATCATAGATAAATGGCTATAAATACTGCATGGTTGAGCTAGCTCTGTGTGAAACAAGATCCACAAGTTTAGATTAATAAGAACGGCAAAAAAAGTGGAGGTAATTGGTGTTGAAACTGTGTCGTGAGTTATACACATCCATCCCTTTTTACTAAATAAATAAACAAAAATGAATGGCACTTTTTAGGAATTGAATATCTCCCATGTGATTCCTACTTTTAAAATTGATTGCACATTGTTCAAATATTTCGGGATTAAATGTAAAAATATTATAATCACAAATAATAAGTTATTCAAAAATATTAATAATAGACAGGATAAAATTTAAATCTTGATATTTTTTTTAATTTGTAAAACTTCAAAATGATTTATAATCGATTCATAAAACATATAAATGACAGATAACAAATTCATATAAACATGTACGTAACAAGTCACTAAAACGTAAAGTACGTAGTTTAACGTTTTTAAAGTTTGGCCTTGTGGGTGGTTTCCTAGTTGTACCGAACCCTCCTCTACATCTGGTACTGAATGGTGAGCCCAATCGGGAAAGCGGTCCCCAATGATTGTAAGTAGAACATTGGGCATCATCTTCCGCTCGACCGACTGCAATGAGGAGAATTCAAGAGGTACCACTGGAGAAGGCGGGGGCGGGAGGACCTTCCAGTCTCTGGAAATCGGCTTTCCAACCTTAACATGTCCATCAACCGCTAAGGAGAGGTCAAACCTAGAGACCATGATAGTGACGTGTCACAACCATGGACCCCGTGCCCAAGCCGGACACAATTGAAGCAGGAGAACAAAGTCACTCATACTTCAAGGTCACTCGAATCCGCTGGGGCTTCTCCTTGAACTGAAGACCCATCAAGCGTCGTAGGGGGCATCAATATCATGCCAGAAGCGGACTCTGACCTTCCAACCCCAGTAGAGGCCCCAATTATATGAGTTGACCTTCACACAACCACCCAGATGGTTTCCCACAATGGTTCCAACTGTTGTTGTCATTAACTTTGAGAGGAGACCCCAAATCTAGACTCACATCTGACTCTGATCTAGGCTTAGAAGGGTAAGCCCGTGGCTTGGGAGATTAGCTAATATGAGAGGTTCATTCCCAAAACACCAAGGCTCCTCACGCCTCACCCGATCCCAAGCCTCCGACGATGTAAACAAGAATCCATACACGCTCGGAGTCAGGTCCTTGACGACCAAACCCTCAGCCGATGTATCCAGTCCCTAGTCACAATATGTAGCATTATGTCACCAATATAGGGACATTGTGTTAGAAGACGCCTCAATATTCAATATGACATGAAAATTGGTGAGGCGTGATCAAGTTGTGTGGGAGGCACGATAACGATGATATCCTCATCCTAGAGTATAAAACAATTCGTAAAAGCATCATGCACATCTTCAAGGGGAGACGATACAAGTCCTTCAACTCGTGGGACGGTGGAGAGCCCAGATGAATTGGGTTCCCCGGTGGTAGAGAACAATCAGCAAGACCTCGTTGGATACCATCCAACGAGGATGAGAAGATCGGTCGGTCCTATACCAGTGGCGAACTCCTTTCCATAGGAACTAGAGACGATGGTTGTGATCGCTTTTGCACCAAAGTCTTTCGAAGGTGTCGATGAATCTTGAGTAAGATCTCGTGATGGAGTTATGCCAGTCTAGAAGCCCGCCAACGGGAACCTCCACCTGAGGGTGCAAAGCTCATCATGTCAGACACATGAGTAGAAGGGACGTTGATATTGGCCACAATCAGGCTAGTCATGCCAACCACAAGAAACCTGGCCACAAGGCTTCACCTTCTAGGGGACCTTCTTTGGCCAGATAATGTCGTGGGAGGGTTGCGTCGGGGGTATTAGAGGAGAAGGTACGAGCAATAGTAGATCGCTAACGGTGGTGGTAAAACCAGAGAGAAGCTTAGATGTAGTTTTAGGCTTCCTCCCTCAGACAGGTTTGAAGAAATCCGTTGTAGGGCAAGGTGGTCGTGCCTTCACCTAAGAGAATAATTTCATAGGATCAGTGGTTGGCAGCGTAGATGTAGGTGGAGAGGAAATAAACAACGACGACGCCATTAAGGTACAGACAAAAAACGCAAGATCTCAGAACTTTTTGGTTGTTCTCTTTTACATACTTCATATGTTAAAAAACGTTATACCAATATAAAAAATCAAACTTTTTTGTACTATTTTTGAAACGAGAACATAGAAATTTTATTATTCATGACAATAAATCATAAGCGTAACTTGGGTCCTAAACCCTGGGTTCCAATATATGTCTGAAACCCCCGTAGAGATTTTGGCGAACTTGACCCGTAATGATGATCGCTTTTGTATAGCTGACCTTGAATAAGCAAAGATAAGTACACAAGCAAAATAAGAAACTACAAAATCTACGATGCCAGTTCTTCTGAGCCCTGTGCCATTGGGACGATATGGTATCGTCAATTCGTCTTCTTGAATCGCCCGGATCTTTAAAAATAGTGTAGAGGACGGGGTATGCGCCCGGTGCTCGGGATGTGACTTCACCAATACTTCATGCAGAAGCAAGTTGATCATCATCGATTCGACCCGCAAAAGTTTGTTCGGGGTCGAGATGTCCGACTTTGGGTGCCGTGTTAATAGACCCCAACCTATCGCCCCTCCTCCCGGATCCCAAGTCCATCGAGGGAGAGGGGCCATGCTGGCTAAGGTTTTCCCTTTGATGGAGACGCCCAGATCTGGTCGGCGAGAGATGGCCATGGGGCGGGAGGCCGTTGCGGAGGGAGGACGACGAAGGGAGCACGGTTCCTGGTAGACGCAGCAGGAAAGCCACAGTAGCTACTGGCACGAGCTCGGGAGGAAGGGAGTACCGATTAGATCGAAAAGGATGGAGGCGGCTGAACGCAGGCAGCCCTGACTGGATCGGCGACGGGCAGAGGCGCCAATGGTGCCGCGGAGACGAGGAGGAGGAGCGGACGAAGGTGAAGTATAATCAGGATCAGACCCATGATGACTAACGACGATCTGCAAACGATCGACAATAGTAGTATTGCACCCCTGAAGGGTTACGGAGGAAACCTAAAAAGTTCCAGAGAGAGCGCCGCATAGCGTAGTATTATAACTTTTTTTTTACTTATTGTTGATGACTAAGTCGCCTAAACATTTTAAGAAGCAACGAACCAGCGCATCAATAAATCAATCTTAATGAGATATAAATATTAATTAATCAACTATAAAATAGCTTAGCCGGCTGCGATCTCGTTAGTGGATGTACATAATTCACTTTAAAATTGAGTGTCCCCGTAATAGAAAAAGAAGAAGAAAATTTAAGCTAATTAATTGGTTTCTTGCAAGCATTTTGATGCAAACTCACATGCAACCAATTTTACTATATGTAGAACCCCCGAGTTTATGGGATTGACTTTCGTTATCTTAAACAAACCAATGACAGTGTTTGATCTATTGAAAAATTATAATAGACTGGGATTTGAAGTTTTTGAAGAAATAAAGACTTTTTTTAGAATAAGAAATAATTTTATTAATAATAAAATAGAATCATTATACTGTAATTAACCTTGGAAAAATAATAATCCAATTACTCTTGGTAACAAACAGGTTCAAAAGAAAACGATTATAACAATCAAATTTAGAACAAGAAATATAACTATGAAAAGAATAGAAACCAAAACTAGAACAAAAATAAAATTCAAAAGGTGTCAACTACCAAGAACCGTTCAAAGTATGGCCTAAACGCTGCTTGGTCTCTACTCTCCAAGGATTCGTTTTGTCAAATGAGCTACCAAACTTGAACATGACAGTCTGGCTGGGAGTGGTGGCTCGTCCCATGGACTCCTCTCGGCGTAGCTCCCTGGAACCTCACCTCACCTAGTCACCTCATTAATAACAACGAAGGGACATACGTGATTCAGGGATTCCTCCCGATAAAAGTCTATGAATCCTTAGGTAAAATGTCTGAATCGCCGCTCCCTACACATAAACCTTGCAAAAAGAAGAACTAAGAAGATAAAATAAGCCAGAACCAAACGATCGGAGATTGAAGAGGAGGCATCGGTGGAGGCTAAGGAGGTGGATATACTGATGAGGGCTTCAGAGGCGGTAGTTGTTTCTCAGGGGAGGGGATCCGAGGCGGGGAGGTTGACTGATATCGAAGAGAAACAGGTGGCAAACTTCAGGATAATAGGGGGACCGGAATGGAAACCGGAGGCACGTCGTTGGTGGCGAGGGGGAGCCAACGACGCAGTGACTAGAGGTTTCACGAATGAAACCATAGCAGACATGGAGATATCTTTTCCATCGATGGAAGGTTGCACGACAACAACTATAAGATCGGATAGCGGCGCAATCGTTGGTGCACGAGATCCGGCTAGAGCTTCCAGGACAAGAGCAATAGATGCTTGAACTCCATGAGCCCCCCTTGTTCGTCGTCCACTATCATCGCAAGTTTCCTACCATCCGAACCTCGAGCAGACCTACTGATAATATGGAAACGAGCTTGTAGTATCCCGAATGCGCTCTCCACATCTTTCCTTCATGTCTCTTGTTTCTTGGAGCATAACATGTGCTTCAGTAGTTGTGGTGTCAAGATAGACTTCACGAAGCACGCCCACGGTGGGTAAATTCCATTTGTTAGGTAGTAAGGAGTGTTGTATGACGTACCGTTGAACTAAAACTCGACAGAAGGCTGATCACCTCGATATACATATGTAAATATAGACGATTGGTTCAGGACATTGATGTAGTTGTTCAAACCCGGCATACCAAAGTAAGCGTGCCAAATCCAAGTATTGAGCCCCACAACTGCTTCAAGCATCATTGTAGGTCCAGAATGATCGCCCCGCTCATACACCCCATGATGCGGGTGCATTTTAACACGTATAAGTGTCACATTATATCGAGTTATATAGGCTTTTAGTCCCATTTCTTATCGTATATTTAGGTTTAGCATGAATAATTGTTTTTCTCTTTGTGTTCGGTGTTTCGATGAAAAATCGACGCATTTTGGGTGTTTCGTGCAAGTGGATCGTTGAGAGGGTCAATTTTGTTCGCTCCTAAATATATGCATGACTGGTCTTGTTTTATAGGTCTTGAAAAGATAAATATTTTGACGCAAGAACGAGACCAATTAGAGTCCAAACGAAGCCGGAGCGAGCAAAATAGTGAAAAAGGAACAAAAATGGAACAACGAGAAGAGCGTGAAACATGTCCCCTCCCACGCGCGTGTGGCCTTCTAACATGTGCAACACCTGTCCCCTCAGCTCAACCCGTCTTTTGAAGCCCCGTGGATCCCTCTGGTTGGGCGCTAGGGCAACACTAAACTTGGGGCGACCCTATTTGCAAAAGGGGGGAGACCATCTTCTTCATCTTTTTAGCACAGAGAACACGAACAGAGGAGCTGAGGGCTTGAGATTTTGTTTTTTATTCTTGTATAGTTTTTTATTTTATTTTGTTTGTCTAGAATATAGAGAAAGTTGATTATCTTGGATTATTTGTTGAGACTCAATATATTCTGTGGGTAGAGAATCAATTTGGGATTTATTTGAGGCAGTGATTTTTGGAGAGAAGCTTCATTGTTGACTACACAAGTGGATTTCTTTTAGTGGATTTTCAAGAACATCAAAGCTAGAAATTGGAGGAGGGGAAGAACAAGCTTTGGACGACTAATTCGGTGATTGTATCTCAACTTTCATCTTTATTACGAGTTTGATTGTTTTCATTTTCTCACCCTTGCATTTTCTTACCATGAACACCTAAACCCCCAATTTCTAAGGTTATGGGGGATTAGAGTAATGATTTATATAAATTGGATGCTTCGGTTGTGGTGATTGTTGATTTGTATTAGTGTGGGGGATTAGAGTAATGATTTATATAAATTGGATGCTTCGGTTGTGGTGATTGTTGCGTTGTATTAGTGTCTAGGATTGATTTGTGCGCAATGCTTTACCTCCTGTGTAGGCTTGGTAATTGTTTCGAATTATGATCTGTCACTTGAAAGAGGAGGATTCTAATTAGCCAAAAATCGATCATAGGTTGGATTTAAATCCTAGCTAGAACTAGCGGGGTTAATACAATTGCAATAGCCATATACTTGTTTTTTCGAAAGCTCGAAGTTGTCATAGAATTTACCGCTTTGGGTCTTCCTACATCGAGAGTTGAAAGAAATCGGTGATTAGATTCCATTACGGTCCGAATCATTCGAAAGAAGTTATGACTAGACCCGAGATAACTCGTTGCCTTTAAAATAAGTCGACATCACAACAATCGAACGTGTTCAATATTATGGAATGAACTTTATGAACCTGTGCCTTTGATTTCTCTTCACTTAATTCAAGATAAGAAAACTCTCTACTAAATTATACATTTTCTTTATTTTCTTTTTAGTCGTTGTAGGTTTATTTTCAAAATCATAAACTAGATTTTTATCGAAACAACTTAGCTACAAACTTTAGATAGCAAGTGTTTTCTTGTTGCTCTCTTGGGCTAGATATCTCGGAATTTACTTCCACTTACTACTTGGCGATCGGTGCACTTGTCGTGTCCCGTTTTTGCGTTTAAACCCGCAGGACGCCAAGTTTTATGGCGCCGTTACCGGGGACGCCCAATGCATACAATCGAGGCTGCCGATACAACCTGGAAAACCACGGGTTTCATTGATATGTGTAATTTAAGAAATGCTATTACTGTTAGGCTTCCGGAGATAGGTATCACCAAAGACGTTGATTATTGCGTAGCAAAATCGGTGCATGCACTTGAGGGCAGTAGTCTCACCCATCTTCAAATACTCTCCAGACTATCGGCCGGTGACTGTAACACAGCATCCGTATAGCCTCCGTACACTTTTGGATAGTTGAGAAACCGGGTCGGCCACGACAACCTTCTCTTTGGACGAAGTACGAATCGTACTCGGACACCCCATCTACGATTTTCAAGAAAACTGATCTCCCTATTTTGAAACGCCACCAAATTTTGCTGGCATCATACGTCGGGGTATTTGCAAAGTAGTCGGAAATAAGCCGGTCGTGAGCTCCTGCTCGGTCTCTATCGACGACTTGCCTAGTCTGCTTCTCTCGGACGGGGTTCGTCATACTTGTCTCGGCCTCCCTAACTTGTGCTCGTATGGACTCCAACATCTGTTGCTCGACTTCTCGGTTCATTGCACTTGACGTTTCATAGTCCAATTCGCCGAGATTGTACTCGTTAGTGCTCGATGAAGCCATGAACACAATACGATATCAGAACGAATAAGGAGAGAATTTTGTGGCTTTGGGAGAGAGTTGAGAGACAATTTGTGAGATTTGTTGTGTGGGGATGCAATGTATTTATAGATACAACTTCCATAAAAAAAATTAATTCAAGTTTATATGGTCAAACGAATCTGCTGACCCATGCAACATGGCAGAATCGCGCGTTTTTTCTGCTTCCGTTTGTCGAAACGTCACTACGTGTCGCGTTAGGATTCGTGTGGTCAGCACCACTTCGTTCGAATCGATGGGCCTGCGAGTCTTCATATTCGTAGACCGTCTAAAGCGGATTCTTCGAATCGACTAGACACGAGACTCAGATTCGACAAATCAACGGGAAAAAAAAACAATTTTTTTCTCGATTCGATGCACGGTTAAACGAGCCCGAAACGCTATTGTGCATAGCCTTAGAATGATTGACAGAAATATTGTTAAGGTCATATGGGATTCATGTGATATCATTTCCTCGAAAATATCAACAGAGTAAAATATAAAAAAAATCAAGAAAAATATATTTCATCTCTTATGCAGCTATGCTACATCTATAATTATTAGTTTTAAAAAATGGTGTTTGATATTTAAGGTAAAAGTAAGATATTATTTTAAAGATGATACATAAATAATGTATGATGATAACTTGATATAAATTTGAGAAAACAACAATAAAATCATATAAGTTCTAAAAAAACGGTAATAACTATAATTTCTTCTGTATCTTACTTTTATCAATCACAAATTAGACGTAATCACCTTTATCGACCTGATACGATCGGATTTGACATCTCCTTTACGACTCAACCCAAACGAATAAAACGTTCACATCGATCATCTTGATTGGATCGAAAACATTAGTTGTTATCAGATTCGATGTATTTCGTGATCCCTAAATGCATAGAAAGAAACATGTGATCTCTTTTAAGGGGGCAAAGTTGTCAAGTGGATTAAAAGTTTTGAATGGTATAGTCTATCACAAGTAAGATTCAAATTGTTTGACTTCTCACTCCTAAAATTCAATACCCCATTCCCAAGAGGCTTCATGAATATTCAAATAAAATACTTGCTTATAAAATGCCATGAAGCCTCTAATCAATCTCCACCTCCATCCCCACCTCCATCTCCATCACCAAAAGGCCAAAATGGTCTTTTCCTCCTCTGGCTTGCTCAGCCTCCTCCTCTTCTCTGCCTTGTTCTTTGTTCAGCTTGAAGCATCACACCATGTCTACACAAACCTTCAGGCTTCTGAATCCTTTGCCAGAAAAAGTCAACCCTACAGAACTGGCTATCACTTCCAGCCTCTTAAGAATTGGATCAATGGTAACCTTTTTTCCAGGGTCAACGCTTTGATCTTGTCATTGTTCTTGTTGTGATTGATTAATCAGCCTCTTAACACTTGTTTTTTTTTTATTTGTCATGTTCTGGTGATGGATATATGAACAAAACGGATAATCTGCAGATCCTAATGGTGAGTTCTCTTTTTTCCCTTCTCTGATTTTGTACAGTAAAGTTGGTGACATTTAATATGTTACATTCAACATAATTGTTGTATGTTTTTACCCTAAATCCTCGTAGTTATTTGGGCTAATTACACCTACCTGCATTTTTGTACTCGTTTTTCAGTTAGTTAAACTTAATCATAAAATTCATCTGGATGGTATCTTAACTTTTCACAATTTTCACGTTAAAAGAATAGTGTAGTGACGTGGAAATTGGATACCTCACATGACAACTTTTATAAAGTTGGAATACTATTCAGACAAATTTATAGTTAGATGTTAATAAGTGAAAAACATATATAGTTAAACGTAGCTAAATATAATTAACCCTAGTATTTTTTTTCTTTTTTCGATGGAGTCTCTTAATAATTTAAAACTATTTCGGTTAGTCTTTTTAGAAATATAATTACAATAGTCGGAGTAAAATACAAAAAATATCGTAAAAATATAATACCCGATACACTTTCGTAAGTTGTAGCTCTCATATTTATTTATCGTAAAAAATATCATAAAATTGTGTTTTTGTTACTGTTGGTTTAATCCAATTTAAAATAACGATTTAATCCTTCAACTTTTCAAATTTAAAAATAGTAAGTAAAAAACAGAATTTTCACGTCTCTTGATTTTCTCCCTCCTCGATGTGCAAAGTGAAAGAAAACAATGATGTAAAATTTGGATTCTTTTTGTTTTTTACTTATTATTTTGAAAAAATAAAATGTTATTTTGAATAAATTTACACACAACTTTTTTTTTGTAATTATCAAAAGAGTAGGTTAAGAGATTTGAAAATATAAGTGTGTATAATTTCTTTGTTTTGTGAATGTAGGGCCCATGATTTACAAGGGTATATACCATTTGTTCTACCAATACAATCCCAAAGGGGTAGTTTGGGGAAACATAGTATGGGCTCACTCCACATCCATTGACCTCGTCAACTGGAAGCCTCATGTCCCGGCCATTTCTCCATCCCAACCTTCCGACATCAATGGCTGCTGGTCCGGCTCCGCCACCATCCTCCCTGACGGAAAACCCGTGATTCTCTACACCGGTATCGACCCGAACAAGAACCAAGTCCAAAACCTAGCCGAGCCCAAGAACCTCTCCGACCCGTACCTCCTAGAATGGACCAAGTCGCCCAAAAACCCTCTAATGGCACCAACTCCGGCCAACCGGATCAATGCGAGCTCTTTTCGGGACCCGACCACCGCGTGGCTCGGCCCTGACAAGCGATGGAGGTGTGTGTAAATTTAGTAAAAAAATTACGGTGAATTATTTTCCGTGTATGAATCCGTTATTTTTGTCTGAATTTGTAGTTATTTGACATTCACAGACATTAACTTTTTTTTTTAGAATGATAGTTTTACCCTTGGCATGTATACGTGTTTTGTAACTTGGAACTCTTATGTATTCACTTTTGTACGAGTATTTTTGACTTTTTGCGAACAAAATTAGTCCCGTTAGTGGATTTGCAGACGAAAAATAGTTTAGTGTAAGTATTTGCAAAACGCGCAAAAAATTACAGTGAACTATTATTTGTTTGATAATTCGTTATCTTTAATAGAATTTAACTATGTGACCATTACATGACATCAATTCTTTTTCAAAATGACAGTTTTACCCTTTACATGAATACATGTTTCATTATTTGTAACTCTCACATTTTGCAATCGGCAACCTTTACGTTTGCACTTTTATATGGGTATTTTCGAATTTTCGTAAAAAGAAAAACAACTCCGTTATTGAGTTTGTATATGTGAAATAGTTTGCCATAAGTTTTTGGAGTTATCTCTTTTTGTTTAAAATAAATATTTATATCTGGTCGGTTTTCTACAGCTAAAGTTAAGTGTGACCAGGGACGGAGCCACATGGGTCCGAGTGGGGCACGTGCTCCTCTCAATTTTTTTTAAAAATTTATTACTTATATTTTGAATTTTTTTCAAAGAAAACTCTTAAATTTTTTGAACATCTTGTATTATTATTGAAAAATTTTGGGACATCCTCACTAAAGAAACTATTTCTATCATTGGATGTGACCGTGATTTTTATATTTTATATTTTTCTGACATGAGTTCAACATAATACTTAAGGTTGATCATTGGGAGCAAGAGAGGCCAGAGAGGATTGGCCATCATGTATAGGAGCAGAGACTTTGTTCATTGGGTCAAATCAAAGCACCCTCTCCACTCCAAAAACGGGGTTGGGATGTGGGAGTGTCCCGACTTCTTTCCGGTCTCCAAGACGAGTCTTTCCGGCGTCGGGACGTCCGAGGTTGGTTCTCACGTGAAGCACATCCTCAAGGCGAGCTTGGACATAACTAGGCATGATGTGTACACGGTTGGGACCTACGACCTGGTTAAGGATCGGTTTGTCCCGGACGAGGGTTCGGTGGAGAGTGATGCCGGGTTGAGGTATGACTACGGGAAGTTCTATGCTTCCAAGACTTTCTTTGATAGTGCAAAGACTAGGAGGGTTCTTTGGGGTTGGCTCAATGAGTCCTCTAGCGTCGCGGATGATGTGAAGAAGGGTTGGTCCGGTATTCAGGTACTCTTACTAGGTCTTTTTTGTCGTTGTCAGTAATAAGAGCATCTGTAGTGGTGGACGAATCATTCAGACCAAATACCTGAAAATGGGTTTCTAAAGGGTTGTGACCATTGTCATGCACCGTGTGACATCTTTAGTGATGGACAAATCATCCAGACGAAATACCTGAAAATGGGTTCTTAAAGGGTTGTGACTATTGTCACGGAATATGTGACAGTAAGAGTTAAACAAAATGTTATTGTTCACATGGACTAAACGGTCAGATTACTGGAGATGTTCTAATCGTATATATAACTGTTTTGGACCTGGTACTCGTTTTTGTCTAATGTTGTTGGGGATTTGGATTTGTAGGCGGTTCCTAGGACGGTTGTGTTGGACAAGTCCGGGAAGCAATTGGTGCAATGGCCGATCGAGGAGATCGAGAGACTTAGAGGGAAAAAAGTTACTGTTCCAAGCAAAGTGCTCAAGGGAGGTTCAGTCCTTGAGATCTCTGGTGTCACAGCTTCACAAGTGAGTTCATTTTTGGCTCTTAATTCAGATAATATTTTAATATGATTAGTTTTCAAAAGTTATCTCTATGTATTCTCCACTTGCAAAAAAACTACCCTATGTATTGCCGATGTTTTTAAACCATCTTATCTTTAGACCACAGCCGTTTACTGACAAAATTTGGAATATTCCGTTAAAATCAGAGACGTGAACAATACATAAGGTATTTTTCGTATGTGGACAATACATAGGGGTAGTTTTTTCGTTGCAAAATCTAACAAAAAACCGTGCTCAAAAGATGGGGTAAATTAAAAGCGTAGACAATACATAAGGTAGTTTTTTAGCAAATAGACAATACATAAAGTTAACCTTTAGCATTTAACCCTTTAATATTTTAATAGTTAACAATCACAATAAAAAAAGACATATGGTCTCCCACCCGATCGAGATCGGGTTGGTAATTTCAAATTCAGGGAAGAAAAACTCTTAATTAGTTAAAGTCAAGTCAGGTCTTCGAGAAACAACGTTTAGTAACTTCAAGTCGTGTTTCGATTTAGTAAGAAGAAGAAAAAAAAACAAGGATTGTGAAACCCTAGCTACACCAACCCCCATTGTCATCTTCATGTTGAGTCATTGTGCATCACATTCTAAGCATAGTTGATGTGACAAAACAAAGTTGGGGGGATCAAACTGAAAAGAACCCATGAATCAAAATCACTAACAAAAACAGAAACTTCACTATCTAAACCTACTTGTTGTATTTGTGGGCCTTTTTTTCAGGCAGATGTGGAGATCTCATTTGAAGTGAGTCAGAGTGACCTCAAAAAAGCCCAAGTGATGGACCCAAAATGGACCAACCCACAGCTGCTTTGCACCCAAAAGGGGGCCTCAGTGAAAGGTGGGGTTGGGCCATTTGGGCTTCTGGTTTTGGCTTCAAAGGGACTCAAGGAACAGACTGCAGTTTTCTTCAGAATATTCAAAGCTCCTACCAAATATGTTGTGCTCATGTGTAGTGACCAAAGCAGGTTCTTTTTGTTTCTCTATTCTATCCTCCTCCTCTTTTTAGGAATATTTGCAAAAAACTACCTTAAGTATTCGGTTTTCGGAACTTGAAATACCCTTCTTTGAAAAGGGAAAAGAAGAGCATTGGACTTGTCTTTTTGTTGTACATTGCATAAACCTGTTTCAAAAGCGTGTCCTCTTTTCTCTCTTATCCTCCATCTCTTTTTAGGAATAATTGCAAAAAACTACCTTAAGTATTCGGTTTTTGGAACTTGAAATACTCTTCTTTGAGAATAGAAAAGAAGAGCATTGAACTTGTCTTTTTTGTTGTATATTGTATAAACTTTGTTTTAACATCATGATTTCATCCTTTGGTTTTCTTTAAATAATTAAAGAAAAAATCCAATTTCTTGTAAGATGTATTCATTTTTACACCTTGTAGCCTCTTTTTTAGACAATATCAAAACAAAGTACTGAACTTATCTTTCCCTTACAGTTTGTATAAATTTGTTTTAAAATGACGATTTTACCCTTAAAACTTTAAATTTCAAAAATAGTAATCAAAGACCAAAAAAAATCAAGATTTCATTTCTCTTACATTTCTTGCTTTTTATACTATAAAAAGTGGGAAAATGTTAAGGGAATTTTTTTGGTAAAATTAAGAAAATCTGATTTGTAAGGATAAAAAATGTCATTTTTATCACGATTATAAAAAAAGGGACGACAGTTCTAAGTAATGAATACTTTTGTACATTGTCAAGTTTGTGTTGCTTATTTGTTTTGTGGGGTTGTGATAGGTCTTCTCTAAATCTCGATAACGATTTGGCCTCCTATGGGACATTTGTGGATCTAGACCCTGTCCAAAACAAGCTCTCGCTAAGGACTTTGGTATGTTTGTACTTCACTCTCAACACAAAAATGTATCAAGTATGATAATATAGTTCTTATTAGGGCTGTCCAGTATAGATCTGGAAGCCGGTCCAATAGGTCAAACCGGCCCACCCCGGCCTCATTGAGTTGCCCCCAATGGGTTACGGGGGTGGTAGTGAAATGTAATTAGAGGTTCGGGTGACAATTACATCGGGGCATGGATTGAGAAAACAATTCCTATCGGGGCCCGATCCCAACCGGTAGGGTATGATGTTTAATGAGTGATGACATTTCAATAGGGTATGACATTTTTTCATCGTTAAGAAGTGACCAAATTCAGAGTTTTTAAGCACTCTTTAATCACTTCTTAATGGTTTATTGGCCAATGAAAAAAGAATGAAACATTGTGTGTTAGTCGGGTAAATGATGTAAATTTGAAACTCTTAATTATAGAATTAAACTCTATTTCAATTGGGCCAGTGCAAATCGGTGGTCTGTCCCATAATTTGAACGGGCGGATTCTAGATGGCCTAATGAGTCTGGGGCCGAGGATGAGTTTCAATTTGATCAATCCGGTCATTCCGGATTAGGTTAAAAACACGTCAATAGGGCCGGGCCCCGGCCCATGGACAACCCTAGATCCTATACTATATGTTATTTCGTTTAATCCTTCAAACTTGTTGTTGTCCCGTTTCGATAATTTGTCCATACATTTCAAATCCCGTCCATTAAGTACGTTATTCGTAGTTACTCATCTGTCGTTAGAGAGCTCTTACACCTCTTCTTAAGTACGTCATTCGTAGTTACTCATCAGACGTCATTTGTCTATACTATATTTGTATTGAAAACACTCATAATATGAACCGTTTTGGACCGATTTTATCTCACGTCGATCAGAACGACGTGACTGAACAATCTCTGAATCCTTTCCTCACATGTTATTCAAATCGATTTTTTTTTTCTGAAATCAACAGATAGATCACTCAGTGGTGGAGAGCTTTGGAGCAGAAGGAAGGAACTGCATCACCGCAAGAGTTTATCCGACGTTGGCCACTTTCGGAGACGCACACTTGTATGTGTTTAACAACGGAACGAGCAGTGTTAAGATCACGAGACTGAGTGCTTGGAGCATGAAGACGGCTCAAATCAGTTGATCGAAACAACAAAAGTTGAAACAAATTCACAAGTTTTAGATTCTTTTTCATGACAAGAGAAACAAGATTAATAAGGATATGTACCCATGTTTGATTCATGAAATTTGATATTGTTTAGAAATAGACGACCGTGCTTGAATTTGAAATATAAATCCATTTATGCTTATTTAGTTTTTTTTTTCTTCTATAAATGTTTGGTAAACAAATATTTTGATTTCATTGAATAGATAAAATATTTAATTTAGTATCAAATGAAACGGCTCACGATGTTTAAAAGGTTTGATTTGAGTTCAACTAGTTTACTAAACGAGTCCAATCTTGGACTCGAATTCGGCTCGAGCATAAAAAACCTTAACTATTAAGCTGGTTAGGCCATCCACAGTCGTGGGCGGGGAGGTGCTGGCGGGGAGCAATCGCCGGCAAGGAGCTGGCTGGGAGGTCGCTGGCTGGGAGCTTAAGGCCGGCACTCATTGCCGGCTGGGAGCAAAAATGTGAACAAAAATGGCTATCATAAGGCAACAAAAAGGGTTAGCATTGTAGGGTACTGGTTGGGAGAGCTGACTATAAACCAACAAAAATATTTTTTTTATTCTCCTTGCCAGCACCTCCCCGCCAACAACCGACTGATTGTGGATGCTCTGAGAGGGGAATGGACAAAACCCTTAACTATTAAGCTGGTTTTCAATTTGTCTAGGGTGTTCCCTGGAACACGGAACACCCTAGACTACCTCTAGTTCCGCCCCCACTTTCATGCATACATATTTTGTAATTTTTAACCCGTGTATAAATATTTTGTATTTGGAACTCTTAATAATCAAAAATATACTTAAAATGATTCAATTCCCAACAATCATATTTTTCTCCAAAGGTTAAGAAAACAATCAAACTATCCGAAAATATATTTGAAGCCAGTCTCGGGACACAATGGACTTATGAATTTGAAGACAATCTTGCTGACTTTCTCAGCCTCGGGCCTTTCATATTCCTGCAGATTACAGAACCGAAAAAAATGTTAATTTCATCCGATAACTAAACATAATATAAAAATAACAAAATATGAACTTCATTTACCATATAAAAATTAACCTTAATTGAAAGCAGGCAAGTGAAGTCATCATAGCCAATCGTTCATAGATTTGAGAAGATATTTCTCATAAGCCTGAAGTTAAATCAAATATAAAGTTAATCAAGCTAGTTTATGCTCATATATATATATATATAAATATATATACAATTTTAATCCATGGAAAAATAGTCATAAGAAGATTCAAACACAGTTATATAATATTACCCTTCCGTTGCGCTTCAGCAAATTATCTGTAATTAAATAAGAAATAAAGTAAATAAAAAATAATATTTATGGAAATAGCTCCGATTAAATTCGGACACATTTTAATTAATGTTACCTTATGCTTATGATCCATCATAATAACCTGAAATTAAAAAAAATGAATAGAAAATTATATACGGTAAAATTTTAATCATTTGAAATACCAGAAAATTCAAACAAAATTAAATAATATCACCATATGTTTTATTGCTAGTTCAATAAGTTTAGTTTTATCAACTAATTTTCATGATAAAGGACGAACCAAAATTTTAGAACTTGATCAAATCAAAATAACCTCATAATCAAATCATTTAGTTCTTAGACACAGAGCATAACTAAACAGAATTGTATGAATTGACTATAAAAATAATCATGTTCGAATCCACAAGATTCCGTGTTTGGTACCTTGTCAATGTTCTTGCTAACTAAGTTGCCCTTAAGCCCGAAATTGAAGTTGTTGTAATCTTCCAGTCCGTAGTCTTCATCATACATCCCAAACTCGTCATCTTCATCATACATTCCAAACTCGTCATCTTCATCCCACACCCTATTTAAATCGCAATATTTGCAAGTATAGTCCTCATAGCCAATATGATGCTCACATTCGTTCATAGATTCCAGAAAATATTTCTTATAAGCCTATAATAAAATCAGAAATAAAGTAAATCAAAGTAGTACATGTCCATATATATGTAACACATCTCTTAAATTTTAATCATTAGAAAAATAATAATAAAAGATTCAAGCACAGTTAGAAAATATTACCCTTCTGTTGCGCTTTATCCAAAGAGACTGTAATTAAATAAGAAATATAGTGAATCAAAACCGATATGTATGAGAAATAGCTTCGATTAAATTCAAATACAATTAACTAATGTTACCTTTTCCTTATAATGCTTCCAGGTAAACTGAAATTAAAAAAAAAAAGTGAATAAAAATTATATATGTTCATATTTAAATAATATTACCATATATCATATATGTCATACAACAAAAACTGACATCATTCTTCCCAATAGAGTAAACTTACCACTCACTTGTTTTATTTTTAATTTAATTAGTTTAGATTTATTATCTAATTTTTCTGATCAAGGTTGAACCAATTTTTTTAAATTAATCAAACTAGTCAAATCAAAATAACCCCAAAATCAAATCATTTAGTTCTTCAAGTCATTCAACATAGAACATAACTCAAGTCGATCGTATGAGTTCACAATTAAAATCATCATGTTCGAATCCACAGAAATTTGAGTTTGGTACCTTGTCATCGTCGTTATTGCCAAATAAGTAGTGTTTAATTCCCAAATCGTCGTAGTCATAATAAGTCATCCAAAACACGTCTTCAGCAGCTTCCCCGGTAAACCATGACACTGCATGGGGAATGATCTTGTGCTTTATAATTGAGCTACAGAACAAAGGGAAGCAACATAATTAGTTAAACAAGTTTAAACAACCATTTTTATTTCACTCAATTAGAAACAGAGTCTGACCAAATCTCATAATCGTATTCCATTTTTGTCTGAAGGTCTAAAACCTGATCCAACAGTACAATGCAAATAGTCAGTTTGTGTAGTTGTTTGTTTGCTTCATATTTTATAAAGTGAACTTACATCATCTAAATCCAACCCGACAGGATTATCTGAAGGGCTGAAGAATTGGAAAAAGCTTTCCCAGGATTCAGTTTTTATGACAGAGTTTATACCCTTTGGTAGCATTGTTGGTTTCTTCTCCATCAAGCAATTGCCAGGAAACCATTTGATATTCATCCTGCAAATGCACCAGCTTCAAATAGGAACACAAAGAACCTTAAACTGCAGTAAAAACAGCAGATATAAAAATTACCCAATGGCTTTGTCCACAATTGCCTTCTCTTCATTAATCATATGGTAGGTTTTTGTCAGGATGGTGTTTTTGAAATATGGGTTTGGATTGAAGAGGAACTCTAACTTGAAACCCTTGGGATTGTCAATTCTACACCACTTGATATCTTTGAGATACTTGAGAGCCAGTTCATCACACGGATTGATCTGGTCCACGAAACAGTTCATCATGATTACAGAATTAATGGGAGAGAGAAATATAATACCCTTACCACTTCATCCAGAATTGCATTACTCTGCATTGCATTGAGCCAAAACTTGGGCACTCCTTTCTCTGCATCATATAAATAAACTTAAACGCAACAGAGACAAATAATGCACAACTTAATCACAGCCTATAAAAGGTACCTCTGGTGGCTTTAGCCACTTTTGTAACGCCGTCTACTTCAACCACGCCGGTTACAATTTCAGATCTCTGCATGTTAAATAAAACATATAAGCATACATCAATAAGCTACAGAAGTTATTATGGGATAATATTCTGCATACCCTTTTATAAAGAGGTTCATAAAGCTTCTGGTATTTGGCCTCCAATGCCGCTTTTTCCTCAGATAGTTTTGCTTCCAGTTCATCACGCTGGCTCTGCAATTCCATGAAAAAGTATCAAAGAGATAAGAAATCTCATGCCAGCTCTGAATTCATGTTCTGTAAGGAGAAAATTTCAGTATCATATTCGCCATAATACATGTGTTTGACATTCCCACAATGGTATAGATCACACATGCAATTTTCCCATGCAAGATGTAGGGATGAGCAACGGTCGTTTTTTACTATTTCCAAATTGCAATTTCGATTTTCAGAAGGAAAAAAAAACGTCCAAAACCGCTTGTTTTTTTCGATTAAGAACTGAATAAATATATATATTATCTTTTCAAATAAAAAAAATAAGGTGCAATATAATAGATATGATAACTTGAAATCTAAATCAACATTGATTCTCAAAGTCAAACAGAGTTGGGCTTCAAAGGTTGGACATAACTTAAACTAAAAGAACAAGAGTTTCGTTCAAATTCAAAAGGCCAGATACTATTGATATTCAAGCCCAACTGAGAGGGCAGTCGGTTCTCAGGTTTTTTGATCGTTTTTTAGGTTTGTCGTTGTTTTGCACACCGCTAACATGGTGTTTGTTTCTGGAGTTACCAAATGTTCCTCATAACTAAAATATTATAAATTGGGACAATCATTGAGGCACAAAGATTGAGTGCCTAGTACCATATATTTTGTGTTTACTTGGTAATCAATGAGTAACCATACAATGAATATGTATCAGAAGTCAAACTGTGCAACATGTCAAAAACAGATTACTACAATGTTAAGAAATAAGAGTAAAAATCAGAAAGAGCATAAAAACCAAACCTGAATCGCTCTAAGAGAATCAACACGCTTCCTGAGCTTCGGAGAAGCCCCCAAGTTATTCTGTGCAGACTTGACTGAACCCTGATGATGTTCCACCCTGCGACCTGTCAAATAGTTAACCCGTAAGAAACAACACAACAGAACCAAATTAGGCTGGATGGCATAGAGGGGTTCAAGTCTGGATGGTCCGAACTCTAATACCGTATTAGAGAACCTATTTAACTAAGAGCTCGAGCTGATAATTGAAGACCCAATAATCATTTTGTAGTCTAACAAAAACAAGCATATACTATATTCTTGGTCAGATCAGACTCTTCGTGCTGCAAATCAAAACCTCGTATTTCAAAACTCCATTGAACTAAGAGTCCATACACAAACAGGATCAGGTCTTGTCCAAACAAATGGAAACAAAAAGATCATCTTCGTCAACGAGTCCCTTACAGTATCAAATCAAGGTTAGTGCTCCAATAACATAATAATCCATTTGAACACACATTTAAATCAAACCTCAGAAGCTTCCATCACAGACAAAAACAAGCACAAACACAATGTCAGAACATTGAGCCTCAACTCAAGAGTGATTCACAGACAGACTGAAATCTCCATACTAAAATCGCCAAATCCTTCTCAATCGAAAAAGTAAAAATGCATCGAATATGAATTTAAGAAAAAGGTTCACATTCGATTCGAAAATAAAAAACGAACGGCCACAATTTTGAAACCAGCGACGCCATAACCACAGCAATATCACAGTAACTCATTTAGAAAACGTTGAAATATTGTGGAAGAAGACGATTATGAAGTTGAGTATGGTTTCTGGAAGTGGATACCAGCGGCGGGAAGGTTGGAGTGGTGATCAGCCATGTCGAGGAAGCTCCGGAGGTGGTGTTTGGGACGCGAGAAACAGAGTGAAAACCCCTAGAAAACGAGGGAAAATTGGCTGAAGTTCCACTCTCCGTGTTCATCGTAGTGTTCTAGTCTGGGTTTTATACTCGAGAAGGTTTCATATGAATACACGCGCGGATCGCGCGTGTATTGTGCGACAAAAGCGGGACATGATTGGGATTAGATTTTGGTAATCTGCGAAAAGCGAAACATAGTTAAGTTATAGAACTATTAATTTTGGTAACAGTGTCATAATTAAGTTCTAGGATCATTAATTTCACTAGTGTCATAATCATTTATCTATTTTTATCAAATTGTACATGTGTATTAGGTTGGTTCGTACAAAGGGGACAACAAGTAATAATAAATTTGAACAAATTTGAACTTGTACATTTGAAGCAATGCCCTACCTCCCAAACTGTTCGATCGCTATCCTCTTTGTACTTCCATCGACGATGACTATAGTCTCTGATTATGATTGTCATCGGTGGTGGCTTTACCTATTTCTTTCTCACCTTCTTCTTCTCCTCCTCTTTTCTCCGTTTGTTTTCCTGGTAGATATCCTCTCGTCTCGTCATGCTTCCTTCGGCCAAGGTGGAGCCTTGTGTCGAGATCCGCAACACAAGAACGTTTCTTCGGCCTGCCCTTCCTCCGCCTATAGTGGCTCTTTTGGGACGACAGGTTCGACCTCGGCATCCTCCATCATTGTTGGCTCGGTTGGGATGTGATATGTGGTGTGCCTCCAAGGATACTCCTCTATGGTGTTGACTGTGTGTGGTCTGGTCACCGATTCTTGGTGTGGTGACAATCGAGTCTTCCTCCGATTTCTCACCCCTTCGTCTCCGACGACTTGATCTAGATCCGGTGTGGGACGATTTAAAGGGTATACTTAGATTTTCTTCTAAAAAATAAATAAGTAATCAATTTTTTTACAAAAAAAAAACATGGAGCGGGGACGGAGTTACGAAGAAAATCTCGACTCCGACCTTGGTGTAAAAGGACCACACATCCCCACCAGACTAGCCGAGGGTTGCAAACCAGCTTTGTTGAGATCAATAAATTTCCAGCATAGGTCGGATGGGGAATGGGGACAGGGTAGTCCCTATTGCAATTTTCATGGACCTTCTAATGCAATCAAATCTTTGGTTAGCAAGAACTCAAGTCCGAATATCTAGTATTCCTTACCAACATGAGAAACATACTTTTGTGAAAGTTCTTATCACCAAATGTAAGGCACACGGTGAAATTTTGCAAAACACATATAATCCATCGTTGGGGTTCTAAGAACATGTACAACAGAAAGGACCTTGGTGAGGTCCTGGGAGTGCAGAACGTGTGCTGACTGGACAAAAGTGAGGTCCTGGGAGTGCAGAAAAGTGGGTGTTTTGCAACAGAAAGGACCTCTGAGGTCCTGGGAGTGCAGAACAGTGCTGACTGGATTATTAATTGATATTTTGCTGTTTTATTTAATTCGTTATCAGAAACCGTTTAAATTATTTATAATTTAAACAATTTTGTAAATAAAATAAGTAATGACAATCAATAATTAATAAATAAATTCAACACGAATATAAATGAACTTCTAATTTTATTCAACCCCTTTTAATACAACACCAAAAAAACCAGCTCCAAGAGCACAAACGACTACTCGTCGTCATGGAAACCGGCTCCATATCGACCCCATAAGTGCTCCATAAGATCATTTTGTAGTTGATGGTGGATCTCAGGATTTAGGACACTTAGTTGAGCATCCACTCGTTGCTGGTATTCCAATGGCCCTCTGTGGTGTCATCGTTCCGGTGGTGTCCAATTCGGCATTTCTTGAGGTTGCGCGTATAACAACTCCTCATCCCCATACTCGTACCGGTCGCACTCATCCTCTACAATCATGTTGTGTAGAATTATGCAAGTGTGCATGATATCAGCCAAAAAGTGTGGGCTCCAAGACCGAGCGGGATGGGAAATGATGTGTCACCTTGCTTGAAGTACTCCAAAAGCCCTTTCAATATCTTTTCGAGCACCTTCTTGGCATTTAGCAAACAACTTCTCTTTGAGCTCGAAGGGAGGCCGAATAGTCTTCACGAACCGTGCCCATGTTGGGTAAATGCCGTCCACCAAGTAATAAGGTCGGTCGTACCGATGCCCGTTGATCTCGTACTCCACAGCTAGCTCACGGCCGTAGTAAGCGTCTTGGAATAGGTGGCTGTTGTTGAGGACGTTGATGTCGTTGTTCGATCCAGCCATCCCGAAAAATGCATGTCAAATCCATAAATCACGGGACGCTACAGCTTCAAGCATAATCGTCTTTTCCCCGTGGTGACGTCCCCGTCCATGGGCTCCCTGGTCTTCGGTTGGTCAGTTCTTCCACGTCCAATGCATACAGTCAAGACTCCCCGCCATTCCGGGAAACCCTCGGTTGTACCCTTCTCGGAGTAAGCGGTCCATGTCTTCCGGTGTGGGTGTACGCTCATACTCGGCTCCGAATACCTCAATGGCGGCCTTGCAAAACTTACGTAAACATTCAAGTATGGTGCTTACCCTCATGCGCAGAGTTTCGTCCAATGAATCGGCCGCGGACCCATACGCAAGCATCCGTATAGCGGCGGTGCACTTCTGCTCCGTTGATAAGCCCGGTCGTGAGGTAGCGTCCCTCCTCTGTTTGAAGTAACTGTCGTGAGCCTTCACCGCGTCCATATTCCGTTGGAAAAGTGGTGTGCACATACGGAACCGACGCCTGAACATTTCAGGGCCATATAGGGGTTGTTCGTCAAAATAGTTCGCCATCAATTGGATGTGGGCTTCCGAACGACCTCTGTTAATCTCTCGTCGCATTTGTTCCCCACGAATGGCCCTCTGGACCCTTGGCATTACTCTATGCATGTGCCTCTCCATCATCCGCCGGAATCGTTGCTCAACTGGCCGCTTTTGGACTGCCATCTCCTCATATGTCGGCAGTTGGACTGCCATCTCCTCATATGTCGGCAGTTGGGCTGCCATCTCCTCATACGTCGGCATCCGGGGAGCCAGCTCCTCGTACGTCATCTCCTCAACGTCGGACATAACCTCGTCGTCGGACATTTTCGAAAATAACGAGTAGGAAGTGAGAATGAAAGAGTGAAAGTAGAGAATGGTGTGAGAAAAATGAGGAATGGGGTTATGTATTTATAGGGTTCCATTTATCTGATTTTTGAATTAAAAAAATAGCCGTTACCCGACCGTTGTAAACGGTCAGACTTGGCGCCGCCACGTGGCGGCACAGGAGAGGACCACGCAGCCAAGGGAGCGAGAAGCGCGGGAGCGGCCAGCGGCCAGCGAGAGGGGAGCGAGGAGCGAGGGTCGGGAAGCGG
This sequence comes from Erodium maritimum, assembly GCA_963921825.1. Taxonomy (NCBI): domain Eukaryota; kingdom Viridiplantae; phylum Streptophyta; class Magnoliopsida; order Geraniales; family Geraniaceae; genus Erodium; species Erodium maritimum. Next base: position 67,335,633 of record OY997595.1, on the reverse strand, counting down.
GAGCGCGTTTTTTCGCCCCTACAGCAGAACGGCCCGCGGTCCTCGGACCGGGCGCGGGTGCGTTCCGTTGTGCATGCTCTAAAAAGGGATCACTTGTAAAAAAGCAAATAGTCGGTATTCTTCGTGTTTTTTTATAACAATTTTATCCTTAAAATTGAATATAATAATAAGTAATTAACACAAAAATCAGAATTTTATCTACTAAATTTAAGAGATTAAAATCCTAATTATCACAAAAATCAGAATTTTATCTACTAAATTTAAGAGATTAAAATCCTGATTTTTTTGTTAACAATCTTCAATAAGCCAAGCTACTACAACCTTTCTCCAAAATCTAACCCCTACAACATAATCCAATCATCTCCAAAAGTCACCAAAGCACCAACACCAAAATTACAGAGAAACACGGTTGAAATAACTAGAATTCAGATTTTAACACACTTGAACTCAATCCTGATTCCTAATCAGAGACCTCTTCAGTTTCTGTGTAATATTCCGAGTCTTCGTCAGACACCAATTGTTGATTCCTCTCTGCGCTCAATTTCTCAATCCGATCGAGAATCGAATCCTCACTACCTGAGGCTTTAAAGCCTAGAGCCTTGCAGATGTCCCAAGCCCATCTTGCTTCATCTCTACTACTGATTTTATCAGAGGACTCACACACTTCTTTCCCAGGCTTCAACATATCAACAGGTGGATTCCATCTGTCCTTCGATCGATTCCTTGACTTTGTCTCGTAAACATAGCAGACTTCCTGCTTGCCGTTCTTTTCTCGCACTTCTTTCCTGGGCTTCAAAACTTCCATTGTTGGATTTAAAGCATCTTTCCATCGACTCCTTGGTCCTGTCTCATAAACAGAGCTGCCTTCCTGCTTGCCCTTTCTCCCACTTTGCTTCATTTTCTTCTTAGAAAAAAAATAATATTAACAAAATTAAATAATATTACAATACGTTTTATTGCTAATTCAATTAGTTTAGTTTTGCCATCACGTTTCATGACGAGGCTAAACCAAAATTTTAAAATAATCAAAATAACCCAATAGTCATATCATATAGCAGCTCTTCAGGTTGGGTTTTCATTTATAACTTAACTGAATTGTATGAAAAAAAGAAGAAAAAAAAGATCCAATCATAGTTTAATAATATTACCCTGCCGCTGCGCTTCATCAAATTAACCTGTAGTTAGATAAGATATGAAGTAGATAAAAAATAATAATCATGAAAAATAGCTCAAATTAAATTCAGACACAATTAATTAATGTTACCTTATTCTTGTGATCTTTCCATGTAAACTGAAATTATAAAAAAATAAAGTGAATAAAAAATTATAAATGCCACACTACAAAAATTCTCTTCATTCTTCAACGATAATCAAATAAAAATACCATAATAATCAAATCATTTAGTTCTTCAAAAATTACGCAAAGCTAAGTGGATTGCATGAATTGACTATTAAAATCATCATGCTCGAATCCAAAACTAAAAAAATCGAATTTCATACCTTGTTATAGTTATTGCCAAATAAGTAGTCTTTAAACCCCAAATCACAATAGTCGACATCGTCATCATCCGATTCATAGTCTTCATCATTCATCCCAAACACGTCTTCCTTCCACGCATTATTGATCGCACAATATTTGCAAGTATAGTCATCATAGCCAATATGATGCTCACATTCGTTCAAAGAATCGAGAAAATATTTCGGAAAAGTCTGAAATGAAATCAGAAATAAAGTAAATCAAACTAGTATATGTCCATATATATGCAAAACATATCTCATACAATCCTAACCATTTGAAAAAAAAAAAAAAATCCAAACATTTAGTTCAAAAATTATACAAAACTTGGTGAATTGCATGAATTGACTATTAAAATAATAACGCTTGAATCCACAAAAAATCGAATTCCATACCTTGTTATTGTTCTTGCCAAATAAGTAATCTTTCAATCCCAAATCAGAGTAGTCTTCATCATTCATCCCAAACACGTCATCTTCCCACGCTTTATTGAACGCACTATATTTGCGAGTATAGTCATCGTAGCCAATATGATGCTCACATTCGTTCAAAGAATCTAGAAGATATTTCCGAAAAGTCTGAAATAAAATCAGAAAAAGTAAATCAAACTAGTATATGTCAATATATACGTAAACATATCTCATACAATTCTAATCATTTGAAAAATAATAAAAGGTTCAAACACAGTTAGATATCATTACCCTTTTGTTGCGCTTTATCCAATGAACCTGTAATTAAATACAAAATAGAGTAAATCGAAATAATGTATGATAAATCACTCCGATTAAATTCAAAGACAATTAATTAATGTTACCTTATCCTTATGATCCTTCCAAGTAATCTGAAATTAAAACAAAGTGAATAAAAAATTGTATATGTTCATATTTATGTAAAGATAGTGTAAAATTTTAGTCATTTTAAAAACCAAAAATTCAAACAAAATTAAATAATATTACCACATGGCTTTTAACATATTGTACATATATTGGTACCTTTTTATCTTTCTTGCCAAATAAGTAGTTTTTAATCCCCAAATTGCAGCAGTCGTTGTCTTTCATCCCAAACACATCATCTTCAGCAGCTTCCCCAGTAAACCATGACACTGCCCGGGGAATGATTTTGTGCTTTATAATTGAGCTACACAACAAAGGGAAGCAACATTGTTACTGAAACAAGTTTAAACAACAATTTTTATTTCACTCCATCAAACACAGAGTCTCACGTAATCAGATAATCTTGGTCCATTCTTGTTTGAAGGTCGTCAAGCTGTCGATCCAACAACATGATGCAAAAAATTTATATGGTTGTTTGTTTACTTAATATTTTATAAAAGTGAACTTACATCATTCATACCCAACCCGTACACATTATCCGGGGCCACTGGAGGGCTGAAGAATCGGAAAAAGCTTTCCCAGGATTCAGTTTTTGTGAAAGGGTTGAAATACCTTGGTACCACTCTTGGTTTCTTCTCCATCAAGCAATTGCCTTGAAACCATTCAATATTTGTCCTACAAATGTAAACCAGCTTCAGAGAATAGGAACACAAAAGAACCTTAAACTGCGGTTAGAACAGCTGATATCAAATTACCCAAAGGCATCTTCAATAATTGCCTTCTCTTCATCAATCATATGATAGGTTTTTGTCAGGATGGTGTTTTTGAAATATGGATTTGGATTGAAGAAGAAATCCATTTTGAAACCCTTGGGATTGTCATTTCTACACCACTTGATATCTTTGAGATACTTGAGAGCCAGTTCATCACGTGGATTGATCTGGTTCATGATTTCAGAATAAATGGATAGAGAGAGAGAGAGAGTCAATTAGTTTTATAATACCCTTACCACTTCAGCCAGAATTGCTTCACTCTTCATTGCACTGAGCCAAAAATTGGGCACTCCTTTCTCTGCATCATATAAATAAATTTAAACGCTACATAGACAAATAATGCACATGATAATCGTCCTATAAAAGGTACCTGTGGTAGCTTTAGCATCTTTTGTAACGCCATCTACTTCAACCACACCGGTCACAATTTCAGATCTCTGCATGTTAAATAAAACATATAAACATACATCAATAAGATACAGAAGATATTCTCAGATGATAATCTGCATACCCTTTTATAAAGAGGTTCATAAAGCTTCTGGTATTTGGCCTCTAATGCCGCTTTTTCCTCGGAAAGCTTTGCCTCGAGTTCATCACGCTGGCTCTGCAATTCCATGAAAAAGTAACCGAGAGATAAGAAATCCCATGATGGCTCTGAATTCGTGTTGTGTAAGGAGCAAATTTCAATATCATATTTGTCGAAATACATGTGTTTAGCATTCCCACAGTGGCATAGATGCAATTTTCTTATACAAGATGTACGGATGAACAACGGTCGTTTTTTACCATTTCCATATCCGATTTTCGAACAAAAAACACCAAAAAAACGCAGAAGAACCAGAAAACAACAACATTTATCCTCAAAGTCAAACAGGATTGGGCTTCAAAGGTTGAACTTAACTTAAATTAGAAGAAATTAGATTGCATAATATAAATAAAAAGAACGAGTTTCATTCAAAAGGCCGAATCATATAATAAATTGGGACAATCATTGAGGCACAAAGATTGAGTACCTAATTGAATATATTTGGCATTTACTTGACAATTAAATAGTTCTATAATTAATGAGTCGTCATAAAAGGAATATGTATCAGATGTCAAACTGTGCAACATGTCAAAATCAGATTACTACAATGTTCACAAATAAGAGAAAATCAGAAAGAGCCTAAAAACAAACCTGAATCGCCCTTAGCGAAACAACACGTTTCCTGAGCTTGGGGGGCAGAGCCCCCAAAATATATTGTGCATCCAGACCCAGAAGGTTATCCTGAGTATACAAAGAACAAAAACAAAATAATCACCCAGAAAACCAAAACAATAATGAACCTAATTTGTTCAATGAATTTACTTTGAGAGACTTGACTGAACTCTGATGATATTCCGGCCTGAGACCTGTCAACAATAGATTAACCCGTATGAAACAACAACCAAACCATTTATATATACATATGAATCAATAATCCTTACCCTAATCCACATCCAACAAAAAATAGTTTCAAGCACTAAATCAGATAAAACTATTGAACAAACTTAAGTAAAATAGTTGAAGGCCCAACTATAATTTTATAGGACAAAACCATTTCCGGGGTTGGAATGTAGAGGTGAGGAACAAGGCTCTAAATCTAATACAATGTTAAAAGCCAACCCATCTAAAAGCTCGAACTAAGCGGTGAAAACTCGGAGATCCTTATCAATTAGCAAACAAATTCATATCTTCTCGATATGGGACCTTGACACACCCTCACATGCTGGTCAGGCCTGCACATGGACAATGGGCCTCTAACCCAAAATAAGCTGGCCCAATAACAACAAGATCATCTTCCTTGGCTAGTCCCTTACAATATTCATCACTAAGAACCAGCAACAATATCAATTATCAAACTATGGTTAGTGCTCCAACAACACAACAAGCCATTTCTACACACATTTAAATCAAATCTCAGAGGCTTCCATCCTCGTTGCTAAACATACTAACACACACAATGTCAAAATATTGAACAGCTTTCAAGCACAAAATCCAATGATGTTAGCACTACAGCTTCAACTGATAGTGATTCAGAGACATATTCAAATCTCCATACTAAAATCAACAGATCCTTCTCAATCACATAGCAAAATGCACTGAATATGAACATGAATTAAAAAAAACGAACGGCCTCAACTTTAAACAGCAATATCACAGTTAACTCGCATAAACATTCAGAAAATGTTGAAATACTGTGGAAGAAGAGGATTGTGAAGTTGAGTACGGTTCCGGGAAGTGGATTACCGGCGGCGGGACGGTTGGAGCGGCGATCAGACATGTCGAAGAAGCTTCGGAGTGGTGTTTGGGACGCGAGAAAGCGAGAGAAAAAGCCCTAGAAAATGAGAGAAAACTACAGACTCATCATTGAAGTTCCACTCTATGTTCTTCGTAGTGTTGTAGTCTGGGCTTTATACTCCAGACGGTTTCATAGGAATACACGCGCGTTTGGCGCGTGTGCAGTGCGAAAAAAGCGGGAAATCATTGAGATTAGATTTTGGTAATCTGCAAAAAGTGGAACATAACCTTATTATTAGTTGTTCTACCATTTTTTTTTTACTTTGGTAATACACGCGAGCACTACATCACCATCTTCTCAATCTGACAAATAATAATAAGGACCGAATAAATCTTATGATATGAACAAGCACAAACCGATTATGAATTGTGTTTTAGTAGATTACTGAAGCCCAAGAGTGACGTCTTGGACAAACTTGTAACCAGAAATTGAAATGACTCAATTAGACTAAACATCCTTCCGAAGAGCCAGGCGACGTTGTCCCCCCTCTGATGATAATGAGGGTCTTAAGAAATGTAAGGTTGCTAGTTTCCGGTATGATTGAAGAATGTCGTGGCGGTATTTTGTGAAACCGATACCACCCTACATCCTGTGAGGCGATGTTGTCGGTCGATCCACCACTGGACCACGAGGTCCTTATTGATCGAGGAGAGGGTGCTTGTCGCCCCTCGCCGAAAAGTTCAATGCCTCCTTAGAGCAGCTCCAACGGGTCGTGCCTACTCGTCGTGTCTGGCGTAGGCACGGCCTTGACACGACGCGTAGGCACGGGTGGTCGTGTCAGCGGGTCGTGTCTGCGGTGCCGTTGCTGCTGGTCGTTGTTGGTTCTGGCAACGACGCAGCCGGTCATGTCAAGCGCCAACGGCTAGTCGGCTGGCCAGTCACGACTCGACACGTGGCGACGCCGACTCCCAATGTGCCCAACAATTTCCTATAAATTCATATCTGCCACAATTGAAATCTCACTTCTCCTCTCTTCTTTCAAGCTTCTATTCATCTATTCCTCTCCAAATCCTATAGTTTTTTCCTAAATCTATTTTTTTCGATGGCGAATCTTCCAACGCTAGACGAAATGAAGCAAATGACAGAAGAGGAAATAGACGCCGCGATGGATAGGTATTTGGAGGCAACACAACAAGCATTAGAGGATCAACTGATGGCAGCCTTACCAATGGGTAAGGATGATGATGAGGCCGAGAGCTCAATGTCGGCGCCGAGACCCAAGCGGAGAGTGATTGAGCGCAACCGCGAAGATGCACACGAAGGGTTGATACGTGACTACTTTGCGCCTCAACCGGTGTACAGCGACCAACAATTTCGCCGACGGTTCCGGATGTCGAGGGACATGTTCATACGGGTCATGAATGGTTTGAGTGGCCGGTACACCTACTTCCGGAACAGCAAGGATGCTACGGGGAGAGCCTCTTTCACTCCACACCAGAAGTGCACGGTAGCACTTCGTCAGCTCTGTTATGGAATTCCAGCCGATGCTTGCGACGAGTATTTGCGAATGGCGGAACTACTACGCTAGACTGCCTGAAGAAGTTTTGCATTGGCGTCATCAAGGTTTACGGGTGGACCTATCTACGACGCCCGATCGTGGACGATACAAAACGGTTGTTGCGAATCAACGAAGAGCGCGACTTTCCGGGGATGATAGGGAACCTGGACTGCATGCATTGGGATTGGAAGAACTGCCATGTGGCATGGGTTGCACAGTTCGCAAGTAGGGACCACGGGAACGTCCCCACAATCATGCTCGAAGTCGTAGCATCCCAAGACCTTTGGATTTGGCACTCTTTCTTCGAGACACCGGGCTCCAACAACGACATCAACATGCTCAATAGGTCTACATTATTCTCTCAAGCAGTAAAAGGCTTCGCCCTAGATGTTTAGCCTTAGATACTATAGTATGATTATAAACTATGGATCCCATGGTTTATCACCCTAAAGAGGGAAGGAAAACAACTTTGATCATGATTTTTATAATGGTTGTCATAATTTTTATAATGGTTGTAATTTTCTTATAGATTTTGAGTGTAATTTTTATAAGGGTTGTAATGATATAAAACATAATACAAGAAATATCAAGAACACAAGCACAACACTGAAAATTCATTGTTTAACATTAACATCTATAACCTCTACCTTTCCTAATATCATAACCATAGTTCCAATCTTCATAAAACATAAATAGTAAAATTCATCCAACATACTTTAATAAAACTTCAAAGTTCCGGAGTACACACTCAACTAGTTTAGTCTCCCTCCTTTGACTCCATGTCCTTGTGGGATGATACTAGCGCTAGTTGATTGCTCAACGAGGCCCTTTGAGTTTCTATCTTGGATGTGGGTAGAATGATACTAATTATGTATTATGGAGATAAAATACTAGGATTATGATGAGGATGGTAAGAGACTATAGATGTAGAAAGAGAGCTTAGCTAGCCATAGAGAGAGAAAACTTCAAAAAGATGAACTTCGTAGAATATGAAACTTGAATTTTTACATGGGGTTGAGGCTCCTTATATAGGCCTCCTCGTCAACTATTACAATAATGCTCATTACTATTCTCACAATTGCTATTTTGGCAACTAGTGGGTAAAGCATCTTACTATTTTGCCAACTTATCACAATAATGGTCTTACATAGATTCCTCTTGTCTCCTACTTTTTCTTCCACTTTCTTTTCTTGTAAGCAACTTCATCTTTCATCTCTTGCTGAATTTTTGTCTTGTTCCTTTGACAAACTTTCATCTTGGGCTCTTGTTCTTCTTTTGGGCTTGTATGCTTTCTTGTTGGGCTTGTATGATCCATGTTGGTCTTGAATGCTTCCATGTTGGGCTTGAGTGCTTCCTTGTTGGGCTTCCATTTTGGTGATGGTAATATGTTGGGTTTTCACCCGATGATATGTTGGGTTTTCACCTGATGATATGTTGGGTTTTCACCCGATGATATGTTGGGTTTTCACCCGGTGATATGTTGGGCTTTCACCCGATGATACTTTGGGTTTTACATTGTTAATGTGATAGGATTTGGGCCTTTTCCCTGTTAACAAGGTTTTACATTGCCCTTACTGAAAAGGGTCAGAGGATTCTTCTTCTTTTGGTATTTTTACTCATGGATTAATTTCTCCCACAAGGGTTTTTTTCTTGTTCTCAGGTTTGGATTGATAAGCTTTGATTGTCTCGGGGGAATGTTTATATTCTAGGTTAACAATTTTATGGTACATTCTTTCAAGTTCTATGTTACCTTCTGAGAGGATATCATTATCATAATATAAGGTGATGATTTCTTCTACCTGTCCTCCTTTACTAGTTCCTATAGTTCTGGCCTTTCTTGTTGTTAGCATGTCACTTATCCTTGATTTTAGGAAGTTAAGTCTTGTTGCTCTTTTTTGGCTTAGCCATTCTTGGAAATTGTCAATAGTGCATGGTGGTAATAATTTAACAGAAGCGTCATTTCCTTGGATCTTACTATTTTTTTCCGGTTTTAAACAATTGGCATACTACTATAGGTTTTCCTACTAGATCAGTGCTGGCATCAAATATTTGAATGCCATAGAGCCCTGCTCCATAGGAATTTATCATTTCTCTTGCTGATTCAGTTATTATAGTAGGTAGTCTTGAGACACTGTTGAGGGTTTCATTGAATAATATCTTATCTACGAAGACATATAAGAATAAATTTTCCACTGCATTAGGGTTGACTTCTTCACTACATATGTATCTGGGGTATTTGGTAACTTTAACAATTCTTAGGATATCGCTATGCGATTTATAGTCATAGTATTTAGTAATCTGTTGAAAGGCTTTTGTGTACTCGGGTGTGTATTTTACTTTATCACACATGGTGATTCCAGTTTCTAACATGTTTGAGGTGGAAGAGGTTGGCATAGTTGCTAATTTTGATACTAGGACTTGGGGTTTTAGTTGTAAAGATTGTAGTGATCTGGTTGTTTCTCGGTCTCTAATCGTTTCCGATAGAGTTTTAGACATTTCAGTTTTTTCTTTTTGTAAATCTTTCATTTTTAAGTCAGTTTCTTTTAGAATGTTGTTGATGGTTTCAGCAGTTGTTTTTTGTAGTTTTATCATGTTTTCATCGAGTTCAGTAATATGTTTGATTAGTTTGTTAATATATTGTTCAAAGTTGATTTGCTCTGCTGCCATGGTTACACCTGCTAAGAAAATCAGCCAATATATTTTTAGTTCCTGATATTGGTTTTACTATGAAATCATAACAACAAAAGAATGATTGCCATTTTCTTCTCCTATTAAGTTCTGGTAGCAAATCTATTTTGTTAGTGATAAAAGCTTTTACTTGAGTATTGTCAGTTCTAACCACGAATTTTACTTGGGAAAGATGGTAATAAAATCTTTTAATTCCAAACATTACTGCTAATAATTCTTTTTCATTTATATGATAGTTCTTTTCATGAGGTTTCCATGTTCCTCCTCCGTATCCACATATTAGGGTTTTTTTTTTCTTATCTATGTCATCTTGTGTATAAGCTATAAGGACTGCTCCCCAACCTATATTAGTAGCATCTGTAAATAATTCTAACTGATCAGTTTCCATCGGGATCCTATGTTTAGGTAAGTTAGTTACCATTTGTTTTATAGTCTTTATTGTCTTCTCATGTTCTTCCTTCCATTCAAAAGGAGTGTTTTTCTTTATAAGCTCTTGTAAGTGTTTTCTTATTTCTGGCAGGTTTTTCATATGGTCTGAGGCATAATTAACTATTCCTAGGAATTGTTGAACTTCCAAGATCGGCGGTAGAGAATACGAAACCTCGTATTACTTGACAGATGGAATTTATCCTGCTTGGGCAACAGTTGTGAAGTCCATACCTGCTCCACAAACGCCGAAACAACGATGATTTTCTAGATACCAAGAGGCGTGTAGGAAGGACATCGAACGGATGTTTGGAGTTCTACAGGCCCGGTTTCACATCGTTACTCACCCGGGCCGAATGTGGGATAGGGGCTCACTCGCAGTGATCATGACTGCTTGTGTGATCCTACACAACATGATCGTTGAGGATGAGCGTAGGTGTAAGAACCGCTCCCGGTCAACGCCAGTCAAATCTGCGAAAAACAGGAAAATTTAAAAAATTTGGACAGACACTTAAATGAACCCAAATTTGACCCCGAGGGTCATACCGGACTTAAGTTGACCCCGATATCGACCAAAGTGAGTTCCGGGGGACTCAATGCAACTTTCTGACCAATTTGGGAAATGTTGACTTTTTGCTGGAAAAGTCAACCGAGCGACGTTTTGGTCCATTCGAGGTCCGTTTTGGATCCAAAAAGCTTAGCCGTCGTCGCAGCGGTCTTAGTTGAGCCGTTTCCTTGTAGCCCGTGAAGTTTCGTGATTTCTTGGAAAAAGTGCCTGTTCGGGGCCCGAGACGGCCGAATTTCGCGAATCTGACTGAAAATATCTAGGAGATATTTTCCAAAAAGGCATAGGACCCACATGACACATGTCATGAATGTGGTGGAAGAAAAAAGGGAGGACAACTTTACCCTTGACTTTAAAGAAAAGACAAAATGAAAAGGAGGGGTATTTTGGTCTTTTTGCTATGTGTTAGTTTTGAAAAAATACAAAGATGAGAGATGGAGGTGTGTTCGGCCACTTTGTGAAAATAGGAGAGGTTTTTAGAGAGAGAAAATGCAAGGGAAGAAGGAGAGAAAAGTGAAGGAGTTTGTTAAGGTTTTGCCATTTCTCGATCATCCGTCCGGTGGATCGTCTCAATGATAAAAGAATCGAGCTCACATCGACATTCTCTACGGTGAGCACCTAACCGATTTTCGTTTTGGTACGTTTGAATTTTAGGGTTTGAGTTTAAATGGTTTGATTATGGTTGAGTTAAGGTGTGGGGTTCGTTAGGAACGTTTTGGGGCGAAAAGGAACACTTTTCGTTGTGGCCGTGTAGGGCCCACTTGGTTGGGCCTCGGGTTTTTCGTGTTCGGGTGGTCTTGGATGATCCCCGAGTCGATAATTCACACCCGGAACGAATTATGGAATTAAATTGTAAAAGTTGTAATTGACGGGTTTAGAAACTTTAAACGCTAATTAAATGACTCGGAAGTCGGAAATTGATTCCGTCGAGTGCATAGGAACCCTTGAATTATTCTAAGACCGTAGAAACGAAAACGAGAATTTTCGGAGCCCCGGAAGGGCGTTTTCAAAACCCGGGCAGATTCGCCATGTCGGGCGAATCGGGCTTTTCCGGGTCCAATATCGACAATGTCGAGTAATTGGGGAGTTTGGAGTGATCGACATTGTTGGGGTTACTTTTGGGCGTCAAGTTTATTAAAATTCAGCTTATGCATGCAAGCTTAAAAGCGTTTAAAATTGTGTTCTTTTTAGATCGTGCCGCTGACAGAGGAAAGGGAAAGCTAGGCGAGTGACCGAGATCACGCCGGAGCTTATTTGTGCGCTTTTGGAGAAAGCATACAAGGTAGGGAAAAGTAGCCGGATCTCGGCCCTGACTAGGGAAAGTTAACAGTAGAAATGCATGTGACACTTGGGGTGTCGTGGGTTAAGTAGGTTATCGAATATTAGAAATGCATGTGACACTTGGGGTGTCGTGGGTTAAGTAGGTTATCGAAGATTAGAATTACATGTGACACTTAGTAGTGTCGTAGGAGCAGAGAACTTATCGATATGAGGAGTACTGGAGGCATATGACCATGCCCGGAGGTTGATTGTGAAACTGTTGATATTAGGACTGCTGGAGGCATTGGTTATGCCCGGAGGTTGTTTGTGTAATTTGTGTCTTGGGTGGCCATGAGAGCCCGTACTTTACTGTTGTGTCTTGGGTGGCCATGAGAGCTCGTGTTTTACTGTTGGTGTCTTGAGTGGCCATGAGTGCCTGTGGGGTTGTTGAACCCGTGTCTTTACTGTGGGTGTGTCTTGGGTGGCCATGAGTGCCCGTGGGGTTGTTGAACCCGTTTCTTTACTGTTGGTGTGTCTTGGGTGGCCATGAGTGCCCGTGGGGTTGTTGAGCCCGTGAGTTACTATTGGTGTGTCTTGGGAGGCCGTGAGTGCCCGTGGGGTTGTTGAGCCCGTGAGTTACTGTTGGCGTGTCTTGGGAGGCCGTGAGTGCCCGTGGGGTTGTTGAACCCGTGAGTTACTATTGGTGTGTCTTGGGTGGCCGTGAGTGTCTGTGGGTCTGTTGAGCCCGTGAGTTGTTGTCGGTGTGTCTTGGGTGGCCATGAGTGCCTGTGGAGTGTTGAACATGTGTTGTTGTTGTTTGTTGAACTTGTTTGTGATTGTGATTGTGGTTACTGAGACAGGTCGACCGTCTGGCCTGACCGGGACTGGCAAAGCGCGTGAGTGAGAGAGGTTACTGAGACAGGTCGACCGCCTGGCCTGACAGGGACTGGCAAAGCGCGTGAGTGAGAGAGGTTACTGAGACAGGTCGACCGTCTGGCCTGACCGGGAGTGGCAAAGCGCGTGAGTGAGAGAGGTTACTGAGACAGGTCGACCGCCTGACCCGACTTTGTGTCGGGGAAGCGCGTGAGTGAGAGAGGTTACTGATACAGGTCGACCGCCTGGCCTGACTGGGACTGGAAAAGCGCGTGAGTGAGAGAGGGTACTAAGCAACTGGCGTGCGATCCTTTGTGATCTTGTTTGGGGTGCGATCCTTTGTGATCTTGGGTGTTGCGTGGTTGTCTGTCGTGTCTTTGGAGGAGGTCGTCAATCGTTGTGTCGGGTCTACATTACGAGTTCGAGTGTTGAGTCGGTTGAGGAAAGTATCAGTGTGTGGGTGTCGGTCGGGTTACTTGAGTTTGGGGATAGTGATCCCCGGCGTTGAGTTGGTTGTTGGTGTTACCGACTTTGTCTGCTAAGTATGCCATAGTCAGTCTGTTATCCGTGGTGGTGAGCGAACGCTCACCCCTAGCTGCTTTTCCTACAGGTACCGGTCGCAGGTTGGACTAGGTGAGCTTCTGAAGCTTGAAGAGCTAGGAGCGGGATTCTAGGTTTACTTTGAGTCTAGCGACGTATACCTTGCATTTTGTCCATTTGTTGGGACGTACCTTTAAGTTGTAAATGAATGTTTTGATGAACAAATGGTGATTTTAAAGTGTTTTATGTAAAAGGTTTCAAAATGTTTTATTGTTTTAAACGTTCGCGTCCTGAGTTCGGTTTACTGAAATTGGGGCGTGACAGTAGGCCGTTGCCCACTGACCCGTTTGCAGATCTTGGTGTCCCCGACCCAAGCGTCCGTAGAGGACCATCACTAGCGGTGACCAGGGAAAGTATCTTGGGCCATAGAGCAAGTATTCGGGATCGGAATGTTCATCATCAACTCCACGATGATCTCATCGAACATATTTGGGCTAAATTTGGAGATGGCGGCCGCAATCAACGTTAATGTAATTTCTATTTGGTTTGAAATAATAAAATTGTTATGCAATTCATATTTGGTTTTAATTAAAAATGCTACAAGTATTTGGGGTCTGTTTTCAATTACTGAAACTGTCCTGACACTGCTCTTGACACTACCATTGGAGGAGCAGTGTCAGGAAGGCAAAAATCACTCCCTGACACTGCGCAATGTCTAACCATTGGAGATGCTCTTAGACTTCGTAATGCTCTCTTTAATTGTGGGTGGGTCGTCACCACACCCACCTCCAACTGCATTGCCTGAAACACGGTCGACCAAACTCCCACCATGCTTCCACGAACCTCACGCACTGCTCCACCATCCTTGTCCTAGACATCAATCGGCCGCGTGCCTCGTACACGGTTATCAACCATAAGCACAATCCTCAACGTTAGGGGCATCGTGAGTCGCGTATGGGATATCCTTGGTTCCCTGTAAACCATGAAGCTCCAACCTTCGTGGGCGCCATAGATGACACCACTAGTCACGGACTCCAACAGCTCCTCGAAAGACGAACCCTTGGTGCTGCCTTCAGTCCGAGTATCAATCACCATAGGCCCTTCCCCCTAATCTTCGGACCGCGAGAGGAACTGTGTCGATAATATACCGGAGATGACAGATGTGCCACCACCAGGAACTTAGGGACGACGTTTGAATCCCTCCTCCCATGTCTCTGCCGCCGTTCCTCTGACTATTGTCTCGATCCGTAGTACCGAGAACACCAAATAGAACGTCGACGACCACTGCACAAGCTCTTTTGGATCGCTTCACGCCGACCACATCTAAGAGACGTCGGACAAACCCGTCGCCTCTCCTTGCTCTTTCCCACCATAAAACCGCCTCTTGGTCGCCAGATCTACCATGCTCCTCATCTGTTACAGAGGAGAAACTTCTCTCAACCGCGGGATCTTGTCTCCCCCCTTTCCAGCGTATTTCAAGCAAATGGTCGAAAAAGCACTTACAAAAAAACACATTGAAACGAGGCCAAGCCATGGACAAAGCTTCAATCATGCAAAGGATAGATCACGACACACGAGGACGACGAAAAGATGCAAAACCCTAACCACCACCCTGTAACCTATTCTATAATTCTTATTTTTTTCACTTACTGGTTTTGAAAAGATAAAATTGTTATTTTAAAACAAAATTTACACAAAAGGGTAATAAAAAGATATGATACTTTTTTTAGTTAAATAAAAATGAATACATTTACTAAAGTAAATACTTGAAGATATATTTTCAAATGTATAAAAATACCCATATTTGATTTTTGCAGCTTGTAGTTATCTGTTTGTTTTGTACAGAAGACGATTTTTTTTTACAGTTTCAAATTAAAAATAGTAAGTAAAAAAAAAAAATTCACATCTTTAACTTTCTTCTTCCTTATATTTAACTTTCTTCTTCCTTATAGGGCAAGAAATTCTAGGATTTTTTTAATTTTAATTTATTACTTTGAAATTTAAATTTATAAGAATAAAATCATCATTTGGAAACGATTATTTTTCAATTATAAAAGAAAAGAATTACAGAACACAAAAAAATAAATACCTCAAAATATTTATTAAATTTAAATTCTTGATTATTCAGTCAAACAAATAATTTCAAAGCGATACCAAGAGAATATTCCAAATCCAGAATTCTAAATAACATTTCCTGGTTACCAAACAGACCCCAAAGGAAAATCTCAACCATTTCAAATGCTTTCTCATTTCATAAAAGATCAAAACTCTACTATTTTGCTTCGTGCTGCAACTTCCCTTTCAGTGCTTCAATGACTGCCGAAAAATCCTCGTCACTGAGGCCATGGGACTTCGCTACCTTGTACAGCTCGTTCGTTGCTGCTGCTATTGGCGTAGACTGTGAAACGGATTCGGCTAGCGCTAAGGCGAGCCTCATGTCCTGGCATCGGAAATCTACCCGTTAGATCATAGGCCCAACGATATATATGTACATGGATAACTGCACAAAAATACCCTGAAGTATTGCCTATTTGCAAGCTGTAGCATTCTTCTACGATAATTGTAATAACGTGCCATGAACTTGTCCTTTTTGTTGCACGTTGAGTAAATTTGTGCCAAAATGACAATTTTACCCTTGAAATTCGAAATATAAAAATAATAATAAAAACAAAAACTTCATCTCCCTTAGTTTTTGTCCTCTTTACTGTTTTTTAAAATTAAAATTTAAAAAGGTAAAATTGTCATTTTGGAACAAATGTACACAAAATGCAACAAAAGGACAAGTTCATGGCCCTTTTTTGCAATTATCATAGAAGAAGGCTATAATTTGCAAAAAGTCAATACCTTAGGGTACTTTTGTGCAATTATCCATGTATGTCTATAAAGGTCAGTAACTTGGAGTCCAAGAAACCACATACCTTCTGTTGATGCTTTAACGGGAACGCGGTGGGATATGATGACTTGATCATTGCCGGGCCTTTCATCGAGTACATTGGAGCGCTAATCGCGCCTTGTGCAAGTACCTGCAAGTATCGAGAAACGCAACGAGGTATAATGTTGGGGAAGCGAATCAACTAGCAGATTACCAATTTATCAGAACTTTGTACCAAGTTTTGAATCCAACAAGTAATGACTTAAACAAGACTTAAAAGATTTATGTATGGACTTTGGGCAAAAAATGGGCAACTCGTAAAGGCGACGTGGAGGATAAAAGTTGCCATACCTCGACTAGAACGTTGGGGTCGAGTCCTACTTTCTCACTGAGAAGCAATCCTTCGGAAAACGATGCCATCATACTACAAGTTAAGGAAGAACACAATGTTAACGTATTGATCCTTACAAAACACTAATAGAACGAAATAGCTACAAAGGACGGCTATAACCTCCCCATGATCATGTTCACAACAAGTTTCATAGCAGCTCCATTTCCGACATCTCCGAGGTAAAATCTCGACTGGATAAAGTGGGAGTAGGATTGAAATGATTACGACTATATCGGATAAATTGGAGGGGTTTGGATATTAAAATCGAAATTACCTTCCCCATGATGTCCAAGAACGGAGAAGCAACCTCGTATAGGGATTTGTCGCCTAAAAGGATAGATGAAGAATTCATCGATTACTATCGCGCAATATTTTTATTTGGCAATGTGCAAAAACTGACTACGTGGTTTACACTTTTTTTGTAAGTTGTTACCGTCTTCTAAAAACCGTTGCAAGTTGATACTGTGAAGTTTTTATTCGGAGTGTTTTTTTTGTCGTTCAAGAGCAAAATCAATAATTAAAAAAAATAAAAATAAATAGGGAAGTCACATGCATGTCGCATGACCCACATTATCCTTTTCCGTTAAACAGAACTGACAGTGCAAAAAAAAGTTCCCGGTACCAACTTGCCAAGATTTCTAGAAACGGTATTAATTTACAAAAAGTGTAAACCGCACGGTCAGTTTATGCAATTATCCCTTTTATCTGTGATACAATATTTATGGTAAAATAAAACTTAACTAAACGATCTTCAGCTACAAATAACCACTCATCAGTATCACAATTACCTGCAGTAAGAAATATCAACTTTCCGTCTTCTGCTGGTTTTTTCGAGCCTGAAACCGGAGCCTGAAATGGAAACGATCTCAACGAACATAAATGAAAGGGATAATTGCAAAATAGTACCATGAGGTATTCATTTTTGCAACATGTAGCCCTCTCCTTTGCTAATAGCAAAAAAGTACCATGAACTTGTCTTTTGTTGCCATTTGTATAAAAAATGACGATTTTACTTATAATATAGATTTTAAAAAATAAGAAGTAAAACAAAAAAATCAAATTGTCATATCCCTTAATTTTCTTCCTCTTTGTACCATACAAAGAGTAGGAAAGTTAAGGGATGTGAAATTTTGGATTTTTTGTTCTTTAATTATTATTTTTAAAATTTTCAAGGTAAAATCGTCATTTCAAAACAAATTTATAAAAATTGCAACAAAAAGACAACTTCATGCCACTTTTTGTAATTATCAAAGAAGAGGGCTACAAGTTGCAAAAAGTGAATACCTCAGGTACGTTTGTACAGTTATCCCTAAATGAAACGATATAGTTGGACTCTTAAATTTCTGTATGACTCGATAAAATGAAGGAATTAGTAATTTTACCTCCAAAAATGATGCTCCGGTAGCTTTAATTTGTTCGCTAATCATTTTAGAAGTGGCGTCATCGACGGTCGAAACATCCACATACCTGTCGATCATACTTCTATTAGAAAATACCAATGACATTGCATGTACCTTGAAAAAATATCAACATGTGAACAGGCACTAAGTGTGAGCGGATATGGAACGAGTAAAGATTCATCGCGTATTTGTGAAGAAATAGGCGATGCCTCTATACCCAACAAACTAATACCTTGGTGTTTCACATTATCCGCTTCTTGTGGAACACTATTAACATCGAGTAAGAACCATTGTCTATTTTGATAGTAAATGGCAAAAATACCCTATAGCAAAAATACACTATCAATATTAATATCAGAGTATTGCTAGCTTTGTCACATTTCTCACTTAAGTAAACCGGATTTTAAATTTTGTCACTTAACTACACTATCTTTCAAATTTCCTAACTTTAGTCTATGTTGATAGTAAATGACAGAAGTACCCCTACAGCAAATAAAACAAGCAAATAGTACCCTTTCCCTTGACTCATTCCGCGTGCAGCTCCGTGCTCTCCACAAGCGACATTCCTCTAATATAAAGCAATAGTAAGTTCTTACAAATGAAGTAGAAGCACGATGAATAAAATAAAAATGGAAACGTACCGCACTTTCGGGATCCGCAAGCATGGCAAATGTGACATCACAAGATGCAGCTACTTCCTCGGGAGTGGATTTATACCTTCAAATACGATTATAAATAAAATACATTTACGACTTCCATAAACTACTTTATTCATAATTTACCAAATGTAATCGAATAATGAGGATGAAAAATTATTTAATCCGATTATGTGCAAAATATCTAATATCACATGATTCACATCCAGTCAAAATATAAAGGAATAACTGCAAAAAAGTACCCTGAGATATTCATTTCTTGCGACTTGTAGCCCTCTTCTTTTATAATTGCAAAAAGTGACCTGAACGTGTCTTTTTCTTGCACTCTGTATAAATTTGTTTCCAAATGATGATTTTACCCTTGGAAAATTAAATTTTAAAATAATAATTGAAGAACAAAAAATCCAAATTTTCATATCCCTTAAATTTCTTACTCTTTGTACGGTACAAAGAGGGAAAAAATTAAGGGACATGAAAATTTGGATTTTTTGTTTTACTTACTATTTTTAAAATCTGAAATGTAAGGGTAAATCGTCATTTCTATACAGATTGCAACAAAAAGACAAGTTGAAGGTACTTTTTTGCAATTATCCCAAATATAAATAATCTATGTCGACTATTCTATAATGTATGAAACTTACTTTGCTCCTAAGCCGATGAGAGGTTCACATTTACTCTTCGTCCTGTTCCACACGGTGACATCACATCTACAAATAGCCCAATCAAATGGATTAAACTCTTACAAGCATTGAGTTTCATTATCTAGATTAATAGCTACCATTAGCAGATCATCACATAAACTCAATGATTAAACTAATATACTTTGAAATCTACCTTTGGAGAAAATTAAAGTACAACCTACTGATTTATAACGGAAAATTGTATTTGTACCCGGCTTTTAAGAGATTCTGAGCCATTGGAGAGCCCATAATTCCAAGACCAAGAAACCCAATACGTTCCGGATAACCATCTGCAGAAAGTTCAAAAATAAGACTTTGTCTAAGTTTAGAAGCATCAAGGACTACAATGCTGATATAATAACACGTTTCTTACGATTGAATATCTTCTTCATCAAATCATAATTGCTACACCATAGTCAACACTCAGTACTAAAATGAAACTAAAACTATTAGGTGTTACAAAAATCAAACCCGATAAACTTGTTCGATATGCAAAAAACCCATAAATGATGAATTCAAATACTTACTCTACCATCAAACATCAGCTCAATAATTTCTCTTACTCTGTCCAAAGAAAACAGGGAAATGTTCCGATTTAGTCCTACGATTCGGCATTTTGTTCTAATGCACTCCTACATTACAGTTTTGTTCCAAGCTAATCCTAACTATGTAACTAACATCAAGCAAAACATTACAATTCAACACTAAGTTCACACAAATTGCTCCTATTTAGCTCTTGTGGGCAACAAAATCAGATCCCAACTGCAGTTCTTAGACTATTTTGGAACAAAACTAAACCACAAGACTAAATCAGAACAAACCAAGTAAGTTTAAGGGACACTAAATTAGAGCAAAATCCATGTATTTGAGACCATTTCGCAACATTTCCCAAGAAAAAGCAAGGTAGTAAAACGAAAATCAGCAAGCAATCGATCATGAGAGGGGAATTGAAGAAATGGGTTTCACTCTAAAACCCTAAAAACCTCATAAACTAAGTACCTTGAGCTGACCCAAATGCTTGGCAAGAGAAGGACCTGGAAGCAAATGCAGAGATCGAAGAAGAAGAAGAGGTGGGTCTTGCTCTGAAGTAGGTGGGGATTTGAGCGCAGAAGCTTGAGCACATTGCCATGGTGGTGGAGGATAAGTGATGATAAGGAGAGCAATTGATCCTTACCGCGAAAATGGAGCCCATATTGATCCAGTTTCCGCGAAAGTGGCTTGCTTAAACGGTTGTCTGAACTCTGAACCCATATGGATAGTGATTGGGTAAGGGGAGTGTTTGGGAACTGGGCTGATCCTGCGCAACCCAGTTTCGGTTAATGGATGGGACTGTTTGGAGGCAGGAGTTAACCATACAAGGATGTTTTTTTTAGGAAATTTTTATTTTAATACCTTGTTAAATATTTATTTTCAAAATAATACCTCGGTAAAAAAATATTTTAATATCCAAACGAAACATTTACCAACACTTTGCTACTCATCGTAATTAATTAGGGGTATTTGAGCCAATGGAATTATTAATAATAGAAAGGGGGTCAAGTTGACCGTACAAGAGTGGAAATAACTGAAATTGACGAGGTACAGTTTCGGTGACCAACGAAACACTAGTCCTATAGCTAAAAAACTGGTGTAGATCAGGGAGAGATTAGGAAGTGGTTCCCTATTCCATTTGTGTTTGGCGATGTATATCCATAAGACATTTCCCGTCTCGATTTGACTGGATCTTTTGTGTCGTAACAGCCGGTCAAAGCGTATGTTAGGAAAAGAAGGAGAGTGGGAATCAGTCGGGACTGATTTGTGTAGACGGAGGTGTGACTCCTCATTGACACCCCGTGAGTCCCGATGCAACTCATGATGGCCTACGAGGTAGTCCAGCGTGCCTCGCAATTTCTTCATCTAGGTTGACATCCTCACCATTTTCCGTGTCCGTGGAATACAGGTTGCCTAGGTCATAGGTTCCTGAGTCATTTGAGTCTTGATATGAGACATCCCAACGGGGATCCAGCACCAGGTGGATAGGGGTGTGAGAATCATCCTGCTCAGATGGTGGTGAGACACGACTAGGACTCTGACGTTGCATATCTTGGTGAAGCTGGTATGACGACGTTGTTCGTTATTCCGGATCATGTGTTTCTTGTAGGGGCTTCCATAGGTACTTTCATGGGGTACATATGTCCATCGCAACACGGAGCCTTAGTTCATAGTCGTGGACCGTCATCCATTGAACCGCTTCACCATATTTAGGCCAGTCGTTTTGTTTGGGACGTGGTCGTGAGCCATAGGTTCCCTCCCATGTCTATGTTGGGTTCATAGTGTCCTAGCTGTTAAGTTCCAAGGAATCAATCTAGAGGAGGTGAATAGATTGATTACAAAATATAGTAACTTGGAAATAAATTTAGGAATTAAACAACAAGCAAATATAGCAAGATGGACATAGCCCCGTCAGGCTCCATGAGGCTCATTAGAGCTCGAAAGGTAGAGGGATGCTGGCCTACTACTTATGATCCTGAACATCTGTTCAGTTTGGTTTGGGGGAGCGAGCTTGCACCTTGGAGTACCGAAAGGGTTCCTTGTCTCTTTTTATATCGTTTATGTTTTCTATTGGACTGTATTTAACTGTTGGTTATATTTCTTGTATTTTATTTTATCAACGCTAAGTAGGACATATGATAAATTATTACTGTCTAGAATGAAAACTAGACTTTTTTCTATAGGTTCATGAGCACTGAGTGTCCTACAACAAACTCGGATAATTTTCTGTTCACTGGACTTTTGATCCTACTTTTATGGTTTGGCTTGCACTAGTAATGCATATCTCATCGCCCGTTTCAGAAGAAAAAAAAGTAAAATGTTTTAGTTATGATCACCAAGATTGAATTTAACCTGCAGCCTATACCACTGAACTTTCACAAAGTTGAAGAACAACAAAGAGTTATTTACCCATTTCATTTCATTAGTTCAAGGTCACAAATCACCACCAAAATGTCAATGTTGAGGGACACTATTTGCACACATCTTTTAAACATAAAAGTATAAGTTGTTTGATTAAAAGATGGATTCATTATTTTCACTAACAATGCAGCAAAATGAAACTTCAGGACTACAGAGTTGCAAGAGCTTTATTCTTCAGAAACACAAGTAACCAAAATTCTCCCTAATTAGGATTATATAAGAACAAAATATAATCCAGAATCAAAACCAAAACAATGAGAACAGCTTCAGAGCCAAGCATAAACTTTCTTCACTAACTCATTGAGATTATAAACATCCAATCATTGATACCCACTTCAATATCAGACAATCTCAGGTTCTGTAAAACAACATTAACTGCCAAAAATAGATTGATTCAGAAGATACATACATATACAGTTCACCAAAACAGCTCCTTTTTTCAGAGATAATGAAAGCTTGGTCCTCAAGGAAACTAAGTTACCACCAATGATAATGAAAAATGAAAAGGACTGAATTATCAACCAAATGTATACCATATCTCCAGAAATTCAAAAACACAATTAATCTAGATTTAAGTGAAATTACCATTTCACTTTCTATTGTAGGGGTGGTACCTTCCGGTCCCAGGGCCACCATTCCCAAACCCTTTACCACTACCACTTCCGAACCCTTTACTGGTGCCCCCATAACCATCGGTGCCCATATAACTGCTAGGGTTAGGGTAACCGGCACCTCCATATCCACCATATCCACCGGAACCTCCATACATGGGAGGAACAAAACCATACCCGTATCCTCCATAACCTCCATAAAAACCGGCAGGGGTTGCACCATAGCCTCCCCCGTAAGCTCCGTACCCAACATAGTCTTCACCAAAACCGACATAACCTCTACTCATTTCACCATTGTAGCGGCCCGAGTACCTGTCCTCATACCCGCCTCTGCTCCGTCCTCTACCTCCCCCACTGCCAAAACCACCGTGAAACTTCCCACCACCACCACCGTTGCCACTATAATCACCACCGCCGCTGCCGCCTCTCTTTGGCTCGGCCCTTTTTATTTCAACCTAAGCACAATGTACAAAGACATGTTAACTTCAAAATTCATACAGCTTAGGGAAGACAGCTCTACAATCAAATATTACACTTCGCTACACTGAAGTTCACACAATTTTATCATAGTAACCCCCTTTTACATCTACTGGAAATATTTTAGGCAGTTATGGAGTCCTCTTTTTAGATTATGGTCGAGGGTATTTTTGTCATTTTCTGGGGGAAGAGCTACGTAAGAAAACTTTTGAAACATATAGCTGGGTGAAGACGTGTAAACTTAGGCGTACCTAAGTGTAGTTCAGCCCAAATAACACATATACCTGTCTACCACCAAGTTCGTGCTTTTCACCATCTGTGAAAATCTTCTCGACAGATTCTTCATTCTCAAAAGTGACAAATCCAAAACCCCTAGACCTCCCGGTGGTATGATCAAGCATAATCTGGTGGTCAATTATGCTTCCATAAGGCTCAAAGTACTCCTTTAACTGATCTGCGACATCAAACCACATGATTAAAACAAATATGAAGAATTAAAAATATAAACAACCGTGCATAAAGGTCAATCATCGAACCTTCGGTCAAAGAAGCTGGTATTCCACCTACAAAAATCTTCTTCGTTTTCGATATCGTTCTAGGCTCCATATCCTCCCTCGGAACTGTCCTTTTCACTTCAACCTGGAGCGAGAATGCACTATAAGCACTACAAGAACATAAATTGTAACACGACCCATAACCATCATTGTGAATGTTACCATTTTCCCATCAATAATATGGTCCTTCTCCAAAACCTTGTCAGCAACTGCTGACTCAGCAAAGGTTACAAATCCAAATCCCCTCGGCCTTCCAGTGTGTTTATCCCGCATTAATACGGAATCTGTGATTTCCCCATACTCACTGAAGTAACTAGTAAAAGCTTCTGTAACCAAAACACCGAAAAACATGAGCATCTGAAGGATGTGGCTTTGGGACAATGAAATGAACAAAACTCATTTAAACATGGCAGAGAGCATTAAGAACCCACGCATGGGCTATAGCATTCATCAAAAGTGACAAATCAGACATCCATTTTTATATGTAGTTCGACTCTAGTTTTTGTAAGAACGCAACCCGATATCTACAATGCCAAAATCAAATTGCATAAAGCAATACTCAATTCCACAAACTATCAGCTTACCAAATTAAGAAACAAAATAGGCAAAGGCTAATGCATTGGAGATGCTCTAAGACCTAAGGAGTACTACATACACATAATTTGCAAATTGGGGGCCTAAATGGAGACCTAAGATTGAGTAGCAAAACAAAGCAAACCATTTTCTTATCGCAATCACATATAATCAAGAAGAACAATTACAGTAAAACTACTCCTATTCTATATTCCAACAGTCACAATTCCATCAAAGATTATGATTTATGGGTCAACATACATAAGCATCAAAGATTTGAACTTCAAGGAAATCTCCAAGCAACAGAACAAAACTAGAACTCTCAAAAATCACCTAATCTTCTTATACATTATAACATTCCAATGCTTCCAAATTGTTCAAAGATGATAAAATTTCAGCTTACCTTCACTAGTCTCCCAAGGAACTCCTCCAACGAAAAGTTTTCTACCGCATAAGAATAAGAAAAACCAAAACCAAAGTTCAGGCAAAACTGGCCCCTAAAGCTCAAAACTTTCTACCAGACAAAAATCTAAAAGGACCCAACAAAAAACCCTAGGACCTTCATGAACTAACCCTGCAGACGAATCACGAGGGTTGGCGTTTTGACTATCTACGTTGGCATTGGATTCGACTCCGTATTCTGAATACTCTTCGTATTGGTGATTCTGGTGTTGAGTTTGTTCGTAATCGTAATCTCCAAAACCACCATCCATGGCGTTTTTTGTTTCTGGGGCTTTTGGCCCACCTCTCGATACCTAGAGACCTGCAATAAAGACACAAGCTTGATTTGAACCTTCTCTAAAACCCTAATCAAAAAGTCCCAGCT
Source organism: Erodium maritimum (assembly GCA_963921825.1). Lineage (NCBI taxonomy): Eukaryota > Viridiplantae > Streptophyta > Magnoliopsida > Geraniales > Geraniaceae > Erodium > Erodium maritimum. Next base: position 67,310,348 of record OY997595.1, on the reverse strand, counting down.
CCGCTTTTTGGGCCCGTACCTTTCCTACCTATCTAGGGTTACAGAAGGAACTGGGTGTTGTTGACGACGGAAGCTACAATTAAGCCTTCTGGGTTTCTTCCTCTGGGTCGAATCTCGGGGAGGACGAAAACGACGGTGCAAAAACCCTAGCGAGAGAGCTAAAACGGCGGCGTATTTGGTATCTACGATGCGGCTATGAGACAAACAGAGAAGAAGCAAAGATGACAATTTGGTTTTGACTACTTTCGTTTTTATATACCACACACCACAGGCGATAGAGCCCACCATACCCTTGTACGGCGTCGTTTTGTAGTTCCGTATTATATTGCAAACCCCTCGACTTCTCGTAATTATGAAATTGCCTAGTGGACGTAATTAAAATGGATAATTGTAAAAACTTATCGGGTAAAGTATTAGGACACTCGCGATGGGGACGTCGATCCCAGCCTTCGTCCTTGTTATCGGACGTTAGCCTCCCCTCGATCGAGGCCTCCTTGTTTTTTCAATGCACGACGCCAACATGTGTTATCGAGTCTCCGATAAGTGGTGGAGTTAGTTTTTTAGTGAGGGGATACCGAAACTTTTCAGTAACAATACATGACTGTAAAAAAAATTGAGGGGGCACGTGCCCCCAGGGCCAATGTGGCTCTGCCACCTGGGCTTTCAGCGGGGCAAAATTTCTACCGAGTGGGATAACCGGTATGGGTATCACCCGGACCCATGCAGATATGTAGAATTTGATCTGGTCGGGTACCCGCATATTTGAACCAGATTATGTCCGCTTTCGTCTGGGTTGGGTAATTTCCAGATCGGACAAATCCGATTTCAAGTATTTTTCCAAGTTCGGGTTTTTACCCCCACTCTTATTCTAAATCATGAAGTCAGTGATTTAGATAGAATGGCGGTGATATTAAAGAGTTCCCGTCACATTCATTCGGATCTGCTAGTCAATTTCTTAATACTTTCATCCCGTAATCGAAATTTCTTAAATTTTCGTCCGAATGAATTTTTTTTTTTATCAGAGAGAAATAAATATTATAAACGAAGAAACCAATACAAAGCAGAGAATCCAATCACTCAAGATAAACGAGGTTGGACTAAATCACACCTAGCAAAAGCAAAAAGAGGATTGCACTCAAGTGACCCCAGCGGGGCTAGAAACTCGGCTACTATAGTGAGGACTCAATGTTGCTTCAATTTTCTTGAAGCCTTCCTCTGCCGAACCTCTATAGCAGACCCCCAAGCTTTCCGCAAACCTCGCCATAGTGTGAGTAATACTCTCTCCTGTGCGACCATCAATCAATGGCGAGGAGAACTCTGAGAAGGCATCCTGTTGAGGTAGGTTACCCCCAACAACAATCTGGAGTTGCGATGGAGAATTTCTTGAGCTAGGGACAATGGTTTGGAGCGGCAGGGGAGAGGAACGTCCCGAGGGAACTCCAGAAACGGGGAGGGCGATAGGAGACTCGTCTTGTAAGGACTGTGATGAACGGTCCGCAAGAGGGACGAGGGTTCTATCGAGCCCAGCATACAGATCCAAAGCCAAGTCATCGGCATCATCCTCCACCCTATCGGCCCATCTATCCGACTTGCCACCCGTCGAACCCTTACCAGGGACAGACGGCGAAACCCCTGTGTCAATAAGCACAGACCCAACAGGTTGAGAAGTAGAAAGGCTAGTCGGAGTGAAAGGGGAAGCCGCAACACTACCAGGGGCAAGAGCAGAAAGACTCCCTCCTTCGACTACTGAAGATAAGTTAACACCAAGCCCACCAAGGAAAAAAGGGATGGAATCAACATAAACCTTCTCAAGAAGCACATTCGCACAAAAGCCAGGACATTGAGACTCAACCACCCACCTGTCCACCGAAAAATCCAAGACATGAACTAGTGCTAAAGCCCTAGCCGGTTGGGTCGACGTTAGAGAGCATGGATGGATGGCAACAGGCAGTCCAACCGTCCCAACAATCTTAGAAATGGAGTCCTTGCTCCAGCACACAACAGGTAAGCCTAATAAGTCGACCCAAATGAGACGTCCACCAAACAATACTCGGTTAGCACAACCCGAGAAGGAAAAGAACCAGGGTCGAAGAGCCCTCCAATCGTCAGACAATAGAGACTCCCAAACATCGCGGTCTTTGAAAGACAGCAGAAAAGCTCTCGAACCCAACTCAACAAGTTCCACGCCCTCTATCCCTGCTAGCTTAAGTCCCAAACTAAGAGTGTACACCGTCGCCGAGTTGTTAGCAACCCCTACCACACTGAAGGCCGGAAGAGACTCAAAACCAGGAGCAAATGACAGAGAACACCGAAGAGGCTCGTTCAAGCTAAGCGGAGCAGGTGTCTGAGACGGAAGCTTCATATCCGAAACAGAGGATCCAACCTTGGTAGCTAAAGCAGGAGTCGTAGCTGACAAGGCATTAGGGCCCTTATACCTTTTACCAACTTCCACCCGAATCTTGCGTCCTTGAACTAGAGACCCATTTAAGGTAACGACCGCTCGAGGCAGGTCAGCGGGAGACTTAAAGTAGACAAATGCGAACCGAGTACCTTTGGAAGTTAGCTTAGTACCGGCGTCGACAGTAACAATGACACCAACCTGCGAGAAAAGTGACCACAACTGTTCGACAGTGGTCAACGAAGATAGATTGGCAACGAAGACCGGAAAGTCTTTAGCCTCCTGTCCTTGGTTAGTGCTCACTCCCTTAATTGGAAGGACCTCACGAACCTCAGCGGTAGCACCTGAACCACATATGGGAACGACAACATTTCCCGGAACCCCACCACTCACTCGAGTCTGATTGGAGACAACCATTTCAGCAAGGTGGGACTAGATCTCTTAGCAAGAGGAACATCACTAACTGTAGCAGCCACTCCACTAAGAGAAGGTGTTGCATCAACTCCCCCATGATGAATAGGAGCCGATCCTCGCGTAGCAGAAGAACCAGTGCCTTGAGCACAAGGAGCAGCAGACTTCTCCTGTACCCCATTAGCACCAAGACCAACATCAGATGGACCTTGAGGCTTCGTCGTTACCCCTGTTCCAGATCGGCGCCGAGAAGGACGAGAGCTCTGACGCCCAATCGGATCGCAGCGATCCTTCCTCCGATCAACCCAACGACGCGCCTCCAACCAATCACGCAGATCGATCCAACGTGAAGGCCGGCCATAATCGGTCTGCCGTCGTCGATTAGTTCGCCAACGTTCGAGCCCCTCCAGCATGGACTCTCCACCGTAGAAGGAAGCGGCATCGTACGGTTCCCCCACATCCTCTTCGTCACTAGTCCACCCTGTATAGCTCAGGACGCTTGCCGGCCACACCCGCCCTCGCCGGCGGCGGCGGCGCCCGCCCATAACAGAATAAACCCTAAGCAAAGAGACACGCCCTAAGCAGAGAATGACGTGTATTAAGTACAAATTTAACCAATGTAAATGATCACACTTAAAACTTTGATTCGTAAAATGACTAAGCTAACAGTTGTGATCCGTATATTTCCTTTCAATTTCGTGTTTACACACTAATGTCAAGAATGTAATCAAAATCAACTGATTGAGATTTCAGATTCACACAATTCCAATCGATGCAACAATTGATTTAATCTCAAAGGAAGCTAACACGCAGAAGCCATGATTACAAGCCCCCTGCTCATTTTCAGGTACACATCATATTCAAAACAATATATAAATAGGAAGTATAATAAAGAAAATTAAACAATAATTATAATGAAATAATAATAATCAGAAACCCCTAATCTATACATGTTCGAGAACTCTCCTTTTGCTATCCGCTGACCGCAGATGAGACCCAATCCGACACAGCTTTCCGGACATCAGAGTCTGAATCCGGTGAAAGTGTTACAGGAATTATTGCAACCTGTTGCCGGAAATGTAAGAAAAAAATCAACCAACAGAACGAAAAAGTCTAGACATGAACATTAATTTAAGGAGCGCGGTCTGGTACAAGGCCTAGCGTTCAAATCCTAATGAATCATTTGTTAGCGAGTGGAGCAGGCGTGAAGTTCAGATTTGCCGTTTTATTATTGATAGAAAGTAAGTGATAACTGTAAAAAAAAGTACCCTGAAGTATTTTTATTTTTTTGTAACTTGTAATCCTCTTTTTTGATAACTGCGAAAAAATACTCCGAAATTGTTTTTTTTTCTGCAAATCATATAAAATGATGATTTTACCCTTACAATTTAGATTTAAAAAATAGCAAGTAAAAGGCAAGTTCATGTCACTTTTTTTGCAATGATAAAAAAAGACTACAAGTTGCGAAAAGTTAATACCTCAGGGTACTTTTTTGCAATTATCCCAAAAGTAATTACAATTCACTACCCTATCTTTGAATTGTATCAATGCATCCATATCAACTTTGTTTTTGTTTCAATTTATCATAATCTAAGGTTTAATGAAGAAAATGCTCCATATCGACAAAATAATTAAAAAGGATGAACACCATATCCTTCTTAATTTTAAATTTGCCTTTATTATGTAGTTTTTCATTTTTTTTAAATAAAGATTTGCTCGTCCTTACGCCTCAAATAACGATAAATTGAAATAAAAACAAAGTTATCGGGGTGAATTGATACAATATAAGGTATAGGGTAGTGGATCGAAAATGGTTTACCAAAATAAACAAATCAACGAGGCTTGATAAAACCATTACTTACATATCCATCTTCAAGAGCTTTGAAATCCAGATCATCATCTGCATCTTCATGCTTCTTCTCCGAAAACTACAATTACAGGACACGGATTCATTTAGTTGTTACTGTTACACACAACGAACTATTAACAGTGTTGTAAAAATCGGCCTAGTCGGCCGTCAAGGCACTGATTTTTATAATACTGATCCGATTTTCTCAAGGCGAGCGGGTCAAGCAGGTGGAGCGTTTAGCCGGTCTGGGCATATATGTTTGTCGTTTTGTGATTATCTTCTAAAAAAACATTTTAAACAAAGGGAAAAATATCTAAATTCTAATCAACTAAGTCTTTCCTAATTTTAAACTCTTCTAAATTGAGAGTCCTCTCCTAACAAATAAATTTTAATTGTATATATATAATAATGTAAATAAAAAATAGAAAAATACAAACCCGATTAATCTTCGGCTAGTCCTCGATTAATCCCCAGAGGCCCAACCCAACTAGCGCCTAGCGTTTTTTACAACTTTGATTATGTATAGAAGAAGAAACAAGAACCATTCACAATGTACATATCTGACAAGGTTCTAGCTTACCTCGAGGCGTAAGTACTTTGTGACCTTATTGGAGTCAGATTTTCCCGATGCCCCGACAGATTCAACCTCGACATTCTTTGTTGGCGTGCTTGCACCACGTTTAGCTGCCTGAGAGAGAAAAAACAACGTAAAAATAAACTCAGCAGATATATTTAGGGAAAATTGCAAAAAATTACACTGAGGTATTCATTTTTCGCAACTTGTAACACTAATCTTTGACAATCGCAAAAAGTACCTTCAACTTATACAAAAAAATGACGATTTTGAAATTGCATTTTATATTTTAAAAATAACAAGTAAAACACAAAAAGATCCAAATTTTCAGTCTCTTACTTTTATTTCTTTATGTACCGTACAAAGAGTAAGATGTTTAAGGGATATGAAAATTTTGATTTTTTGTTCTTTAATTATTTTTTAAAAAAATTATATTTTCGGGTGAAACTGTCATTTTGAAACAAATTTATACCAAGTGCAACAAAGAGACAAGTTCATAGCTCTTTTTTGTAATTATCAAAGAAAAGGGCTACTCGTTGCAAAAAGTGAATTCCTCAGGGTACTTTTTTGCAATCATCTCATATATTTATTCATTTAGATATGTTCTTTTTATAGCTACTCACAGCAGCAGATGCATCCCGGCCGAGCTGTGCAAGCTGGACACCCATACTCTGTTGATTGGACATGAACTGACTGGGGTTCTTCTTGGCCGAGACTAACCAGCTACGAGTTAATGTCCATGGACTTCGCTTTGTTGTTTTGAATCCCTTGTCATGCAAAAGATTAGCGCAAAATCATATCAATTAGGCCGATAAAAAAAGGATAATGTCATATCACTACCTTAACTATGTAGGAAATCATGTCACTACCCTGAACTATGCACGGAAACCATGCCAGTTTCCTAAAAAATGACGAAAACGCACCTGACCATAATCTATAAAAAAAACTCCGTAAATACCCATAACATTTTGATTAAATGTAAAAATGGTCGAGTAGATGTAATAAGATTCCTTAAACGATAAAACTATATAGAAAGACAAAATAAATGATATTTATGATATCAGGGTCAAGGACTTTTTCGTCATTTAAAAGAGTTAGGTGAATTTTTTTGAAACATAGGGTAGCTGTAAAACGAATTTAGAACTTGTACATCGCTAGGAGAAAAACATGTAGACTTAGGTGTAATTAGCACGATAATCATGTCACTATCCTTAGAATGACAAAAATGTCCATAACTATAATCTGTAAAAAAAAGACATAAATACCCATAACATTCTGATCAAATGTAAATACGGTTGAGTAGATGTAAAACAACTCCTTAAAATAATAAAAACTATAAACCAAAAAGGACGAAAGAATGGCATTTTCTGAGATCAAGGTCATGGGCGTTTTCGTCATTTTCTGGCAAAATAGTTATATTGAAACATAGGGTGGCTGCAAAACAAACTTGGAACTTCGATATAAATAGGTGAAAAACAAATAAATTTAAGTGTAATTAACCCATCATAATACGTTATAGACTACAACTTAGTGTCCAAAATAAAAAGGATGATACCAAAAACCATCTACCAGTTGATGTAAAGAAAGAGACTCGGAATGAAGCAGACGGTAACTATTCTAAGTTCATACTCATCCGTTCCTTAATGCCATAACATATCGAATACATATACGTATCATGAGCAAACCTTGTTTTTCGATGGAGATGTAGGAATTTCTATGTCCAGAAGACAATTTTTGGGGAAATCTCCTTTTTCGATATCCGTCATAGCAGCCTTTATTAGTGGTAAACATACAGTGACTGCCTCCTTGAAGTCACTTTCTTGGCTCTCATCCTTTTTCCTACATATTGAATTACCGAACTCAAGTTAAATGAAGGGATAATGCAAAAAAGTACCCTGAGGTATTCACTTTTTGCAACTCGTAGCCTTCTTTGATGATTACAAAAAAGTGTCATGAACTTGTCTTTCTGTTGCACTTTGTATAAATTTGTTTCAAAATGATGATTGTACCCTTCCAAATTTACATTTTAAAAATAATAATTAAAGAACGAAAAATCCAAATTTACACATCCCTTAAATTTCTTACTCTTTTTTTTACAGTACAAAGAGGAAATTAAGGGATACGAAAAATTTGAATTTTTGTCATTACTTGTTATTTTAAAAATCTAAATTGTAAGGGTAAAATTGTCATTTTTATACAAATTGCAACAGAAAGACAAGTTCAGGGTGCTTTTTTACAATTCTCAAAGAAAAGGGCTACACATTGCAAAAAGTGAATAGTACGAATACATCTTTGCAATTATCCCTTAAATGATCTATGTCGTTAAAAGAAAAAAAAATCAAACCCATGGCACAATACATCATCGACTCACCAGTTCAGTGATAATGACAATGATGGCACACCAGAAATTAGTGCCTCTCTAGCCCCACCAACACCGCCCGAGTAAAACCTATTGGAAAAACAAAGGCCATAACAAGTTTGAGATAAAACACGCCAGAAAAATATACAAGCAGTTTTAATATACTTTGCTACAATGTACGATATCAAAATCTAATTATTATAAAGATAGGTTATCCCCACACTAAGATATTCATGAAAACTAGAAGGGAAGATTGCAAAAAAAGTGCCTTGAAGTAGTATTCTTTTGTTGCACTTTGTATCAATTTGTTTCAAATGACGATTTTACCCTTCAAAGTTTTTACATTTAAAAAAACAATAAAAAAATCCAGAATTTTCATCTCCCTTAATTTTCATCCTCTTTCTACCTAAGGGTGGTTGTTCGACTAGTCCATTGATTATAGCTGATTTTTGTAACCTAATTGAAATTATCGGTTATCAAACCTTACCAACACAATAAAAAAAACACTAATTATCGAATCGAAATAATTTGATTACTTCGATTAGTATAACGAAAAAAATCGACTATGATAGTAAAACTTGATAAAATAAGGGAGGAGAAATTTCTGGATTTTTGTTCTTTACCCTTTAATTTAAAATTGCAAGTGTAAAATTGTCATTTTGAAATAAATAGATGCGAAATGCAACAAAACTTGTAAACAACTTACATGGAATGACCACAACTTGATCCCTTGTTAATTCCACTGATTACCTGAAATTATATCGAAGGTGAACCACAAACGTTAACTAATAACAAAACTTGAGTAGGAATTTATTAGTGGCAGCTTAAACTACTAACCAGGACAGGCTTTGACCAAGAAAACAACGCCCCGGAGAAAGCTAACGAAACACAGTCCGCAGGAGTCCCTGGGTAAAGCAATCATCAACTTGGAGCATCAATATCACCAACACAACTAAAATTCACTGGTGAAATGTTGAAGGTTATTGTAAAAAAGTACCCTGAGGTATTCACTTTTAGTAACTTGAAGCCCTCTTCTTTGATAACTACAAAAAAATACACTGAACCTGTCTTTTTATTACAATTTGTAGAAAATGACAATTTTACCCTTACAATTTAGATTTAAAAAATAATAATTAAATGACAAAAAAAATCCAAATTTTCATATCCCTTAATTTTCTTCCTCTTTGTACTGTACAAAGAGTAAGAAATTTGAGGGATGTGAAAATTTAGATTTTTTTTTGCTATTTAATTATTATAATTTAAATTTACATTTTCAAAGGTAAAATCGTCATTTTGAAACAAATTTATACAAGTGCACCAAAAAGACAAGATCGGTGCACTTTTTTGTAATTATAAGAGAAGAGGGCTACAGATTGCAAAAAGTGAATACCTCAAGGTATTTTTTTTGAGATTATTACTAATGGTAATTGCAAGCATACCAGAAACTTCATAAGCTTTTCCTTTGACACCCTTTATGTTAACAGAAGACACCGCTACTGTTTCTCTGAAGGTGAGGGAATGAGCAGAAACTGATTTGTCCCTGGACAAGAAAATCCCAAAATTAACCGATCAAATGTGAATAAGAGGCCCAATCATAGGACACACACCAATGGGAAGAAATGGACATACTCGAACATGATATATTAATTGTAAATGACAACAAAATGGTACCCGAATTACACGTAAGGATGCAAATGACGGGCAGTAATCGAAACCAAAATTTGAAAGCAGCCCGCTTTTTAAAAATATACACAAAAGCTAAACAATGTACATGATATGTGATAAATTGATTTGCCCACTTGGGTTTGCCCGGTGGTCAAAGAGCCCTCTCATCTCCTTGATGCAGAAGTTCGAACCCTAGTGGGTACATTTGCTTGGGAGCAGGTTTGAGTTGAAGTTAGGTTAGAGCATCCACAGTGGGATTAGCCCACGAGAGGCGATCAGCCTCGACTCGACCAGCCTACCACAACACCGACAGCGATTAGCCCGGCGAACCCGTGTTTCTAGCCAAATGTCGCGTGGCAAGTGGCCTGTAGGTGGGCGAACTGAGTTTGCCGGCAAAAAATGTCAAAAAGGCACTTTTTGGCAGTTTTCCACCGATTCACCTCTAATTCACCTTCCACCACAGATGCTCTTAGGGATTAGACTGGAGTAGAGTAGGATTTCCCCGATCAATGAACAGTGATAAACTGATGAAGAAATCGACATACTCAAACATGATAAATGAATTGAAAAAGACAACAAAATGGTACCCAAACTACACGTCAAGATGGAATTGATGGGTAATAATCAAAAGAAAATTATGAAAGCAACCCATATATTTAAACATGCATCAACAAAACCAATGTAAACAACAAGTGACAAGTCGATCAAATTCAGCAATGCCACAAGATGGAAATGATAAGTGGCAAAAAAATGGTACCCAAATCGCACTTCAAGATGGAAATGATGGGCAACAGTCAAAAGCAAATTATGCAAGCAACCCATATTTTTAAACATGCATGAACAAAAACAATGTAAACGATAAGTGATTAGTCAATCAAATTCAGCACTGCCACAACATGGAAATGATGAGTGACAACAAAATGATATCCAAATAACACTTCAAGATGGAAATGACAAGCAATGATCAAAACCGACATTCGAAAGCAACCCACGTTTTTAAACATACACAAACAATCAACATTGTACATGATAAGTGATAAATCAATCAAAATCAACAATGACACAAGACAAAATACTAGGACCTGAAAGAGAAACCCCACAATTTCAAACAGACATGAACAATGTACATGGTAACTGATGAATCAATCAAAATCAGCAATGCCACAATTTTAAATAGACATAAGCAATGTCCACGAGAAGCGATGAAACAATCAAAATCAGCAATGCCAGGGGGAAATTGAAAAAATCTGAAAGAGAAAACCCACGATTCGGGAGCGAGGACATGGACATTGTAAAGGCCTTCCTCAACCAGAGCTTCAACGAGGGAGGTGAGGCCAGGGGACTCGATTCCGTCGCCGTTTGTGACGAGAACAATGGGCTTGCCGGCGTTTTCATCGGAATCGGGAGAATCGGGAGCATCCTTGGCGTCTCCTCCGCCGGACTTTTTGCCCAGCACGTCCTGTAGGTTGGACATCAGGCCCGAAGAGAACATCGCATTCGTGGGAGATGCGACGGTGATGGTTGAGGGAACGGAGAGGGATTGGGAGGTAGATTTGGGGATTGTGAAGGTTAGTTCCGGAGGAAGAAGAAGAGGGGATCAACATAGCCCTAGAAATGGAGGGAAGAAGTGTAGAAAATGAAGGCCAACAAAGCGCTGGAGCTGATTGTTGCAGAGGACCGATTCAAACGGCGTTATTGGGTGAGACGTGAGAGAGAGAAAGCGAGCGAAAGTGCCAATATTCTATATTTTTGTCCATTTTCTCAATTTCCTTATGGGAGTCCATTGGTTCCCCAATGGGTCGGTCCTGTGATTCGGTTTGTGTTTTTGCGGGCCGCGAGATGGACCGCGGGTCGAGTCGCGTCCCTCTCCCCACGTCTCGCGTCCGTCAGCCGGCAAATCCCAAGCCGCCACGTGTTCTACGTTAGAAAAAAAATCCGACCGTTTTCAAACGGTCGGAAACGATAACTTTTTAAAAAAAATAAATAAACAAATCTACTACAATATATACCCTATAAACACTCCGATCCCAACCTCATTTTTTTCACTCATCACTCACCATTCTCCAATCTCACTCTCCCATTCCCAAATTCTACTCTCTCATTTACACAATGTCCAACATATGATGAGTTGACAGCCCAAATACCGACATATGAGGAGATGGCAGCCCAAATGCGGGTAGTTGAGGAACGAATCCGGCGGAGGATTGAGAGGGGCATGCAGAGAGCAATGTCAAGGATTGAGAGGGCCGCCCGTGGGGAACCAATGCGACGAGAGATTAACAAAGGTCGTGCTGAAGCCCACGACCAATGAATGAGGTACTATTTTTTCGATCAACCCATATATGGCCCAGATATGTTTAGGCGTCGGTTCCGTACGTGCAAACCACTTTTTCAACGGATTATGGACAAGGTCAAGGAACACGGCAATTACTTCGTTCAGAAGCATGACGCGGTCTCACGCTTGGGCTTATCAACGGAACAGAAGTGTACCGTCGCGATACGGATGCTTGCGTATGGGTGCTCGGCTGATTCATTGGACGAAACTATGCACATTGGGGTAAGCACTATACTTGAATGTTTACGTAAGTTTTGCAAGGTCGTCATTGAGGTATTCGGAGCCGAGTACGAGCGTACACCCACACCGGCTGTCATGGAGCGCTTACTCAGCGAAGGGTACAACCGATGGTTTCCCGGATTGGCGGGGAGTCTTGACTGCATGCATTGGGAGTGGAAGAATTGCCCAACTGAAGACCAGGGAGCCAATGGACGGGGAAGTCACCACGGGACAAAGACGGTTATGCTTGAAGTTGTAGCATCCCGTGATTTATGGATTTGGCATGCATTTTTCGGGATGGTTGGCTCGAACAACGACATCAACCTCCTCAACAACAATCACTTATTCCAAGACGCTTACTACGGCCATGAGCTGGGAGTGGAGTATTATATCAACGGGTATCGGTACGACCGACCTTATTACTGGTGGAAGGCATTTACCCAACATGGGCACGGTTCGTGAAAACTATTCGGCATCCCTACTCGCCCAAAGAGAAGTTGTTTGCTAAATGCCAAGAAGGTGCTCGGAAAGATATTGAAAAGCCTTTTGGAGTACTTCAAGCAAGGTGGCACATCATTTCCCGTCCGCTCGTACTTGGAGCAAAGACACTTTGGCTGATATCATGCACACTTGCATCATTCTACACAAAATGATTGTAGAGGATGAGCGCGACCGGTACGAGTATGGAGATGACGAGTTGTTGTACGAGCAACCTCCAGAAATGCCGAATTGGACACCACCGGAACGATGGCACCAAGGAGGGCCATTGGAATACCAGCAACGAATGGATGCTCAACATAGTGTCACAAGTCATCAGACCCACAGACAACTACAAAATGATCTTATGGGGCACTTATGGGGTCTATATGGATCTGGTTTCCATGACGACGAGTAGTCTTTTATACTTGATGCTCCTATTCGAGAATAAAAAAAATTATCAGTTTTAATTTATTTCTTATTTTTTTATTATCATTGTTAGTTATTTTTTTCACATTTATTTAAGTTTTAAATAATTAAAACTGTTTCTGATAATTTTTTTTAAAATAAAATAGCAAAATATCAATTAATTAACCAGTCAGCATCCACTAACAATAGTGACCCTCTTATTGCAAAACACTCACTATTCTGAGTCTCAAGTCCCACTATTTTGTCCAGTCAGCATACGGGACTCATGACTTGGGACTCAATAAGGGTCTTTCCATTGTACATGCTCTAAGGGACCGGTCGTCGTCTCTGTCATCGGCGTCTCAATTTTTGTTTCCGTCTACTGTTGACATCGAGCTTTTATTATTGACAATATAACTTAACGACGGTGGCCTCTGGTCGTTTGCAGTATCCGACCTCCTCCCGCGGACCATCCCAAACACTCTCGAATGGGATAATGGGAGACCATGTATCGGTATGTTCGAGGTTGGCCACATGGTCAGTATCAAGATTGGGCAAATGACCGGTCGATGACTTTCTAGGATCGAGATCAGAAGGATCATGGGACTCTGATTAAGTGTCTAAGACTCAGGTAGGGAACAGTATCACCCTCGTCTCGCCCAATGAGGGCCAAGGGGATTAGTGAGGGGTCAACGGGTACCATCGCCACACCTAATATCGACACGATTCTCCCCTACCATCTCGAGAGCCATCATCTCACTTATCATTCGATGGAGGGCGACATTAGATGAACCCTCGAGGGATTACTCAGTCCAACAATGTACCGCCCATAGTCTGGAAATGGGATGCTCTGCCCTAACTCACCGTCCTCAGCAATTGTACTGGTGGTCTTGACCGATATCGCAATATCACCTTACCGACACCTTTCGATCACTTCGGCAAGTGAGTTCCAACTCTACAAGTTGAGAGAGCGTTCTTTTCATGTTGATCCCACGATGTTTGGGGTTCTTTTTTTTATCAGCAAAAAGAATTTATTGAGTATGTGAACTTTTGAGACAAAAAATGGATAAAGAGTCTGGCAACCAGCACTCTCCCAATACAACAAAGAACATTCCAAAAAGAAACTCAAACCATTATGACAAAGCTCAAACAAGTGAACATACAATCAAAGAAGGATGAGTTTAACAATCTTATACCCAGATTTTATAGATATGAAAAAAATATTTTTTAATAAGATATTCTGTTTTTTCTTAATGATCCTTTTGTAATACGTGTCTTCAAAAGTTTATTTGTAATATATGCATGCTAACTAAAAAAATAAGAAGATAATATCCCAAAAATAAAATATATAACATTATAAGAACCCACTCCCGATTTGATAAAGAATGATAAGTTGATCGATCTGAAGAATGTGTAGTCCGTTTCTTATTTTTCAGCACCATCTGGACTACAATTTTCCGCTCAAAAGACTCGAATCGCCTCTCCAAAACTACAAACACAATATTCATAGCATTCGTCTTCGTCATCCCCATCAATCAGTCCTAATTTACACGTAATTTTTAGTCAGCTTTTAGAGCATACCACACTGCCAAATAAAAGGAGAAACTACCAATCCAAAAACATACTCGAGCTTCCAGAACCCAACATCTATATGAAACCTGACAACCATAATGAATTTGATGTATGTATATTAAATACATAAATAAATATAGCTACTAATACGACGTCCTTCTTATATTACAATTTATGTTTAATGAACAAGTTTTTGTGAAAAACAATGTCGACTCGAGTAATGAATTTTATTATATTTTTTTTATGTTTCTTTCTAAATTAGATTTTTAATTCGATTATATTAGATGATCAACTCAACTAAAAGCTCAAACTGATAGTTGAAGACCCAATTATAGTTATAGAATACACGTCTTAACGGACATACTCGTTTTCAGGTTTGGAGGTGGATCTGAAGATAGCCCATTAGAAGGTATGTAGGAAGGAAGCCCGGTGAGAAGATTTGAGGAGGATAACCCATTAGGAAGTAGATAGGAAGCCCGATGAGAAGATTTGAGGAGGATAGTCCACTAGAAGATAGGTAGAAAGCCCGATGAAAAGATTTAAAGATAGTTCATTAAGAGATAAATGGAGAGTCCATGAAGAAGAGAATTGATGCAGAGCCCATTGAGAATGGTCTTGTAGATAGAATATGTAGAAAGAGTATAAGGGCTGACCAATTATGTGCAAATTAGATAAATACACAAGAAATAAGAATTTTTTGTAAAAAGCAAGGTTCGAACCCGAGTCCGTGAGGAGCCGAACTCTAATACCATATTAGAAGACTAACTCAATTAAAAGCTCAAACTGATGGTTGAAGACCTAATTATAGTTATATTCTAACAAATATCGAAATGAAATATACAAACTTCACATGGAAAACTACCAATACCTACCCAAAACCATGCACATTTAACTGATGTTTACCCTGGAGTTTAAAGTTAACTGATGCATACCCTGAAGTTACGACTTGTAACTAAAAACCCATTCTGTCGGCTAAAATGACAAAAATACCCTCAGTGATTTTTTTAAATAATTTTTTAAAAATATAAATGAAGTGATTTTTTAAACAAAAATGAAGTCATTTAATAAGTAAATATATATTATCAAATACAAACTAAACATTGAAATATAAAATAAAAACTGTTTTTAACCATTAGATTGCTATATATGGATGGTTGAGATTAGAATGGTAGTTTTTGTAATTAATAAAATTCTGATTTATATTTTTGTAATTTAAAATTTTAAAAGGACATTTTTGTACATTCACTTATTTTCACAACTACCCACATTCCTCTCCGAAACTACCATGTACCTCTCTCCCCTTTTTTCTCATCCTCTTTTCTCTCTCTAACTCTTCTTGCAACTCAACCGCATCCATCTTCGTCTTCTCCACAACGCAAACATGTTCCAAGCTTATGGCAGCACCTTCCGAGCAAGTGGGAGCGCAAGTTGTTGATCCATGCTCGTTACTAATGCATGAAGAAGCATGTGGTGTCAAGACCTCATTAATCCATGAAGAAGTATGCATGTTGAAGTATCCATGAAGAAGTAAGCATGTGGTGCTAAGGTATATTCATTTCTTATAATTTTGATCTTATTTTTTTATGTGTGTATAATTATTCATCACAAAAAATGGTGGTTCATGCTTGAATGAACTTTTATTTTTATCTTTGGCAGGTTGACAAGGGTGTGGCCAAAGATGAAAACTAAATTTTATTAAGCAAACGTTCTACAAGAAAGTAAAACGATGCGAGAAACACAATCCTTAAAAGGACTTTTTCCCCCTACCGATACAGGCAAAGACCAAAACTAGAACAGAACAGAAAGCAAGTACAACCCCTACACCTACTTCCTATCCGGATTCAAACAAAAGAAACGATTAGAAACCGAAACAGGGGAAACTTCCGGGATAGCCTCCAGCTCGCTATCCACAGCGTCCTCCTCACCAACCCCTTGTTGCGATGATACAAAACCCGAAGAGAAGGAACCAGCCTTTTTTTTCTTCACAAATTTCTTGCTAAAGCTCCACGTACCGTCGTTACTTTGTTTAGCAATGTCAATAGTGAGATAGCCAGCAGAGTCCTTATCAGCTGAAGTTCTGGCTCTCGTCTGATAATAGATGACTGGAGGAGCTGCCTTTTTTGACTGTCCCTTTTTTGGACGACCCCGCTTCCTTGGAACCTCTGCCGGAACACTGGGCTTGCGCAAAAGGATGTCCTTCCAAATACTGCATTGACACTCGACCAACGATGGTTCTTTACCTCGAGGCATGACATAGCCCGAGCCCACCGCCGCCACCGGACCCAAATCCGTGTCAATGTGTTTAAAAATGTCTAGCAGCCTCGGCTCGTTGACCGATGGTTGAGCAGCTGGACTACAACTCGGCCCCAAACCTGCCACACCTCCATCTTCGCCAGGCCCATGTGATCCCTGACCTACAAGTGGCCCAAGGCCCATACAATCCAATTCAGCGTTGAGAACTCGTGACTGGTTTACCGTGCTGGACGGGACTCTACTCGCACAGGCTTCTAGAGGTTGGGCCACTGCATGAGGTTGAGGCCCAAACTCGTCACGATCCAGAACGACACCAACGCCGTCGTTCAACTCGTCTTCTCCGTCAATTTCGCGCGCATGATTCGAATCCATAGTGATTGGAGCTGAATCGCTCAAATCACGCGCAATCGGATCCCTCAGATCACGAGGTGAATCTGAGCTGGGTGAATGGCGCGTTACCGGACCCGAATCTTCGGCCTCCTTGACCAAAGTCGCCGGAACAGTGATCGGCCAGCGAGCAAGAGCGATGAACAAAACGTATCCGTTGAAAATGAAACCGTTATAGGTTTCCACAGCCTGTGCAGCAGCTTCAGAGGATGAAAAAACAACGAAACCAAATCTCTTTCCTCCCTTGTTCAAACGCCTCGGAACAGAGCACGTCGAGATTTCACCAAAAACTCCAAAGGTTTGACGAACCCATTCCACAGTCGTTTCAAACGGAAGGTTTCGAATATAGATCTCAGTTGAGATTACCTCCCCCACAGACGCCGGATTCCGGCGTGCCCTCTGGTCTCCTGGCTCTATTGGTGTCGAGTCCTGGGTAGCCAAAATTCCGACCACTTCGTCCGTTGCAGTCGCACCCTTCGCCACGCCAGAAACTGAAGGCTCCTTCTCCACAACCACGTCCGATTGTCTTGTGTCAACCCCGACACCACCAGCAACTGTATGCTCCTTCTCCATACCCGAGTCTGAGTGCTTGGTATTGCTCTGTTTCGGAGATCGCAAAACAGAGTGCTTCGCTCGGACTTGTTTCTTCGCCTCCACCTTACCAGTTGAAGGTCTCAGCTTCCCCACCCTTCGCACGGCATCCGGACCAGCAACAAGGGATCGATACTCCCTGTAAACAACTAGTAGCTCTGCACAGAAAGGGAAAAAGGACAACGGGTCGCCGGAATACACGCCGGAGGAGAGATTCCGGCCATCCAAGCGGGAAGAGCGTTGAGAGCGTTTCATCGACTTCTTTCTTATTTCTTACATACTGTCCAAATGTAAGTGTATGTGATTGTTGATGACATTAGCTTGTAAATATTTCATAATTTTATATGTATATTTCATATTGTTCTATAGTTTAAATAATGAAATACTAGATTTCGAATTATGAAACATTAAATTTGTTATTATGAAACATTAATTTTTAGGTAATGAAATATTAATGTCATAACTTTGAAACATTTGTTTTAGATTAAAAAATAATAATTGGCTTTTCTTTCATAATTTCACTATTTAAAGTTATAAAATATTGTATAAAAAATAATGAAACAATAAGTAATATTCATTACTTTTAAGATTTTTTTTGAAACCATTAAACATTTAATACTTGTTGAACATGTGGTATGATTTTATTTCAATTCGGTTTTATTATTTAAAATTATGAAATAGTACATCAAAAATAATGAAACAACAATTCGATAACATTTTCATTATCTATAACATTTTAAGTAATATTTCCACTATTCAAAATTATGAAACAATACATAAATAATAATGAAACAAACAGTTAGTTATCATGTTCATCATTTTTCACTATTTTCAAGTACAAAACATTTTCTGTAAAACTTTGAAACAAACGGATCAACACGGTTAGAAAACAAATGAACATACAAAACCGAATTTTTATGGTTATTTGGAATAGTTATTTATAGTTATTTTTGTTGGTGGTACTGGTAGTTATTATAAAAAAAGTATAATTACAAAATTATCCTTTTTATTATTTTTCATTAAATTTATGTAATAAATTTGTAAAAATCAAGAGCCATTGGATGATTTCAATCTAATGGTCTAGAATAGTTTTCACTTTATATCTTATGTTCACTTTACATTGGATAGTGAGCCCCTCTCTCTCTATATATATATATATATATGATAGCTATCAGGTACAAACTTGTATATTTTCGTCATTTTAACTGACGGAGGGATTTTGAGTTATATTTTCGAAACTTAAAGGTATGCGTCAGTATAACTTTAAACTTCAGGATAAACATCTGTTAAATGGGCATGACTTTAAATAGATATCGATAGTTTTCCCAACTTCATACAAGCAAACAATAACGATGTATTGATTATCAATCAATTCACTTCAATGGAATATACGAACAAAACTAGAAATGATACATATATATACATTTTTCACGCGAAAAGATGATTAACGACACTGCACCCAAATAATTAATGGCATTACCAACTCAAGGCCCTGAACTAGGTTCTCTGCAAAAGACCTGCATCACCTTATTACGTAAAAAATAACACAATATATAAATCAAATTTAATTATTTAATCACACACAAAAATACCTATTATCACGAAACATTCTTGTTAATCCATTGTACACGTGTCCTATTATTGCCACAAGCTAGACGACGGAAGATCACAACCGTCCATCACAAACTGGTCGCCGGACGTTGACTTTGACCCCGGCAGTGTACAAAGAATGGCATCAATGTAATTATCGTGATCACTAACTTGATAAGAACCTGGGATGCTACAAACACTCCCATCGATGACGTCACACAGCTGAGGCATGACCGGCGCCGGAGAAGCTCCACCGCCGATCAGAAAGTCTTGGTGGGTTTGAAGATACAACAACTGGTCATGGCCTTGGATGAAGTTGTTATTATTAGGGTTTGATATATTTAGAAGTGAAGAGAGAAGGAGATGGTTGGTGGGATCTTGATGATCATGGTAATGGGTGCTAGGGTTGTGGATCGTGTGGTGGTGATCGGTGAAGGTGCATGGAGAGAAAGATGCACCGGCGGAGCTCGAGAGAAGGTGGTGGTGGTGGTGAGGAGAGGACAAGAGGAGCTTCTTCTTGATGCTTGAGTTCCAAAAGTTCTTCACTTCATTGTCTGTTCTTCCTGGTAGATGCTTTGCTATCTGAGCCCACCTGTATAAACGTATAGACGTTTTTATTTTATTTATCGTCATATTTATCTGATATGAGATCAAAAAACGAATAAAATCTTGTTTTTTAGAACGTAAAGTCAATCGTATCCATATTTTTTAAAACTTTAGTATCATATATATCTGATACGAGATCAAGAAAACCGTAAAAGAACTTGTTTCCAAGAACAGTTTGAGTTTGAAGATCAATCGTATTCATACATTTTTAAAATTTTATCATCATATTTATCTGATGTGAGACCAGAAAACAAAGAACTTGTTTCCAAGAAAAGAATGAATACCAACCATATTCATATTTTTAAAATTCTAGTATCATATTTATCTAATATGAGATCAAAATAACGAAACAAGAACCTGTTTCCCAGAACGGTATGAAGATCGATGATGAGAGCGGCTTCTTGGGAAGAGAAGCTTCCTCTCTACAGAGATCAATCGTATTCATATTTTTTTAATTTTTAGTATCATATTTATCTGATATGAGATCAGAAAAAACGTAGAAGAACTTGTTTCCAAGAACAATTTATAGCTCAATTGTATTCAGTTTTATTTTTTAATAATTTTAGTATCATATTTATTTAATATGAGACCAGAAAACGAACAAGAACTTGTCTCCAAGAACAGAATGAAGACCAACTATATTCACACATTTAAAATTTTAACTAGTATCATATTTATCTGATATGAAATCAAGAAACCGACCAAATACCTGTTTCCAAGAACGTTATGGAGATCAACGATGAGAGCGGCTTCTTGGGAAGAAAAGCTTCCTCTCTTGAGGTCGGGCCTCAGATAATTTATCCATCTCAGTCTACAACTCTTTCCACATCTCTGAAGACCTGTAAATACGTCGATACAATGAATATCGAAGAAGAAAGTTAAATAATATATAGACCTGATATAATAAGTATACGAACGAAGAAGTACCGGCGAGTTTGGGGACGGAGCTCCAGCAGCCATGGCCGTAGGTAGAGATGTAGTTGACGAGCTTCTCGTCTTCTTCTGGGGACCAGAGACCTCTCCTCACCTTCTGTTTATTGCAGCATGAGTGGTGACCCATTTTTTCTCTATCTTTTTTTTTTCTCTCTAAGGAAGAAAGAGAAGACAAGAACAATTAACACCACCACCCGATATTGCAGACTGACCCCAACCAAGTTCAGTACATTGCGTAATATATATAACAATTTCTATTCTATTTATTTTGTATATGTTCAGAAGAAAAGAGAGATGACCTAGCTTGTTATATATATGTAGAAACATAATTGGGGTAATTCTATTTTAATATTTTTAATTTTTCATATTTTATTTAAAGTATCTGAGTCCTTTTTGTATGTCCTTAGTATCCTAAATTTTTATTAATTTATTTAGAGTACTCTAAACCTATTTTGTGTCACCTAGTTTTCCATCTAATTTTTCATCCAGAACAGATAAAATGACCAAAATATTATTCACTAACAACTAAATTTAGGGTAAAGTTAAAGGTAGGTAGTAAAATGGAATTAATAAAATTTTAGGGTATTGATGTGACACAAAAAAAAAATTTAACGTACTCTAAATAAATTAATGAAAATTTAAGATACTAAAATGATAAAAAATAATTTAAGGTACTAAATGAAATAGGAAAGAATTAAGATACTGAAGTGGAATTATCTTAATATAATATAATAGCATTAATTAAACATCTCATTACTTTTGTATGTCATAAGATAAAAAGAATACAGGTGAAATAAAACAGAGAAACAAACCACACAGTCCAAAACTGGATAGAAAAACTCACCTTAAAATTTTAAACGCGAATTAGTACCGCATCACAAAAAAATACGTAATGTGAACGTTTTGACCTTAAAGAGGTTCTTCAACTAATAATCATAATAACAGATGACATCAACCAAGAATGTCATCCCATTAAAAAATAATTGAAATATTTTCAAGTGTATTTTTTTAAAACTATTCTAATCATCATTAACATCTTAAAAATTATAATCAGGGTTCAGTTTGATTAATTGTGTGTTATAAACTTTGATATATACTATCAAAAAAATTATCTATGTTTTTTTTGTTCTTAATACTTGGAATTTTGGTGACAAACCTTTTAATATGTTACATAAAAAACAATTTAAAAGAGGGAAAATTTCAATTTAATACCCTGGCAAACATTTATTTGCAATATAATACCCTAGCTTGCTTTTTTTGCAATTTAATACCCTGACAAACATTTATTTTCACTTTCATACCCAACCGTTAACTTTCCATCCAAAATGGATGAAAAGTCCAAAATACCCCTTAAGACCAATCATATTTTCAAAACCTACCACAAAAAATCAGATTTTTTTATATATTTCAAAAATATATATTTTATTTCAAAAAATATTTAAAAAAATCAGTTTATATATATTTAAAAAATCATATTTTTATATAATTAAAAAAATCAGATTTATTTCAAAAAATATTTTTAAAAAAATCAGTTTTTATATATTTAAAAAATATTTTTTTTTATATATTTCATAATAATATTTTTATATAATTAAAAAAGAAGATTTATTTCAAAAAAAATTAAAATCAGTTTTTTTTATATTATAAGAATCGGATTTTTATAAATTTTAAAAAATTATATTTTATTTCAAAAAATATTTTTAAAAAATCACTTTTTATATATTTTAAAAAAATAAATTTTTATATATTTCAAAAATCATATTTTTATGTAATTCAAAAAAAACAGATTTATTTTTTTAAAAAAATATAATCAGATTTTTATATATTTCAAAAAAATTATATTTTATTTCAAAAAATATTTTAAAAAAAATCGGTTTTTATATATTTAAAAAAATCAAAGATTGAAGGGTGTTTTGGGTATTTTTTTTGAAAAAACAAGGTCATGTGCAAAGCACATGACTACTTTCCATCCATTTTGGATGGAAAGTTAACGGTTGGGTATGAAAGTGAAAATAAATGTTTGCCAGGGTATTAAATTGCAAAAAAACAAGTTAGGGTATTATATTGCAAATAAATGTTTGACAGAGTATTAAATTGAAATTTTCCCTTTAAAAGATTAGTGTTCAGACAATAATAATAAATAATCTTTTGACTTTTCCATCCATACTACTACTGTACTGGCATGCATTGGAATATCAAATAATTATTTGTAAAATATGTTTTCAGACTTATAAGCTATAACTGATATTTAATAATAAACTTACAGATAAATTACTCGATATTTAATAGAGTTTTTTTTAAAGCATATTTAATAGAGTTTTTTTTTTGAACAAAATATTTATAAGATTTTAATTTAATAATAATCCTCAAAAAAATTAATTGTTTTGAGCTTCATCTATAATTAGTAATTAACTTCACTTCGACCTCGGTCAAACGATCCTGCGGTTGTGAAATACGTTGTTGGCGGCCTCAGAAAAAGTACAGTAATAGGCCCAGTAGGGCCTGCACCTGCATGTAAAGCCCACCAGTGGGTCCCCTTCTAAAATTCGTCAAATACTAGTTACAGTCACAAAGGAAAGAAACAGTGTTGATAGAAGAAAAAATACACTTATATGGATCCTATTGTTAGAGCATGTTACTGAGTCGCTAATCATATGTGGTAGAATATATTGTGTGTGACTCGCGACCTATTAAATCACGAGTCGTGCGTTACGAGTCGCGACCCGCGATTCATAACTGTGAGTCGTGAGTCGTTAGTGACGATCAACCAATCAAAACGTGCCACATTGCCTCTAAAAAATACGATTTTGTGCAAACGGTGTCCAAAATTTACAAATTTATAGTCATTAACTTCGTGTAGTTCTAAATAATTTATTTAATGTCTTTGATCACACAAAAAAACGTTGATTTACATTTCGAAACAAGAAAACAGTAGGGGTGGTTGGGGGTCCTTTGGAAAAATTTCACTCCGTCATTCCTTGAGGAGGAATTTGTGAGGCAGGGTGAACTCCATTTGAAGGTTAAGGCTCTGGGGAGTAGGGTTGTACTCATATATTTTTCTTATACAATGATTGAGGACAGAATTATCCTAACCAGATAGGTGTGGCTGTCGCAGTGGGTGGTTATGGGGTTAGATAAGGAGACCTTGTTCAGGAGGGGAGGATCGTATCAGTGGATGAAGCTTGTAGGAGTCTCAATCCATGGGCGGACTCGGAGGAATTTGTAGTCTATTATCGAGACTCTTGGGACGGTTGTGTTGTTACATCCTTACTCGATTGACGGGACGAGTTTTAAAAGAGGCTTTGATTTTGATACATGTCTCGTCTCCCCTTCTTCCACAACCAGTTGAGGTGGACCTGGGTGGAGGATCGTTTATGGTCTAAGTTTCGATAGTTGGTCTTGAGCAATTTCCGGATTTACCACTTGAAAAGTTATCATGGAGTAGTGTGGAAGATAGTTTGAGATGGAAGGAGTATAAGGATGATGGGATCTCTACAAGAGGCTCGGTTGATGCAAGATTTTTAAGTCCCTTATTAAGTAAACGCTTAAGCTCGCAAACCAGTCCGAGCTTGGAGTCTATGAGTGTGAAGCCCTCTGATTCACAACCAGGGGTGAGGAGACGGATTATGGACCGATTGATCCCGTAGGATCGTTTCAGAGTCCTTCTCTATACTGACGACCTATGATTCGGAAAAAACGGTGTCCGGTATCATAGTCAATCACAAGAAGAAACACGCGATTCGAGGGAAGGAGTTATGCGGTAATTCTGGGACACTCTCAGACCTAGTACTAGCAGATGAGGCCTTTGAGCCCGAGCCCATGGGGAGAAACCATGTAGCTTCTAAGGCATGAGGCTATTTGCAGTGGTTTGGGCTTCAAATCAAAAGTAATAGTTGATCAGCTCAAATCTGACCTAGACTAATTGGACGATGAATTGTTTCTGTATGACCCCGATTGTGAAGTTCCCACGTAAGAGTGTGGAGGTTCCATGTCTATCCTCTCATTGGACGTGAGAGAGGCCTCTTCGTCAAATGTGGTGTATTTGCTGGTGTACTGCAATTTTGTCTGGGTTGGTGGTCATGTCCGTCTATTCTGCGAGACTTTCAGGTTTCTTGTCCGAGCATGATTCTGAGATGGTGTAGGAGGGTTTGGACTCCTATTTGTGCACTTGTTCTTTAGGATATTTGGTTGGCTAAGAATGGTTTGATTTTTAGAGATGAGATTCATGTTGTGGAGCACATGATTTTGAGGGTGCAATTAGCGGCTCTTGAAGTACGAAGGGCTTTGTTTTCAAGTTTTTTTGTCGGTTCTTCTTGTGGAATGGCGCAGATATCCGTTATTAAGTTGTAGGAGTTCCAATTGATCCAAATGAGAAAGATCATAATGTTTGGTATAGTGTTATGTAGTGTTCTTTTTGTTTTTTTTATTGGTTATTTGTGCTGATATTTTTTTTTGTATCGTGATTTCAATTTTATTTGAAGTTGGATTTGTGTAGCTTAATTTTACTCTGTTTGTGGGGCTTTTATAAAACATCTCTCCTAAAATACTATGTGAGTGGAAAAAGAATCCATTTATTACAAACTTTTGTAGTCTCTTAAGAGAAAAAATCGAGTGTTGTCTGGATCTGCTGGAGCGACTTAGGGTTGCGGCCCCCTCCTTCGTGGCCTTCGAATCAGGTTATTCATTTGCCCTGTAACCCTCCTCTCTCTCTGTAGAGTAGTCGGACCGGTCGTTCTCGGTGCTGGCCGGCGACCATTAAGTCAGATCTTGGGGGTTTCAGAGTTTGGGGATTTTTCGGGGTTTTCTCGCCTTCTGGTATCACCTGATGTCGACCCCCTCCTTTGGTTCGCCTCCCTGTGTTGGCTTGGGGGTGGTTACGTTTTGGTAACGGGGGTCCGTTTGGTTAGATTCCCCCTGATTTGTTTAGGTCGGGGCTTGGGGTTTGTTAGATCTGGTAGGTGTTCTCTGTTAATTTAGTTTGTGTTTGTTGTTCTTAGCTTCCCTAGTTGGCTTACTGGTTGCTTAATGGTTGTTAGATTCATTTGGGTAAGAGTCCATGTCCCTGTGTGGGTGTTAGTTTGTACTTCATGTTAGCGAAATCTGGATGTTGTAAGACCTTGGTTATCACTGGTTTGAGGTGCCGAGGAAGCATGGTCGTGTCTGTTTAATGAGGGTTTTATCCCTTGACCCTGTTTTCATTTTGAAAACTTGGCTCTTTTTATAAATAATTTACTGATAAAAAAAAAAGAGAAAATCGAGCACTGATATTTTTTTTTTCTTCTGGAAATTAATAATAACATAAGTAGTTAAAAGCATGTGAGGACCATCCCCATACCCCATTTCATCAAACCTAGTATTTAACTATTATGTCTTTTCATTTTCTTTTCCCTTAATCACTACATATCTTGCACAAATATGTAGTGTTGCAGCAACTAATGGTGATTATGAACTTAACTGGATTGCTAATCAATGATTAATTGTGCAGTATACTCATAACATAATATTCTTAAAAGTCAAAAAAGGTTTATCATTATAAAAATGGACTACAATATCTTTACTAACAACTAATCATATCATTCCATGTTATGTACTACTAATCAACTAGCTTTATTCTCGAGAACTAACACAAATCAGGAAGGAACATGACTAAAGATAAAATGAACAGTCTCAACATTTTTATTTAAAATTTAATTATTACATTTGCAATCTAATTAAGTAATTCTAGTGGTCCAATGCGAAAGTCATCGTCCAAGTCAACTACAATAAATTGTGTAGCTCCTTTCTCACTAACAATGATGATCACGAATGGGTTTAATTTGATACTATTTTCTAGTTGATATATACTTAAATAGAAAAGATCCTTTGTTGAAGTTTTAGTCCCGCGTCGAAAATATGTGAATAAATTGACCACTTGATATACATATTGATGCCTCCACTCCAATGTTGTAACAATCCCCGCCTGGAGGCGCCTAGGCCCCGCTTAGGCGCTGACATGGGCTATGCCGACCCGATTTATTCTCCTATGGCGCTCTAGGCCGTTTGGGCGGAATATGACCGATTAATCCCCGATTCGGTTGATTAATCACCGCCTGGCCGATTAATTGAGCGGGTCGGTTCGACGTCGGGTCGAATTTATAGTTACAAAAACAGTTTCTAACTTTCTACAAACCAAGTGAAACCATAAAATTATGCTAGTTGATAGTCATACTTATTGATATTCTTTTAAGAATTGTATGATACTTTTAGTTTAATAGAATATTTATGTTTTTATTATATTTAATGTTCGATATTATTAATATTTTTTATATATTATAATGCAAATTTTGATAATATATAATAAAAAATAATAAAATAATAATCCGATTAATCTTCGATTACTCCCCCGCCTAGCGCCTAAGAACCCTTCCCGTCCGACTAGTGCCTAACGTTTTTTACAACCTTGCTCCACCCATCAGTTCGAGCTTTTGGGTTGGATAGAGCTTTAACATGATATCAGAGCTAGTTCGGCCCACAGCCTGTTTATCGCCTCCACCCTGTGGTCTCCGGTCCATATGCAGAAGTCCAGTCCTGCTATGGCCCACGTGTAGATGTCCAATCCTACA
This sequence comes from Erodium maritimum, assembly GCA_963921825.1. Taxonomy (NCBI): domain Eukaryota; kingdom Viridiplantae; phylum Streptophyta; class Magnoliopsida; order Geraniales; family Geraniaceae; genus Erodium; species Erodium maritimum. Next base: position 67,283,119 of record OY997595.1, on the reverse strand, counting down.
CGTGAGGGGGAGTGTTGAAGTGTTAGTCCTACATCGAAAGTATGTGCATAAATTGACCACTTGATATACATATTGATGCCTCTACACGTGAGGGGGAGTGTTGAAGTGTTAGTCCCACATCAAAAGTATGTGCATAAGTTGACTACTTGATATACATATTGATGCCTGTACCTATCAGTTCGAGATTTTGGATTGGATATATGATAATATGATAAGTGTATCACGTGTGACTTGGGGACCAAACTTGATTCCCAAGTTCCTCAACATCCTTTCTTACCAAATACCTATGATGATGATTATGTTTATTAAACTAAAACAATAATGATTATGAATTAATTAGATGAACTTGATGATTTGTTTTGTGGCAAAAAACAGGTGGCAATCGAAGGTAATGTGTGTTCAATAAAATTGTCATATATTCTATATTAAGTGAAGACAGTGAAGAAATATATATAATTGTTGAAATACAGAAAACAACAGTAATATTATAGTTCAGACCGAAACACCCCAATATAGTACACTCAAACAGTACAACAAACGTACACAACACAACTACATATGTAATAAATACAGTTATTTCTCTAAATCCGAACTTAGACCTCCCATATGAAAAATAAAGCTTAAACCGTCGATAATAATTAGGGATAATTGTAGAAAGATTTTATGAATATTTATTTATTTTGTAATGGTAATATTTTTAATAATCGTAAAAAAAATTCAATAAAATAAAATAATAGTAAAAATGTATCATAACTTATCTTTTCATTGTGATTCGTATCAGATTTAAAAAGAATATGAAGTAATAAGAGCAAAAAAAATCTATATTTTCATATCTTTTAGTTTTTCTACTCTTAATTTGTTTCGCACAAAGAGCAAGAAATTTAATAGGTTTGAAAATTAGTACTCTTTTAAAAATCTACATTTATAAAGTAGTCATAAGATGGTTATAATTTGTAAAAATGAACCTCTCGTTATATATATATATATATTTTATAATTATCTCTAATAATCATGACGATTAAGGAAAATGATTAACAAATAATAAAATGAATTTGGGATCAAGGCTATAATGAATTGCAAATAGTTTTCAATATAACAAGATCAATTTTCTGAACAAGATAGATTCATATTTTGAATTGTAACATTCTAATTATCATTTTTATGTATGAAAAAATTATCATTGTCTCCGATACAAAATAAGGTTGACTAGAGATCGGTAGTTATATAACTTTCTTTTGTTTCACATTACTCATTTGTGTATCATTAATGCTTGTTTGATGCTTTTTTGGGGGAAATCTCTAAATAGAAATGCCCAACCACATTCCATGAATTTTGCATATCAATGTTTGTTTTATCTATTTCTATTTTTGTTTATGAATAGTATTAAGATATAATGAGATGGGTTTATCTTAATTTACTTGTTTTTGCGTGCTAATACATTATTAGTTAGGTGGATAATTGATGATTATTTTCCAAAAGCAATATAAGTTCCAATCTTGTTCAACTTCTTCCCATCTTCTTGAAATGATATAAACCTTCAACCAAAACTAGCAATATCGGATGAAAAAAAAGTTATCCAAATTTATATTCTTAAGAGAACGAGCAATGATTTTGAAAGGGAGGATAAATGTAAGAAAGTACCATGATGTCACGATATTTTTGGCGACCCCCTTTTCCTACGGTCAGATTAGTGCGTTAACGACATATTCTATGGTTTGCAGGTATGCCCCATTCTCTTGAGGTGCGATAGTCCCTTGTCTTGAGTGTCTCGTATCGTTCGTCAATGGTAGAATGTGCCAAGTCCGCTGCGCACCATCCGAGGACGGCTGAACTCAGGCCCTTTGGGACCTCGCCAAGGGCTCGGGTGCCGGGTGCGCCTGGGGGACCGGGACGGGTCCTGCCGGGGCGTTACAAGTGGTATCAGAGCGGGTTGATGAGGGTACCCTGCACGAGAACTCAACATGGTGGGTTGCTCAAGAAAGACGGAGGACCGAGCGCATGGCGCTGAGCTGACGAGGTGAATATTGCCAACACATAGGCACTAGGTGCCGAGAGAACCACAGGGTCGTGTGCGTGTGCCGATAGGTAAGTGCGCGAGGTAGCGCGAGTTGGTGCGAGCCTGGGGCTGCCAACATGCAGGGCACCGGGTGCCTGAGGACGCCACAGACCGCTGGATGTGAAGGAGCGCAAGGTGCGCTAGTTGGCCGAGGGAACGTGCCGTCAGCAAAATGCAGACAAGAGATGGTCAAGGGCCGAAGGTTGAAGGTCCTCGCCGAGGACGGCGAGAGAATGGGTGGGGGAGAATGTCACGACCTTTTTGGCGACCCCCTTTTCCTACGAACAGATTAGTGCGTTAACGACATCTTCTATGGTTTGCAGGTATGCCCCGTTCTCTTGAGGTGCGATAGTCCCTTGTCTTGAGTGTCTCGTATCGTTCTTCAATGGTAGGATGTGCCAAGTCCGCTGCGCACCATCCGAGGACGGCTGAACTCGGGCCCTTTGGGACCTCGCCAAGGGCTCGGGTGCCGGGCGCGCCTGGGGGACCGGGACGGGTCCTGCCGGGGCGTTACAATATGGTATTTATTTATTTTTACAATTTATGACCCTCTTATTTAATTATTACAAAAAAAAATTCATGAAAGTGTTTTTTTTATTGTACTTTGAATAAAAATACTTCAAAATATTGATTATATTTTTAAAATTTAAATTTTAAAAAAATAATATTTAGAGAACAAAAAATCCAAAATTTTATATTTCTTGAACTATTTACTCTTTGTACAGTATACATAGGGGGGAAAAGTAGAGCGGTATGAAAATTTATTTAATTTTGTTTATGTTTTGTTTTATATTTAAAGGGATAATTCTATTTTAGTACCCTAAAACTTTCGGATTTCGTTTTTTGTACCTTAAATGTTTTTTTGTGCCACTTCGATACCCTAAGTCTTTGATAATTTCACTTTAGTGCCCGTCGTTAACTTTCCATCTATTTTTAACAGAAAATAGCATGTGCACAACACATGACTTCAATTTTTTTTTAAATTCCAAAAATACCCCTTGACCTCTTAAAACCCAAAACTACCTCTCTCTCTCTCTCTCATCTATCTCTCTTAACCTTTCTTTCATCTCTCATCTACCTCTCTAAACCTCTCTCTCATCTCTCAACTCCTCTCAACGCCAACCTCAACCCACGAATCCTCCTCCCAACCCCAATCTAAACCTCTCTCTTATCTGTTGAACGACGAGGGTGGAGTCCCGGGAGCTCAGGACGGAGAATACGGCTCCGACGATGCACCAGCAAGGAAGGTGGAGAGTTTGGCGATTTGAGTGGGTTTTGAGACTTTGGGGAGGTTTTGGTGAGTAAATTTAGTGAGTATTAGGTTTTTCATGAGTTGGATTGGATTTATAATTGTAAATTATTTTCTGAAAATGGTTTGGGGCTTTTTGAAATTGCTATTGTAAAATATAAAGTTTGGGTCTTTCCGAAAATGATTGTGATTTGGCAAGATAATGAAGAATCCCGCATAGAGTATGGTGATGAAATTGCTATTGTTGAAGAAGTTATTTTTGGGAAGCAAAACAAAAAAGAACCTAATTTTTATATATTTTTAAAATTAAAATATGTTTTTACATATTTTTCTGAAGTAAAATCTGTTTTCAATATATTTTTTATAAATAAAATCTGTTTTTTGTATATATTCTAGGGATAATTCCATTTTAGTACCCTAAAACTTTCGGATTTTGTTTTTAGTACCCTAAATGTTTTTTGTGTCACTTCAGTACCCTAAATCTTTGTTTATTCCAGTTTAGTACCCAACGTCTGATTTTCCATCCAATATTGTTAACTTTCCATCTAATGAACATAAAATGTCCAAAATACCCCTCATGTTACATCAAATATTCAAAAAATTTCCATTGAATTTAATTATATATATAAATCATGTTTTTTTAATAAAAATTATATTTTAATTTAAAAAAATCAATTTACTGTTTTAAAAAATAAGTTTTTATTTAAAAATTAATTTATATATGAAAATAAAAATCAAAAGTCAGTTTTTATTTATAAAAAATCATTTTTATTTTTCAAAAATTCAATTTTTTTAAACTACCTAAGGGTAGTTTTGGTATTATTATAAAAGATAGGGTCATGTGCAAGGCACATGACGTTTTTCCATCCAAAAATGGATGGAAAGTTAACGGCGGGTACTAAACTGGAATAAACAAAGATTTAGGGTACTGAAGTGGCACAAAAAACATTTAGGGTACTAAAAACGAAATCCGAAAATTTTAGGGTACTAAAATGGAATTATTCCTATATTCTAAAATAAAATCACATTTATATATATTTTAAAATATAATATAATTTTATATGAATATTTGAAAAATAAATGAATTAAATAAATAAGAAAGAATTAAATAAATAATTTCATAATACAATAAAAAAAGATTTAATAAATGGTATTTTGGACAATGACAAATTTTTGAAATTTGATGTAACATGAGGGGTATTTTGGACATTTTATGTTCATTGGATGGAAAGTTAACAACAGTGGATGGAAAATCAGATGTTGGGTATTAAAGTGGAATTATCAAAGATTTAGGGTACCGAAGTGGCATAAAAAACATTTTGGTTAATAAAAACGAAATCTGAAAGTTTTAGGGTACTAAAATGGAATTATTCCAAATATAAAACTCTGAGATGAAGTTCGTTATGTGGAAACAAATTGTAACTAAAAAACATTAAGGGAAAATTTCATTTTAGCACCCTGGCAAACATTTATTTTTAGTATAATACCCTAGTTTTTTTTGCATTTTAATTTCATTTTAGCACCCTGGCAAACATTTATTTTCAGTATAATACCCTAGTTTTTTTTGCATTTTAATACCCTGACAAACATTTATTTTCACTTTCATACCCAACCGTTAACTTTCCATCCAAAATAGATGAAAAGTCCAAAATACCCCTTAAGACCAATCAAATTTTCAAAACATACCACAAAAAATCAGATTTTTATATATTTCAAAAAACATTTAAAAAATCAGTTTTTATATATTTTAAAAATAATTTTTTATATATTTCAACACTCAGACTTTTATATACTTAAAAAATATTGATTTTATTTTTTTGCCAGGGTATTAAAATGCAAAAAAAAAAAACAAGCTAGGGTATTATATTGAAAATAAATATTTTCCAGGGTGTTAAAATGATTTTTTTTCCAAAAATTAATGATAATTTGAAACGACAGTAAAAAATCATAAATTGCAAAAACAAAAAGGTTAAATAACTCAACATATATTTTTTACACATACCCCATTAATTATATTCTCTTACTTGTGTATTTTGTCAATGCAATTACCCAAAATGACTCTTAGGCTTTGTAGACTCCAAAAATTTACGAACTTCCTTAGTATTCTTTATTGAAGTCCACAAGGAATTGTATATGGAATTTAGGCTATGCCCTTTATTAGAAAACTTCAAATTCCCTATAATCACGAAATTTAATTGAGGCACAATGGTAGGAACCTACCAACTCTCTAGATGCCTTGGTTTTACATTATCGAGCACATATCATACGTGAAGGGACTATGTTAAACACTACGCTTGGAGGATTTTAACGGTGTCGCTCCCTACAAACTGTAATTTATATTCTAGATTTGTTTGGTGAGTCCGGATTGTGATAGTTTTAAGCCGTGGATTTCATCTTTGTGTTGTCACTTCCGCGGGTGGTCTTTCGGTCTCGGGGGTCTTCTCGATTGGGTGAGGTTCCATGCAACCTTGTACTTGTTTGAGTCTTAACTTTTCACTCGGTTAGAGTTTTGATCGGTTGGTCTTCTGTTTCCCCTCCATTCGTGGTAGGGGCTCGTCAGTTTTAAGGTGTTGGCTGCCAACGAGTTGTTTCTCGGTTTTCCCGAGTTCGAAGACTTTCATGTTTGGCCTCGTTGAGTGCTTAAGTTGCGGTGGTTTTTAGTCACCGTCCTAGTTCAGCCGTTTACGGTGTTGACCGTCGGCGTATCGGTTATCACTCAACATTTAAGTTGTTGATACCGATGAGCTAGGTTGTTCTCTACTTGTCCTGGTTTGTGTGGTTTGTTTTGAGTGGTGTTTGCTTGCTGCGGTTTCGCCTTTGACGGGCGACTGTTGTTTTTTCGTTTGGACTTCATGGTGGTTATATCCAGGTTCTTGACCTTTTTTGTGTTGTTTACTCGCCCCTTGTTGGGTTTTGTTTTTTCATTAGTTGCGTTCTTCATTGTTGGTTTATCTGGTCGTTTAGGCCGTGTTTAGGTTGTTTTATTGCGCCCTTGTTGGGTTTGTCCGGTTTGCTTCATGGTTGAAATATTTGAGTATAAGATTGTTAGACCTATCCTATTTCTGTTTAAGAACTTACTTTGCAAGTCTACTTGCTCTAGGGACCTCATTCAGGATTGCCTTTGTTTGTAAATTCTTTTGTTGAGGGATTTTCTTTACCTGGTCTTTGTTTTAAAGACTTGGTATACAAAACAAAAACTCGCCGATAAAAAAAAACATTAAATCTGAATATCAATGATTTTAGATTTATAGGATTAATGCATAAACTGGATTAAGCCTAAAGGACAGTGAGTGGAGCTGTGGACACTGTTGTAAATTAAAAATAATAATAATAATAATAGAATAAGATTTTTGACAAAATATTGAATCCCACACCGGAAAGAATGACTAGAGTCAGCTCAAACCGCCTGATCTGGGTTAGGCTCCGCCCGGCCCGAGTTAGTCCCCGCCCGGCCTGACTAGTCGGTCATTTTTTTTTGATCGGCAAAACATATTTAAATTAAACCTCTCTCAAGGAGGAAGAGGAGTACAACAAAGAGCGTCTAGCTACAGACACTCCAGCAAAAAATGACCAACACAACGGCTACAACCTAGGTAGCATGAAAGGGTACGCAGACCCTGATGATGAAAGGGTACGCAGACCCTGATGATGAAAGGGTACACACACCCTGATGATGAAAGGGTACGCAGACCCTGATGATGAATGGGTTCACAGACCCTGAAGATGAAAGGGTACGCAGACCCTGTAGATGAAAGGGTACGCCGACCCTGATCTGACTAGTCGGTCATGAATTGGTTTGCCGCTTCATTCCGCCCGACCCATCCAAGTCGCGGTGCTCGGGATGTTTTGGGCGCTTAGGCGGGCGCCTAGCCCGATTTTTACAATCATGGTCCACACTATGGTGGAGCAGGAGGCGAAACACGGTCAGGAGATGGAGGTAGGATGCAAGTTATGTTGGAAGATGAGAGGAATAAGCAGTACTAGAGGCCCAAGTCGCCAAGTTTATATGCAGACGAACTGTCCCCTTAGAGAATATTTTTTGAATTGTTTTAATACACCTTCATTGTTTGTATGACCATAACATTCAAACTGTTTGTGCTTGTTTACTGAAAATGATAATTTCTGATTTTTAGACTGTGATTACTATTAAATATAGTCTTTTTACACGTTTGGACGCACGATTTACCGTATTTTTATTCTCGATTTTAGTCATAACTTGGTTGAGGAATTATAGCACATCGGAGATGAATAACAACCAATATTTCAACACCGAGGACTACAATTCCTTGGTAGTTAAAATCATGGCCGGTAATCAAATTTTTGTCAGTGAAAATCTTGAGAATTCTTGGCCGATGATCCATTTTCCCGGGTCGTGAAAATTCCTGGCCGAGGACTGACATTTCCTCGGCTAAGAAAGTAATTACCGCGATGTTCTAAAACGGTGCACATTTTACTCGGTATTAAAAAACTAAGCGGTTCAACGCCGACGAAAGATGACCTAGGAATTTGTCGTCCGATATCATCGGAAAAAACCTGGTTGATGATCTTAATTTCCTGGCCCTCCTGTGTCTTCAACATTACTTACACCCTCCTAACCTTCACACCCAAATTGAGGATACTTCTCAAATCCAGAAATGTTACTAAATAATCAAAATATTCAAATCCAAAAACCCAGAAAATGATTTTTGAGTATTAGAAAGGTAAATGACCTACTAGCTAGCTATAAGATACAGTCAAGATCAAAATCATGCGGCTAGGGCTAGTTATGGAGCAACTCAAATATTGCACGACAAGTCTGATGTGTGGAATTGCCAGCCATCATGACAACCCATTTCACAGCCATCCAAACAAAGGGTCATCCACTCTCGTCCTCGACGAATGCCATCTAATACACCATTTTCGTTGCTTGACAAACGAGTGTTTCCAATACCAAGCCAGCGCAGTCCCCGGAACAACAAAAGAGCTGAATTATCACACAGCCCATTGCAGTTATAAAGATCAAGCTTCTGAATCCCTTTACTTCCTCCTTCCAATCCACTCCTAATGGCCAAAGCTTGTATTGCTGAATCAGTGACATAGAAGCAGAACCTAATACACAGTTCAGCAATCCCACTACAAGCAGCAGATATTGCAAGAATGGCTCTGTCTGATATTCCTGGCATGTGCCCTAAATCGAGGGCTAATAGTGTTTTGCTAATTGTGGCTCCACTATCCAATACAAAGATGATGCCTTTATCGGTTACCCGCTTACAGCCTCTGAGACACAGATGGGTAATGGGAGGGCTTCCCTGACCAAGATAGAATAAACCATCATCAGTGACATCTGCTCCTGCAAGATTCAGCGATGTCAACTTTGAGAGTTGTGAAACTGGATTGAGGCATTTATCGGCTATGCTTCTGCTGCCCGAGAAATCAAGCACCTCTAAGGTCCTGGAACAAGCCAACTTCTTCACAGTTTCACTGGTTATAAGATTGCATGATAACAATCGCACCTCAACAAGTGAACATGGGGCCTCGATGAGATCATGGAAAGCCAAGTCTGACAAAAGCATAGCATTACGAACTTCAAACTTCTTCAACTTCTTGCAAGAGTGTAGAATCATTGCAAAGCCAGCATCTGTTACTTTAGAGAACCCCGAGAGCCTAAGTGATTCTAGTCCTTTACAACCCTCTGAAAGGAGAAATATGCCCATATCATTTATTCTTTTGAAAGATGCTGGGTGGTTGTGTCTACTTCTAATAAGAGAGAGCCTATTCAAATGACGACAAGTGCACAGAGATTGAAGCCCCATATTGGACAAGTCCTGATGTAGCAACGGTTCCCTTTTCGGTCTATCCTCAAGATCCAGCTCAACCAAAAAAGGAAGTGAGTAGGTGATGGCGACAATAAGCTCATCTGATAAAAAATCTACAACCAGTGATAAGCTTCGCAATGCAAACTGAGACCACAATGGAGGGAGACTTAAGTTTGTCTCATCCACGACGCTCCTACTCACCCTAAGCCCACTTACAAGATGGAGGGCATCTTCCCCCAACATGGGATTCAATTTCAAAGTCGTGATAGTTTTGGGCAGGACAACCTCAACAGACTGGAAAAAATGTGCATTGTACTCTGTCCACCTAATCTTTAGACAGAGAGACTGCCATTACAAAAGAAACATGCATCAGAAAAACGCAACAAGATGCTGAATTTGTGTTCAACATTATCACAAGTGATGTCAAATACAGTCAGTGTTATGCTCTAAGATAAGGCAAGAATAATGTTGTACATTTATGTGTTCATAGTTCTGTTACTATACAAATACAATGTTATAATTAGTTTTCAGTGTTGGTATGATTCAGAGCTCTTTATTTTCATTGATTCATTTGGGTCGAAAACTTGGAGCTCAACAAGCATATGACAAAGAACAACCCAGCTTAATCAAATATAATCTATTGAATTGTAGATGAATCTCTTACCTCCAAGTGCAAGCACTTGCTGAGCATCTTCTTAAGGTTCCGATTGTATACTTGAGCTGAATCCCTGCCTATCAGTTCCACTACAAGAACCCTAACATAAGCCAAACACACACAAAAACAATAGGTTGGGCACTGCACTAATACTTATAATGCTATTACCTAAACAAAATAGGGATAATTACCCTTTGTACCCCTTTTGAATCAGTAACACACTTTTAGTACCCCAGAGTTTTACAACGTTCAATAAGAGTCCTTACATTTGGTAACACATCTTTAATACCTCTTATGAATTGGTCACAGATCATTTAATACTTATGTATTCATAACAAAACAATTACATGCCTTACGAATTGGCCACAGATCATCAAAATGGCATAAAGTTGACCAAAATTTTGTCCAGTGCTACCAACACAAAAGGAGTATTAAACATGTGTTACCAATACATAAGGTAATTAAGCCAACAAAATATATATGCTTCAAATTTTTATATATTAAAAAAACAATACCTCAAATTGGGACACCTATCCCCAATAGAAGCAAGAAGGTTAAATGAGAGCAGCGACCCGCTGAGCAAATTGAGCTCCTGCACATGAGGGCCAAGCAAATTGACGACATGGGAATCTTCCAGGCGGCGGCAATTAAGGGTTACGATCTCGAGCCCCTCTCCGCGGCGTGTAATGATGCGGTGGAGAGTGAGAGCGTCCGAAGAAAAGGCCTGCGATTTGGTAAGGAGAACAATAAGATATTACGAGGCAGTGAAGTAGAAGGGAGGAAATTGAAGACCCAGGAAGAGAAAGGTACTCAACGGAGAAATCGAGGGTGGAGGGTAAGAGAAGGAGGGCTTGATCGGCGTGGGAGCGAAATGCAGTGGACACACATGACAATGAACATAGGGATTCCAAATCGAGTTTGAGGAGGATCTCGCCGACGACGATAGATGATGGGAGGCTCTCCAGCACACTCGCTCTGTATCCCTCTACCGGTGACAGAGCTGTTCTTTGGTTGCTCCTGCTGCTGCTGCTCATCCTCACTTTCAATTCAGTTTCAGTTTCTGTGACAATCCCATCCATTTCCTGAAGTTAATGGCATGCCATCTCCATCTCAAATCATCTTAACTAGCACAATAGCAAGGTTCCTGAAGTTCCTGTTTTCAAGTAGCAAAACAGTACGTCACCATCTCAAATCATCTTAACTAGCACAATAGCAAAACAGTGTGTGTACCTAACTCATAGATTATATACCTAATTCAACTACAGAGGGTGAGTAATTAAAACAAAAACATTAGCAACAGAAGAAAATTGAAACTGAATTGAGAGCTATGTGCTCCTTTTCGGAAGTCAGATCATCAACAGAGCTTACAATAAGTTGAAATCACAGCCTACAAGCTCCAAACCTCCTAAATGATCATAACAGCAATACAGATATGAATCGAGAAGTAATCAATTTAGCAAGAAAAAAAAGAAAGAAAAACCCTCAGAATAGTAAAAGGGATCAGCAAAAAGCATAGAAATTGAAGATTGAAGGGCGAATTGAGGACCTGAGTCTTAGACGAGGAGCCAACAAGGACGTTGGAGAGAGCACCGAGAGGATTGGAAGAGCCGGGAACGGCGCCACCGGTCACGAGGTCCCGCATCGCCATGCCGGTGTCGTTTTGTTTCAATTGTAAATTGGGAAATTGCGACGAAACGAAGGATGGTGTGATAGTAATGAACGGTCTGCCCTGTTCGGCGGATAGAGCCTTAAGAGCATGGACAACGGAAAGCACCCGCGTCCCGCTCCGCGCGCGCCCGGTCCGAGGACCGCGGGCCGTTCCGCTGTAGGGGCGAAAAAACGCGCTCCCGCTCCCTAAAAATGCGGTCCCGCTCCCCGACTCTCGGTCCTCGCTCCCCTCTTGCTACCCGCTGGCCGCTCCCGCGCTCCTCGCTCCCTCGGCTGCGTGGCCCTCTCCTGTGCCGCCACGTGGCGGCGCCGAGTCTGACCGTTTACAACGGTCGTTCCAACGACTATTTTTTTTAATTCAAAAATCAGATAATTTAAACCCTATAAATACCCAACCCCATTCCTCATTTTTCTCACACCATTCTCTACTTTCACTCTTTCATTCTCACTTCCTACTCGTTATTTTCGAAAATGTACGACGACGAGGTTATGTCCGACGCTGAGAAGATGACGTACGAGGAGCTGGCTCCCCGGATGCCGACGTATGAGGAGATGGCAGCCCAACTGCCGACATATGAGGAGATGGCAGCCCAACTGCCGACATATGAGGAGATGGCAGCCCAAATGCGGCCAGTTGAGCGACGATTCCGGTAGATGATGGAGAGGCACATGCAGAGAGTAATGCCAAGGGTCTAGAGGGCTATCCGTGGGGAACCAATGCGCCGAGAGATTAACAGAGGTCGTTCGGAAGCCCACATCCAATTGATGGCGAACTATTTTGACGAACAACCCCTATATGACCCTGAAATGTTCAGGCGTCGGTTCCGTATGTGCATACCACTTTTCCAACGGATTATGGACGCGGTGAAGGCTCACGACAGCTACTTCAAACAGAAGCCCCGACGCTTCCTCACGACCGGGCTTATCAACGGAACAGAAGTGCACCGCCGCTATACGGATGCTTGCGTATGGGTCCGCGGCCGATTCATTGGACGAAACTCTGTGCATGGGGGTAAGCACCATACTTGAATGTTTACGTAAGTTTTGCAAGGCCGTCATTGAGGTATTCGGAGCCGAGTATGAGCGTACACTCACACCGGCTGACATGGACCGCTTACTCCGAGAAGGGTACATCCGAGGGTTTCCCAGAATGGCGGGGAGTCTTGACTGTATGCATTGGACATGGAAGAACTGCCCAACCGAAGACCAGGGAGCCCATGGACGGGGAGGTCACCACGGGGACAAGACGATTATGCTTGAAGCTGTAGCGTCCCGTGATTTATGGATTTGGCATGCATTTTTCGGGATGGCTGGATCGAACAACGACATCAACGTCCTCAACAACAGCCACCTATTCCAAGACGCTTACTACGGCCGTGAGCTAGTTGTGGAGTACGAGATCAACGGGCATCGGTACGACCGACCTTATTACTTGGTGGACGGCATTTACCCAACATGAGCACGGTTCATGAAGACTATTCGGCATCCCTTCGAGCACAAAGAGAAGTTGTTTGCTAAATGCCAAGAAGGTGCTCGAAAAGATATTGAAAGGGCTTTTGGAGTACTTCAAGCAAGGTGGCACATCATTTCCTGTCCCGCTCGGTCTTGGAGCCCACACTTTTTGGCTGATATCATGCACACTTGCATAATTCTACACAACATGATTGTAGAGGATGAGCGCGACCGGTACGAGTATGGGGATGAGGAGTTGTTGTACGCGCAACCTCCAGAAATGTCGAATTGGACACCACCGGAACGATGGCACCACGGAGGGCCATTGGAATACCAGCAACGAGTGGGTGCTCAACAAAGTGTCCTAAATCCTGAGATCCACCATCAACTACAAAATGATCTTATGGAGCACTTATGGGGTCGATTTGGAGCTGGTTTCCATGACGACGAGTAGGCGTTTGTGCTCTTGGAGCTGGTTTTTTTGGTGTTGTATTAATAGGGGTTAAATAAAATTAGAAGTTCATTTATATTCGTGTTGAATTTATTAATTATTTATTTATTGTCATTACTTATTTAATTTCCAAAATTGTTTAAGTTATAAATAATTTAAACGGTTTCTGATAACGAATTAATAAAAACAGCAAAATATCAATTAATAATCCAGTCAGCGTTGTTCTGCACTCCCAGGACCTCAGAGGTCCTTTCTGTTGCAAAACACCCACTTTTCTGCACTCCCACTCCCTCACTTTTGTCCAGTCAGCACAAGTTCTGCACTCCCAGGACCTCACCAAGGTCCTTTGTGTTGTACATGCTCTAAGAGCATATACAACGGGCCGGCCCGCGCCCTCAGCCCTCGCGCGCTCGGTCCGCGGATCGCGGCCCGTTCCGTTGTGGGTTGGTTTTTGCGCGGTCCGTGGCGCGGTCTTGGGCTCGGGCCTCGCTCCTCGCTCCCAAATCACGGGCCGGGCTCGCAGATAACGCTCCTCGCTCCTTGGCCATGCTGGCCCAATGTCGGGCCGACACCTGGCATCCGCGTGTTTTTTTTTAAACAATTTTTTTTTGTCAATTATGGGATTTGAACCCCCAACCTCAAGGTTAAAACCTTGTGGTTCTACCATTGAGCTAGATGAGTTTTTGCTATTATGTTTTATTATAATTTATATGATATATTTTTAATTTTGGAGTGAAATGCATATTAAAATTTAAAATCAAGTCTTCTTTTTAATAGATTATATATTATATAATTTAGTGTTGGATGATATTTCAAATAAAATAACATTTTTATGTAATATATATTTGACCATATTATCATTTTTGTGTGTATTTATATCTGGTCCGACTCAAAGATTTTTCGTTATAGCAAATACTATGAATATTATATAGTTGACCATATTATTCCATACACATATTTTATTGATTTCTTTTTCCATTATTATAAAGTTCATTTTTATTCGTGTTAAATTTATTTTTTATTTTTTTATTGTCATTAATTATTTTTTTCCACATTTGATTATATAGTTTAAACGGTTTCTGATAAAGAATTAAATAAAACAGCCAAATATCAATTAATAATCCAGTCAGCAGTGTTCTGCACTTCCAGGACCTCAGAGGTCCTTTCTGTTGCAAAACACTCACTATTCTGCACTCCCAGGACCTCACTTTTGTCCAGTCAACACAAGTTCTGCACTCCCAGGACCTCACTAAGGTCCTTTCTGTTGTACATGCTCTAAGAGTACGTACAACGGATCGGCCCGGAACGCATCTCACGTCTCGGCTCGCGTTTTTGCGGGACGCGAGCCGTCCCGTTGTGTGACGTGTTTTTCACGTCCCGCGTCCCGCAAAAATACGGGCCGGGCCGTTGCTCGCGTCCAGCGTTACGTGTTCACGGGACTCAGGACCCGCGTCCTGGTTTTGCCCGGCAGCCATGTGTCCTTTTGATCGGAAAAAAAATTCGACCGTTGCAACGGTCCGATAACGACTATTTTTAAGTAAAAAAACCCCTAAATTCTAACCTTATAAATACCCCCAACCTATTTTTCAAACCACCAACCATTCTACAACTTCTCTAAACATTTTCTACCAACTTTCTCTTCTACATTTCGATACAAAAATGTCCGGCAATGAGGGGACCATCATATGAAGAGCTGGCAGCCCAAATCTGTTTGGTTGAACAACGAGTCCAGCGAAGGGTTGAGAGAGGCATACAGAGATCAATGTCAAGGATCAACGCTCTGAGGGAGAGGATCGAGCGTGGGAAACCTTCCTGGCGAGAGATTCCCAGACGTCGTCAAGAAGCCCACGACGAACTAATGCATAATTATTTTCTCAATCCGTCGGTGTATGGGCCCGATATGTTTAGGCGTCGATTCCGTATGTGTCAGCCACTTTTTCTTCGAGTGATGGACGCGGTAAAAGAGCATGACGATTACTTCGTTCAGAAGCGGGACGTTGGGGCTTAACAACGCACCAAAAGTTCACCGCCGCGATACAGATGCTTGCATATGGGTGCTCGGCCTATTCTTTGGATGAAACTCTACGTACTGGGGTAAGCATCATACTTGAATGTTTACGTAAATTTGGCAAGGCCGTCATTGAGGTATTCAGGCCTATGTACGAGCGTACCCACGTCAGAGGACTTGGAGATGTAACTCCAAGAAGGGTACAGACGAGAGTTTCTCGGCATGATTGGGAGTCGTGACTACATGCATTGGAAGTGGAAGAACTGCCCAACCGCATTGCAATGAGCCAATGGACGGGGATCTCACCACGGGGAGGCCACTGTTATGCTGGAAGTTGTAGTGTCCCGTAATTTATGGATTTGACATGCTTTTTTCGGGATGCCTGGCTCGAACAACGACATCAACGTCCTCAACAACAACCACTTATTCCAGGATGCTTTATACGACCGTGACTATGCCGTGGAGTACGAAATCAACGGCCGCCGGTACGACCTACCCTATTACTTGGTGGACGACATTTACCTATCATGGGGACGGTTCGTGAAAAGTATTCGGCATCCCTACACAAACATTGAGTTTATGATTAACAATGTTGTTCGCTTTCAAAACCCTAACCCCGCCCCCTTTAAGTTCAAATACAGCCCGAAACCCTAACACGTACCCCTTTCATTTCAAATACAGCCCAAAACTCACTTGATAAACCCTACCCGGTTTTTTCGGGTCGGGCAGATCGAATCCCCGTCGGGTCCGGATATCGTTGCCATCCCTAGTGACATTCTTCTAGGTTTATGGTAGATATTATTATATGGCACTGATAAATGAATTGCAGGTGGGTTCCGTTGCTTTGATCTGAATGCTCATCGATTTATACAAGACCGGACCATGAGCACGCTGAAGTCTTCAAGCTCCGAATTGGATTTGGATCGGCCTAATATTGAAGACTACCTGCCTTCAGGATCCTCTATCCATGAACCTCACGGAAAGCTTCGCTTGTAAATATCCATTTCTCTCTCTGGATTGTGTTTTAATGAAATTTAACAAGATATGTGCAGACTTGGAATCTGGGTTATGTTGATTTACTTTCAAAAAAATTTCCAGTCCTTGATTTATGTGAATTAATATTATGTTGGTAATGGTTCAGGCGTGATTTACTTGACATTTCGCCCACCCTGACCGAGGCTGCTGGTGCCATTGTTGATGTGAGTTTCTGAAACGAGTTTCTACTCAAATTGTCTCTTTCGGTATTCTGTTGAATCAACGAATTAGATATATATCCTTCTCGTTATTCTTCGTGAATCAACCAGTTCAATAAAGAACTCCCCCTTTCGCTATGCACTCTACATCAGTTTCCTTCAGTATTTTCTGTCATTTAACAGTAACTCTTAACCATTTTACTTGGTAATGAATGTGCAGGACTCATTCACACGCTGTTTTAAGTCAAATCCTCCTGAACCCTGGAACTGGAATATTTACTTGTTCCCTTTGTGGTGTCTAGGAGTAGTTGTGAGATATGGCATTCTATTTCCAGCGAGGTAATCCTTACTATTCATGAATGTATAAGAATATGGTGTTTTATGATTGCGCCCACCCAGATATGGCATTCTGTTTTAAGTCTAAGAATATGGTGTTTTATGAATGTATGTGATATCTCAGTCAATTTGCTGAATTGTTTCTAGGTTAGCATTACCGCTCAAAAGTTATATAATTTTCTTCTCACATTTTACTAAGATTGGGAGGTTTGGGTAGTTTACTTTCAAATATTGACTGACATTTCACCCACCAGGCATCTCAATGAGTTTGATTGAGACGTGCTCTGTCATATATGCAGGGTTATGGTATTGACGGTGGGATGGATTATATTCCTTTCATCCTTCATTCCTGTGCATTTTCTATTGAAAGGCCATGATAAGTTGAGGAAAAAGTTAGAGGTGCTTTCTATTTCTTGCGTACATTTTCTCTTGACGATCTATGTGTTATTATTCTGTTGAATTAAAATGAATGTATGACTGTTAGTGGAATTTTTCTGTAGTTTTGTGTAATCTAGTTATTGGGATTGCATGAAGGTGTCTCTTGCAAGTTGCATGGTTACTTTGTCGTCAACATCCTTGCTAACACTGTATATTATCTTGTATTTGGATTTAGGTTTTTGTTGATGCTTGCTTTCATCATTACTTTGCCATGCAAACTTAAAACTGCATGTTCTTACACCAGGAGAATATATGGAAGAGTGCATCAGGAATAAGTATAGTGGCCTAGTGATGCTGATGCATTGGTGATTATGAGCATAGGTAATCATAAATGATATCAAAAATCTATGATAGTGTTAACAAGTCAACATTGCCGCAAGCAGGGATTGATTAATAATAATTCCTACATCTTGGCAAATGAAGATCATTTTCCAACTCCTACATCTTGGCAAATGAAGATCATTTTCCATCTTCATCTGGTGAAATGGTTCAATCTGTACTTGGAAGTCTAGGATTGATTAATAATAATTCCACCTCAGTTGCCTAAATCTTTCTTATTTCTTTTAGAGTACCCTAATTTTTTTTTTCTGTCACCTTAGTATCCTAAGCTTTCATTAATTCATTTAGAGTACCCTAAATCTTTTTTGTGTCACCTTAGTACCCTAAACTATCATTAATTCCATTTTAGCACCCACCATTAACTTTACATATGATTTTCCATCCAAAACAGGTAAAGTTAACGATGGGTACTAAAATGAAATTAATAAAATTTTAGGGTACTAAAATGGAATGAATGAAAGTTTAGGGTACTAAGGTGACACAAAAAAGATTTAGGATACTCTAAATGAATTAATGAAAGTTTAGGGTACTAAGGTGACACAAAAAAGATTTAGGGTACTCTAAATGAAATATGAAAGATTTAGGGTACTGAGGTGGAATTAACCCTTATCCTATTTCCAATTTTAGCTTTTTTTAATAGTTTTTTGGCATTATAGTATCATATGTTGATTCCAAGGACAACAAACATCCTCATCTTTACTTACCATGACAAGCGTTTCACATAAAAAAAAACTTTCTTGACTAGTCTTCTTTGCCTTTTCTTTGTATGTGGTGCTTTGTTACGACATCTTACCCTTATGTACCTCTAACGAGAGTTTCTCAACATTTTTCTCTTCAGAGGTGTTTGGTGGAGCTAATTTGCAGCTTCTTTGTTGCATCATGGACTGGCGTTGTGAAATACCATGGCCCTCGCCCTAGCATGCGACCTAAACAGGTAGGTTTCGTTATTACTTCTATTAATTTTTTGCATCAATCCATGCCTGTTTCTTTGAAATTTAGTAGCTTTGGGATGCTTGAATGTGCATCTAACTCATTTTTCATGGTTTGAAAAGGTTTTTGTGGCCAACCATACTTCAATGATTGATTTCATCGTCTTAGAACAAATGACTGCATTTGCTGTTATTATGCAGAAGCATCCTGGATGGGTTGGTAAGTGCTTTTCATTTCCATATTGTTTTTATGGTTCCGTTTCATGCAAGCATCACAGATACTGACTGCTGAGTACTATGTAACTGTCAGTTCTTCCAAACATGTTTTAAAACATTTGCATTCGTTCTCTTCATACAGTTCAATGAGTATTCTGTCAACAAATGCATATCACCTCCTTTACAAGATCTATAATGTCTACGCCATTTTCCTTGTAACTATAATCTCATTTGGAGGCATTAAATGATATAAGAGTGGGTGAAGGTGAACTTTCAAGGCTTGTTTCTCATTTCGTTGTTGATTTTTGGCTATTCAACAACAAAATTCTTCCGGAATGGGGATTAAAATGTCCAGCCAGCAAAATTTATCTTAGTGTTAAATTCTATACTATTTTTCACATTTCTAATTTCCAGTTTTCCCCGAGTGACGTTTGTCTCATCATGTGATTGGGAGGTGTAGATTGATGAAAATTCTTTGTGCTATAGTATTTCTAGTGCCGTCTGATATATTCAAGTTGAGTGCTTTCTACGTCAATAATTAAGATAAATTTTGCTTTGTAAGATCCAATTGTTCGCTAAATATTATATATCATAAGAACTCCTGGTGGAAGGAGTAGTTTATGAATGAATGGAGTTCTAGTTGATTGATGTCAAATGTCTAATGTCTTACATATACCTGTTGATGGTTTGAAAAAAAATGGTTCTTTCCATAGTGGGTATGCTTTTTTAAGTTTTGAGATCTTACATTTTCGCAGTGGGAAATAATATTTGGATTTTTTTGTTCATATTGTCATGGTATCCGGAATGATTAAATCAATTTGGAACTGTATGTTTATCAGAATCTATAATATCTCTTTGGTGTGCAACACAGGTCTGTTGCAGAGTACTATCCTGGAGAGCTTAGGATGTATTTGGTTCAATCTCTCAGAAGAGAAGGACCGTGAAATTGTAGCACGGAAGTAAGCTCAACAAGAATCATTTAGAACCATTCTTCAGACTATATTGTCTATATTCATAATAATATGAATTTGTATTTTCAGGTTAAGGAACCATGTTCTAGGAGTTGACAATAACCCCCTTCTTATATTTCCCGAAGGAACATGTGTAAATAACCACTACACAGTTATGTTCAAGAAGGTATGTGTTGCATTAGATGTTTATATATCTTGTTATGCATTCCGACATTTGGAAAAAGTAATCCATCTTAAGAGTAAAAACAGATTTAAGCTGTTTCTGGTATGAGCTATATTATTTTTAGCAGATTAATCAACTTGTGTCATTTCTATGATATACATACTTATTAATTTTGTTTAGCTCTCACTCTTGTTTTCTTCATGATGTAGGGAGCTTTTGAGCTTGGCTGCACTGTTTGCCCAGTTGCTATCAAGTACAACAAAATTTTTGTTGATGCTTTTTGGAACAGCAGGAAGTAAGGAGCTATTTATTCTCTAAAATTTACTCACATACTATCTGATTATGTTTGGTCTATCTAGAAGGTCCACTGCTTAATTGAAAGCAGAACCGTGAATTCTTCATCTGAAGCTAACTTCAATTCGGTGCAAATTTTATCTGAACCTTTCGCTAGGCCTTGTATATAATCTCGCATGTAATATTAACTTGTATCTAAACTATCTGATGTGTTAGTTAAGTGGAAAAAGAATGTTACCGATAGTCTTGGGATGATTACACGAGAGTTGATCTTGGATGACATATTTTCTGTATCCAGGCAATCATTCACAATGCATCTGCTGCAGCTGATGACATCTTGGGCCGTGGTTTGTGATGTGTGGTACCTGGAGCCCCAAAATTTGAGACCAGGAGAGACAGCTATTGAGTTTGCCGAGAGGTAAGCTGTGTTTACTGATTGTTTCCGAAAAGAGGATAATGATGTGCAATTTGAACTGAATGTGCCCTTATATCAGGGTCCGGGACATAATATCTATGCGAGCAGGCCTTAGAAAGGTTCCATGGGATGGATATCTGAAGTACTCCCGTCCTCGCCCTAAGCATAAAGAGCAGAAGTAAGTCGATTATCTTCTAGGTTTTCTTTATCGACTAAATCAGGTGTATTAAAGCATTTGGTCTCAAGGCCTTGCTTATGTAGAAGCAAGGGAGCACCGAACATTTTTTTTATTCTTAAAGAACTTTATAAGATTGATGTATGAACCCATGAGCTCCCTTATGTAGAAGAGAGCTCTAGATTTTTGTGCCCCCCACTTTGAGAGAGACCCAAAGAGCTGGATAGAGAGAAGCCCAACAGAAGTTGGAAATAGATAAATAGTAGCACTGCCTGGACTTGAACTCAGGTCACAAGACCTAAGTTAAAAGTGTTGGATCAGTTGGTCAATCAGGCTTCGGTAGATATCTTCTAATTTTGTTTGAACGTGGTAGTTGATCTTTCCCTCCTTGCCTATTAGATCCACAAAAGACCATAATGGACGTTATAGATCCTTCTTACAATTGCAATGCTTTAGTTTTCCTATGCAAGTCCGGAAGACCTTGATGATTATTTCTCAAATGAATAATTTTGATATTATTGATCTCTTGACTGCCTCTGGAATTTACATTTGCAGGCAACAAAGCTTTGCCGAGTCAATGCTGCGTCGTTTGGAGGATCAGTGATGCATTCAAGTTATGTGTATTCCAAATGCATGTTGATGGAAGAAGCTTGGATCTTGTTTGCTCCCTTCCAAACTATGAAATCGAACTTCTCTGAGATGCCTTGTCTCTACTTTTGTCTTGTGATACAAATAGGACACTGTTATTGTTGTTAAGTTATAGACTCCCAACTTTTTCTTAGGAACATGACATTGATTTCTAGCTCAAGATGTTTTTTTCTTTCACATCTGGTGTGAAATGTCTGTTTTACCCAGTCTGGCGATCTAGAGGCTCTACCATGTTCGAATACGTAAAAGAACATAAAATTGTTCCCTCTGTGACCATTGTCCAGTACACAGTTCTTCCAGTTCTCAATGTACGCGGTTAAGATTGTCCAACACCAGGGAAGCCGTGTGCTTTGTTGACTTTTAATATACACCAAGTGTCTTCTTCAGTCAGACGACGTAAATATATTGGGCAACAACATTAATGATACTTGTGTAGAACTTTCTAAACCCATGGTAGGCTCGTATGCGCACGGACTCATCAATTGAATCCGTTGAACTTCCGTAACACAGTCGACGAATAGTTGCAATGCACTTTTTACGAGAGAACCGAGACCATTTGGTCGTTGATGGAAATACGGGTTGCGTTCACATGGTACATGCATAATGCGAAGGAAGACTACCTTCAACATTCAAAATTGACGTCCAAATATTTTATCAGATTCCGGATGAAATAGTCAAAACATGCATGTGCTCCCCCCGGCCTATGTTATGCTTGATCCCAAAATCATATGCAACAACCTTCAATAATAGACAATTAGAAAGACTTGTGAGAACCAAAAGGGTATGATTTACTTCTTCAACATAAATAAAGAGAGAACTAATATGGAAAGTATCTTGATGGAGTTAAAATCCCAATCTTGCTTAGTTTTGTCAACCCATTCATACATTACGGCTAGTTGATTGAAAAATGTGCATACATTACGGGTAGCTGAGTGAGATTATCCCGTCTTTCTAACCCATCTTACTAATTGAATACCAACAATGTCCCATGAACGGGACATTTCCAGAAGCTCTTCATCAGTCTTGGATCCTTCAGTGCTCAATACACCAATGAGACTTCCATCTTGCCTTAGCCGACGAGTAATTGCACGTGTGTCAACATCGTCTCTCACACCAACAACACAAAAACAAAACCACAGTTAGAAATCATGAACGTAATTGTCCACTAGACACCATAAAATATCGCTTACATATCCCCATGATGTTTCTTTCTGCCAAGTAATCACCAAATGAGACAAAAATGTACAGCCAATACCCTCAAATACAAAGTATGCCTCATCTGATATAGATGCTTATAAGGTCACCATCAAATCACACCAAACTCATCAAACAAGTAAAGAAAGACTTAAAAATCACATTTTTATCC
Source organism: Erodium maritimum (assembly GCA_963921825.1). Taxonomy (NCBI): domain Eukaryota; kingdom Viridiplantae; phylum Streptophyta; class Magnoliopsida; order Geraniales; family Geraniaceae; genus Erodium; species Erodium maritimum. The sequence goes on along the minus strand of OY997595.1, from coordinate 67,260,302 downwards.
TTACAACTTCCAAACCAAGGTTCACAATCAAAGAAGTTTGCAATAACAAGACATAAATTGTATTCCTAATCAAAACACAGTTTATGGGAAATCATCGAAAGGCTCAGAAAATGAGTACACGAATCGAATGTTCCAATTTTGAGAAGTGGGTATGGATGGTTGCCGAGGGATGAACAGCCTGAAGAGGAGAGAGAGACAGAGCATCTGACAGAGGAAACTCGAAGCTTTGAAGACAGGATTGGTGCCTTCACCTTCGCCCCAAAGCTCGAAGGAGTTCTCAGAGCTACTATATCCATGACCTTAATTTCACCTACGATTTTGTTCTTGTTCTTTTAGGTAATCAGGGGTTATGATGATATCCAAGCCAAACAGATCGAGAGCAACAAACCTTTCACATTGTCATGTCTACACATTTCAAACAATCATTTTCGTTGCAAACAAAGTTCAAATACAGATTATAACGCCGTCATGAACGTTAAATATCTTTGACAACAATCTTTTTCTTACATATCCTAATCATTCTTACAATTTGAGCTGTTTCAGAATCACAAACAACAACAACAACAAGAGGTTGAACAAAAACACAAACTAAAACATCCCATGAAAGCAACTCTTTGGTTAGTACTTAGTACTCAGCCAAACCTCCTCACATGTTGCTGATTCCTTGCAACCCAATCAAGCCTACCTGATTGAACCGGAGGGTAGAGATCTCTGCTCAAATTACCCCGATGATCCGAACCAGCACTGCTTCTTGAATCCTCGTTAAGATACATATACTTCCAAGGTTGCTGCTTGGCCTTAGTTGACTCTGTTAAGTTCATGTAGCTTGGTTTACGCCTTCCCACGTTGTTGTTGTCTGAAGAAGATGAAGTGGAAGCTGATCTATCATCGTACAAGGATCCAGAACTCCGGTCTGAAGAAAAATGTGCAACTTGGGCAAGTTTAGGAGGTTTAGCAGAAATTTTTGTTGTCATGTTGTTCCTTGTGACTTTCACCATGTCATGTTCACCTGAAAATGGAGGACTCATGGGAGATGAGCTTGATTGTGTCTCTTCCCTGTTCTTCCATGGCTTGGCTGGCATCCAACGATCGAGCCATGTCCATTCCAAGCTACTGTCGTAGAGCTTGTGATGCTTGACAGAGGGAAGAGACTTGTTTGCTTTTGGATTCGGGCTTGGGGTTGGTCTCAATTGCTGAAACAAACAAAACTATATATGAAAATCATACAAAAGAAGAATGGGGATTCAAACTGTTGCGAGTTGTGACCCTGAATTAGTATTTTAGCACATTTTGTATCAGATTGTTTCAAAATGACGGTTTTCCCTTGAACTTCTAAATACAGAAAATGTAGAAGATCGATTGACTATTAATGATTTTTGTAACATAAGAAAAATTCCTGATTATCAAGCTTTACCATCAATCAAAAAGTTTGATTTTGCGTATAATTTTTAAAGTTAAACAATTTTAAGGGCAAAATCGTCATTTAGAGATAAGTTGACACGAACGAAGTGTAACAAAATACGAGTTCAGAGAAATAACCTGCAACAGTTTGAAGATAAGTGCACCAATCTGTAAAAAACTTCAGAGTTCATTACCTGTTGAGAGAGTGCATATGCAATGGCTCTCTCCCTCTTCATGGCTCCTTCAAGCCTCATTTTCTGCTTGGCCTTAACTTCCTCAAAGGTTCCATGATTAGCACACCAACCTTGCTGAAAAGGTTTCATAACCATCCTCGTAAGGAACAACATAAGACCAATACCATTGACAAGAACTAATGACGATAAAAAAACATTCACTACCTCGGCCTGCTTGATTGGATCATTCTGATTTGGATGTTCACTGTCAGTTTCTTCATCTTCTGCCCTCCCACATCGTGCCCTGACTCGAGCCTGAACCCGTACAAGAGCTTGCATGCACCGAAGTGTAATAGCTGCTTGTTTTCGAACCTTGCAACCTCGAAATATAGCTTGGATTCTTACTACTGCCTTCAAGGCCCTTAATGCTCTTCTTGACTGCATTTCAAAACAATCAGTTTCACAGAATTCTAAAAATGTTTCTTCTTTGTTTCAAAAGTGCAAATCAGCTACTCATTCAGCTCAATGAAGCAATATCGTCGTAATAGCTCTTAGGGATAATTGCAAAAAAGTATCCTAAGAGAATCACTTTTTGCAACTTGTATCCCTCTTCTTTGGTAATCACAAAAAGTACAGTTTTATACAAAATGCAACGAAAAGACAAGTTCATGGTAAATTTTATTACAATTAAAAAAAAGAAAAGGGTCACACGTTACAAAAAATGAATATCCAAGGGTATATTTTTTTTCCAATTATCCCTTGCTCTTTTAGAGGAGAGTATAATTGAAAATAATTAAAGCTATGAACAATTCATCAAGCCACTACCATACAAGTTCATAAATAATTAAACTTGACGATAAATTTTTAAACTTTGACCATCTAAGTCTAAAACCCATCTCTCAAAATTAGATTGCAGCTCAAGTCTTCTGATCGATCACATAAAACTTGAGTTACAAGTACTAAAAAGACAGTAGCTTTGATATACTATCACATAGCTGTGTTGCTAAAACCTATGGCTATAACAATGTCAAGGGTATAATTTGGAAAATCCCAACTCAAAGAGCATTAAATAAGATAGAGTTACAATTTAAGACTTAATTGGAACAAAATCAGATCAAGCTTCACGAATTAATTAGAGCAAGTACACACATCTTTAAGACAAAGAAGGAACAAAAACAATAAACTTGTTGCTTTTTGGGAACAAAATCTAAACCTAGGATCAAAATGGCATATGAATTTAATTGAAGCACAACACACAAACTAAGAGCATCCCCAATGGTATTAGGCCTTCGGAGACATTAGTCTAGGTTGATTCGTCCAGCCTCCCACAATGCCGGAGGCCATCAGACGAATTCGGATTAATTGCCATGTGTCGCTTGGCTACAAAGTGGATGAATCGAGTGGGGTGATGAATCATTTGCCCCAAGGTGGGCTATCTGCCAAAAAAACCCATTTTTTTGTAGATTCATCGGTTGAATTTGCCACCACAATGGGGTCTAACCCGCATATGATATCGGTCTCGAAAACAGCAAATCGGTCTAATGCACGTCTATTTCGGGTCTAATAGGGCATCAAATTATCAGACCGATTGTCGGGTCTATGAATCCTTTCTGACCATGGAACCTAATGCCGATTCGCCACATGGCGAGACCAGTAATTATTTCAGCATATTCTTACACATTAAACACGATTCGGTACCACATTAGACCCAATTCCGTTTATACCATTGTAGATGCTCTAAGGACTAACAAAAAGAACTAAGCTTACTGTTGTGGATGCTCTAAGAAGTAACAAAAGAACTAAGCTTAAGAGCAAAGTTATCACACTATAAACCACATTCTGAGCAAATTCAAGTTGCAGAATCCCAACAACAGTGAAGTAAGAGAAAGACCCACTTACCAGAAATGCCCTAAAGGCGGTCTGGATACGAATCGCAGCCCACTCTTGCTTGATCACCAAGAAATCCTTCGCCGGAGCTCGGACCACAGCAGCCACAGCGGCGGTGAACAGCAGATCATCCGCCGCATAAGAGTAATCGGACGCCTCAGATGCCGCCACGCTGCCCCTTCTCATCATCCCCGGAGCAAACCCTTCCGACGAGCTTCTCCATAGCTTCCATTTCCTCTTGCTCTTGTCACCCACATTGTCCTAATATACACACACACCACAAACATCAAAAGAAGATCAAACCAGAAATCGAATTCGACGACATAGCTGTGGGATTAAGCTTACTTGATCTGTCTTCCTCATCGGGATTAAGGATTTGAGCCAATTCCCAGAACCACCCATTTCGAAAACAAAACCAAAATCAAAATCAAAACCGGAAATGTTTCTCAGAGGTTCTGAATTTTGAAGGGTCTGAACTTAACCGAGAAACAAAGAAGAAGAAGAAGAACGTTTGAATTTTGAAATTCGAAATAAAAAAGCAAAAAAACCGTAACGGTTAGATCTGACTTTCTTTTTAGTGCACGCTTCGTTTTCTGAAATAATAATTGAATTTAATTAAATTAAATCATCGGCGTGCGACGCCGTCGTTTTCACGGTACTCAGTAATCTGTGCTGGGCCAATGACTGGACGACAGCTGTCCTCGTCTTCCGAGTCGTTGGGCTCAAGGCCCAAACACGTAGTCTCATTAGCGATGCACACGATCTTTCCACGTCAGGAATTAAATCAACGCCCAGGATGCGACTTCTCTCGTAGCGTAACACGATAGAGAGAAGCTTCAATCGGAAGCTCTGCACAGGAGCTTCAATGGCGGAACCAAAGCCTGCGCCGGAAGATTCTCGATCAGGTGATTATCTTCAGATCTTAGCGTCTTTTCCACTGATTTATCTTCAATTGTTGATATATATATATATATATATATATGTATGTGTTGTTGTCCGTACAATTTGACGTTTCTTCGTCGTGAATCGATTGGATTTTGAATTATAATTATTGCTGAAATGTTCTTAGATAGTGTAGACGTGATTTGTAGTTATTTATCTCTGTAATGATTTCGAACACGTTATTATTTGGATATTGCTTATCAGTGTAATGATTTTTAGGTGAATACTAGGAATGAAGCTGTAACAAATAGGGTTAAGGGTTTCATTTAGAGAGAAGATGAGTGTTTGTGTCAATATGAGCTCAATTTCTCTATAATTTTGCCAAAGGATTCATATACCTGAGCCCAGCTTGCTTTATAAAATGACTGCTTGGTCTTTGCAAATTTGATTTTGGGTAGCTAATCTAGTAATGTTGATTGAAAATTGTGCTAAATTGTTGGTTTCAAATACCATTTTAGAGGGAATCATCAGCCTCAAAGAATGATGTGATTGGAAGTTTTGAATCGATGGTTTATCTCAATCTAAGAAGCACGATAGAGATTGCAAACATAAAGAGCTAGAGAATAGAGTTATTTATTTAGTTGGGTTGATTCAAAATTAAGATCGTTTCTTAAAGAGCAAGCCATTTTAGAAGCCCTAAACGGGTGAATGATTAGAAACTTCGAATTGATAGTTGATCTCACTTGAAGAAGCACAATAGAGATTGCTGACATAAAGTGCCCGAATGCAGTTATAGTTTAGTGGTGTTTATGGGAAATTACGATAGTTACTGTTGAAGGGCAATCTTTTATGCTAAATTGTTGGTTTCACTGACCAATTTAAGAGGGAATCATATGGCCCAAAGGATCATGTGATTGGAAGTTTTGAATTGATAGTTTATCATTCGAAGAAGCACAGTAGAGATTGCAACATAAATAGCTAGAGAATAGAGTTTTTGATTTAGTTGTGTTGATAAAAGTTTAAGATTGTTTCTTAAAGAGCAAGCCATTTTAGAAGCCCTAAAAGGATGAAATGATTAGAAACTTTGAATTGATAGTTGATCTCACTGGAAGAAGCACAATAGAGATTGCTAACATAAAGAGCTCGAATGCAGTTTTTAATTAAGTGGTGTTTATGGGAAATTAAGATTGTTTTCTGAAGGGCAAGCTTTTATGCTAAATTATTGGTTTCTGAGGGGCAATCTCTTGTGGGAGCTTTCTTATTCGGTTTTTTGTTTCCTTTTTTTTCTCTTTGATGAAAAGCCCTTAGCATAATCACAGGAGCCAAGGTTTGATTGATTGCAAATTTGAATGCTGGTTGCTAAATTAGTAATGTTGATTGAAAATTAAGATTGTTTCGTGATGAGCAATCCCTTTCTTATGCTAAATCGTAGGTTTCAAAGACCGTTTTAGAGGAAACCACAAGCTCCAAACGATGAAACAATTAGGAATTTTGAATTGATAGTCGATCCCACTTGAAGAATCACGATAGAGATTGCAAACCTAAAGAGCTCAAATAGAGTTTTTATTTATAAATCCGACCTTTCTTATCGTGTCAATTTTTTGTTTTCTCTTTGATGAAGCAAAAGAGAAAGATGCAAAAGGCCCTAACATAATTGAAAGAGCCAAGGAAGAAATAAAGGCAATGATTCACTCCCCTAAGCACCACACAGAAACACATGGAACCAGTGATGACATTGATGAGAACACCAGTACAAATGAAGTCAAAGGGCCAAACATGTTTGAAAGGGTAAAGGAAGAGGTCGAGGCTGTTGCTGAAGCAATCCATCTCAAGAAGGACTCCAATAAGCACCACACAGAAACACATGGAACCAGTAATGACATTGATGAGAACACCAGTACGGATGAAGTCAAAGGGCCAAACATGTTTGAAAGGGTAAAGGAAGAGGTCGAGGCTGTTGCTGAAGCAATCCATCTCAAGAAGGACTCCAATAAGCACCACACCGAAACACATGGAACCAGTAATGACATTGATGAGAACACCAGTACGGATGAAGTCAAAGGGCCAAACATGTTTGAAAGGGTAAAAGAAGAGGTCGAGGCTGTTGCTGAAGCAATTCATCTCAAGAAGGACTCCCCTAAGCACCACACAGAAACACATGGAACCAGTGATGACATTGATGAGAACACCAGTACGGATGAAGTCAAAGGGCCAAACATGTTTGAAAGGGTAAAGGAAGAGGTCGAGGCTGTTGCTGAAGCAATCCATCTCAAGAAGGACTCCAATAACACCAAACCTTCTTCAAAATGACAAGGTACATTGGGTCTTGGAGGAACAGGTTAGTATACTTTTATCGCCCTGAGGGCTAAATTTGCTCAAAGAGGCGTATACAGTTCTATTGAGTCTGGACGAATTTTGATGGAGGGTAGAAGTTATTTATTTCCCATTGATATATTATTGTCACATTTTGTGATTCAATATCACCAATTTTGGTTCTATAATGCATGTCTGAATAATTATTTTCTTGTATTGTTATACATTTCTGGGAATCGAAATTGGAGGCCCACACTAACGCCGGTAGCAGGCCTTCCCTCCAGGATCAGTCACTTGGGGAACGACACTTGCCCCCCTTTTTTGAAAAAATAATGAAAATGTCATCAAATCCCACACCTTGGCCCTTAACCTACAACTCTTGTTATATATAGGGGTTTTATTTAAAAAATATATAAATCTAATATTTTAAAAAATAGTTTTTTTTTTATATTTATGTTCGATTTTTATTTTCAAAATATATAATTTAAAATTTCACATTTTCGTTTTTGTATAATATTTTATTTTTAATTTAATTAATCAAATAAATACATATACATGTAATTAATAGACCTTTTTTTAGTGGTCTTGAGCCCTTCCTCCGCGTGCCCTCCCTTATTACCCTCCTTTCCGAGATGTGTGATAATGATGGTAAGTCTCCCTCTTCCTTCCTCTTCTTCTCGGCGGAGCTTCCCAAAGCTTCGTTCTCTTTCCCCCTCTCCAATCTCCTCCGACTATGACCTTTTCACCTCCCAATCCAACAAATATTCTTGCAGACCTACTTCTCTCCTTAAACGTTGAAACTTCGTTATCAACCTTATCGTCGTTGCTCCCAACCCCTAACGCTCCTTTAACAATCTTCCCGTGCCTTAACTTCACTATCTCCTACACATCTATGTCCTTTCTATAGCATGCAAAAGATTTGTGGTGGAGGGAAAACACAAACCTCCAACCTCACAGTTTACTATATATAGTTCCCCCACCTACAAGGTCTTATCCGACCAGTTTTGAGTCCGTCCAAAAAAGGTTAACGACAGTCTCTATCAATGACACCCAACATGATGCCTTTGATGATGACGATGAGGTGATAGTAGTCTCGACCAATACGGTCCCAATGGTGGATGACGTTCGTTATAAATTTGTACTTGTTGGTCATCTGCTAGACAATAAACGAGTAAGTCCCCGTGCTTTTTGTATTGAAATTGCTATTGCTTGGAGTGTGAGAGATCTAAAAATCCAACCCCTAACAAATAATATTTTTCTTTTTACTTTCCTTCCCAATACACGTTGGAGGACATTAAAGCTAGGGAGTTATGAACCTTCTACGGGACGATGTTGCTTCTTACTACTCTACCTCCATGCACCCAACCAGAGCATCTAAGCTTCCGACATGCCCGCGTGTTGGTGAGAGTTTATGATGTCCCGTTGGAGGCTAGAACTCCAAAGTCGAGGGCTTTCATAACCTCAAAACTAGGAAGGGAAGTGGACACCGAGAAGCCCAACGACCCAAAATCGCCAAATCAAACACGGGAATGGGACTCTTTCCTATAGTTGAGGTTGGAGATCGACGCCACTAGACCACTCCGGCGTTACCTCAAACTTCAGCTGGATAAGGACTCGGACCCCCTAACGGTCCGCCTTGAGCATGAACATCTCCCAGTCTCCTAACGTGGGTTCAATGATGGTCAGGTACGGGGGATCTCTATGAGCCCTTCTGAGCACTCAAACAGACGAGCCCTCCCACACGGGGCGAGAATCCGTGTCCTCCTCGACCACATGCACTCTCACATGAGCTCCAGTATTGTTCTCGTATTTTGCAGGTACCCGAAGCCGACCGGATCATCACCAGCACAACCTGCCCAATGCTCGAAAAAGGCCTTTCCTATACGGGGTATGTTTCATGTTCAGCGTACAATCATGCCTAATGTCAAGAACCTTAAGAGTGTCCATCCGAGGGTGAAGGAGAGGGAATGGATATGAGGGAAGGGATCGGTTGTACACCCCTCACCTATAACCTATCATCCCACTTTTCTAATAGACTTCATTTCGAAGGAAAAGTGGTCCAGGGGAAAGGGAGGATCGCCGCCCCGACAACCCCAACCATCTCAACGGATCAACCAGCACAAGACCTTGAGGGTCCCTGGTCAAATAAAGCCATTTTTTCTCAATCATAAGTACACCCAAGAAAGAAGCTCAACTAGTACAAAGAGTGGCAAGACAAGACACAATAAATAAGTTTTTTGAAGGTGAGAACCTCACCTTCACTTTTGAAGCGGATAGATCTAAGAATCGGTGTTTGATCAAATGGATAGTGACCCAACTATGTAGGATGGCCTCTCCACATTTTCCTTCCATTCTTTTCGACGAGAGCTGGTCAACAAAGAGAGTTATGATAGGTGTTAAGTGGGTTGGGGGGATTGATCTATCTACCCCCAATGGTTCTTTGGCCCTATCGGGGAGGATCATGTTTTTTGGGGCGATCATCCGAGCCCCCCCGAACCAAGACAATCACCTTATTAGGTATTTAGTTTCTTGGCTCCATGATACTGAGTGTATCTGTAGTTGTCACCCATATTCTACAGTTGTTTATAGAACTTTTCTTCTTTCCATCCAAGTGTGTCGGATCAAAATGGCGATATTGTATTTACAGTCTTAAATTTAAAAATAATAAGTAAAAATAAGTATTCAATAATTTCAACTTTTATTAATCTTCTTTTACGTTTTTGGACGAACAAAGGAAAAAAATTATGAGAAGTGATTTTTAGATTTTTTTACTTATTCTTTTATTTTTAAGATAAAATCATTATTCTGATTTTTTTGTGACTAAAAGTTGCGGAGCTTTATTTAGATTTTATTTGAAACGATACATTGGAGTGCATCAAGAAGAGTTCCTGACCACTGAAGGACAGACGTAGAACGACTTTTCTTGACTAACCAGTGAGCTACCCTATTCACGGTCCTTTTTACAAATTGGAGAGACACTCTCTCGTTTTCAGCCAGCATGAAGCAGATGTCTATAATAACTAATGACAAATTCATAGAATTTATTTACAATTAACCGGAAAAAAAAACACTGTAATTTAGATTTTTTTTTTTTTGCAATTATCCATGTTTTATTTGTTCGGAATGAAATGGCAGGCCAGGCCCAAGCAAGCCAAGAGCCCAGACACAAATAAGCCCATTGGGCTATGAGATACTTGAGCTGGTGGCTGTATACGTAATTTCGTGAGGAGCATCGGGAGAAATACGTGATTTCACTCCTCGCAAGCCTTAGAAAAAGGAGTACCAAACCGAACTCGCATTTCGCGCAAAAACTAAGCAAAAGCTCTGTGACTGTGATCGTCTCTCTGGAGCTCTCTCGCATTTCGTCAATGGCCCATTCCTCTACCTCTTTCGTAAGTCTCTTCTCTCTCTCTGTTTGTCTACTCGATTCAGTTCCTCGAATCGTAGCATCGCCATTTTCGACGACATTGAGCCCTCAATTTGAGTTCTTTGCATTTTCACTTTTCGTCGTATATTTTGCGTGTTTGTGTAAGCTTAGACTTCGATCTGAGAATAAACTGTGAATCGCTTAATTTCTGGAAATCGATCTGTCTCTCTGTGCGATTTTGGATTTTGGATCGGATTCGTAATGTTAATATTGCTGTTGTGGTTTTGGATTTCGTTTCTCGGCATCCAAACGGAGCATAAGCTTTTGGTCTCAAGTGTTTATGGTTTGGATTTGGTTTCTTAAGGATCACAGACGCAATGCATTGCTCATAATCTGGTTTTCTTATTGGATTTGGTTTCTAAACAAGTGTTCCTACTTGATCTGGAATGGATTTGGTTTCTTTCATGGTTTATAATTTATGTCACTACTTGATTTGGTTTCTTAATGTCCATGGCTTGTAGTTGATTGTTTTATACTATATGATGTTCGTGATGTTATTGTTTCATGGTGATATCTACACAAGTGTAACTACTCTGCAGAACCACATTTGGTCATTTGTTCGTTGTCTTTGCTAAACACTGACGGCGTCAGTATTGTTTAACGGAAGTCGTTGTTTTTGCTATAAAAAAATGTGACAGTATTTTTTAAAGAAAAAAAGTAAGCCATCACAAATTTACTAAGATCGTTCGAGGGTGCATATTTAGGGGTTTCCCTTCTATATTTATATAATGATGATAGAGTTGTCGGTCTCTTTCAGGAATTGTGCCCTTTGATAAAAAATATTCTTCTTCTAGACTCGGAAGGAAAGCGTGTAGCAGTGAAGTATTTCACAGATGAATGGCCTGCAAATACTCTGAAGTTGGCCTTTGAAAAATCTCTCTTCAGTAAGACTGTAAAGACAAATGCTCGCTCAGATGGTATGTTGCACAACTTCAGTGTCTCTAAATTTCAGTCGCCTTTCTTTTAATGTCAAAAACTAACGGTTATCTTTTGCACAGTAAAGGTGACCGTTAGTTTTTTCCAAGAACTGACGCCTCAGTACTATTTAATGGAAGTTGTTGGTTCCTGAAAAAAAAAGTGAGGCAACATGTTCATGCTAAAAAATAGGTCGTCTGAGGGTACTTATTTGGAGTTACCCTTATGTTTAGTTTAACATGTTGCTTCACTGTCATTTTCAGCACAGGTTGCAATGTTGGACAATAACATCATCCTCTATAAGTTTGTCCAGGACCTTCACTTCTACGTGACAGGAGGTGATAATGAGAATGAGCTCATTTTAGCACCTGTTCTTCATGGATTCTTTGATGCCATAACTCTTCTCCTGAGGTATTATTGCTTAGATTTTATCCTTAATTTCCTAGTTTATATTTTTCGTTTCTTAGTTTCTACTTTGTACATATCTTTGTTCTAGGAACAATGTTGACAAGAGGGAGGCAATCGAGAATTTGGATCTCGTTCTCTTATGCCTTGATGAGATTGTTGATGGAGGGTACGCGATTTAATTCTTGAACTCGTACACTCTACACATATGTGGTAATGCTTCATCTATTGAGATAAACTCTGTTTAGCTAGTGAATGATTGATGAAGAACAAAATGAATCCAAAAGTTGTGGGTGTTAATGGGTCTAGTAATCAAAAGATAAGCAGTAAACTATTTTGTGCTCATTGAGGATGATTAAAAGGGAAAACGTTATTTACACGCCCACTTTGACCTTTCGCTATCAAAAACACCCTCTAAAGGTGAGGGTTTATCAGTAACACACTATCACCTTTCGTATTAATCAAACACATCCGGATTCACACAGAAAGGATGATGGTTTTAGCAGGAACACATTGTCACCTTTTTCATTTATCAGTGGTTTTTCTGGGACAAAATGTGACCCAAATTTGGGCGTGTTTGATGATAAACGAAAGGTGACAGTATGTTTCTAATAAGGGTTAATTGTCAAAAACTACCTTGAAGTATTGTCCACAAACTAAAAAATACCTAAAGTTTCGTCAACGCTTTTTAGGCTACACTAAAGTTTTATTAATTGTCAAAAACTACCCTAAAGTATTGCCCACACGACTAAAGAATGCATTATGAATTACCCACACAACTTAAGAATGCATTATGTATTGCCCACAAATCTATTGAATCCGCGAAGAACTGCCCAGACCGTTCATTCTTGAACAAAGAAAGGGGGGTGTTAATAAAGTTACCACTACTTAGAATCAAGTACCAGAGCATTGTTGTGTAGCTTCTCATAGCACTGGAGCTTAATTATGTCTGTTATGTATATAGATAGTCACAGTGGATTGTTACTAATTAGCTTCAACTGCATACTTCTATCATGTTTGGAAATCTTTTTTTCAATGATGCTTAATTAGGCCTGTTATGTGCAGGATGGTACTCGAAACTGATGCCGACATCATAGCAGGGAAAGTGGCAAGCCATAGCTTGGATGCTAGTGCACCATTGTCCGAGCAGGTAATGTTATTCTAGCAATTAAATCCTATGGTTGATTGTAAAAAATTACTGTGTGGTTGACATATTTTGCAACTTGGTACCCTGTATTGAAAAGTGTTGCAAGTTGGTACTGAGTGGTTTGAAATTTTGGCACCGTTAGTAATGGTGTTAAAGATGAAGAAAAAGACAAATCTATCCCAATAAAAATAATAGAAATGAATACTTCAATTTTCTAAAATAATTAATTTTGTACTGTTCATTTTTTTTGGGGGGGGGGGGGGGGGGGGGCGGGGGGTGATTGCAAAAAAGTACCTTGAGGTATTCCCTTTTGCAGCTTGTAGGCATCTTCTTTGATAATTGCAAAAAACAAAATGGCTTAAACTTGTTTTTTTTGTTGCACTTTGTATAAATTAGTTTCAAAATGACGATTTCACCCTTAACTTTCCCTTAAAAATGACAATTACAGAATAAAAATTCCAAATATCTCTTAAATTTCTTACTCTTTGTATGGCACAAAAAGGGATATGAAAATTTAGATTTTTTGTTTTTTACTTGTTATATTTTAAATATAAATTGTAAGGGTAAAATCATCTTTTTATAAAAATTGCAACAATAAGGCGAGTTCAGTGTACCTTTTTACAATTATCAAATAGAGCTACAAGTTGCAAAAAATGAATACCTCATACGGTACTTTTTTGAAATTATTCATTTTTTATTCAAGTGAAAAATTGGTATTTTGGAAAAGTGTGTATCTTCAAAAAATCAGGAAGTCACATGTCGTCCATATGACCAAATTTACCCCTTTTTCCGGCAAACATTACTGACGCTTCAAAAAACTCAAATCACACGGTACCAACTTGCAACACTTTTAAGTATAGGGTAGCAACTTACAAAATGTGTCAACCATATGGTCCTTTTTTGTTTTGCAATTATCCCTAAATTCTAATCAGGTGAAGAGCTAGATATATTTGCAGTCCTACAACTCCACTTCCTCAATGATTACAAAAACTTCCTCTGTTTATACCAAAACCTGACTGACACATTTACTTGAACTGCAGACTATAAGCCAGGCATTGGCTACGGCGCGCGAGCATTTGACGAGAAGCCTTCTCAGATGAAAACTCTTGTGTTCAGGCAAGGAACTAGACCTCGCCTTGCTTTACTTCTTTACACTATATGTTTTCTCTTCTTCTTATCAGTCATGAGTTGCTAGTGCAGTATAACTTATTACCTTGATCTGTTTTGTGTGATGAGCATTACTGACATTGGGTTCAAAGATGTCGTTCAAATAACACTTTATTACAACATACTGTATACATTCCAAAGGCTAGAAGTAACAATTAGGGCATATCGTACTTTAATAATGAAACTTTAGTTTAAGGTGGTCTGTGATGTAAAAAATGGACAATTGTAAAATCGTATCATGAGATATTCATATTTTTTCTGCAAGTTGTATCTTTATTCTTTGATAATTGTAAAAGAAGAAGTTATGAAGTTGTCATTTTATTGTATTTTGTGTAATTTTGATTCAAAATGACGATTTTATCCTCTAAAAATAGTAAGTAGAGATAAAAGATCTGGAGTTTTCATCTCTCTTAATTTTCTTTCTTTTGTACATCCAAAAAGATAGAAAAGTGAAAGAGCTAAAAAAATTCGATTTTTTGTCTTACTTACTATTTTTAACGTAGGATTGTCATTTTTTTTAACAAATTAACACGGTACAACGAAAAGACAAATTTATAACATTCTTTTAGATTATAAACAACGTAGCTCTTAATTTACAGAAAAAACACGTGCACAGAACGTGCAAACAAAAAGGAAAATACTTGGTCTCAAGTTATAGAGTTGGAACATATTGATTGATATGCTTGAAGGATGTTGCTAGGGTGATACTAAGATAACAGTCTAGACCATAGGTACAGCTGCTGAGGACGATGACATAGGATTGGACCTACTATTTACCGTAGTTGGGGTGGTAAATTACTGGACTGAATAAATCCCCGAGGATCCAGTTGACGTCGTCCTCCCTCGGATGAGCATTGACGGCTCTAGAAGTGTGGGAGTACTAACTCCCAGGTCGATAAGGGAAAATCCTGCAAATGCTTGGTGGAACCTCCGCTACTTATGGACTAGTGAGAAAATGGTACCCGCAAAACCCTCATTGGTCTCAATGATACTCATTGGACGAGACGATGGTGTTTACCACCCCTCGTTTGTCTTCCAGAAGCTCTATCGAAGTCTACCCACAACAATTGTTCCTCTGCTCCTATCCCTCGTCGAACATCGGCTTATAGATCTTCCTGCACCCCTCGCGGAGATATCGACTGCAATGGTTGCATGGAGGTCCCCCAGATGGAGAGTCGCTTATCGCTGTCGTGACTAGACCCGAGAAGGTTTCCTGATCCGCCTACACCGTCGTCGATGAGTAGGCACAACCCGGGTTGTTCGTCGAGGGTAAGGACTAACGCCCGCTAACTATTTCTAGACCGAGCTGTGTCCCCTTCCCATCAGAATTTCTTGTCGTGTTGTCACCCTACCCTTCTCCAACGATCATGTCATAGTAAACGCCATTCCGACGTAGCCGTCTCTATGGTAAGCTGTAAATCCTAAGTTTCTGAGAGATAAAAAAATGAGAGAGGCGAGCACACTTAAAATAACAATACTAGGAATGTTAACTATTATCATAGGAAGTATATTTTTTTACAAGTAAACGATTTGATATTATAAATATAAGCTGATGAATGACAGAAAAACCACTAGACACCAAAACAAAGGTACTGAGAGTGAAAGAGTAACAGAAATAAATCGAAAAAAAAAAGAAATCTAACTCTGTGAACCGAACCGCTTCGCTGATACGTTCAGAAGGGAGTGTTGCGGTAACACCGAGAGACACTGATACAACAAATCTGACTTGGAAACTAGGGTAGAAGGGACCTATTTTCAGAGGGCTACTGCGGTAGACTAAATACTCCCCTAGGATGTCAGCTTGCGTCGTCCTCCCTGAAATAATAAAAGTAGGGCTTCTTAACGTGGAATTGTTGGCCTTCTAGAAGGTAGAGGGGTACTATGTTAAATCTTAGTGGAACCTCTGCCACCTTACGTCTAGTGGGGCGATGAAGCTAGTCGACCCCCCACTGGACCACGAAGTCTTCATTGATCGAGGTGAGGGTACGTTCTGCCCCTTGTCGGTTGAACTGTCCGTTCATTGGATCCTGACGGCCCCTCTGAGTCAGTGCTCAACATTCGCATCAGATTAAAAATCATCCGAGCACTTACAGCAGACAGGTACAATCTGTCGCCGGTTAAGAACAAGGTCTATACGGTACCTGTCCCCTCTGCAGGCAAGCGAACAACAGTTGTGGATCGAAGCACTGGCCGACAACTCTTGATGCCTCCACTCTGTCCCCCGCCCCTGTTATCGTCGTTGTCTTGCCCGCCTGAGATCTCATCCGCGTAGCCGCGACCAATGACGTTCCAATGTTTTGTAACACCCGTCACCATCGATGACCGGCCACCCGAACACCTCCTCATCCCACCACCAAGCGCCACGACCGGAACCATCATGACAACCTTCACCGACAAATCCTCACAACGCCCCTTATCGCCGCCTTGCACCTCCTTCCACGACGATATATCCCATGGACGGACCGTTTGATTCTCCCCGCCTCAGGAGCGATAAGGCCACCCGAGGCCAAACCTCAGGCCCTCTTCCCCGTCATCCCGTCAAGGGTGGTGTCGCACCCAATGACACCAAGGGTCCAAACCTCTTGCCCCCGGCCTCTCCAACTCCCGTTGCCAAGTAAAACCATCAACGACCCAACCGGCTCCCGCACATCTGAAACCCAAATCAGCCCTGGCAGAAACACTGACTTTCTCCTTCTAAAGGGCGGCAGCTCTAGGTTTAGAGTGGGTGTGTTTAATGCATTCATAGAAAGTACCTGGAATGCTTGTCCAAACGAATGGAAATAAAATACATTTGGTTCGTGGACGGTGTATATGAGTATGACCCACATTAAATTTGAATTTGGTTCGTGTCACTTCGGTTCAACAACAAAGTCACATTAAAAATCCTATCCTATTATGGGCTTAGGACGGGTTTATCTGTAAGTTTGCTAGAAAACAAAAACTTGAAAAATGTAAACTGCTATTTTTAGAATTTTTGTCAGGCCAACAAGAAAATTTATTGGGTCTATTTTAGTTCGGCTAACCTAACCTAAAGCTCAAAATCCAAACATCATATCATATAATAATCTCGTAGAGTTCTGTTCAGGTGTTGATTTTCTGTACTATACCAAAATATGAAGATCTGGAAAGATCGTTTCAATTGAAAAGACTGTATTATATGCTAATTAGTAGGTTAGAACTTAGAGCTAATTATTTAATTAGCTGTCTGATACTAAAAGTGTTATTTATCGACATCACCCGACACCACCACTGATATCAAATCAACCTTATTCCATTCTGAAAACCAAAACTTGAGGTCACGACTCATGCCTTTTATTCCTTATTTATAATCATCTTGTTATTTGAAATTTACAATTATGAATTTTATCAATTGTATATTTTTGGTTGGAAAATTGGGACAATCCTCCCAATCAGGGATGGGTAAGATTCTGATAATCGGATCAAGGCTTCATCTCTCGTATTGAACCGAGAAATTTGATTACTCGAAAAAAGAGTATGGAAATGATTTGTTAACCTTGTTTGAGTATTCAGAACTGGATGTTGAATTGAAAATGTTCGGTTCTTTTGATTTTTTTATCGATTTTAATCGTCTGTTTGGTTTAGTGAGAAAAACTTCGGGTCAGTTTTTTATATCAGCAAAACAATATGTAAAGCTCAATTTTTTCAGAGATTGAAAAAGGAAGGCACTAAAGTCGAAGAGGCAGAGCCCAAAAACTGTGCGGACCAAACTATTTTCGGCTCAACAGAAAGAATCAAGTGGACTGAACAGACACAACCACTAACCAATAACTAGGCCACAACCTGAAACAGATTCGTACAACGGATCAAACCAAATACAACAAATACAATCCCGAGCACTAGCGTACCAGCTCAGCCTCAACAATATCCCAACATAGGAAGAACCATGTCTTAATACTTGATTTTACAACCATGGAGCATAAAAACAGAAAGTATAAAAGAGTCTATAACTCGGATTTAGCAATCATGAAGTTCAGAGAAAAGGGCTACAACCTTAATTTGTCAACCATGAAACCCCCAAAAGCTAATCACCACTCGAAACACCCTCAACCTTACCCAACTTGAAGAAACACTATATCTAATCGGAGTCCAAACTCAAAGAGTTGAAGGGCACCGACACGCCGGCGGTCAACGCTGCTAACGACAAAGATATTCCGATGAACATGTTACCGAAACTCAAAAACCTAAGAAGTAGAAACACCTCGAATTCCAACATTGGCCCGAAAGACCAAGAACAACCCATTAAAGGCCAACACCTGAATATTGACGAGCCCCTACCTACAAAGGGTAGGGAAACCAAGGAAATCGAGACGAGACTAAATCTTGGAAATGAGCAGTTTCTCAACAAGTAACAGATAAAGCGAAGAATGTAACGGGATCCTTACCATCCACGTCGACGAGTAACAAGACCAAATCCACAACGAATCAAAGACCGAAAAGATCAAGAAATGCTTCCCACGGTAGGTCTGAAACATGTCTTCCTATCTGACACAACTAGGATGGAGTCACCGTACCCACGATTCAAGCACCACCAAAACGACGCGACGGCCTGGCTAGAGCGGACCAAGTAGTCGAAGCTAGGACCATAACGGTTGCCATCAGCAGCAGCAAGATCAAATCCACAACGATCAACACCTGAAAGAATGAAGAAAAGCGTCTCACGGTCGGTTCTGAAACGAAACGCCGCTAGAGACACGAGCTAGGCACGACCAACACTACCCCGGATAGAAAATCTACGACAAAGCCAGCTACACTGGAGACAAACACCAAAAACAGGAGGTCATAGCAAACTTAGAGACTCAGATTTATATTTCCACTAACCGAATCCAAAACAAGAAGTAGCCGACTTCGACGAGCTGACTACACGAGCACTTCCAGAGGAACAGCCATACCAGGGGGAAAAAATCTACCAGGGAACACCATAACCGAACTTCTATGACCCCTCAAATCACCAATATTGATCACCATAATCACCGGTGGAATCAACCACCAAAACCCACAACATCGAGTGGAACTCAGCCACCCAACAACCCAACCATAAATTTCAGAAAACATTTGAATAATCGAAGGCCAGTTTGATTATCCTTTTTTTTCGCCCACTCCTATCCCATTACATGTAAAAATCGAAGTCTTGTAAATTGATCCTCAAATTCACTTATTTTCTTGAAGTAAATGTCTCATAATAAACATGTTAGGTTTTCATTAGTTAAGTCATTGATCACCAAATTATCTTTTTGTCAAATAATTAAAATATCCGTCAATTATACATGAATTTCAATTAGGTATTAGATTAAAATGCTTGTCAACTTTTTTTTGTAATTTTAAAATTATACATGTAGATCTTAACTAGTGGGTTAGTGAGTAAAGATGTCTCCAATTTGATTTCTTTTTTTTTCAAATATAGAATGACCTTTAATCGATCCATAGGCCTAATCTTGATCTTAATTGAATAATTTAATTGTTAATGGTCTAAAGCTTATATATGGGTTACATGTTGGTGTATTAGATGAACCAATGGGGTTCACTTGCACTGAAAAGTTGCTAGCCAAAGATAAAGCTTGTAATTTTAAAATAAAGTGGTAACAAGTGAAGATTAGACTCTCAAGGTAAAGTATTTATAAATAAAAAGCTCTATAGTTAGCTTCAACTTCAATTTTGGTTTAAAGTCTCTTTCACTCCTAACTTTTTTGTGGGTGTGATTCATGATTATTGATTTTGAAATTGAAATGTGTCTTCATATTTATACTTTGAACCCCTTTTAGGGCCAATTAAATTGGGTTTCTTAATTTGTAGTCCATGTGCTTTGACCATATATGTGAACCACATGCACCTTGGAAACTTCAAATCATGCCTTATCTTATGTTTCCACATTTGAATATAGACTTTAAAAAGTACTTGTCTTAGTTAAACCTTCTAGTTCTAGCATTAACCATGCTTCTCTTGCTTTATATCCATAAATATATATCACTTATGTCATGAGGAGAGAGAGGAAAGGGCATGCATGAAAATGGGGTGTTTGATGATGACTTTTGTAGTGTTTTGTGGATTTTAATTTACCTTTTAAAGTTAATATCCTAGGATAATTGTAAAAAGATATTTTTAGGTATTTATTTTATCTGACTTATAGTTATTTTCTTTGATAATATAATATTACAAGAAGAAAAAGTCCTAACCTTGCAATTGGTGTAAAAAATTACAATTTTACTCTTACAATTTTGATTTTAAAAATATTGAGAAGACGGTAATTTTAAGGTGTATGAGAAAATAAAAAAAATTCTTTAATTAATATTTTTTATTTGAATTTGTAGGAATAAAATTGTCATTTTAAACCAATTTTATACGAAATGCAAAGAAAAACAAGGTCACAACACTTCTTGTATTTATCAAAGAAAATGGTTACGATACAAGTTACATAAAATGAATACCTCGTGATTTTTTTTTACAATTATCCCTTATATCTATATTATTATCAAGATTTGAACTCTTGACTATTAGATCAAGAATTCAAGCACCGTAGTCACTTAATCAGATTAATTTTATTTGTGATCGTTTATTTTCCCGATCATGCGAAACATATTCTTTTTTGTAATTTTCTTTATTTCTCTGAAGTTTGATTTGTCATTATTTTGAAATATCAATGGAGAGAGATGTTGAATAGTATTGGAAAGCAAAAATTCCAAATTGGACCTGTGTATTGTTTTCTTTATATTAAGAGGGAAACAATGAAAGTGAAATGAAATCATGATGGCCACTTGGAACCTTCAAATACTCTAACATGTCAATTCCACTCGGTTTCATTCTTGGACCCCCAAAAAAGAAGAATTTCCACCTTAAGGTTTGAAAATCAACAGCAGACAAAAAAAGTTATCAAACATCCTCTATTGTCTTCATGCACTAATTTGTTCATTTCAAGGAATATTATTATTGTATTTATTCTATATACATTTATGCTGATGTATTAAATTCTCGATATGAGTCACGAATATATTATTGTCTGTTTAGACTTTGGATTAACGTGACGGGAAAGAGTTCTCTCAATATCTCATATTTATCTAAAATTACAAAATCGAATTTAAATGGATAGGTAATAGTTAGGGAAAATTATCAATATCTACCCAAAATCATGGCCATTTAACTGATGTTTATCCTGAAGTTTAAAGTTAACTGATGCATACCCTTAAGTTTCGAAATGTAACTCAAAACCCCTCCGTCAGCTAAAATGACGAAAATACCATCAACTACACTTCAATAATTATGTTAAAAAAATTATTTAAAAAGTACTTTTGTTATATATATATATATATATATATATATATACTTATTAAATGACTTAATTTTTATTTAAAAAATCACTTCATTTATATTTAAAAAAATCACAGAGGGTATTTTCGTCATTTTAGCTGACAGAAGGGGTTTTTAGTTACAAGTTGTAACTTCAAGGTATGCATCAGTTAACTTTAAAGTTCAGGGTAAACATCAGTTAAATGGGCATGGTTTTGGGTAGGTATTGGTAGTTTTCCCTAATAGTTATTCTATGTAGGGGTAACCATGGGTCCTAATCCCCTTGAGGTTTGTTTTGGCGATCCTAATTGAGTTTGACATTTTTTTTGCACTTCTCAATTGTGACCTTTCCATTTTTTGCACAAACTAACATTTTCCGTCTATTTTGACGTGTCCGTTAAAAAAATGCTACTGTGCATGTGACCAACATGTGTCAAAAACCTAACGGAATCCGCTAAACGGAAATTGTTAGTTTTCGCAAAAAAATGTAAGCGTAGTTGGGAAGTACAAGGAAATGTCAAGCCCAGTTAGGATCGCCAAAACAAACTTAAAGGAGGGGCTAGGACCCATGGTATCCCCATGTAATTCTTTTCGATCAAAAAAGAAGTTATGTACATGTTATTATGTTTTATTTTTTACTATTTGTAATAAATGATTTATGTCTATATATTTCAGTAAATTTTTATTGGATATTCTTATTTTAAATAAGATAGGTTTATTTTGGGTCTCCAACTACTAAATCCCAAGATAAATTAGTAGGAAAAGTAGTATTGACGGCATTGCCAATTGGAGATGTGAACTTGAGACTACCAGAGAGAGAGAGAAGATGTGGTTCAACAAAATAAGAAATACTTCAATTGTCTAAATTATTAGATCAAGTGTCATCTATAATACACTTTTTTTTACTTGTAAAAACTCATTAGTAGTATGAATTATAAAATATATAATTGAGTTAAATATCGAAACTACTCTTAAGTATTGGTCATGAATACTAAACTATCTAACGTTTTAAAATAACAAATACACTTTGGTAAGTATTGATCATACGATTTTGTTTGTAAAAATGGACGGAATATTCTATTTCATTAGTCATATGACCTCAAGTGTCATTTAATAGATGGTAAAATGACGTTTATTCTTTTAATTATTTAATCTCTATACATTTTATTGAGCTAATGATCCACAATTTAAGAATAAGTTAGTTCAATATATTTACAAGTCATGTCACGAATGATTTTTGTCCTGAACCGAAGTATTTTATTTTAACATTTTTAAGAATTAGAATCAATTCATAATTTTTTTAATTTTACGAAAAGATTTGTATCTTGAAAGTGAAACGTACCATGTATATTAAACTAAAGTGCATGCAATTGCCAACACTCCTAGAAGTCCCTACACTTAGCATGCATTGTTCATGGAAGCTACACAAAATAGGTGTGAATGCCTACTCAATTGATTTCATTAATTCAATGAAACAAATATGTACATTGTTTATTTATTAATTGTGTCTAGAGATTCCTACTATGTGTTTGCAATTCATGACATTGTTTTTGATGGAACGCAAAAGCAGTCCTATAAGAAAATTAAATTCGAATGCTTTACGCGTATTCAAATAATGTCCGTGAACCATTCCCAGTTTTCTTTGTATAATTAGGAAGTTTTGTGAATATTGATCACTGACTTTTTTTTTGATATAGATTAAATATTATAAAAAAAAAGATTTTTGTTATCGGGTCTACTCGATGTATATTTTATTTTATTTTACTAAGAAAGAACAATGGTATATTATAAACAACGAGTGTTTACTGAGCAAAAAAAAAAAGCAATAAAATAACTGAAATGAAACGAGTTCCCGCAAAGAAGGATACTCAGACAATAAATTAAAGAGCTCAAGGTTTTGACTACCTCCTGTAAGCGCCTAGAGGGTGATATTGCGGTAGCATCTGACGACACTGATACAACTACTCCAGACTGGCGAAAGGTAGGGTAAAGCAGACCCTTTACTGGATAAAAGTAACGGTGGACAGAGTACTCCCCCGAGTTGTCAGCGTGTGTTGTCCTCCCTTGACTGATAATGGTAGTGTTGGGTCTCGAGGTAGGGTTGGAGATGAACCAACTCGCAGCGAAAAATCAATGAAAACCAAGAGACGATTAAACCATGAAACAACTAACAAAGAATGGATTCACAAGAGAAAAATTCAGCACTATTTCTTACCAAAACAAGAACACCGGTTAACGAATGATTGGCTTGAGTCTCCAAGACGCCTACGTATCCACATGGGAATCAAAGCCACGTAGTTCTTCTCTTTGAGGACTCAAGAACACAAAAATGGAGGTGGGAACTTGCCAAACCCGAAATTGCAAGGGAAGGGGGAGAGAAGTTGTGTTTCCTATTCTTGTCTTGTGTTTGTTATGTTGAAAAAAGATGACTTAAACATAACAAACCCCATACTTGTCCAACTAAAGGCATGGGACAAGCATGGTGACAAGTAAGGTGTAAATAGGACAAAGTATGGCAAGACAAGATTGGGTTAGGTGGTTAATCACCAACACCTTAATCCTTGTCTTGCTTACTTAGTACTAATTAATCAAGACTTGATTAATTAGTTCCATGGGCCTTGGTTGTATGGGCATTTCATGGGCCTCTTGGAACATAGCCCGTGGCCATTTCCAACGAGGTCCCGTGATTCGCTCATCGCCTCCAAGCCTTCCATACCGAAAATGTCCAGCATTATCCGACGCGATCAATCCCAAGACTCCAAGCCTTGTCTCGATCCGTAAAGTCCTATTCACTTACGGGCACATGACCCAAAACCCAGTTTTGGTCATGTCCCGAGACAACTCCCTTTTGTCCATTCTCCATAAGTGTGTCAATGAGTTTCATCCTCCGGTGTGACCCTTAGGTTTATGCATGTCAATAGATCAACATAAAATCCCATTTTACTTGATCGTATTTAAGTGGCAACTAACGAGACTTTAGTATTTCCTGACACTGCATAACGAATCGACCCTGTCCATTCTAACCTTTCCGTCATCCCTGTCATTATCCTTTTATCTCCTATATCCTGATTGAGATAAGGCATAGAGTCGTCATCCTTATTATTCTCAATCACTGTTCCTTGATATGTGAGATGACTGAAGATATGATACCCAGTATCATGTTCATGGCCATGCTATTTTTTCAGTCACTCTCGATCAAGCGGCCGAGAACCGATATCTTTCCCATACCTCAGTATGAGGGATAAATCCCTTAGCCGTCTTTCGTGTCACTCATGTAGCCCGTCCCCAAGCCAATCCTGGACGTTATGGAAGCCCTGTTACGGACAACATTAGGCTCAGGTCAAACTCAGTTGTTGATTACATAGCGATCACAAAGACTCCTTGGTCTAAGGATACATGACAAGCTACGACACTGAATATGTTCATGACTTAATCTATGGCACATATTCAGGGCGGGTCGTCCAATATCATGTCCCACATGATATCTATGACCAGACTCCGGAATCCCATTCCAATGATTAACAGAACGTAAGCCATAAAGAGCCATCTTTCATACTAGTCGCTTCTAGTGAAGCTTTGTTGACTAGGGACCCATCGAGTGTGATCTATCTCGATCTATGGTTCTATTCGCATGGTGGGCATAGATCAGAGCACACATCGATATATTACTCCAACACATAAGTAATATAAAGCCGCTTTAACTTTATTGCTAACGATGATATATACATTTGGACATTTAGGATTGAACTACGGGCACTAAAACTAACAGGTAGGGCTCCGAAACGCGGGATTGCTGACCTCCGAGCAAGTATGGAAGTACCGTGTCGGTTCTTGGTGGGACCGCTGCCACCTTACGTCCAAAAGGGCAGTACAACCGGCCGACCCCCCTCTGGACCACCTCGGACTCATTCGGCGAGGCGAGAGTGCTTAGAGCCCCTTGTCGTTGTATGTGATGCCCTGTCCAATCTCGTGGACCCAACCTGGTTGTGGAACCCAGCCGGTCAACCCCCCTGATCCGACCCGGCCCGGGCCCGAGGGCCTTGATCTGACCCAACACAGACCCGGAAGCCTTGACACGGCCTTGGCCAGGCCCATGAGCCATCCCCGGTCCTTTGGCCCGCCCTACCCCAGACCCGTGAAGCTTCCTTTGACTGGTACCCAGACCGAGCACAAAGGACCTATCATCCCTCCTCAACAATGCCTCCCTCCAAGACGACGAGGAGGACGAAATATTAGAAGTCCCAGGAGGTATGTCGAACATGAAGGAGGAGGCACACAAATACTGTTATGCCCTGGCCGACCATCTCCCTCGAGTAAGAGCCATAACCCGACCATCGTCCAACGTGTTCTAGCCAACGCCTAAAGGAGTGAAGGTCACACAATCCAACACATTGGTTTGGAGGTCCTCGCTTTCTTTTTTAGATCCGGAGTGAAGAGGGACATGTATTTGAGGAGGGAGCCATGGACGGTCTGAGGTATCCCGATGATCCCCACGGATATCCACCCCCACATGAAACTAGGAGGGATATAGTTCTGATGTATGTAGGTTTGGATGAAAGCACTTCATCTGTCGGTGGGATGTCGTACCCATCTATACAGGGAGTTCATCGGGAACCAAGTGGGTACTCGCATGTGCATTGTGGCGGAAAAATTATAGGAGACTCACCTCAAAATAAGGGTTGAAATGGACGTATGACGTCCGTTCTGCAGTGAAATCTGTCTCAACTACCCGGGTGTAGTGGGACTAGTTATGATACTCCTTTAATAAGAACACATGTTGGATTTCCGATTCCGACACGGGTGGCTAGAACATGTAATCAACGACTACATAGAGAATATACATGGTGTGAGCCTCAGGGAAGCTCGTTTCAAAGACAACATCCAAGTGTGCATAAAGTAGACGGGTCCATTCATGGTCAGTGTTTGGTCCACCATCGAAGCCCTCAAACCAAACCAATGGGGAGACAGTGGCCTTTGGAGAACCCCCACCAGGTTTTTTTCTTCGCATGCCTACTAAGATGGACGTCATTCAACCGCGTCTAGAAGGATCGACCATACTCCATTATCTCCGATCAGATCTCGACGGGAAACTTGACTTCTGGATGGGGGAAACAAAAGGCTATGTGTATCACCCGCCAAACTTCTGAGGCCGATGGAAGTTAAAAACCAGTCCTTCCCTATTATGTTGGTAGAGACTGAGGTTGTATCTGGGGAGCAAGATTCCCCCGCAGGAGGAGGCATGTCCCAGATTTATGAATCCCCAAAAAGGTTTGAGAGCGGATAGAGCGGTCAGTGATTGACCTACCTCTCGTACCCAAACGGCATCCCTACGTACCCTCAAGCTCGGGGTACGTAAAAACATGAAGACTCGGCTCCAAGACAAGACGATAATAACGTTTGCCTTGGTCGAGATTCGGAAGAAATAACACAAGAAAAATGAGGGGTCCAACTTTGAGGCATTGGTGACCACGCTAGGGTCACTGGATCTGGCGCGGGCCGCTAAACAACCCTGCCATAACTAATGTTTAGGAAGGCCGAGGCTAGTGGGTTAGCGCAATGCGCTTATCGGACCTTCGAAAGACATGGTCAACTTCGTCGCATCCCCCAGAGATCCTCCTCTGTAATTTCGAGGTTCATCCAGCATGTCGGCCGCACAACCCTGATGCCTCTCGCCAAGCACAAATATGGGCTTTATTGAAAGTCCGCATGGCCTCTCATAGGATAAGCCAGGAAAAGGTGTGTTATAGACAACCCGATTGAAGTAAGGGAGATCTCTAACCAAAAGAATATGTGAAGGTTAAAACAAAGTCGGGAATAGTATCTCAAGATATCACACCCGACGTCTTAAAACCATAACCCGCTTCACGAACGGGAGCCAAAGGCCTACTTCTCCCAACATTTGGACTTACTCTTATAACCCCTGATAATTAAATAATGAGTAGTGATAGACGGCCAATCAGCCGCCGCAGTGCACATGAAGAAACCGGCCATTACAATGCCACCTCTTCTGATTGTTTTTCTATTTAGAATCAAGACTTGGTCTGTTCATATTATTTATTTCTGTCATATGAAGTGTGTTTGTTTTTATATTAATCGTGTCTCGACACTAAGTACATAATCCCCAATTCGTACAATAAAATATTGTCCAACGAGAAGAAAAATCATTGCGCCACTTCGTTAATAGTCCACTGGCCAAGTTTCAATTTTAATCTCTACGGTTTTAATTTTCCTAGTTATGTTTTATATATGTCTTCTACAAAATCAATATTTGAAGGTTTCTCAAAACTTCTTAATGGGCATGCCGTCGGATAGCGGGAAAGTCGACCCTCCGGACATGTCTGGACATATGAATAGAACTAGACTTGAAGCTGGAGCTAGATCTGGTGTTGGAGCAGGAGCCGGGAGAGTAAAAAGGGGTCCACTGGGGAACTCCGGGACGACCAGGACAGGACAGGCAAGCAGGCCCACATGGAGGAATAAAATGAATCCAGTGCTCTAGAGACTGGCCTTTGGAGGGGCCCCTGAAAAGAGCTCTGACTCCTCTTGAAATCAATGATCGTAGATTCGGTTTAACACGACGAATGGAGCATGAAGGCTACACCTTGAGCAACAATAATTGGTTTCGTCATAGTTTAGTTTTATTTTCAGTTCGCTTTTATGGCTCTTCCAACAGCGGTTGTACCGAATCATCTGTCTCTGAGTTTTTTTGTAAAGAGGCCTTCTGGGACTCTATACAGGATAATGATTCCACTAAATTTCGTGATCAGGGATTTACTCCTGATGCATTTACTTATGTTTGAAATCTAATTTAATAAAATTGCACATTTTTCGTCAAAAATATATATTTAAAGGTTGCTCAAAAAGAATATATTTGAATACGTAAAACAATCGAAAAGAATGTTACATTAACATTTGGGGATACCAAACATGATGGGTCGGAGTCGAAAGCAGAGTCTGCAGTATGTCATGGATAAAGTCCTTCGGCGGATCAGGAGGTGGGATGGTAAGCTACTCAATGGGGCAGGTAAAGAGGTGCTCGCTAAATCAGTGTTACAAGCTATTCCCACTTATACGATGAGTGTAATGCGGATCCCAAAGGGGATGTTGGAAAAGATGAATGTGGCCCTTGCAAGATTCTGGTGGAAGTCGGCAGGTCCAGATGGTAAAGGAGTGATCTGGCAGTCCTGGGCAAATATGTCCAGGCCGAAGGAGGAAGGGGGTATGGGTTTCAAGAACCTATACGATTAACTCGGCCTTACTAGGGAAGCAGATGTGGAAATTAGTCACGGAGGAATCCAACTTAGTTGCCAAGGTCCTCAAAGCTAGATATTATCCGAGGACTTCGGTTCTGGAGGCAGGTAGGAAACCAAACCAAAGCTATATCTGGCAGAGCCTATTATCGGTACAAGAGTTGATTCAAAGCGGGGCGCGAAGGTCTGTCGGGCCAGGCTCGGAAATTTCAGTCCTGGGACATCCCTGGTTGACAAGAGTGGAGGCGAGGGTGCAATCGGTAGGTCCTAGGCTTGAGGGGATGTTGGTGGTGGACTTGATGATGCCACAAGGGAGGACATGAGATGAGGGGAAGATCCGGTCCCTAGTAGGAGGGGAGGATCAACAGGCGATCTTGGCGGTCCCGATCAGTCGAACGGCGGTCAGGGATTCCTGGTATTGGGCGGGGGACTACTTGGGCCAATACACGGTGAAATCGACGTACGACAGATGCCAACAAGATCGGACCTCTATCCAGGCACATCCTGAAATCTACAGATGCTTAGTCTCAACCCTGCGGAGAAAGGGGGCCTGATTGGATGTCTTTTATGTGAAGTGTGGAAGGCACGAAATAAGGTAGTATGGGAGAGTATAGTACAACCAACGGCCGGAATCTTCCAGACAGCTTTCCACCTTCAACTAGGTTGGTTAGAAGCACAGCGGAGGAAGCTGCAGGCCCAGGTGAGCCCAAGACACACTCAGTCTCGGGGAGCGGAGGTATAGGAACGCCCTAGTAGGGGATCCTAGGCAATTAATACTGACGGGGCTCTGTTCGCAGCAACAAACAAAGTGGGAACAGGCTGGATATGTAGAGACGACAGGGGGCATCTCAGGGGAGCTCGGTCTACCTCGTTCCACGGGGCCCAGAACCCGGGGCTGGTGGAAGCGTTTGCGATACGGGAGGCGTTGATGTGGCTTCATCAATACCCGTCCCAGAGGGCGGTGGTTCGAAGTGATTGTAAGGTCATAGTGGATATGATCAAAAGAGGTGGGGGGGCAGTTGTCACCTCTCGGGACGATCGTTACAGATTGTTTTCCCCTTTTATCTAAACTCGAGTGCGTGCAGCTCGAATTTGTAAAGCGGACAGCGAACAAAGCAGATCACTGGCTTGCCAGGGCGGCTTGTTCTACTCCTGTCTGGAATTGGCAAGGGGGTCATGTCCCCGAACCTCTTCAACATATCATTGTTGCCGAAAATTAATACAATATCGTTTCTCTAAAAAAAACATTGTACAAATAAAATATTATGAATTTTTTTAAAATAAATAATCTAAAACGTTTATCCTGATTGTTTCTCAAACATCAGTTTGGAAGGTTTTCTTTT
The DNA here is from genome assembly GCA_963921825.1 of Erodium maritimum. Taxonomy (NCBI): domain Eukaryota; kingdom Viridiplantae; phylum Streptophyta; class Magnoliopsida; order Geraniales; family Geraniaceae; genus Erodium; species Erodium maritimum. Next base: position 67,230,693 of record OY997595.1, on the reverse strand, counting down.
ATCAATTTAATTGTGACGAAGTATAACCCTAGCTCGCCGTCACTCTTCCACGTCCGTTTACTACCGGTGGCTTCCTTGGCTCCGGCCGAGGAAGTCACCGGTGGTTCTCCCCTCACCAGCTTTCACCTTCCTTCGCTCTCACTTTCTTCTACCGTCCCGTTACCCCTCCTCTGACTTGTTAACTGGTTTTCTTCCTCCTTGGTCGACCCTTTTCACCGGTGGGTGGTGTAGATCCGCAGTGGGAGACCTTCCTCCTCACATATCTGGGGAAGTTGGTCGCGGATCTAACCCCCATCTCTGTTTCCTTTCTCCTGGAGCTATGGGTCCTTCGATCCCTCTCCCCCTAGAAATCTCCGTCGATTTGGCAGTTCAGGCCTTGTTGTAGCCCCGGTGTGGGTTTTGACTTCGGAGCTCTGGGTTGGAGGGTGATTTGGGGGTCGGTGGTTCTCTGATCTAAGTTAGGCGTTTTTTCGATGCTCTGACTCTTGCTTTTCCTCGCATCCCTGGTTTCTCAAGCCTTTCTCTCCACTTGTGGTCGGCGTTCGGGTGCTGGCTCGTCGTCGGGATCTGATTCTTCGGATCGGAGATGGGGTCGTCGATGGCTCTTGGCGCGGGTCGAGAAGGACAGTGGGGTAAGATCTCTTTTCCTAGTTTCTCTTCTTTAATCCTGACTTCCTTTCCTCTCATCTGATTTTGTAAATCTTTCGGTGTTGGCCGGGTTTGCTTATCGATGGGGGTTTTTGGATTATGGGTTCTGGGTTTGCTTGTTGTAGGCTCCCCTGGTTGGTAAATCCTGTTTGTTCTCGGTATCAATTTGATACCGACTCATCGCCTTTAGGGGATTCTCTTAGTGTTGGCTGGGGAATCTAGGCCTTGGCCTCGATGAGCTGAGAACATCAGGTACTCCAGGTGGGTGCTATAGTTTGTTCTGGAGTTGCTATGATTAAAAGGTTCTTTGGGGTGGGGCACTGGAGAATCATCGCTCCTCTCTCTCTCTGCTTGGTGAACGTTTGGTGTTGGATTTGTTCTGTCAGCTACCGAGGACTTCAAGGCTGGTTTTCTGAGTACAAGACTCAGTTTTCTTCTAAGGGCTTCAGGGTTGTTTTTTAGAGTTCACAGACGCGTACCTGTTGGTTTCTTTGTTTGATATTTCTTGTTTAGCCTGTTATGGTTTAGTTGTGGTTTGGTTAGATTTGGGTTATAAGTACTTGTTAGACCCATTTCTGATCTTTTGTTGTTCTTCATGGTTGAGATCTCGGTTAGATAGGCCTTGTTGTAACTGTTTTGAGATACCCTTGGGTATTCTCTTGTTTGTACTTGTTGGGTGGGCTTTGTCCATGGCCATGTTTTCATTTTGAAAACATGGTTATTTATAAAACAAAAAAATTGTTGATAAAAAAAGGTTTTCTTTTATCATTAACAAATGTTTACTAGTAACTACTTAATATGGTACTCGTCTCATATTTCTCTCTCAACGACTGAATATTATGGTTTGTAATTTTTGATGGAAGAAGTGGCGACACACGTTTTCCAGGCGGTGGGGTCATTAGAACCACGTCAGCGAGACAAGGTGCCCAGGCGGGTAAGGGTCCCAGTCTGGCTCAGAAATGGACGGTGGGAGTCAGACCTTGTCCTCGCCAAGCAGCCCAGGATGTGGTTATCCTGTCGACGACGGAGGACTCTTCTCGAGGGACCTCCTCGGGACCCTGGCGGTGGCAACATGTCCTTCTCCGTTCAACGGGGTCATCATGCAACCGAGTATGGAAGTGCAACGGGCGAGAGGAACCTGGGATGCTAAAATGACAGGATTTTGGGGTGCCCTCAAGTATGGAAGTGCCTCGCCAATTCTGATGATGGAAATAGAAGGGGGTTGCATATTTCCCCGTGTAGATTGACAACAAGACCTTTCCTCCAGTGGCCTCCATCTAGGGGTGGGGTCGGTGATATAGGGCTGCGGTTGGATGAGGGAGGCAGCTTCAAGGGGACAATGGTGTCACCGACACCATCGCTTGACGCTCACGCATTTATTCGAGGTGAAATGAGAGCTAGATAATTGGTTGAGCGGTCAAACTCAAACGAATTAGAGAGGGAGGACTAAAGATGTGACTACCTCATGGTCCTCTCCAACGTCGGGGTGATCAAAAGTGAACGTGAACATGACGTGTGTTATTGTCTTAATAGTCGGGGATGACATAAAAGGTTTTTGTGGAGGCTCATTGTTTGTTCTCTGGAGGTTTTTGGCATAATTTGCGGTAGTAGTCCTTCAGACAGTGGCAACCCTGGACGAGGTTCGTGGGGATCCAGCGTGGGGACGACGGATGCAGGCGTTCCAGGTGGTACCGACACGGGCCAAGGGACTTCCTCAACAGGTGCTCCCGGATGACGCCTAGGAAGGACGACCGACCTCATCACCTGAACAGGACGGGTAGGGATATGAGAGTGTTGAGCTGCCTTCTTCTTGGGCGTTGAAGAAGATGGCAGGGGCGAGGTTGCCCTGATAATAGAGGCGTCAGAGAGGAAGCACACTAGATGTGAAAAACCCATTTGATCGGAAGAACATGCTGAAACCTATAAAGGAGTAGAGCCTTATAATCGGCGACACAGAAAGGAGAGAACACCCTCCTCCACATATTAGGGTCGACAACACATAGAGGAAAGAGCATGTTTTTCTTAATCCCTTAAAAGATTAAAGTAATGAACTAAAAGGATCTTGTAAGAGCACGTACAACACGTCGAACCGAGCCCCGGACCGCGATCGGCGACTCGTGATTTAGCGGTTCGTGGTCACGGATCGCGCGTTGTGGAACGCATTTTCTACGTTCACGAACCGTTAAATCGCGGGTCGTGTGGTCGCGGCCGGCGAATCGAACACCACTGTTGTGGTTCGTGGTTTGCTAGTCGACGGTCGCAGGCCAACCAATGAGACGGCGACACATGGCCAAGCCGAGAAAAAACCAATATTTTGAGAATACGAGCCCCAACCCAAGCTCCTATCTAGTTTTCACTATTATGAAACACAGTTAAATTTAGAAGCTGAGAGTCACTATTTTACGAACTCTTAACTCCGAACTCCTAATTCAAGCCCTTGTGTTGTACATGCTTTAATATTTAAGTTTTGTAGTTCAATTTGTCAAACCGAGTCATTGTGATTACCAACTATATTATTTCCATGATCAACGGTTCAGATCAATCACTTATAGACAACGGTCCTTAAGAAACTACGGGGATGCCACGTCAGAATACGCGGGGTCCACGTATATGCATTTTAAAAACGACCGGCTCTTCCTAATCTGGAAATTGCCAGGTCAATTTCCGGGTAAATACATTTCTTTTTCCTTTGAAATTCTATTAAATCTACATTACTTCAATAATATGACTCAATTAAAAGGTAAAGACTTCACATCTCAATTTATAGGAATAGAAATGGTTACATGAGTAAAGTAATTATTCAAAAAAAAACAATTAATTTACTTAATGTACATTAAGGGTGATTAACAACCGATTATTGGTGAACGAATTTCCTGTCGGACCGACGAGATCGGGTCTGAGAATTGGATGTTGATGTTCGATTTTTATCGAATAATGACTAGGGTTTGAGGTTTTGTATCTGGTCTGACTTAACGCCTGCTCTACATGTCTTATTTTGTTCTAATTTTTCGATCTTAGTCCACTCGAGAAACAAAAGGAAAATAAATGTTTGCACTCAAATTAAAGAAAACATCGATATGTTATGTAATTTTATTATGTAAATATGTGTACTTTTTATTATCAACAACTACGGTTTGTATATTTTTTGTTAATCTAATAAAATGTAAATTTAAATGAATTCCGGGAAGGAAATCCATCGGATCAACAACAGGATCCAGTAGAGCACCAACATACCAAAACAAGCAATCCAGAACTACAGACGTCGAATTAGTGAATATACATGGTATTTGTTTAGACTAAGTAAATTAATTTAATTGATTAATCCTAAGACAACAAATAATAAACACAATTTATATGTATTAAAAAAACGTGTAGCTTTTGTGAAAGAATATTCAGTCGGTCCTAACCAATGACGGAGTTAGTGTTTTCAGTGAAGGGGGTATTGAAAATTTTCAGTGTCAATACGTGATTGTAAAAAATTGAGGGGGCACAACTACGCAATTAGAAGAAATTAAGGGGTATTTTTGAAGAAAAAAAATCGAAAAACATACCAGAAATTTTCAATTTTTTTTTGAGGGGGGCACATGCCCCCGAGCACCATGTGACTCCGCCACTGGTCCTAACCGCCTTCATTGAAAGCGACGTCCTCTCTCCAGTGATTCATGCTGACCATTTTCCCGCATCTATCTCTTTTGTTCTCGTTATTATCGCATCTAGTCCAGTCGACGATCCACCACCCACCCACCCCCCCCCTCCCGATTTCTTTGACTCAATTACATCTGTCTTATCTCTTTTGTTCTCGTTATTATCGCATCTAGTTCAGTCGACGATCCACCACCCCCCCCCCCCCCCCCCCCCCCACCGATTTCTTTGACTCCATTACATCTGCCTCCGCCACCACAACCTTCCAAATGACATCCATCATCACTGTCGTCTTCGTCCCAATCGACGCATTAATAATATTTCCACGATTATTACATTAACAAAACAAAACAAAAAAGAATAAAAATTAAAGGGTAGAGGAGAGTATATAAAAGTAGGAGGGGACCAAATTATGGGTCATACAGTAACTTATGTTTTTCAGTGGCAGATTCAAAAGCAAAATCAAACTCTTAATATTAATTAATTAAAATAAATAAACAATAATAATTGGAATTAATATAAAATATATAAATTCGAGGCACAAGCACAAGAGGAGGAGGAATCGGAAAAATCCATCTCTGTGCATTGTTTCGTGCTTCCGTCGACGGAGACACGACCCCTGATACTACTGACCCATCTCTCTCCTCTCTCTCCCTCTCCGATTTTCTCTCTCTAGAGAGCATTCTTCACCTTTCTGCTCCTCTCTCGCTCCAGTTTCGTCCCTGATCTGTGCGACCCCGAGCTCATTACAGTTTCTTCTGCTCGTTTTCGAGCCTGATGGGTCGCTGTTGACTTGCTCTTCTCGCGGTTGATTTCGGCTGCGGAGGACCAGGAGCTCCGATTCCAGGTGAGAGCTTGTTGGGTTTTGTGTTTCGTTTCTGGGTTCTTAATTGCTGTTCACGTCGTCGCTGATCGGAGATTTGATTTGTCGTTCTGGGTTTCGTGTTCGGGATTGTTTTCAGCTTGTGGGGTTTTTTTTGTTGTTTTTTTTTTCTTCACAGGTGAATGTGACTTTCCATCTGGGTTTTTTTAGCTCTATTTTGGACGTTTTCTTGTGATTTTGATTTTTAATTTTTGATTTTTCCCTGTGAGTGAAATCATGTTGTTGTTCTAGTAATTGGGGATTTGGGGCATTAATCAATTGTGGGTATGGAAGATTTTATTAAGTGCTTGATTTTGAGCAAATTTCATTGTAATGGTGTGGTGTGTCAGTGTATAAAGCTGGTTCTGTTCATGAATTGTGGTGTGTGAATTGCAGTTTTGCTTATCAGGAGATGATTTTTATCTGGGTTTTTTTTCTTCTGTCACTAGGCTTTTTAGAAGAACACATCTAGCAAGTGGAAGACCATTGTTATCAGTGGTGTTGAAGAGGGCAAGCCTTTGATGGTTCTGTATTTGGAGATCATTTGTATGAGACTGTAGTTTTTTTCCAGTTGAAACTGTGAGAGATGGCTGGGGGAAGGATAAGGGCTAAGCTCCAACGAAGCCATCTTTACACTTTTGCTTGCATCAGACCTCACTTCCCTTCTGAATTGGGTGATCAAGTTGAAGGTCCTGGTTTCTCAAGAATTGTGAGTTGCAACCAGCCCGTTATCGACGGGAAGAGACCTTATTGCTCAAATTACATATCCACCACGAAATATAACATCATCACTTTCTTCCCCAAGGCCCTCTATGAGCAATTTAGACGAGTTGCCAATCTTTACTTCCTCGCTGCAGCATGTCTTTCCTTCACCGCCCTCTCTCCATTCAGTTACCTGAGTATGGTTGCTCCTCTGGCTTTTGTCGTGGGGCTTAGTATGGCGAAGGAAGCTTTGGAAGACTGGCGTAGGTACCGACAAGATGTGTCTGTTAATAAGAGGAAAGCATTCTTTCATGCTGGGAATGGCGTCTTTAAGTATAAGAATTGGGAGAAGCTTCAAGTTGGCGATGTGGTCAAGGTGGAAAAAGATCAGTTCTTCCCATCAGATTTGCTGCTCTTGTCATCGAGTTATGAGGATGGCATTTGCTATGTAGAGACGATGAACTTAGATGGCGAGACGAATTTGAAGGTAAAGAGGTCTTTGGAGATCACCTTGCCTTTGGATGAAGATGAGGCTTACAAGGATTTCAAGGCAACCATCAAATGTGAAGATCCAAACCCAAGTCTCTACACCTTTGTGGGTAATTTCGAATATGATCGCCAGGTTTATCCTCTTGATCCGAGTCAGATTCTCCTCAGAGATTCAAAGTTGAGGAACACATCCCATGTATACGGGGTTGTGATATTTACCGGTCATGATAGCAAAGTCATGCAGAATAGCACGGATTCTCCAACCAAAAGGAGCACAATAGAGATCAGGCTTGATTCTATCATATATTTGCTCTTTGGTCTCCTTGTACTGATCTCGGTTATAAGCTCAATAGGATTTGCAGTGAAGACAAAGTACCAAGTTCCAGATTGGTGGTACTTGCAGCCCTATCAAGATCAAGGTGTTGGTGATCCTCGCAAGCCCGGTCGTTCTGGGTTTTACCATCTGGTCACTGCTCTCATGCTTTATGGATACTTGATACCCATATCACTTTATGTTTCAATCGAAGTTGTAAAGGTTCTGCAAGCCACTTTCATCAACCAGGACTTGCATATGTTCGATGAAGAGAGTGGAACTCCAGCACAAGCTCGTACATCGAATTTAAACGAGGAGCTGGGCCAGGTGGACACGATCCTCTCTGATAAGACCGGCACTCTGACCTGCAACCAAATGGACTTTCTCAAGTGTTCCATTGCCGGCACCTCGTATGGTCTGAAAGCTAGTGAAGTTGAGCTCGCTGCTGCAAAACAGATGGCCAGTGATCTTGAGGATCAGGAACCGGATCTTTCCAATTTTCCTATGATCAACAGTAGCAGGCCAGCATCGTTAGATATCGAACTGGAGAATGTCATCGCCTCTAAAGGTCAATTTGAGAAGAAACCTCGGATAAAGGGATTTAGCTTTCAGGATAGTCGCCTTATGGATGGAAACTGGTTGAAAGAGCCCAATACGGATATGATTTCTTTGTTTTGCAAAATACTAGCGGTATGTCACACCGCGATTCCTGACTGGAATGACGAAACTGAAAGTTTCGTTTATGAGGCAGAGTCACCCGATGAAGGGGCTTTCCTTCTTGCAGCCCGAGAATTCGGGTTTGAATTTTGTAAAAGAACTCAATCAAGCGTGTTTGTTCGTGAACGATATCATCCCTCGGGGGAACCTGTTGAGAGGTGAGTGTATAAATCAACACTTTACTGTTTTCTTTGAGCTTCTTGGTTATCTTCCTTAGGTACCCGTGTCTTGGTATATTCTCACTGATGGTTTCAACTTGCAGTGAGTTCAAAATACTCAATCTATTGGACTTTACCAGCAAGAGAAAGAGAATGACGGTAATCGTGCGTGACGAACATGGACAGATTCTTCTCATGTGCAAGGGTGCTGATAGGTTAGTCTTGCAGCTATCTTTTCTTTTTTTCTGTGGTGGTGAATTTCATTTTGGTACCCGTAGCTGAATATTTGATAACAATACAACCTTAGCAGTTCAAGTGTGAGCACCTTTTATTTTATGGAGAGAGAATGTTAGCATCATCTTTGATCATCTTTCAAATATCTGTTCCCTCTTTTTGGAAACCTGTTTATATTTTTTATTGTTTGGTTTGTTCAGCATCATCTTCGATCGTCTATCGAAAAATGGAAGAATGTACGAAGAAGCCACAACTAAGCATTTGAATGACTATGGAGAATCCGGGTTGCGTACACTGGCACTTTCTTACAGAAAGCTCGATGAGGCTGAGTATACGGTGTGGAACGATGAATTCATAAAAGCTAAAACTTCTATCGGGGCTGATAGAGAGGCAATGCTTGAAAGGGTTTCAGATATGATCGAGAGGGAATTGATCCTTGTCGGTGCTACAGCTGTGGAGGACAAATTGCAAAAAGGGGTATGCATAAATCATTGTTGTAGAGAGCAACTAGTTTAGTGTCCCTGTGATTCACCTCATCTCACCTTAATTACTTTTTATATTTTACTTGCAGGTTCCTCAGTGTATAGATAAATTGGCACAAGCTGGTCTGAAGATCTGGGTTCTGACTGGGGATAAGATGGAAACTGCAATCAACATAGGGTTCGTTCCTTACTCGATAAACATAATCTCCGTCATGCATTTGACCTGTTTTAACTTTCAGAAACTATAAGCCTACAAATGCAAGAGGAAATCAAAGAGTATGATAAAACTGTAAAGTAAAACTTTCAAATATCTGGATAATCAACAGTATAGAAACCTTATATTTGACTGTAAAACAGTGAAGGGATAGAATTAGGTTTTGGTATCTGTTTGTGGGTAAATAAGTTAATTAATAGGCATAACCAATTTTCTACCTCCTATTTTAACTCCCCTACTTAAAAAAGAGTTTCCTTAAGATTAATCTGCCTGCCACCAAACCTTTTTAACGAGATTGCTTGCATGATTCAGGTTTGCCTGTAGTTTGCTTCGGCAAGGCATGAAGCAGATTTGTATATCAACGACAAATTTAGATCCACTAATCCAAGATGACAGACTGGTATGTATTGCTTTGAGAAGTAGTGTTCAGGATATCACTTTCATTTATGTTAGAGTTAGACTCATGTGTTTTCTTTGTTATTTATTAAGGCTGTGAAGGAGAATGTTTTGATGCAAATCACCAATGCCTCACAAATGATCAAGCTGGAAAAAGACCCACATGCTGCATTTGCTTTGATTATTGACGGGAAGACTCTGACACATGCTTTGGGGGATGATATGAAGCATCATTTCTTGGAATTAGCTGTTCATTGTGCATCCGTCATTTGTTGCCGTGTTTCTCCAAAACAGAAGGCATTGGTATGCTTAATATATTTTGTAGTTCTAGAATCTCGTCGGTTGATTTTGTCTTTTCTCAAATCAACGTTTGCCTCAGGTAACAAGACTTGTGAAAGAAGGAACTGGAAAAACCACCTTGGCTATCGGTGATGGTGCTAATGATGTAGGAATGATACAAGAAGCCGATATTGGTGTTGGCATCAGTGGCGTGGAAGGTATGCAGGTTAGTAAACATCTAACTACCCCTTTTTAGATTTATCTGCCAAGAACATGATTTGATATTCTATATCCCGATTTGCTCTACAATCATCACTTTTTTTATCGACTAAATCGAGTGTATTAAAGCTATCTGAGTTCGAGACTTTTTTTATATAGAAGGAAAGGAGCACCAACATTCTTTGATTCTTAAAGAACTTCTTAAGATCGATGTATCAAATGAATCGAGTCAGTTCAGAACTGTTTCATCTATAAAACTGTGTACTGTCTTGTGGATGTTGTATCGAAGCTTATGAAATTTGAAACTTCTGCAGGCGGTAATGGCTAGTGATTTCGCAATTGCACAATTTCGGTTCTTGGAAAGACTTTTGGTGGTCCATGGACATTGGTGCTACAAGAGAATTGCTCAGATGGTAATGATCAAGAAACCCATCTTGGAGTTCCTATTTCCCCTTATATTTTATATTTTTTGCTTGATTTATGCAGACAATCTTCTTTAACTTGTCCTTTTTCTTTACTCGGTTTTTAATCCGTGCAGGTTTGCTATTTCTTCTACAAAAACATCGCATTTGGGCTTACCCTCTTCTACTTTGAGGCGTTCACGGGTTTCTCTGGGCAATCGATTTACGATGATTGGTACATGACGTTGTTCAACGTTATTCTTACCTCATTGCCCGTCATTTCACTCGGCGTCTTCGAGCAAGACGTCTCTTCTGATGTCTGCTTACAGGTTAGTTTCAATATTATTTTTTATCGACTAAATCAGGTGTATCTAAGCGTTTTGTTCTCAATACCTTGCTTATGTAGAAGTAAGGCAGCACCAAACAATTTTTTATTGTTAAAGAATTATTTAAGCTGTTGGGAAGAGAAATAAAAAGTGAGGTACCGCTGTTGGGATTTGAACCCAGGTCTCAAGACTCAGTTAGGAAAGCTAAAGCTTTTGTTATTTATGTTATTGATCCTTCCACACTTTCTGTTATCCGGCTCTCTTGGGCCTATTGGGCCACGATACTTATTATGTAATCACCGTTCTTTTCACAGTTCCCGGCATTGTACCAACAAGGACGGAAAAACTTGTTCTTCGACTGGGAAAGAATACTAGGATGGATGGGGAACGGACTCTACTCCTCACTCATCATCTTCTTCCTAAACCTCGCCATCTTCTACAACCAAGCCTTCCGCGACAACGGGCAAACCGCGGACATGGCGGTTCTTGGCACCACCATGTTCACTTGCATCGTCTGGGCGGTCAACTGTCAAATAGCCCTCACCATGAGCCACTTCACGTGGATCCAACACCTCTTTGTTGGGGGAAGCGTAGCCCTATGGTACCTATTTGTTCTCTTCTACGGGGCATTGCCTCCCGAAAGGTCAGGGTCGGCCTACCAAGTCCTCAACGAAGCCCTTGGCCCGACTCCCATCTATTGGTCCACGACCCTCTTGGTAACGGTCGCCTGCAATCTCCCCTACCTCATCTACATATCCTATCAGAGATGTTTCAACCCGATGGATCATCACATCATCCAAGAAATCAAGTTTTACAGAAAAGACGTGGAGGATCAACATATGTGGCATCGGGAGAGGTCTAAGGCGAGGCAAGAGACGAAGATCGGGTTCACAGCTAGGGTTGACGCGAAGATCAGGCAGCTGAAAGGGAGGTTGCACAAGAAGCACTCTGCATTGTCAAGCTCGTCTCCGGTGAGCCATTGATGATCTCTTTAGGGTTTATAAGGTGCTCTCTACTCTCAAACATCTCTCTTTTTATGTTGTTGCTAATATTCTTTTATTTTTATGAGTGGGGTTTGGTTGGAGAGTCCCATGAAAATATAGAGGAAGCATTTTGGAAGTGTTGTGTGTAGAATATTTATGACAATTTTGAGGAGTTTCAGGTTTGTGGAAGTAGTTGTTAGTACATAGGTTGTCTTGTTCTTTTGTTTGGTTACTTGAAATGTATAGTTTCTTGGTCCTCCACTTCATAGATATATTCTCAAGAGTCATATCTAATTTAGTCTCTCAACATAGAAATGTACAGGGGTTAAATTGAAAGAAGCTGATATGGTCAGGGACTAAATTGGAACATTTTATGCATTTTGTGGAAATAACTTGTTTTGGTCCCATGGGGACATTGTTTGGTGAAATCTTTAATGAGTATAATAAATACGTACACGTGAATGTATTGACTCTTTCAGTTTGGTGGATTTTTCTCTATAAGATCTATACTTATATATGAACTAAAAATAAAATCATAGGTTTAATGTCCTAACAAAACATCCCAAACCCATTTTAGTCAAATATGTTTTATTTGTGTTGAATAGCTTAATTGGGTGGTTAATTTTAGGTCAACCTATCAATTACGGCCGGTCTAATTACTGATAACTGATCGACAACCGTTTCATCGAAATACCGGGGTCTACATTCAGATTCGGCCTGGTTTGGTGATTAATGAAAAAAAAAATCTTGTAACCAGGATAAAATCGGGATATAAATTCATATTTGGCCTGGTTCGGTGATTAGTGAAAAAAATCCCATTACCATGATAAAATCGGAATCTAAATTCAGATTTGGGCCGGTCTTGTAATTAGTGAAAAGAATCTAGTAATTAGGATCATTGTCCGGTGATCAATTGTCGTTATAACTGATTAATCGACCAGTGATCGGTGATCAACTGTCGTTATAACCGATTAATCGACCAGTGATCAGTCCTACTACCAATAATGCAAGTTTTTGTGTTGAATGTTCATATGTGTATGTCCACCTTAAATAGTGATAGTGACATAAATGTAGTATGGAAACTGGTTCGATTGCATATTGTTATTGTTATTGTCATCTTCGTTTTACCACTGGCCAATACCTTTTATTCTATAGTTGTGTTGTTTGTTTTGAAGTTAGAAGAAAAAAGCAAACGGAAAGACTTCACTACTCTTTATTTTTTTATTTTCATATCAAATCGCTACTTTATACATTTTTGAAGTCACATCTGAATAATATGGAGATGGATAATTTCGTCATTTTAAAAACTACACATGTCACATGTGTTTACATGTTGTTTGAGTGATTATATACACTATATTATTAAGATTCAAATCATGATAACTATTAAAATCAAATAACAAAAAACAATAATCATCTCTCTTTTTTATGTCCTATGATGCAACTTTGACTAATGAATAGCATGTGCACAAAGCAATCCCAGATTTTTTTTAAGGAAAGGAACTTTCCTCTTACATTGTCGGTGGTCAATCCAAGGGCAAGCTTCTCTCAAATTACTCAAGAACAATTTAATTGAGGATTCAAACTTATGACTTGAGCCCAAGCTGTAATCTCAATAACTTGTGGAGATTAAATTGTGAAATTGCATGAACAAACATTCCGAGGTGATTAGTCTGGGCGAATTTGTTAAGTGATTGGTCTAGACGACTCCTATGGCTTCATTCAATTTGTCACATTGTTAATGTCGATTGACAAGAATGAGTTTGAACGAGTAGCCACATGTACGATGGGTGAGACAACAATCAACCCGAACAAATCCAATCTAGGGTGATAAATTGTTGGATTAATTACGTTTACCTACACTAACGTTTAAAAATTGTAGATACCTACACTAGCTTTTATATATTTTTAGATTTTAACAAATACTTACATTATTCTATTTGTTAAAATCACAGATACAGTATGTATAATTTTAAAAAATTAGTGTGTATATATGATAAGTGTATACGTTACTATAGAAGAACATAATTAAGTTAATTTTTTCGTCAAAAACCGTCTTTTTCATTGATTAGTCCGTCGAATTCGCCCAAGAGTGCAACAATGGAGAAACACAGACATGTCCCCATCAAATCAAGGATTGAGAAAACACCCATGAATCCAAAAACATGATATATATGTATCAGAATCTGAGTTGTTGATGATGATGATGATGTTGATCAAAATCAACAGTCACTCCAATCAAAACATGAGCTCAACCAAAACACAGAAACACAAACATGTCAACACAACATCAAATCAAGGATTCAGGAACCACCCATGAAACCAAAATCATCATATACATCACCAAAACCCAAACAAAAGAGAATTGAATTGAACTGATTATGAAGATGATGATGAAGAACACAAGCAATCAAAAACCCAATCACCACCATCCATGGACAACATGGTTACAAGTGTCCTTAATCCACCTAAAGCTCTTCCTGAAGGACCCTTTCATCTTGCCCTCCACAGAGTAGACCTTGTAGCTAGCTACCCTCTTCTTCCTCTGAAGCTCAGGGTCACTCAAGCTCCATGCCTTTGAAGCTGACCCAAAACTCATACTCTTCCCTTTCTTCATCTTCATCTCCTTCCCCATCTGGGTTTGGCTCTGTGGCCAAGATCCTGCATAGCTTGCACTGTAGCTCCTCAGATCCTGCATGCTATTAGGGTTTACTCCTCCTCCACCTCCACCTCCATAGTAGCTCTCTATCTGCATCCGACCATCTCTGTATGATTTGGATCTGAAATCCTCCATAGCTTAAAAATCCAAGCTTTACCCAGAAACAGAGACCCAATTCTTCTTTTCTTCTTCTGATGATGATGATGATGAAGATTGGGAATTTTTTTTTTTGGAGAAATGGGAGAAAAGGGTCCAATTGGGTTTGCTTGGTACAGCTTGAAAGGGAGTATTTTTTTTTCTTCTTCAATTCTGATCTGGAAAATGGAATAGAACAAAGCCAAGTAGGTGTCTTCATCAATGGCCTTTTTTATGATATTTTTGAGATTGTTTTTTCTTTTCTTTTTGGTTTTTGAAGTGTGAGATTGCCACCTTTTTGTCGTTTTTATCTTGTTTTTAAAAACAAAATTCGGTATCTAAAAATTTAAAAAGTTGATCAAGTTATTTAATTTTAATTTATCGTTATGACAAGGATAATTATAAAAAAAATTGAGATTTTTTTTAATTACTTTTAAGCGAAAGATAGAATCCTATAAATTGATCCTAAAATCGTAACTGATATATAGTCGGTCTTAACATAATAGGCTAAACGCAAGAAGCGTGAACTTAAAAAAGTTAAAAGACAAAAGAACCAATTCTGACTCGACTTGATACAAATGCGAGTATTTAATTGTTGTTTGGTCCTCACGGGAGGACTATAAAATATCTGTAAAAAGTGTGTGATTCGATCAGGGATCATATTGATTGGTGGAGGAAATCAGATAGGGGTCGGATGATGTTCTTCCCTAGCGACCCGTATCCCCAAGAGCCTTTCAATTGTCTTGGCGAGGCTTCTAGTGGACCTCTCCTGATTGTGTGTGTCAACAAAGGCACTGATACTTAATCATGATCGCCCTCGGCAGTGAGGACTCGTGGTTCAGTTATGATACCATTCGTACACTCGTTCTTGATCATGACCATAACGGCACGGAAAGCTAATACGAGGAGTAAAAGACCCACCATACCAGGAAGTTACGGATCATATCTAGAGATGCTTCGGTCTTTAGATACAACGGCGTTGAGAAGTGAAGATATGAGAAAAAAAACATAAGGGCTTTAAGGAGGAAGACGTTGAAGAGGATGAAGATCGCGTATGGCGGTATGACTCTATGTGACAGTGCCTATAACAACGACACGATCATATGTGGAGGTTAAGATTGAAAACTCTCAACCCTAACATAGTTTTCTATTTTTTTTTTGTCTAATATGTTAACTACAATTATCCTTGTTGATATGCAGCTTATAATGCTGTAATAATAAATTTCACTCATTTTTAAATTATTTTTCGAACAAAATTTAACTAATTATTAAGTAAGAGTTAATTGAAGGGAAAATTGAGAAACTAAGCTTCATATAATAGCATGAATTTGTATTTTTTTTAAAACGGACGGCGAGAAATTACATTACTAATGTCAGTTAAACAATTACAAGTAGAGCTAAAAGCCCTGTGACCAAAGCCTCCCGTAGGAAACTCGGCGCTCATGGACCCATCGAAGTAGTCTAATTTATATCTTAGAAAAAGATAAAAATTCCTACTACCTACCCTGAATTGGGAATGTATAGTGCTGAAAATAAACGACATACTATACGTCCAACCAAAAGAAACTAAATAATAAGGGAAAGAGGAGAAACAACATAAAATTCTTGGTGCAGACACGCTCCCTCAAGTCTCGGCATGAAGAATCGGTCCCGGGTCGTGAGGAGTAGGCCACCAACCTTGTACTCCTCGAGTCCCATTGGACTCATGGCTCCGGGCGGGTTGTTTTGCAGCCTGCGCCTAATTAAACGAGTCCTCCGATTCATCGGACACGGCATGGACAACCTCGTGCGTGACTACGGCCGCGACATCATCCTCATGGTCGTCTTCCAACGAGACCCCCGAGACGGTCCGATATGACTTCTAGGTATCCTCTCGCCAGGGTATTAGACAAGAGCGGTTGCCCTGACCGGATGTTCGATGTTGGAGGCGCTGGTGGGAAACAGAGTGATGGCCACACCCCGCCTACTTCTCGCGGATCTTGTGGTATTGTATGTGGTGGTGATTGTTGGGACGGGTTGCAAGTCTCGAAGTTGGCTCCGATGTCGTCCGTAAGTGGCCCCACCGTGAAGACCCTGCGTGCGGCGGCGGAACCTAGGGAGGCGCTGAGCCACCACACGGTGGCGAAACTGAGGGGGTTATGAGGTCGACTTGAGCATTTTATCGTTAAGAGGCTTGGGGTGGGGGATGCGATGAGATCGAGTCCCTGGTAACGTCGGTCTTGAGGGCTAAGGAAGAGGAAGGGAAGTAGGGATTGGCCATAGAGGTTGGGAGGTGATGCCCGGTGGAAGAAGAAAGGAACCCGAAGATTGGAGTCTCTTAGACTTATTTTACGCATAATTTGCAATCTATGTTAATATAATTTAGAATTGGAAAAATCAGATAATTTTAAAAAAAATCTGATTTTTATTTTTATAAAAAGATAATTTCTCTTTTATATGAATTATCAAAATCAGATGTTTTCGATTTTATATAGTAATTTTAAGATTTTTTTGATCAAAAAGTTAATTCACATTTTGATTTTATATGATTTTTTTAATCGAAAATCAGATTTTATTTTTTATATAAAGATAATATTTTCATTTTTCAAAATGTAATTTCAAAAAAAAAAATTCATTTTTCAAATAACATTTAAAAAACAAAATATGAATTTAATAAATAATAAAATTGAATTAAAAAATTTTATGTATAAAATCTAATTATCTTTTAAAATATACTTACCAAGATAATCCGATTTTTAAAAATCTAAATTAAAACAAGAGTATTCTTGTTCTAAAAGAAATTGAAAAACATATTTTTTAAAGTTCAAACTATACTAATATAGAATACAAATTCATGCTATTATGAGGTATAGTTTCTCAAGATGCAATATGTTAAACACATGCAACATTCTCTTTTTTCTCTCTACACTTTTTCTCCGCCTTCTCTCTAAGAACCAGCTTTCTTTTCCGAGCCTTCTTCTCCGCCGCCAGCGACGGTCTTCTCCTGGACGTCGCCGGTGGCAAACCTTCAATTTCCTTTTCTTTTGGTCTCCTTTTCCTTTTCTCCTCTATTCTGGTTTGGTTTCCTTCTGTTTCGACCCTTCCTCTTCAGATCTGATACCCCTCGACCCTCTTCTTGGACCGATCTCTCCCTCTTGGTCATCTGGTGCGTGCTGGCCACCGATGGGAGCTCGGATTTCGGTGGATCTGTGACTGAGATTCGGTACTCCGAGAGGGGGTTTTCAGATCTGAGCCATATCGTTTCCTTTGGTTCCTCCTCAGACTCCCTTTTGTCAGATCTACTTCCCGGAGTCCTTCTGGTGCTCCCTCTCACCTTTGATAGTCGTCTGGTAGGTGTTGGCCGCCGGCGGGATCGCGTTTCACCGTGATCTGAGAGAGGGGGGCAGATCTACGCTGTGGGGAGTCTCTCCGCCCCATACCCGCTCCGTCCTGGTTCCTGGCTGCCTTAGGCCAGCTATCTCTTTCCTTTTTGGCCGATTGGTTGGTGTTGGCCACCGTCGGGATCTCGGTTTCGAGATCTGAGAGTTGGGTTTCAGGGTTTCAAGGTCGGGCTCTCCTAAGGTCCTCTTCCTTCTTCTCCAGGTTTTGTTCTCGGAACCTTTCTCCTCTTCGCCTGCTTTCCCGATTTCGGTGGAGTCCGGGGCTCACGGCGGTCGTTAACCGTCGTGGGTAGTTTTGCCTTCGGGCTTGTTGGGGCTTTTGGGGGGTTGGGTTTTGTAGGGTGATCTCTGGTTTTGGTTGGTCGTTCTGGGCCTTGGGTTCCCCCTTGTTTCGATTGGGTCAGCTGCTTGAGTCTTCAGTTGTCGGGGTTCCTTCACAGGTTCTCTGTTGGGTGTGGGGGATTTGGGGGTACGGTTTGGGAGCTGAGAAGGTGGTCGGTTTTTGGTTCTCTTTCCCTCTTCGGTCGCCGACTGGTTTTTGGGTCTTTTTTTCTCCTCATCTTGGTTTGGTTTGGATCGGTTGTGATCCTGGTTTTCCGACGGGTTTGGTCGGAGGGGCTTCATTGCAGAGGAGAGAGATCTGTTGGCTGGTCCGTGATTTCGTTGGCGTGGGACTCGAGGTGGCCACTTTCTGCTTCGGTTAGTTTTCGGTGGGTGCAGGACTCGAGGTGGGTTTGCTGAGGTTACGTTTTCCAGTCTTCTGTTTTTCTTTTTGTGTTTTTAGGTTTTAGTTGTTTGGGCCTTGTTGCCTTGGTTTGCCCATGTTGGGCCTGATACTTTTGTTTGTTTGCGCTTTGCCCGTGTAGTTGATGTAATAGGTTGCTGAATTGCTGTATTTGGGTCTGAGACCTTTGGTTCTTGTCGATTCCCCTTGTTGGGTTTCGGGTTGTGGTTGTGCCATGTTGGCCAGTCACTCGTTTCTAGTGTTGTTTGAGAGCTTCGCCCTTGGCCTTCAGGTACACTTTGTAGCTGTTGGTTTTTATATAAAAAAAATGTTGATAAAAAAAATGCAATATGTTAAATCTCGACCAAGCTTGTTCTGTTCATATTATATCATAATAATACATGCTCAATTATTTTAACATATTTAATAGTTTTATTAACAATAATAGAGATTATTTTTAGTTTTTTCTAAAAAAAAATCAAAAAATCTATTACGGTGATTTCTTAAAATCCTCTTGATTAAATAATTGATTCTCAGAAAATTATATAGTAAATAAACATATTCAAACAAAAAATAATAGATAATATATTTATTAAATTTAAATAAAAAATTCAACGATTGTTAGTACTAGAATGTTATGGTTTCAAAGCAATTTGACCCGCCTCGATGAAATGAATGTATTGCTTGTTGTATGTTACTTGGTAGACCAAATCCACATGGAAAGATTTGTTCAAGCTTTGGGTTTCGTAAATATTTCAGCATTTATAGAGATAGGCGCCGTGGGATCAATTGGACGGAGAGGAATTTTTTTTATACCAGATCGACTGTCTCCGTTGTTCAATTATTAGTACCGACATTGAAATCGAGCATCGGTTAACGTCTGTTTCTTTCGTTGATCGGTTCTCGATAAGATATTAGTTTTAACTGAAATCGAGGTAGCGAGGATGAGAGGAGAGGCGGAAATGAGAGACGAAGTGACAGAAATACGGTAAGGGGTTAGAGTCGCGGTGAGACATTGTCGCAGAGAAGAGATGCAGGACCTGCCACAGGGAGGCCATGGAACAAGTGCTAGGTCGTAAATAACGACATTTATGTCATTTTTGAAATAATAAGGCCATATGCATTGCACATGACACGTTTTCTGTCCAAAACTAACGGGAAGATAGTAGTAAAGTGAAAATTTTGGATACTTACGGAAAAAATAGTTCGGTGTAGTAAGGTGAAAAACCGTGATAGTTAGGTGTAATTGTATGTAATTTTTCCATGTAACTAAGCAGCATACAAAACTTGCAGAAAATAAGGGCAATTCTTTCATGAACCATATATAATCAAAACGGCCAAAGACCTCTGTTTAGGAACAATAAATCAAAACACTAGCCATCAAAGTAACCAAAAAAAGACGATCAAAACGAAACCAGCAAAAGTCTCAACAACCTCGATCGAACCTGTCCAAGCGAAAAAAACCTGATCACAGAAGATCCGCAACGTTCGACGGAAGCTCCTCAATCACCACGTTATAAAACTTCTGGATATCGAACAACATCCTCTCATCGTCCTTCGTCACGAAATTAATCGCAACACCCTTCCTCCCGAATCGCCCGCTCCGCCCGATCCGGTGGAGATAGTTCTCGGGCTGAGTCGGGAGATCGTAGTTGATGACGAGTGACACCTGCTGGACGTCGATACCACGGGCCAAGAGATCAGTCGTGATGAGGACCCGGGACGACCCGGACCGGAACTCGCGCATGATGATGTCACGGGTGTTCTGGTCCATGTCACCGTGGGTGGCTGAGACCGTGTGGTCCCGGCCCCTCATCTTGTCCGTGAGCCAGTCGACCTTGCGCCGGGTGTTCACGAAGATCACGCTCTGGGTGATGGCAAGGGTCTCGTAAAGGTCGCATAGGGTCTCGAGCTTCCATTCTTCCTTGTCAACGTTGACATAAAACTGCTTGATACCCTCAAGGGTGAGCTCGTCACGCTTCACCAAGATTCTTACGGGCTTGTTCATGAACTTACGGGTGATCTCGAGAGCCTCGGGTGGCATTGTGGCAGAAAAGACGCCGACTTGAACCTTGGAAGGGAGCAGCTGGAAAATATCATAGATCTGAAAATCCAAACATTAAAATTAGATCAAACTCGCTATAAAGGACAAATATATAAACGAGCATGAAAAATTACTAAACCGAACAGGATATACAGGTAATTACAGTGCACTGCTGCTCTGAGCTTTGAGAGATTTTCAATTCACTAACCTATACTTTAAATCATATTATTGCACGTTTTTTCTTCAATTTATCCTAACTTGAGGTTTAATGACGAAAATGCCACTGGTATAAGTAATCCAAAACTTCAAAGGGATGAACAGACTTCGAAGGGCATTTTTGTCATTAAAACTCAAATTAGGGAGCAGCTAGAAAATATCATAGATAAGGCATCCAAAACTTCAACAAACTCGAGATAAAGGACAACATAATTGGGCAAGAAATTATTAATCAGAACAGTAAGTACATATAAAAAATGGTAATTACAAATCCACAATTCACTACCCTGTGCTTTGAGATCTATCGTGTTTCTACGTATCTTAATTACGTCAGTCTTCTCAATTTAATGTTTTCATTTTTTACAGACTTTTTCAAGTTGTAAAGTACATGGTAGTGAATTGGGAATTGATCAAAGTACAACGTAGTTAACTGTAACTACCCCTATAAAAAACAACCCCAATTAAGCCCATGTATGCATACATGGATGGTTGATAAAAATGGGATACTTACCAAAAAGGGGGAGGTGCATAAGCGGATAAAACATCAGACAAAGGGTAAATCCGTAAACGACGGTTGAAACCGGGCAAATACAAATAACAGACATGGTGTGTACTTATAAACAACAAACATAAACACATATAGTAGAGGATTAACGAACCTGATCCTTGAAACCTCTTGAAAGCATTTCATCAGCTTCATCCAACACAAACATCCTGATTGAATCAGGGCGAAGAGACTGCCTCCTCAACATGTCATAAACACGCCCGGGAGTTCCAACAACGACATGAACACCGCTTTGAAGGATGCGCTGATCCTCACGAACACTCGTTCCACCAACACATGCATGCACCTTCACACCAAGATAATCACCAAGTGCACGCATCACCTTCTCAATCTGTTGGGCCAGTTCTCTAGTGGGTGCCAAAACCAAAGCCTGGCACTGGACTAGCCCGTAGTCGAGCTGGGCCAGAATTCCAGAGCAGAAAGTAGCTGTTTTGCCTGTTCCAGACTGGGCCTGTTGGATCACATCAAGACCTTTGCAAAAGGGTACGATCCCTTTTTGCTGGATCGCCGATGGCTTCTCAAAACCTTATAAATATCAAAAGATTATTAAAAACACACAAGAAACTACATATATAGTAATGATCA
Organism: Erodium maritimum; assembly: GCA_963921825.1. Classification (NCBI taxonomy): domain Eukaryota; kingdom Viridiplantae; phylum Streptophyta; class Magnoliopsida; order Geraniales; family Geraniaceae; genus Erodium; species Erodium maritimum. The sequence goes on along the minus strand of OY997595.1, from coordinate 67,209,320 downwards.
AATAAAAACAATTAGAATCTAGGAACAATCTGTATCCATTAGATTGTAATTTTTAACGGCGGGTATTTACTCAATCTGTATGGTTTTATATTATATCTTTAGTCAAACCATCCCTAAAAATCAGGGGCCATTGATAAATAATTTTCAATGGCCAGGATTGGTTCCTAGTTTCATTATAAACTGGTTTTCAATGGAGTGTTTTCCTATATATATATATATTGAAAACCACGGTTGTGGACGACTCCTAGTTTCTCTTCGCTTTAATTTGATTGCTTACCTATATATAAAGAGATAGATAGGTAGATTAGTTGTGCAAAGATACTTACCGTATGCATAGATACCCCTTAGAAGGTTTTCGGGCAATCCCATAGCATCAAAACTGTCATGAACTTCATCATATGTGGTAAAGAAATCTTGTCCTTCAGTTGAGAGTCTGCATAAGCGACACAAACATCAGTTACATACATGTTAAGGACACGCAACATGTAGAATCAATCAGAAAATAGATCTGAGGCGATCATGGAGGCCGCAGCTATGTGGCCTTTACAGAGGGAAGAAAGGTCTTACAATTCAGTCATCTTGGAGTCATACTGACGAGCATCAAACTGTGATCCTTCTGGTGCCGCACCTGCCATAACTGCAATCAAGAACGGATACAAACAATGAGTAAATTTATACATGATAAAAAAGGGTATCAAGCATTAAGCTTCTAGTTTCATCAACTACTAAGTCTAATCCAAAAAGCGCACATAAATATGTACCAAGCAACTTCCAATAAACAATCCAGCTGAAATCATATCTTAACATGTCCACTATGGACAGAACACAATAAGAGCATCACCAACAACACTAACTTTGGTGATTTCAACTCTAACCCTAACACCAAATCCCAAAAATTACACATAATTTGCTGCTTGGTGTTGCAAAAAAATCAGAATTAGATGTCAATTTTGGTGATTTGGGGTTGGGTTGTAGATGATGCAACAGAACACAATTCGACAGCTTCTGGAGCTACCGATCAAATCCAAGAACCAAAACATTATCTCACATCACTCAAAAGCAATAAAAATTGCGGGAAATCTTCAAATTCGAGACCCATTAGAGCATCTCCAACACACAGGGCAATTAGCCCCGATTCACGGGACGATAATTCCTCCCCCTAGAGGAGATGGAATCGCCCGAAACTGCCAAAAACTAACTTCCTCAGCAATCCGCCCCACTTCCGCCCTCCATTGCAGATGTCCTTAATCAGATTTAGAGAAGCAAGTGATGGGACTAGCATCAAACTTCAAACTTTTCCTCCATCACGTGTTAAAGGAGGATACACGTTCTTTCCATCCATGAACATGTATGGGTTTTAGGCTAATTAACAAGGAACAGATACAAGGTTGCAAAGGAGCTTATATCACATATCACAGTGCAAATTACACACATGATCAAACATTACCCAGTTCAAAACATCAAAACCAAGTCCTCATGAGATAGATCCTTCAATCATAACCAACAACAATCATATAAGATTCACAATTACAATTTTTCACCAATTATCTTACAAATCTCTGCATCCAAAAATCACATATACAGAACAAGGCTCATCAAAACCCAGATCACACAAATAAAAAAAATACCCATTACCATCAGATCAACCCCACATCCAAAAACACCAAATCCACCACCCAAAAAAAACACTAATCACAAAAATCATCAAACGAGAGAGACTCTGAAATGATCGAACATGAACATCAACTACAAATACACACCTGTGAATGCTTAGAGCTGGAGATCGAAGATGAGAGCGTAAAGGAGAGAGCTTTAGGGTTTCCCAAACTCCTCGGATCTACGTAGTGGAGTTTGAAAGGAGGCTATTGTCAAAAGAGGAAGAGTGATATATCCAGTCATGTTAGGTTTTGTTCTAGCGCACGATCCTTGTCTCAGTCTACTTTTTGTTTCCGATTTTGCCCCTGCTTGATTGGGTTTATTTACCTTTTGGGTCTGTTTGGTTGCCTAGAAAGTTTTTGGAACTTGGGGGGGCATTGTCAGAGACAGTGTGAGTTCTCTAAAAGGATTGAGTAAAGTATTATTATCTCTCGTATATAAAAAAAGGTTTGGTATCAAATCTAAATGAGTTGATATGGCCCACACTATATATTTGACTAAGACATTGATTGGAGGTAGTGTTTATCTTCTATTATAGAATTAAGGTGTAAATTTTTTTTTTTGAGAGAAACGATAGTATTATTAATATAAAAGCATTATGGTGCCTTCGAGAACCGGAGACACCGTACATAGGAACCAAACTAACAAAACATGAAAGACAGATGCAGAAAAATAAATTTTTCTCTTAGACATAGGGGCGGTCGGAGGGGTGGGACTGCGGTAGCGTCCATGGACACCGATACAGTATACTACAACCATAAGATACTGATCGAGCAGATCAGAGGATAAGCAAGCAGTGGTGGACCAATTACTCCCCCGGTAAGTCAGCGTGCGTCGTCCTCCCTTGACTGATAATGGTAGGGCTCCTGAACGCGGGATTGCTGACTCCGAAGTGGTAGAGAAGTAACTCATCAACTGTTGGTGGTACCCTTGCCACCTATACACCAGGGAGAAGGTACAGTCGACCAAACCCTCCCTGGCCTTCCCATCACTCATTCTTGGAGGCAAGGGTGCTTGAAGCCCCCACCGCTGCTGAAGACGCCCCATTCGACGTCGTTGATTCTTCATCCTCCGCTGCCTCCCCTTGTCTCTCAGCCCTCTTGTTTCCCGACAATGAAGGCGTCGGGTCACGTGGTAACCATCCTACTGGCACATGCCCCTTTGTCGGCGTGCGGCGGAGATAAGCCGGTCCTGACCGAACCCGGCCACCAGGAACCCAGCCCGCCTCCTCCCCAGCCGAGAAACACAGCACCGGCGTTGCCCCCGACCTGTCCGTCCAGGTTCCCTCCGACAACACGGGGTCGTCCTCCCCCGTGATCTCCACCACCGGTGTCTCCGACACCGTTCATGTAAGAACCACTCCCGGTCAACGACAGTCAAACCTGCGAAAAACAGGAAAATTTAAAATTTTTAAGACAAACACTTAATTTAACCTAAATTGACCCCGAGGGTCATACCGGACTTAAGTTGACCCCGTTATCGACCAAAATGAGTTCCGGGGGACTCAGGGCAACTTTCTGATCAATTTGGGAAATGTTGACTTTTCGATGGAAAAGTCAACCGAGCGACGTTTTGGTCCATTCGAGGACCGTTTTGGATCCAAAAATCTTAGTCATCGTCGCAGCGGTCTTAGTTGAGCCGTTTCCTTGTAGCCCGTCAAGTTTCGTAATTTCTTGGAAAAAGTGCCCGTTCGGGGTCCGAAACGTCCGTTTTTCGCGAATCTAATTGGAAAATATCTTCTAGATATTGTTCCAAAAAGGTGTGGGACCCACCTTGCCACTTGTCAACCAAGTGGTGGTGTTAGGTGTATGGGGAAAAACAAGAAGACAAGGAGAGAAGGGGGTTCGGCCATATAGGGAAAAATGGGGGAAAATTGGATGAGAGTTGGGGTATAGAAAGAGAAAGAAGAGAGAGTTTGGAGAAGGAGAAGAAGAGAGAAAAGAGAAGGAGTTGGGCTAGGGTTTGACATCCAACTCTTGGATCATCTCAAGGCGAGAAGAAAGCGACTTCCCCTCATCCTCCTCTACGATCGTGCTGTGGACCGAGGCAAAGGGAAACTAGGCGAGTGACTGCGATCGCGCCGAGGCTTAGTTGGGCACTTTTGGAGGACTTATACGAGGTAGGGAAAAGTAGCCGGATCTCGGCCTTGACTAGGGAAAGTTACATGTAGAATTGCATGTGACACCGGGGTGTCGTGGGTTATTTAGGTTATCGAATATTAGAAAGGCATGATACGGGAACGTAGCAATTATTAGAAAAGCATGTGACACTTAGTAGTGTCGTATGAGCAGTGAACTTAGCGATATTAGAATTACTGGAGGCATATGCCCATGCCCAGAGGTTGTTTGTTATTGTTGTTGAGTTGGGTGGCCATGAGAGCCCGTGTTATTATTATTATTGAGTTTTGGGTGGCCATGAGAGCCCGTGTTATTATTATTGAGTTTTGGGTGGCCATGAGAGCCCGTGTTATTATTATTGAGTTTTGGGTGGCCATGAGAGCCCGCGTTATTATTGTCGAGTCTTGGGTGGCCATGAGAGCCTGTGTTGTTATTATTGGAGTTTTGGGTGGCAGTGAGTGCCCGTGGGGTTGTGAACCCGTACTTTACCGTTGGCGTCTTGGGTGGCCATGAGGGCCCGTAGGGTTGTTGAACCCGTGTTTGGTTGTTGGTATCTTGGTGGCCTTGAGTGCCTGTGGAGTTGGGATTGGTGTCGTTCTGTCTGTTGAACTTTGTTTGTGATTGTGTTTGGTTACTTGATCATGGTGGAGGTTGTGTGGTGTAGCTAGCCTCCCGACTGGTATCGGGAGAAGCGGAGAGGTTGTGGGCTAGCTCCCCGACTGGGATCGGGGGAAGGACGCGCGGGTGTGGCTAACCACCCGACTGAGATCGGGTGAAGCGGAGAGGTTGTGGGTTAGCCTCCCGACTAGGATCGGGAGAAGTTGCGCGACAGGTCGACCGCCTGACCTGACTGGGATCGGTAAAGGGCGAGAGACAGAGATTGGGTTACTGAGCAGCTGGTATGCGATCCTTTGTGATCTTGTTTGGTGTGCGATCCTTTGTGATCTTGGTATTGCGTGGTTGTCAGTCGTGTCTTTGGAGGAGGTCGTCAATCGTTATGTGGGGTCTACATCACGTGTCCGAGTGTTGAGTCAGTTGAGGAAAGTATTTGTCGTGTGTGTGTGTCTTTTGAGTCGATGTTGGTGTCACCGGCTTTGTCTGCTAAGTATGCTGTAGTCAGTCTGTTATCTGTGCTGGTGAGCGAACGCTCACCCCTAGCTGCTTTTCCAACAGGTACCGTTCGCAGGCTGGACTAGGTGAGCTTCTGAAGCTTGAAGAGCTTGAAGCGGGTTTCTGGGTTGTTTTGAGTCTAGTGACGTGTACCACGTTTTTGTCCAATTGTTGGGACTGATTTTGAGATGTAAATATTATTTTTGTTGAACAATTGATGCTTTTAAAGTGAATTATTGGAAAAGGTTTCAAAGTGTTTATTATTTTAAATGTTCGCGTCCCGAGTTCGGATCACTGAAACTGGGGCGTGACAGCTTGGTATCAGAGCTCTAGGTTTCACACCTCGGACTGCACGTCAATTAGGTGGGAGAGTCGAGTAAGTAAGGTCCTGTCGTGCGTTGGGTACGCAAGTCGGAACTCGTGTGTAGACCCGTTAGGATTTGAGTCCTGCTTTTGTTATGTGCTTGTGCAGTACGGAGTTACTGGCACAGTGTTTGTGTGTTGCTGCGTGAGATAATTTTAAACTTTCGCGACTCGACTCAAGAGCGCTCCTGTAGTCGAGCGTGACGATGTTGATGTCAAGTGGGTACAACGTAGTTCGGGGACACCTGGACCGGGTTGTAACTACCTGATGTCAAGAAATGAGGCTTTTAATGGAGTGGAAAAGGTTTTAAAATTGTATGGCCCTGTGGGCGTGTTTTGGGTTTGGTTGGCCCGGTGGGCGTGTGTGATTTTGGTTGGCCCGGTGGGCGTGTGTGACTTTGGTTGGCCCGGTGGGCGTGTATTGTTGTTGCTCGGCCGTGTTGGCTTGTGTTTGAGGTCGGTCTTGAGTTGTCGTACTTGTGTTATGTGTTTTGGTGCACGTTAGTGCGGTCTCTTTGAGGTTTCTTTTACTAGTACTAATATTTAAAGTATTAATAGCGTGAGCGGTGTGACGTATTAGTGATAAGCACTCTAGAGTAAACATAGACCGTGTGAACGTTAGAGTGTTTGAGCTTGTTGTCTTTATTTGAGTTCACAAACTGATCGTTTGCGTGTATCCGTGCAGAGGATACTGACTTATGGCTCGCGGTAGACACGGACGAGCAGCGGGAACACGGGGTCGGGCGCCCACGCGAGGACGGCGGGGACGGTCAGCAGGGACACCGGGGAGGGTGCCAACCGTTGAGCCCGCCGAGTACGCGGAGGCGCAGGGCACTCCTGTCGGGGAAGACAGGAGAAGCGACGCGGGACCGTCTACAGGCACACCCAGTGTTCCGCCGGTCGCGGACCCTCCCGTTATGACTGCCCTGGGTGAGCTGACCAGGACAGTCCAGAGTTTGGTGGCGGTCATCGCTAGCTGAGAGTCGGCTTCACCAGCTCCAGAGGCAGCCGCGGTCCCAGTGAGGCCCGGTCAGACAGAGGATCACACAGCCCGGACCCTACTAGAATTCCTCGAGCTAGGGATACCCATCTTCGTCGGGGAGCCGAACCCCGACCTAGCCGAGAGGTGGCTAGAGCAGGTCACGCGGGACCTGGATACTTCAGGTATCGAAGATGGCCGCCGCAGAGTGTCCTTCGCAGCTCACCAGCTGAGAGCCAGCGCCTACCACTAGTGGGGGCGTGTGAAGGACATTGTCGGGCACGACTACGACATCTTCCAAGATGTGTTTCTGGCGCAATACTTTCCCGAGTCGGCTCGGTTGGAGCGACATCGGCTGTTTCTAGACTTGGAGCAGGGGGGGATGACAGTGGCGGAATACGAGGCCAGATTCACGGCCTTGACCAGATTCGCGCCGGAGATGGTGATGACCGAGCAGAACCGTTGCATGCGGTTCGAGGGGGACTGAGACCGGTGATTCGGGATAAGGTCCTCGCCTTGAGCCTGCGGAAGTATATAGATCTCGTGGACACCGCGACGACAGTGGAGCAGGGCGTCCGGGATGCGGCCAGGACCCGTGAGGTCCGACAACGGCCGACCAGCTTTGCAGGGCCATCCGAGTCACGAGACCCGAGGAGGCAGAGGACCACGGGATTCTTCCGATCACCGACTCATCAGAGTGGAGCGAGACAGCGGGGGTCAGTGGCATCAGTTGGGCCAGTCACGTCAAAGAGGGCGCCGACGTGCTTTACCTGCGGGCAGCGAGGCCACTTCCGTCGCGAGTGTCCGATGGGAGGAGGGCCCACGACGCTGCCAGCGACCAGCCGGACGAGCCAGGGCACGGATTCGAGAGTCGACGAGATCGGCTGTTTCCGATGCGGCCGGGTTGGGCACACCATTGCGTGGTGCCGTGAGCCGTCGAGGGCAACGTCAGCGCAGTCACCGCAGCAGTCGCGTACAGTACAGTCGCCCAGGGGTCGTCCTCGTCAGAGTCAGCAGTCGAGGCTGTCACAGCCTTCTACGAGCGCACCGATTCCGAGACAGCAGCAGAGTCATGGGTATTCAGCAGCCAGTGCGCCGGGTCAGAGGCAGCAGGCCTCGCAAGGGAGAGTGTATGCAGTCACCGACTCCAGAGCCCCAGGATCTAGCACGTACCGCGAGACCATCCAGGGTACGTGTTTATTGTATCATTTATGGGCGTTATTCTTATTTGATACCGGGGCGTCGCACTCTTTTATTTCGCCGGGTTGTGCTGAGAGGTTGAGGTTGAGCTTAGAGTCGTTGAGTCCACCCCTATGCCTGGACACCCCAGTTGGGGGTGGTGTATCGTTGACTAGGGTATGTCGTGCCTGCGAGATTAGAGTCACAGACTGTCCTTGCCCTGGTGATCTTCTCGTGCTGGGAATGACGACCTTTGATGTGATCTTGGGAATGGATTGGTTGTCGAGGTACCGAGCCAATATCGATTGCTACAAGTGACGAGTGACAGTGTTAGTGGGCGGTACGAAGGTGACGTGTGTTCTGGGTAATAAGAGCGGGGTCCTCCTATCGGCGTTGTCCGCAGAGGAGGAAGTATCGGATGTGCAGAGTCGAGAGTTACCGCGAGTGGTATGCGAGTTCCCCGAGGTCTTTCCTGAGGAGTTGAGCGGGTTGCCACCGGTTCGTGAGGTGGAGTTCGCGATTGACCTAGTGCCGGGAACGGCGGCGATATCGATGGCGCCTTACAGGTTTGCGCCGACAGAGTTGACTGAGCTGAAGCGTCAGCTAGAGGAGCTTCAGCAGAAGGGGTTTATCCGTCCGAGTGTATCGCCATGGGAGCACCAACACTCTTCGTGAAGAAGAAGAGTGGAGAGCTACGGATGTGTATAGATTACCGGAAGCTGAACCGGGTTACAGTGAAGAACCGATACCCGATGCCGAGGATCGATGACTTGTTCGACCAGTTGAGAGGGTCGACCTACTTCTCGAAAATCGATCTGCGATCCGGTTATTATCAGTTGCGAGTCCGTGAGGGGGACGTCGCAAAGACTACATTCCGGACACGCTATGGGCACTACGAGTTCCCGGTTATGCCATTTGGACTAACGAACGCACCTGCAGCGTTCATGGACCTGATGAACAGCATCTTCCGGCAGGCGGCGCATAAGTCACATCTGAGGGCTGTTCTGACACTACTGCGTGAGCATCAACTATATGCCAACCGAGAGAAGTGCGAGTTCTGGCTCGCTGAGGTGAAATTCCTCGGTCACATCGTGTCCCGTGACGGTATCCTGGTCGATCCGTCGAAGATCGACGCGGTCTCGAAGTGGGCACGACCCACGAGTGTATTCGAGATCCGCAGCTTTCTAGGGTTGGCAGGCTACTATCGGCGATTCGTCCAGGACTTTGCACGACTAGCCGCACCGATGACTCTGTTGACGCGCAAGGGAGTCGGGTTTGTGTGGACATAGGACTGTGAGCGTGCATTCGCGGAGTTGAAGACTCGACTGACTACCGATCCAGTGTTAGTGGTGCCCGAGCGAGGGATCGGTTATGATGTCTACTGTGATGCGTCCGGAGAGGGACTGAGCTGCGTACTGATGCAGTTGGGAAGAGTTGTGGCTTATGGCTCCAGGCAGTTGAAGACGCACGAGCGCAACTATCCTACCCACGACTTGGAGCTAGCAGCAGTCGTGTTTGCGCTAAAGAGCTGGCGATATTATCTGTATGGCGAGGGGTTTCGGGTGTTCTCGGATCACAAGAGCCTCAAGTACATATTTTCCCAGCCAGACCTGAACATGCGTCAACGACGGTGGATGGAGCTACTCGAGGAGTACGACTTCGAGCTACACTACCATCCGGGCAAGGCGAACGTGGTCGCCGACACCTTGAGTAGGAAGTCGGTTCCGAGCCTCGCCAGCATATCAGTCCGAGAGTGGGACATGATGGGGGAGCTGAGCACGTTCGGGCTTGAGCTAGAGGAGATTACTGGCGGCGTGGCCATGTGCTCATTGGTGGCTCAGCCCTCACTGCTTGCCCAAGTGTTGGAGGCGCAGTAGGAGGACGTCGAGGCGTCAGAGATCCGCGAGAGAGTCGTCAGGGGTGACGAGGTGGTGGGCTGGGAGGATAGTACTGATTGGGGGTTACGGTACCGCGGGGGGTTGTTCGTGCCGGTTAACTGTAGAGACGACGTGTTGCGAGAGGCACATCATTCGCGTCTTACAATGCACCCGGGGGGCACCAAGATGTACTGTGACCTCAGACGACATTTCTGGTGGCGCAGGATGTGGAGAGCAGTAGCAGAGTTTGTGTCGAGATGTCTCGTCTGTCAGCAGGTGAAAGCCGAGCATCAGCGTCCCACCGGATTGTTGCAGCCACTACCGATTGCTCAATGGAAGTGGGAGCACATTACGATGGACTTCGTGTGTGGACTACCGAGATCGCCGAAGGGAAACGACGCCGTGTGGGTGGTAGTCGACCGGTTGACCAAGTCGGCCCATTTCCTGGCTATGAGGATGACTGACCTGGTCGACAAGTTGAGCGGCTTGTATATTCAGGAGGTAGTGCGGCTCCATGGGGTCCCGGTGTCGATAGTGTCTGACAGGGATCCCCGCTTTACGTCCAGATTTTGGTCGAGTCTACAGAAAGCGTTGGGGACCGAAGTTCTACTCAATACCACACATCATCCCCAGACAGACGGTCAGTCCGAGCGCACTATTCAGATCTTGGAGGACATGCTGCGAGCATGAGTGCTGGATTTCAGGGGATCATGGGAGACCCACCTGCCGTTGGTCGAGTTCACCTACAACAACAGCTACCAGGCCAGTATTGGGATGGCACCGTTCGAAGCGTTGTATGGGAGGCCGTGTCGATCGCCAGTGTGTTGGGCAGAGGTAGGGGACAAGAGTTTACTGGGGCCGGATCTTGTCAGAGAGACGACAGAGAAGGTCGCGCTGATACGCGATCGGTTGAGGACCGCGCAGAGTCGGCAGAAGAGTTATGCCGACAGGCGACGCCGACCGCTTGAGTTTGCAGTCGGGGATCACGTGTTCTTGAAGGTGAGCCCGAGGAAGGGGCTGGTACGGTTCAGACGCAGCGGGGGCAAGTTGGCTCCGCGGTACATTGACCCGTTCGAGATCTTGGGCAGAGTGGGAGCAGTGGCTTATCGTCTGGCGTTACCACCGCAACTTGGGAGAGTCCATAACGTCTTCCACGTATCCCAGTTGCGGCAGTACAACGCAGACCCCTCCCACGTCATTGAGTGGACCGATATCGAGGTGGCTGACGATGTCTCCTATGAGGAGCATCCGGTTCGGATCATGGACAGACGGGAGCAGGTCCTACGGGGAGGCAAGATTATCCGCCTGGTACGAGTGCATTGGAAGCATCACGGGGCTGAATCGACTTGGGAGCGCGAGGACGAGGTTCGCGCGAAGTATCCCGCCTTGTTCGTTTCCCGAGGTATGTCTGTTTTAAATTTTGTGGACGAAATTCCTTTAAGGGGGTAGATTGTAAGAGCCACTCCCGGTCAACGACAGTCAAACCTGCGAAAAATAGGAAAATTTAAAAATTTTAAGACAAACACTTTATTTAACCTAAATTGACCCCGAGGGTCATACCGGACTTAAGTTGACCCCGTTATCGACCAAAATGAGTTCCGGGGGACTCAGGGCCACTTTCTGATCAATTTGGGAAATGTTGACTTTTCGATGGAAAAGTCAACCGAGCGACGTTTTGGTCCATTCGAGGACCGTTTTGGATCCAAAAATCTTATTCGTCGTCGCAGCGGTCTTAGTTGAGCCGTTTCCTTGTAGCCCGTCAAGTTTCGTAATTTCTTGGAAAAAGTGCCCGTTCGGGGTCCGAAACGTCCGTTTTTCGCGAATCTAATTGGAAAATATCTTCTAGATATTGTTCCAAAAAGGTGTGGGACCCACCTTGCCACTTGTCAACCAAGTGGTGGTGTTAGGTGTATGGGGAAAAACAAGAAGACAAGGAGAGAAGGGGGTTCGGCCATATAGGGAAAATGGGGGGAAAATTGGATGAGGGTTGGGTTTTAGAAAGAGAAAGAAGAGAGAGTTTGGAGAAGGAGAAGAAGAGAGAAAAGAGAAGGAGTTGGGCTAGGGTTTGACATCCAACCCTTGGATCATCTCAAGGAGAGAAGAAAGCGACTTCCCCTCATCCTCCTCTACGATCGTGCTGCGGACCGAGGCAAAGGGAAACTAGGCGAGTGACTGCGATCGCGCCGAGGCTTAGTTGGGAACTTTTGGAGGACTTATACGAGGTAGAGAAAAGTAGCCGGATCTCGGCCCTGACTAGGGAAAGTCACCTGTAGAATTGCATGTGACACCGGGGTGTCGTGGGTTATTTAGGTTATCGAATATTAGAAAGGCATGATACGGGAACGTAGAAATTATTAGAAAAGCATGTGACACTTAGTAGTGTCGTAGGAGCAGTGAACTTAGCGATATTAGAATTACTGGAGGCATATGACCATGCCCGGAGGTTGTTTGTTATTGTTGTTGAGTTGGGTGGCCATGAGAGCCCGTGTTATTATTATTGAGTTTTGGGTGGCCATGAGAGCCCGCGTTATTATTGTCGAGTCTTGGGTGGCCATGAGAGCCTGTGTTGTTATTATTGGAGTTTTGGGTGGCAGTGAGTGCCCGTGGGGTTGTGAACCCTACTTTACCGTCGGCGTCTTGGGTGGCCATGAGGGCCCGTAGGGTTGTTGAACCCGTGTTTGGTTGTTGGTGTCTTGGTGGCCTTGAGTGCCTGTGGAGTTGGGATTGGTGTCGTTCTGTCTGTTGAACTTTGTTTGTGATTGTGTTTGGTTACTTGATCATGATGGAGGTTGTGTGGTGTAGCTAGCCTCCCGACTGGGATCGGGAGAAGCGGAGAGGTTGTGGGCTAGCTCCCCGACTGGGGTCGGGGGAAGGACGCGCGGGTGTGGCTACCACCCGACTGAGATCGGGTGAAGCGGAGAGGTTGTGGGTTAGCCTCCCGACTGGGATCGGGAGAAGTTGCGCGACAGGTCGACCGCCTGACCTGACTGGGATCGGTAAAGGGCGAGAGACAGAGATTGGGTTAGTGAGCAGCTGGTATGCGATCCTTTGTGATCTTGTTTGGTGTGCGATCCTTTGTGATCTTGGTATTACGTGGTTGTCAGTCGTGTCTTTGGAGGAGGTCGTTAATCGTTATGTGGGGTCTACATCACGTGTCCGAGTGTTGAGTCAGTTGAGGAAAGTATTTGTCGTGTGTGTGTCTTTTGAGTCGCTGTTGGTGTCACCGGCTTTGTCTGCTAAGTATGTCGTAGTCAGTCTGTTATCTGTGGTGGTGAGCGAACGCTCACCCCTAGCTGCTTTTCCTACAGGTACCGTTCGCAGGCTGGACTAGGTGAGCTTCTGAAGCTTGAAGAGCTTGAAGTGGGTTTCTGGGTTATTTTGAGTTAGTGACGTGTACCACGTTTTTGTCCAATTGTTGGGACTGATTTTGAGATGTAAATATTATTTTTGTTGAACAATTGATGCTTTTAAAGTGAATTATTGGAAAAGGTTTCAAAGTGTTTATTATTTTAAATGTTCGCGTCCCGAGTTCGGTTCACTGAAATTGGGGCGTGACAGTTCCCATCCCCGTCATGGCCACTAGGGCCTCCGCTCCCACCGGCAACGACCCCTCCACCGGGTCCTCCTCCGGAAACTCTGAACCGGGCTCGTACCCCATTCCCTGGTTGTTCGACTCCGGCAAACGGGGTCCCCAATGAATCCCCTCATCGCCGCCCTGCTCACCGCCTTCCACACCGCACGAAACTGCCATGGAAGCAAATCGCAAAACACACAAACCCTAGCAGAGGGAGGCGATGCGTCTCATGTTAAGGTGTAAAATTCAGAAAGAGTGTAATGTATTTTTTTGTTTGTGGTAAATTAACTAAACGAAAATTATTCTTCACGATTAAACTTTCCATATCGTATAACATTTTCTCTCTTATTCGGCCCTAGCCCTACATGTCGTATTCGATATTGTTTTTTTCGGACATCGTCTCAGTCATCTCCGACTACCCCAACCCACCCCCGACCCTCTATGTATCCTCGTCTGGAATTGTTAGAGGTTGCTGCTTCTCTCCATGATTATCACCTGGAGACCTTTCTTTGTACGTACTCCCTTCAATCGATGACGGCGTTGCTTGCCGTGGTACAAGAACATGAGCCTTTGTTAGCCCCAAAAATCAGGCGAGATATGCTACGCATCCTCGTCAATTCAAATAAGTACCAAATGGGACGGGACACTTTGAGGAGATACGTTATGTTCAAAATGGATCTGGAACAACTCGATCTCAAACCTCTTCCTTTTCTTGGAGACCTCATTGGTTACATGATGTACTTCGTCCCAAAGGGTCACCATCACAGGACTAGCGTGTTTGTTAAGAAAAACATGTACGTCCGAGTCGAGCCAACAAAAATGATAGATCCACACCTCTACAAGAATAGAGATGGATCCCCTAAGTTGTCACTTGGATTAGTTATGTCTAACCCTTGTTTCCTGTCTCCATAACTATATTTCCATGTTTAAGCAAAAAAACTTTATCAAATTTGTAAACAGTGAGGCGATGTTATCTACCGACTCCTGACTGGTCATGTTGGCCATTACTGGGCTAGGCACCCTATCAGAGCCTATTGATCCTTTTGATTCCCCTCATAGAAAATCCTCGATCGATCGTTTATCCAATCTTAGAAGTGATCTTGTGGACGACCCGAGGTACCCTTGAGCCTAGTCCCCCCCACTCTCCCCATCGGGAATGTCTAGGATGGTCCCTAAGAGGAGGGTAGAAACTAAAAAGGATCCCTCCTACTCCATCTTCCTCCACATATCATCCCATACGGAGGTCTGGCAACATGAAATGTCCTAAATTGTAAGGACGGTTGTGGAGATATGATATATTCCCTAATGGGAAGTGTCGTGTCTTGTCTCAAAGAACCATCAACCCTTTTACCTTATAGCCAATAGAGTCCTTATGGGCTTGAGGCTTTCCATTCGCTCTAGTCCCCGGATGTAAGAAGGTCCCATGCGATGGTCACGACTCGTACTAAAATGGTCGCGACTATTCTGAATATACACACGGGTGTTTTGGGGTTCAATTGTTGTAGCCCTCATCGAGATTCCCGAAATCGCACGCACATCGGGCAAACAATAGTCACATGGTCAATACAATTACAGTCAAAACAGTGGCCCGACATGTACTCATAGGAAAGATCAATATGCACATCAAGATGATTGTATAACGTTGATGAGAACTGACCAGGTGTGTATGAGGACGCACACATCGCCTGGACAAGGTGGGTGCCAACCCGACCTATTGTATCCCCTGTTTCTTGATATTCTCCTTGGATGCCCGTTATCTCTTCAAGTGACCCGTATCCGATGCCACATGCATTTTTAGGTTGGGTCAGGAAATGATCACTGTGAGCTGCGACCAAGTTTTCAGGCCGAGTCAAGAACATAATCTCGTGTCATTAACATAACAACATTACGATTAAAAACAGTAATCTTGTTTCAATGTCAACGTCTCAAATCTTGTTTGTAAGATCCGAGACTATGTATAACCCGTTCTTATATTTATTCTTTAGTATCTTCATTTCGTATATGTTTACTTTTGAATTTTTAAAAGTCTATCCATGAAATCTATTAATATGCTCAAGAAAAAAAGATACTCCGTGGAAGTTCAATAAATTATTACATACATGTTTTTGTTTGTTGAAATAGAACAAAATGAAATTATTTAAATTATTAACTTCAAGAACGTATGACTTCTCTCAACTGGCTCTAGGAGCTTATGTTGGTCTCGACGTCCTCCTTCCTGGGCGTTGCCTCGTAAATTTTGATCACTCCGCTACCACTACCAACCCCTCTCCACTCCCTAATTTGGAATTGTTATAGTGTTGGTGCTCCTCTCCTTGGACAACTTCTAAAAACCCTCCCCCGAAAACACTTCCCCCATATCCTCTTGTTGTCGGAGACGTCTCAAGTGGATGACCGCACCGTCGTGTTCCGCTGTAATCATGGCTTCCATAAGGGTATCGACGGAAAGACACAAAGAGGAGCTTGCCCTATTCAGGGTAGCGGGTGTAGATACTGAGGTACTCTCAAAAGACGTCAACTAAATCAGTATTGGGTTCAAGGCCTCGAACCGAAAAGGCATCCGCCTAATGGGGGTCTATGGAAAACTAAGGAGAATCATGATCTCTCTCGACGATGTTGTAATGCTGTCGTGGATCAACACCATGAGGCAAAATTTAAAAAACAATCTGATATGTTAATAAAGGCTAAGTGCATTTTTTTTGTCCATGAAGGTTTGAGATGACACTTACAATTTTGATCTAGTGAACTAGAACAATGATAGAGCGTGCTTTGCATGACAAAAATGCTAGGAAAAAGAATTCAATTGCTCAATCCTAATCTTATTCACGTTGAAAATCTCAAATCAATTGTTCAAATAAAGACGGGACTCCTATCCAAGTTAGTAACAACAATGCCATGTAAATGTAATACCTTACTCGAAATATCAGTTTTCATGACATTAGCAACCAAAACCATAATGAGCCAAATTGAATTCACTTTGAACCATAATACAACAAACCACAACAGTTACACTACCAACCATAATAATTATGTGCAGATCACCCCGGCAGCCATGTAGTCTGATTTTTACGTCATCGATCCCCAATTTTCTCAGATAGGAAAAGTAAAGACAGATTTTAGCACCCAGGAGGGTTAGGGTTAGATTTTTTTGTGATTTTTCTAAATACTCAAGGATCTTCTCCTGACATTCAAGTAGGGATGACAATGGGACGGGTATGATGCAGGGATCATGATCCCCGTTTACCATCCTAGTTCCCGTGCTTGTTTTTGCCCAGCCCCGTACCCATTGGGTCATCCGCAAATCCCCGTTTTTGCCCTGATCAATCATCACTTTTCATCTATATCTCAAAGTTCAAACCTTATAAGCCTTAGATAGATAAGCAACAATAGAAGATAAGCACATTGTTCTCTACACTGAAAATAAAAATAATAATAATCAAAACTCATGGTTTCAATTGAGCAGAACGATTCAACCAAGGCCATGAATGTTCCACTTTCACACGGGTCACTTCAGATCCTAAGTATAAGGATGTTTGATAAATAAAAAATTTAAAAGCATACTCTCTGACGGTATTGCAAAGAACAAACCAGAAAAGTGTCATTTCCCCCCAATAACTCAATCACAGAGGAAATGAGAAACTAAGTATCAAATATAATATAAAAAAAATGAAACTTTGGAAATATGATTCCAGTCTATATCAAGCCCTCAAGGACCTTTAGTGTGATCGGAATCAAACAACTTACAAGCAGATCCACAAAATCAGTGAGAAGAACTTGAGAGAAGTGGACAGTGCGTAAATGACTCCAATAGAGCTTCTCTTCCCCGCGTTAGCTCATATTCTAGGGTTACTAGGTTAGAAAAACAAAGGGTGAATGGGTCCCCGTACTCAAACCCGAAGCATCCCTGACCAAAAACCGAAATCCAACCCGCCAAAAAATGACCTGACCCGAGCATGACACGAATGGGTCAAAAAATCGGGTCCCCAATGGGACCGTTTTTTTTGCCATCCCTACTTACAAGTTTTCATAAGTGGGAGTCCTCTCCATTTAATCCCCGACCAATCCTCGGAAGCCCTGTCTACCCGACTAGGACCTAGCATTTTTTACAACCTTCAGAACTGCACAAGAAAAACTTGTACTCGAGATACAAATCCCGAACCCATCTTCTCTAAAAGATAAACAAAAAAGAACCCCTATTTGTTGAGTTCTTAGAGTATCACATACTCAAAACAGAACCCCTATTTGATATAAGAACCATCACTTCATGGAACTATAGCACGTAATAGTATGATACAAGGACATATAAGGCCAAATCAAGGCACAACTCCACTGGTTTGAGGAGAGAGTATCATGAATACCTTAACATTCTCATACAAACTGAAGATACAATTGATATCAAATAGATTCCAAACCTAGTTCAATCATACCACTTATGAGTTATGACTCAGGTCAAAGATTACAATTTACATGTAAACATAAACATTCCAAGTCGAATAACTACTAAACAGAATGGATTCCAAATGAACAAAACAACAGTAACAATGAAGTTAAAGACTTCACGAATAAAAAAACAGGTTTAGATTACAATTTACATGTAAACATAAACATAAACATTCCATGTCCTATAATTACTTGACAGAATGGATTTCAAATGAACAAAACAACAATAGCAATGAAGTTATGGACTTTAAGAATCAAAAACAGGTTTCAATTACAATTTACATGTCAACATAAACATTCCAAGCCATATAACTAGTAAACAAGATGTATTCATATGAACAAAGCAATAACAATGAAGTTATGGACTTTAAGAATCAAAAACAGGCTTCAATTACTATTTACATGTAAACATAAACATTCCAAGTCATACAACTACTAAACATAATGTATTCAAACGAACAAAACAATAACAATTAAGTTGGGGACTTTAAGAATCAAAAACAGGTTTGGGAGAGAAAATACAAGCTCATACAATATTGAAAGATCAAATAAATAAAGCTAAACTAAATTTATGAAGAGCAAATAGCTCAAATAGTCATCAGCCACAGCCATTTCGACAGATTACACAATATAACCAAAGACATGAACTTTATCAGAACAAGTCTACCATCAACAATTCAATACTATCTATAAGCTGTCTGATTCAGAGAGACAGATTATCAAAAACTGATCGATTCAAATCCAACGAATTCGAATCAAACAAGAGAGACTCACATCGGGACGTATCGCTTCAAAGCCTGCTTCCCAGCCACCGCAGCGGCCGCCATCACACCGCCGAGCGCCCCGGCCACAGCCGCCGATCTCACTCCCTTCGCCGCCCTGAAAACGGCGCCGGTGGCCAGCCCGGCGGCCATGCTGCTCCACACATCGTCCCTATCGGTGAGGCTCACGACGCCGCTCTCCATTCCGGCGTAGATCAACCCAATCACTCCGACCCTGTTGCCCCAAGTCCTGCCGGAGTGACCCGTCGCGTTGAGGATCCGATTGGCGCGGAGCTTCATGGTGTCGCCGGCCTCCATGGAGCGGACGCCGGAGACGAGACCCACGGCTCCTCCGCCGAGAGATCCGGCGAGGTAGGCGCAGCCGGTGTAGAAGGTGAGGTTCTCGCCCCAGGATCGGCGCTGCTTGGCGGATTCCTCGGAGAAGAGGAACTCTGGGGAGGTCGGGAGCTCGTAGAGAGCCTTGTAGGGAGCTTGGAGATCTTGGTATGGGTTGTAGACCCGTTTCTCCGAACGGTTCGTGTTCGATTCCATCTCGCTCGCTGATCCTAGGGTTAGGGTTTTGGCGCAGACAGAGAGAGATGGGAGGAGCTGAAGACGAAAGAGGCCAAAATAAAGGTCGCTCTTTTATTTTTATTTTCCGTGTAAAGCAAGCTTTTTTATTCGGTCGAGGAATTGACTGAAACGATGTCGTTTCAATACAGCCAGTGAAAAGAAAAGGAAATAATTACAAAGAAGTACCTTAAGTATTCAATCTTTGTAGGTTGTGCCATTTCTTTTTGATAATTGCAGAACAAACATTGAATTTGAACTTGTCTCTCTCTCTTTTTTTTTTGTATTTTTTTATGAATTTTAAGATGATAATTTTATCTTTGAAATTAGAAATTAATAAATGATAAATCAAGAATAAAAAATTCAGAAATATACATACATATGATGAATGCACATTATAAATAACAACATTATACATTTTAAATTTGTTAGACCATAACATTACAGACTCCAGATCGATGTATAAACAATGCAGCATATGACGTAACAACAACACACCTACAAATAATATTGTTATTTACACATAATCGAACTCATGATTCTTCATATGAAAGATTAAGCCTTGACCATTGCGGTATTTCCTTGAGAACCATACATTTATCTTTTTTGTTGAATTACAAAAAAAAAATTGTTGAATTTTTATTAGGAAAAACGCTATGTCACTTCATTGTACTATGGTCAATTATCAAATCATAATCCATATGTATGGAATGTATTACATAGTAACAAGTTTGGCAAATTAATTCTCAAAATGTATAAGTGTGACTGACTCCGTGAAATACCAAACACATGCCCCTAAAACATTCCTGAAATGGCATGAGAAAACTTGATGTCATAACGTAGACCTTTCGTTTATTCTCAAATCAAACTCTGACCTATCAACTTTTTTCTGTTACTCACGTAACGGTCGTTAAATTTTTAGACGAAAAATATCAAACGTTGTAGTCAACGTTACTACATCAGAACGAACGTTTGTTTGGGTTAGGATTTAGTAATAACCGAAAAGTGAGGACACAGATATCGAGTTACCCCCTTTTATTATTTTACACTAGATGTAACAAAAATAGAAATTTGAGTTTTTTGTTGTTGAGAAATACGAGCTTTTATTAATTCAAACCCAAACATATAATAGTTCGAAAGCAAAAGTACTGGAAATGAAAATACTGGAAATAAAACTGATAAAGCAACATGACACAATGTAAAAACGCTATTTGTGGATCTGGGGTCGTTTGGAGAATTGTACTACGACAACGTCCTATGCGGAAACCGATATAGCTTCGTTAGACTAGGTGTCAAGGGATGAGAAAACTCCTTGTACGAGGTTGCAGTGGTGGACTAGGTATTCCCCCTGGGTGCCAGAGTGCGTCGTCCTCCCTTGAATGATGGAGGTAGGGCTCCAAAACGCGGAAATGCTGGCCACCAAATTGGTATAGGGATACCGGGGCGAGCCTAGGTGGTACCGATGACATCTTACATCCAGAGGGACGGTATGACCGGCTGACCCCCCTCTGGACCGACGTGGCCTCATTACTGGAGCCGAGGGTGCTTGTGCCCCCCTGCCGCTGTATGTGATGCCCCGTCAGAGTGAGTCCCTTACGAGTCCCCTTCGTCTTCCTCTAACTTGAAGTTGAGATCCTCCCCTCCAACTTCCTCGGCCGACACGACCACTTCCTTCAGTCCCATGGACCCCAATTGCATGCCAAGATCTCCCATACTCGACCCATTACAGTGGCCTTGCCCCTTGGGTCCTAGGGATTGGTCACATCCGACCCGGCCAAGATCCGAACATCTTGTTCTCGGTCGATTCTGATTCCAACCCGTTTGATTGGCCCGCCCAGAAGCCGACCTGAATGTCCCTGATCCATCCTCGGCTCGACCCGACCCGACCCGACACGAATGGCCCTGACCCATCCCCGGCCCGACCCCTTGGCCCACGACCCCCCCTGCTTGAGCCCATGCCCCGATCAAGGTACTCCCGCCTGGTCTGCACCGGCTGGGCCCATTGTGGCCCACTCTTCATTCCTGCTAGGCCCTTCTGGCATCCGCGAGCAGGCCTGGACCATGTGGCCCATCGACCTTCTCTCCCTGGGAAGCCCTAGCAGGCTCCTTCCCAGCCGCCGCTTCCACGATGTCGTCACCGGCTCTGCCTCCTCTTGCCGGCCTGAACCCTGCTCCGATTACTCCGACGCCCCCGCCGCGATTGGGACAGGGTTAGTTGACCCCTCCTCCTCCGCCCGAGCCTCCATCTGCCGGGTCATCAAGGTTCCTTAGCGAAACCCCATCGGCGGCGAGCCGGTCCTCGGGACCACCACCGGTTATTTCCCCCATCTGCCGAGGGCGTGGTCATACTGCCGGCGTCCGCCTGAGAATCCCACGCTGGTACGCCGTCGTATGCTCCACTGGCCGCCGACCCTTTTCTACACGGTCCCCAGGTTCCCGAGCTGCCGTGAAGAACATCGGGGTTGCCTCCTCCGCCGCCCGCGGCGACTCAACCTCCGTACCTGTGGGAGACGCCGCCCTCGGAGAGCCCGAGAACTCCGACGTTCCACTTCTTTCCGGCGTACCCCTGCTAGCCTGCAGGGTCTTCGTCTCCGTCGACGACTCCCTGAGCAGTTCGACGTCAAAGCTCCCATCCTCGCTCGACAATTTCCTGACCGATACCACCATATTTTCTTCTTCGCAAAGCCGTCGTTCTCTAAGGTTTTGAGAGAGCAAGGGCTGCGTCTCTAAATTTGAGGTATTCCTTTGGTAATTTGGGAAAAAAAAAATCAGCTATACAATTTACAAAAGAAAAATAAATACCCCATAATTCTAGTTACACGGTGTCGTTTCGGTTGAGATGGCGGGGATTAGAGAATCATCAAACACTCGCAGTCTCTTTACACAGCAAGGCGATGAGAGGCGCTCGAGCTCCGGCCATGGCAATCTTGCCGTCGTCACGGTGCTATCCTCACCTACCGTCATTCATAAACTCAATCGCCACCGTCCAAAGATGCTTCTGCTCCCGCAGCCGCCACCATTCCCCTCCAAATCACCGAAACGATCCCAAAAAGCAATGGGACGGCTTCTACAAACGCCACCAGAACAAAGTAATTTGCTTCCAAAATATGTTTTTTATGCTTCGGAAAGCTTGAAAATATAAATTAAAGTAATGGGTGTTTTGGAATTTTGTTGGTGCAGTTCTTCAAAGACAGGCATTACTTGGAGAAGGATTGGGGAAAATACTTCTCTGGTGAAGATGGGAAGGTGGTTTTGGAGGTATGATTGAAATGACTTTGTTTGTATATAACAATCAAAATGTCAATTGTTGTTATCATTGATTGTCAGTTTTGATAATGTTTTGTTGTTGTATCTGGGAATTGAATTTGGAATAATTGCAAAAAAGTACCTTGAGCTATTCATATATCTTGCAGCTTGTAGCCCTCTTCATTGGTAATTGAAAAAAAATTGTCTTTTTGTTACACTCTGTCTAAATGTGTTTCAAAAATGATGATTTTACCTTTAAAAATTAAAAAAAAAACAAAACCCCAAATTTCCATATCCCTTCATTTTTTATGTTCTTTGTAGGGTACAAAGAGGAAGAAAATAAAGGAGTATGGACTTTTTGTTTTGTTTTGTACTTATTACTTTTTAGGGTTAATTGCTAAAGACTACATTATGCATATGCATTGTCCATTTGCGAAAAACTACATTATATATTGTCCACACTTTTAAACTACACTATCTTTTGACCACGGTCGTTTACTTACAAAATTTGGAATATTCCGTTAAAATTAGGGACTGGACAATACAAAATGTAGTTTTTCGCACGGGGACAATACGTAAATGATTTTTTTCGCACATGGACAATACATAATGTAGTTTAAAGCGTGGACAATACATAATGTAGTTTTTAGCAATGAATCCTACTTTTTACATCTAAATTGTAAGGGTAAAATTGTCATTTGATACAAATTGCAACAAAATGACAAGTTCAGGGTACTTTTTTGCAATTATTAAAGATGGCTACAAATTGCAAAAAATGTATATCCCAGGGCACCTTTCTGCAATCATCCCTTGAAATTTTTTACCATGTTTTCCATTATTGACAATTTTTGGGTGGCAGGTTGGGTGTGGAGCTGGTAATACTATTTTCCCCCTATTGGCTAAATACCCAAAGCTTTATGTACATGCTTGCGATTTTTCGCCGAATGCAGTTGGGCTCGTTAAGGTTTGTTTGTAACTTAGGTTGTCTGATTAATGAAAGTTCCTCTTTAGTAGGACTCATCTCGGTTTGTTTGTTCAGTGTTTACAAGAACTTGTATAAAGCTTTATGTGTTTGAAATTAGGGATAATTGCAAAAAAGTACATTGAGGTATTCATTTTTTGCGACTTGTGACCCTCTTTTATGATAATTGTAAAAAAGTAATTTGAACTTCTCTTTTTGTTGCAATTTATATAAAAGTGATGATTTTACCCTTACAATTTTGATTTTAAAAATATTAAGTAAAAAACATAAAAAACCGATTTTTCATATCCTTTAATTTTTTTCCCTCTCTATACCTTCCAAAGAATAAGAAATTTAAAGGACATGGAAATATGTTTTTTTTGTTCTTTAATTTTAAAATTTTAAATCCAAAGGGTAAAATCACCATTTTGAAATAAATTTTTACAAGGTGCCAATAAAAAGGCAAGTTCAAGACACTTTTTGCAATTATCAAAGAAGAGAGCTATAAATTGCAAAAAGTGAATGCCTTAGGGTACTTTTTTGTAATTATCCCTATGCATTTCATCAAATTGAGAAAATTACTCTTTAGTTGGACTTATTTGTTTAGTGTTTACAAGAACTTGTATAAAGCTTGATATTACGTGTTTGAAACTATCGAAGTGTTGTCCTGTACTGGGAAAATGTGGATTTATTTGTTTAGTGTTTACAAGAACTTGTATAAAGCTTGATATTACGTGTTTGAAACTATCGAAGTGTTGTCCTGTACTGGGAAAATGTGGATTATGTGCACTTGATAAGCATGTCGATGTCTCCATCCACGAGCTTGAGCTTCTGGGTTGGATCGGGCTTACTAATATGGGATTTACTTAGAAATAGAAATCAACATATACTAGGCTAATTGTTCTTAATTTACATTCAAGAAGCCAACTAATAGCTAGTTATGGTCTCAATTTGATGAAATGCATATGATTTCTTGTTTTTGTAAAAGTCATGTACTCATGTGGAGTTTACGCAAGCATTTCTGACTTTCTTACTTTTTACTGAATGTAGTCTCATGTGGGTTTCAGAGAAGAGAGGGTTAATGCATTTGTGTGTGATGTTACTGATGACAATCTTTGCGAAAATGTTCTTCCTTCTTCAGTAGACGTTGTTACATTGGTAAGAGGAGTCATTTATTGCATTGTTCTTTGTTTATTTCTAAATATGTGTCTAACATGTTAAGCAGATATTTGCACTGTCTGCAGTTTCTCCGGATAAGATGCCTTTAATATTACACAACATAAAGGGAGTGCTCAAGGTAGATCTTGGATCTTGTAGGCAGGTTCCAGGGATTATTGCAAAAACTTGCAGTGAACTATGCACATTTTGCAAATTCTATCGGTGAACTATTTTTTTTTTGCAAATGACATCCCCCAACTATTTCCATCTGCAAATCCACTAACGGTGTTACTTTTTTTGCAAAAAGTCGAACGTACCCCTACAAAAGTACATATAAAGACTCGCAGTGAACTGTGCACATTTTGCAAATTCTATCGGTGAACTATTTTTTTTTTTTGCAAATGACACCCCCAACTATTTTCCCTCTGCAAATCCACTAACGGTGTCACGTTTTTTTTGCAAAATGTCGAACGTACCCCTACAAAAGTACATACACGTTTTGTACAAATTACAAATCTCGTATAATGTGAAGGGCAAAACTTTTATTTCCAATAATATTTAGGGATAACGTCGATTCCTAGCCCAATCGAAAATGTCATTTGCACATCCTAACCGTGCTCCACTTTTTGTGACAGATCCTAACACAAAGGTGGTACACGTTTACAAAAGTACCATTCACGTGTAAAATAATTATGAAAAAGGGGGCTAGGATTTGTAACAAAATACCACCTTTATGCTACTTTTTGTAAAAAAAATCCCACCTTTATGTTACTTTTTGTAACAAAATACCACCTTTGTGTTAGGATCTCTCACAAAAGGTGGAGCACGGTTAGGATGTGCAAATGACCTTTCTAACTGGGCTAGGAAATGACGTTTTCCCTAATATTTAAGTCATGTGACTGTCACATGACTATTTTCCATTAAATATAACAGATTTGCAGATGGAAAATAGTTGTAGTATGTCATTTGCTAAGAAAAAAATAGTTCACAGATAGTATTTGCAAAACGTGCATATTTTACCGCAAGTTTTTGAGATTGTCCCTAGGTTCTATTAGTACTATCCGAGTGTAATGCAACTGTTTTGTCTACTTGCAGCCCAATGCTCAAGTCCTTGTAAGAGATTATGCAGTTGGTGATTTTGCTCAAGTGAGTCTCCCAATTTTATATGATATCTATCTTTCACCTCTTAGAATGTGATATTTGAGAAAGAACAAAATGTAAACTCCATATAAAGGGATATATCACTCAGCTACCCTTAAAAATGCACCGTTCTCAATCAACTAACCCTAAGTTTATAAAGTTTTGTTTTGTCTCAATTTACCTCAATTCGTCAATTTTTGAATGTGAATTGATGGAAATACCCTTATGTTTTCCATGAGGGTTTTTAGTCATCTCACACCCCAAAGTTGACTGGATTGGGGTAAATTGAGACTATAAAACTCAATGGGATTGTCAAAAGCTTTATGAACTTAAGGGTAGTTGTTGAGAATAGTATTGCATACTTAGAGGTAGCTGAGTGAGATCCCGTAAGTTTTTTAGTCTCAATTTACCTCAATTCTGTCAACTTTTGGAAGCCGATGATTGAATTGTGGTATTTTGAATCGGCTTTGAAGTGTGTAATTTAATTAGTTAGTGCTCGGCCTTTTCAGGTAAAGCTACAAAGCAAAAACCAGATGATTGGTAAAGATTTCTATGTCAGAGGGGATGGAACCGTAAGTTTGCAATGTGTTTAATTGTGGTTATACTGCAAGAAGCATCTGTACGTATATAGTTCTAATTTCTACACCGGCAGTGCTCGTATTACTTCTCAGAAGATTTCCTATCGACATTGTTTAAAGATGCCGGCTTCAACACTGATGATATCAGTATATACTGCAAACAAATCGAGAATCGTTCGAAGAATGTAACAATGGATCGGTATGTTCAATCTCAGTTGCTTCAGAACTTCAACATACAGTTAATTGCAAAAAAGTACCATGAGGGATTCACTTTTTGCAACTTGTAGCCCTCTTCTTTGTTAATCGCAAAAAATACCATGAACTTGTCTTTTTGCTGCACTTTAAATTTAGAAAATAATAATCAAAGAACGAAAAATCTAAATTTTTATACCCTTTACATTTCTTACCCTTTGTACAGTACAAAAAGAGGAAGAAAATTACCCTTTGGAATTTTCGTTTTTTACTTATTTTTTTAAAATCTAAATTAAAAGGGTAAAATTGTCATTTTATACAAATTGCAACAAAACTACAAGTTCAGGGCACTTTTTTGCAATTATCAAAGAAGAGGGCTACAAGTTGCAAAAATAATTTTGTTTCAATGACGATTTTACCCGTGGAAATTTAAAATTTAAAATATAATAATTAAAGAACAAAAAATCCAAATTTTCATATCTCATACATTTCTTACTCTGTGCACGGTACAAAGAGGAAGAAAATTAAGGGATATAGAAAATTGGAATTTTTGTATTTTACTTATTATTTTTTAAAGGATAAAATCGTCATTTTTATACAAATTTCAACAATAGACAAGTTCAGGGCACTTTTTTGCAATTATCAAAGAAGAAGGCTACAATTTGCCAAAAGTGAATACCTCAATATACTTTTTTTTGCAATTATTCCTACATATATTCGTCTGGTAATTCATAATCATCTTTGTTGGAAGAATGCATTCTCATCATCTGCTCGATCTTTTTTCTTGTTCTTAGGCGATGGGTACGCGGAATATTTAACTTACACAACGAAGATCCTCGTGCTGATCTAGTTCCACAAACCGATGTTCCATGAGCAACAAGGTATGGAGCTTCATGAATCTGTATGTTCTTAGTATCAGTTACAGAGCTTATAATAATGGTCATGGGTTCTTTGCAGTATGTCTCTGTTGCTTTACATCAAAAAGGGTGAATTGGATGAGGTGTGAGTGAGTCATCTGAGGTGGTGGGTACAGAGAACATACCCCAATTACTTTACCTCAGATTCAATGGGCCTGAAGAGGCCCATTACTGTCTTGAAAAGCACATGTATTATTGGTTGCTTATAATAATCTATTTCTTTGATTTGAATATCTGTTGAGTGATTTTCAACGTTAAGATGAACTGTAAGATCTGGGAAGGTCAAAATAAAATCTTTTGTTGATTCATTACTAAGTAATCATTAAAGGGGTAATTGCAAAAAAAAAAGTACCCTGAGGTATTCGCTTTTGTAACGTGTAGCCTCTTCTTTGACAATTGCAAAAAACTATCCCGAACTTGTCTTTTTGTTGCACTATGTATAAATTTGTATCAAAATGACGATTTCACCATTGAAAATTATAAAAATTATAATTAATGAACAAAAAATCCAAATATTCACATCCCTTAAATTTCTTACTCTTTGAATGGTACGAAGAGGAAGAAAATTTAGAGACATGAAAATTTGAAATTTTTGTTTTTTACTCATTATTTTTTAAATTGATAAAATCGTTATTTTTATACAGGTTATAATAAAAATACAAGTTTAAGTTAGTTTTTTACAATTGTCAATGAATAGAACTATTGGTTACAAAAAATGAGTACCTCAAAATGCTTTTTTAAATTTCCCATCATTAAATCTTGGGTTTAATTGGTGACAATCCAAGAATATATGAAGCTGACCAAACTGATTCTCTACTATTTAGGTGTCACAGTTTCAATAATTGTACCGTATGGTACTCAAAAAGCTACATAGAGAAATATTATTACATACTCATCATGTGTTGTGTTGTTGAGACTTTTAAGGTCACAGGACACGTGTCCTTCCTCAAAGTTTGGTCTCAATCAAATACCAATTTGTCATCTTCCTCCTAACACTGTCTGTTTATTGTTTAAGCATTTTCATTCTCTCTCTTCAATAAAAAGTCCATCTCTCTCTAAAACATTGCAAAACTTTGTGTCTCCCAGATTCAGAGGAGCATTCAATGATGCAAGATAATTACATGTATACGTGTCCCCTTTGAGATTCATTGAAAAAAGCATAAAAGAGACATTTTTTTTTGTTTCTCTCTCTCTCTTTCAAGCCTCCTCTTCAAACCCAGAGCTACAACATGTTCTGAGAGAGGCTTCAAGGACCCTTTTTTGTTTCCAGATTCAGGGTATTTTATCTTCTTCTATTTGCAGCTGGTGAGTGCCCATAACTGGTTTAGTTTCTCAAGGTCTTTGATCAATTTGTTTGTTTTTATTGTTCTGTGGAAGGCCATGATCAATCATCAGCTAGCTAGCTTTGTAGTTTATAACATCATAGACCCAGATAGGTTCTTAAGTCTTAGGTTGCTGTTTTTGTCCTTAATTTGATTAAGGTTTAGGGAAGAAGAAGAAGGTCAAGGAAGAGAGACCCATGAATCTAGGGAGGAAGGGCTGAGATGGGTTGCCTCAGATCCAGGTAATACCCATGTTTTGTATGTAAAGTTTCCACCTTTATATCCCTTTCCTGTGATTACTAGGTTTCGGTACCGGTTGCTGGTTAATTTCTTTTTTCCTAGGTTCTTTCTGATGACCTCTTCTTCTTTATCGATAAAGCTCTGGTTTTGATTGTTGTGTGTTTCGTGTATTTAAAGGTTGGTGCTTGGGATAGGATCTGGGCATTCTCTTCAGCTTCTTCGATTCTGTTCATGGGTTTCGAAACTATTCTAGTCGCATTCTAAGCTTCTGTATCACCATGGATCGGATCTGAGAATCCATTTTTGCTTTCTGCTTATGTTTAATTTGATCTCGATCTTGGCGGGTTTATAAGAATCGAATTTAAGATTTGAGGGTGAGGTTTCTCGATACAGAAAGAAGAATTGATGGAAGATATGTCTCCGGCAGTTTCAGTAACGCTCAGTTTTGGCAATAGCTCTGGCATTGCAACTCACGTTGAGATCACTCATCTCAAGCTAGTGACAGACTCGATATCTAAAGCCACTGTGAGGTGCAGCAATGCTAAGGAACTCGATATGGTCACTGTTTCAGAACCAAAAGACTCGAGATCCGATCTTTTTGAAGATGAAGAGTCGATAGTTTTTAAATCGACTTCTGAAGTTACTGCTGCAGAACTCGTTATAGCTACAGTGAGCTCTTCTGATTCTGCAAAACCTAATGTATCGGATTTGAGAGCTTCTGCAGTTGTTTTGTGCTTGCCTGGTGATGAGAACAGGATTGGCAGAGGAACGGCTCCTAGTGTTTATAAGCTTGATTGCTTATCTCTTTGGGGCTCTGTGTCTATCTGTGGGAAGAGACCTGAAATGGAAGATGCTGTTGCTGCTGTGCCCAGGTCTTTGAAAATCCCGATCGGTATGCTTACTGGTGATTATTTGATGGATGAAATGAGTCGAAGTTTGACCCATTTGACCGGTCATTTCTTCGGCGTTTATGACGGTCATGGAGGATCTCAGGTACAATTTTTTTTAGTGAATGGTATTAAAATCTTGATAATCAAAATAAGATAGTTCTGGTTTAGGAGTTGTGGAAATGCTTATATGGTTTCATCAGAGCATCTCCAGTGGGATTATCCCACTGGAGAGGATTAGCTCAGGCGAATAGCCACGTGTCGCAAGACAAGTGGTCACAAAGTGCGCGAATTGAGCGGAGCGATGAATCCCCCGCCTCAAGGTGGACGATTCGCTGAAAAACCCTTTTCTTCGCCGGTTTTCCCTTCAATTTGAATTGGTTTGTGAACATAATACAATATTCTATTTGTTTTTTATTCATATCTCGTGGAATACCCGATAATTTTTATGATGCTATAAACGTCATTGATGGTTGAATACACATCCTTTTATACAAAAAGGAAGGAAATAAAGGCAATGATTTTTTTTTTGTACATTTCAAAGGTGAAGTATTGTGAGTAAAATCGTCATTTTGAAACGAATCGACATAAAATACAACATACGTTACCTTTTTTTTGTTGCAATTATCGCTCTAGGAAATACTTGTTTTCCATTTTTGAAGTCAATTTGAGCAATTCCTGAACTGATTCGTGCAGGTGGCTGACTATTGTAGCGAGCGCTTGCATTTAGCGTTGGCAGAAGAAATCAGAACCTTCAAAGACCAAAACCACAACAAGAGAAGCCCACAGGAGCTGTGGGAGAGAGCTTTCACCAGTTGCTTTCTCAAGGTAGATGATGAGATTGGAACTAGTAACGATCCTGTTGCCCCCGAAACCGTTGGATCTACAGCTACCGTTGCTGTAGTCTGCTCGTCACATATCATCGTTGCTAACTGTGGCGATTCACGGGCGGTGTTGTGTCGTGGTAAAGAAGCTCTGGCCTTGTCGGTCGACCACAAAGTGAGCGCTTCGTTTTTCGTCGTTGCATTGTACTGAGTAACGGGAAATTCTTGTGGAGACTTATTTATCGTTTTTTTGCAGCCTGATAGAGAAGACGAGTATGCGAGAATCGAGGCGTCCGGTGGGAAGGTCATCCAGTGGAACGGACACCGTGTTTTTGGCGTGCTCGCAATGTCGAGATCGATAGGTACGTTTTCTATGATGATTTCTTCGGGATAATTAGCTTCTTGAATCGAAAAAAAAATATTGAGTTTTTTGTCATACTTCTTGTCAAAAAAATGTTTTGAAATGACGATGTTGCCCCTACTGTTTTAGGTTTTACAAATAGAGAAGAGGGGGGAAATTTTCAACTTAATTTCCTCCCTTTTTGTATTTTAAGAGTGCGCATTTGACTACCTTATCAACCGTTAATGATTTTTGTAACAAGTAAAATTATCGATTTTCAAATTTTATTATCAGAATAAAAAAAAATCATTCTATTCACCAATTTGAACTCGATTAAGGTTTGTTGAATGAAAAAATTCGATTACGATAGTAAAATTTGAAAATCGATTTTTTTATATTTGGTGTTTTTTTAATTGTTAATTTAAAATTAAAAGGCAGCAAATAAACATATATTCAGAGTCATGACCTGCAGCGATAAATTGATAGTTTTTAGCTTGTTCTTTATTTTCTCTGTGTTGTATTTTTTGTTGGATTTTGGTTTGGTGGTTGTGGGTTCTATCCCAAGACTCACACCTCCTTTTTCTTTAATGCATTCTCTATGAAAGAAATATGATAAGTCGATAATACATGATACCGTTTTGTAATCATCCCTATCATATATAACGGTCACGACGTTACTGATCGTGTAACTCACTCTGCACAGGCGATCGGTACTTGAAGCCGTGGATCATCCCGGAGCCGGAAGTGACGTTTGTCCCTCGGGCCAGAGAAGACGAGTGCCTCATCATAGCGACTGACGGGCTGTGGGACGTGATGACGAACGAGGAAGCCTGTGAGGTCGCCCGAAGACGGATCCTCCTCCATCACAAGAAGAACGGGGTCACTACCCTTGCCTCAGAAAGGGGCAAGGGTATCGACCCCGCAGCCCAGGCGGCCGCAGATTACCTGTCGATGCTCGCCCTCCAGAAGGGGAGCAAAGACAACGTCTCTGTCGTCGTGGTGGACCTGAAATCGCAAAGGAAGTTCAAGAGCAAATCTTAGATACGTATTTAGATTTAAAGGGACATGTAATTGTTACTTGTTAGTCCATTTGTGTTTTTGTTGGTGGACTCAATGTGTGTAACAAGAATAGATAGTGAGGTTGTGTATGTAACAAGTGTATTTGGATTTCGTATGAATTTTTTTTATATCGGTTTCTTGTACCGTCAGTTATGTTTAACGGAAATTAATAAATAAGTAATTTTATAAGATTATTGATTGAGATTTATCGTTAGCATTACCTTTCCATAAATAAGCAATTTTCGTTGATTTAGAATTTCGCTAAGGACAATAATAAACTAGTCATTTTCTCTTGTTCTTTGTTAAGTCCTGTCAATGTTTGTTCCAAAGTCGAATTAAGGGTCTATCGAATATTTTTTCTGATAAAAAAATAGATAATCCAATAGAGCATGTCGTAAGTTATTTCATGTGATAATTGCATTTAGCTACGCTAGTAATATCTTTTCGTAAATAGCTATCCACAACTTAAAGTTTTTGTTTTAGTAAAAACTTCAAGTTATTTTTCGTGTATAGGTAGTGTCATTTATGACTCGTGTGTAATAAAGCCTATCAAAGTCCACTAACGAGGCATGATAAGATACACATAATAATCTTGTCTCGTCAAAGATAAGATTCTCTATACACGTGTGTGTAATAAAGCCTATCAAAGTCCACTAACGAGGCATGATGAGATACACATAATGATCTTGTCTCGTCAAAGATAAGATTCTCTATGTGAAGCTTAGAATGACCACTAAGCCGTGTGTGTAATAAAGCCTATCAAAGTCCACTAACGATGCATGATGAGATACACATAATGATCTTGTCTCGTCAAAGATAAGATTCTCTATGTGAAGCTTAGAATGACCACTAAGCCGTGTGTGTAATAAAGCCTATCAAAGTCCACTAACGATGCATGATGAGATACACATAATGATCGTGTCTCGTCAAAGATAAGATTCTCTATGTGAAGCTTAGAATGACCACTAAGCCGTGTCTAAGCTCATAAAGACCACTAAGTAATAATAAAGGTCAACTATGAATAGTAAGAATCACAAAGGAACATTAAGGGTGAAATCGACAGAGGTCTTGGCATTAACTATTCTCAAGCCCTGTACATTATAAACAGAGGTCTTGGCATTAACTATTCTCAAGCCTTGTCTACTCGAGAGTGAAGCTAAGAGTTTCGTGATCGTCCTTCTATAAATTCCCATATTCAATAAAACTTCCATATATGTTTACATCAAGTAAATACTTGAAGGACTATATTCAAACATCAACCCAACAGCTTGAGCTTAGGAGCTCAATTCTCATATCACTAATCCAAAATCAGAGCATTACAGCCTCAAAGATAGGATCTTTTCCACTACTAAACTCTACCAAGACAGTTCAGAAACTACCCCATAACAATCTAAGAACACAAACACAACACATAAATCAAAAACAGCAAAGCCTGAACCAACAAAACAAAGAGTACTTATCAATCTAACACTTGGGAGCTTTACTCAAATAAGTCTTGAGAACATCCATAACAGCCCCAAAATCAGCCTTCACCTGCACCGGCGGGTTAGCCAGCCTGCAAGCCATGTCCTTGATCTCACTTGAATGATAATCGATCTTAGACTGAGTGAACTTCAACCCATGAGCCGTGCTCACAACCACTACCCGATCATTGGGTCCAATCACATTTCGGTTCCTCAGCTTGATCAGAGCTGTCAATGCCACTCCAGTGTGAGGGCAGATAAACATCCCGGTCGAGTCTGCTTGAGCTGTAGCATCCATGAGCTCTTCCTCCGTAGCTTCCTCCACAATCCCATCACAGTTCTTCAGAGCATACACAGCTCTGTCGATCGAGACCGGATCACCAATCTGTATAGCTGATGCAAATGTAGTATCAGCCTTCACAGATTTAAACTCTGCCCAACCGGATTTGTAGTACAAGTACAACGGATTAGCATTTGCAGCCTGAGCACAGACCAGCCTCGGGATCTTATCTACCAGACCGAGCTCTTTGCACATTTGAAACCCTTTGTAGAATGCATAAATGTTACCCAAATTGCCTCCGGGAACGATGACCCAATCAGGCACTTGCCAATCGAATTGCTGCAGGATCTCGATAGCAGCTGTTTTCTGACCCTCGAGCCTTAAACTGTTCAATGAATTGGCTAAATAGATCGGCAATTCAGCTGTGACTTCACGGATCATCTGCATACAGCCATCGAAATCGGTGTCAATGCTGAGCACAAAAGCCCCATTTGCAATGGGTTGGACTAATTGTGCCAATGAGATCCGATTCGCCGGGAGGAAGACGATTGAGGGGATTCCGGCGGAGGCGCAGTAGGCCGAGAGGGCGGCGGAGGTGTCGCCGGTGGAGGCGCAGCCGACTCCGACGACGGGTCGGTTGAGTTTCCTCAACCGATTGACCTGGCTGACGAGGACCGTCATGCCCAGATCCTTGAAGCTACCGGTGTGGCTGATCCCACAGTGCTTGACCCACAAATCGCTCATGCCCAGAAACTCCTTCCCGAACCTCTCCGCCCAGAAGAGGTTCGAGTTCCCCTCGAACGCGCTCACGATGTCGTCGCCGTCGATCTCAGGCAGAACCCACTCCTTCTTCGACCAGACCCCCGATCCGTACGGCCAATTCGTCTTCCCGACGCGGGAATCGAAGAGGGTCCGCCAGTATTTTCCGTCGTAGCGCTTCAGAGCCTCCATGTCGTGCTGCACGTCGAGGAGGCCGCCGGATTGGGATCGGTAGACGATCTCGTCGAGCGAGTAGGACTCGGTGGAGGATGGGTCGGCCATGAAGGGGACGTACTTGGCGGAGAAGCGGCGGTCGGAGGTGGGGTTGAGGCGGCGAGCCTCGTCGCGGATGGTCTCGTCGGTGCGGTGGCCGGAGACGAGAGGGGGAGGGGGGTTGGTGGTGGAGGCATCTGGGGAGGAGGCCCTGACGGCGGCGAAGTGGGGTCGGGGTCGGAGGGTGAGGGTGAGGGGAGGGTTGGGATTAGGGTTGAAGGAGAAGGAAGGAGGGTGCGAGAGGAGAAGAGACGAAGACGCCATTTTTGTGGAGATTCGTGAGAGACTTGGGGTTGGTGGTACAGTGACAGTGTTGGAGTCTGAACATAAATGCTTAGGGATAATTATATAGTCATAAATTGATAAATTATTAGATTTTGTGTTTAGTATTTTAATTTTGCTTTGGTTTTGAAATACTAAGATTTATAACACTAATGACTAATCTACATATTGAGTTTTTTTGTGTAAATTCCGATTTTTTTTATTTATCCGAACGAATGATACATGAGAGTGCATCACGAAAGGGTTAGCTGATCACATTAAAATAAGGGATGAATGAGTTTTTTTTTGGTTAGATAGTAACGGAAAACAAAGAAAAATCTTCCGCATGAATAAGTAGAACTCGAATATTCTGTGTAATAATACTCAGCGGAGAGAGGACTGGTGTCCTGAATTGATCATACTAATCACCACCTGAGCGTCTGACCCTAATCCATCCGTGCACCATGGAAAAATCCAATCCCGTAAAAATTGCTCGAGACTCTATCATGGGTACCTCCCAGACTCCGAAAGGACCCCGTTCACTACTAACAAATCGACCCTAAGGAGAACTTGACGATGAAGTCCCACGCAGATGCTCGATATCCGTAAAAATAAAACTGTCTACATTAATAATTGTCCATCTAATTCATTTTTTTTCATAATTATATAAAAGTGTCCGGAGTTGGTTGTTGTTACCCTTTTAATAAATTTATTTTAAAAGGAAATTTTTATATAAAAAATAAAAAATTCACAGTTTTTATTGTTCTTAATTTTTTATTTTATTTTTGTGTAATCTTTTAATATAGGTGAATATTCTATATTTTAGTTATTATTTTTAAAATTTTAAATTTTAAAGGTATAATTATTATTTCTAAACAAAATTCAAAAAGTACAACAAAAACTCAAAAAGACAAATATATAACACTTTTTACAACCAAAAAAACTTGCAAAAGGTTAATAACTAAATGTAGTTTTTTCTTCTATAAAGTTATCTTTTGGGGGTTCTTTGTAATAAAAGAAAAGGCTAAAATAGTCATTTGATTTTTTACATTTTAAATATACACACCTTATCGGGCTCGTATTGGGCTTTTAAGCAGTCGAAATAGGCCTATTGGGCTCTCTGATATTGACATTGGCCCAAATAGTACATGCGTAGCCTCTAGAGTCTCGTCTTTGTCAAATAAGATTGTC
This sequence comes from Erodium maritimum, assembly GCA_963921825.1. Classification (NCBI taxonomy): domain Eukaryota; kingdom Viridiplantae; phylum Streptophyta; class Magnoliopsida; order Geraniales; family Geraniaceae; genus Erodium; species Erodium maritimum. The sequence continues at coordinate 67,173,606 of OY997595.1, read as the reverse complement.
CAAAGAGCTCAAATCTAGAGTTAACATAAAAAGTTTAAAATTTGATATTCTTTGCTTGAGATGATTAACTTTTAAACATTGATTAGCAATCTAAGCATGATTAATTAATACATGTTAATTCCAATGGGAGCCAATCTAGGGAAGAACAAAAGAAACTTAACCAATCCTAATGGCCCCTTTTCTGTTTTATTGTTTTTCTTTTTGAAAGCCCATCAAGTTATTTAAGTATCGTTCGATGTATCTTCATCACAAAAGAGTTTAAAGGTGATTGTTTATGTGGTCGATTAAGTCATGCAAATAAATCAAACTTTAAAGTCTATTAAAATATTATGAAGTATTTTGAATGAGGATGTATTTTACTTTGATTACTAACTATAATTTTTGCTTAATTAATACCCTTATATATTGGTAGCGTATTTAGTATCTCTGTATTTAGGTTTGTATCCGTAAGGGATTCTTCATTTTTGCGTTGGTGCGCCGCCAATCAATCCCAACAGTAAGGGTTCTGCAAGTCTATGCCGCCAGCCACAATACTCATCCTTTAACCTCGCGCACCACTACCAAGCATACAATATTTTCACCTATTTCGCCATCGGAAACATCAACAATTTTGTTTCCATCCAAGCAGATTTCGCTGATTATCCGTATATAATGATCTCCAATCTAGTGCCCCCGTCGGTGGACAGATCTCGAGTCATGCCCGCGGCTCCATCAACGATAATAAAATGCCCCAAGCAACCTGGACAGAAGGAAACTCGGCCTTCTCTTCCGCCTCCGCCTCCTGAGCCGGCTCTGTCTTCGTCTCTATCACCGCTGCTGTTCCCAACACCACCATCCTCCAAGCTGTCAACCCTGTACGTCACCAACACCGCAATAGGTCATCCTATCCCCACGGTTACCTCCCCTGCAATTCCTGTGCTTATGTACTTCATTCTTGAATTTTTTGAACTTTTCAAGAGATTCAAATTTATGTTTCAATAGATAGATATAGCCGTATCTACTTAAATCATCCATGAATGTAATGAAGCACTGAAACCCTCCTCTAGCAGTGTACTTAAAAGATCACATACATCCGATGTATAAGTCCTAATAAGCCACTAGCTCTTTCACCAATCCAGAACAAAATGTGTTTTTGTCATCTTGCCCATTAAACAAAATTCATATGTTTCAAATGATTCATAATCAAAAGAATTCAAAAGTCCACGGTGTCGGAGTTTTGATATGCGTTTCTCATTTATATGACCCAAGCGATAGAGTCAGAGGAATGTAGGGTTTGTCTCATTAGGCTTAAACCTTTTTGTATTAATGTTATAAAGGGATTTCTCATTGAAGTCTTCTATGTTCAAAACATAAAAACCTCTAACTCGAGAAGCAGTTGCACAATAAACATTATCATGATAAAAACTGAATTTATTATTCTCAATAACAAACTTAAGACCTTCCATGTCCAAACACGGAATAGAAATAATTTTCCCACGAAAAATAGGAACATGATAAAAATTATTCAACTGCAAACTAAGCCCACTAACAAGGCCAACCCATATGTGATATGTCCCTACATCTAAGACAATAACTCCATGGTCCTCCCAACTCGTAGGTCCATATCATCTTCGTTCAATGTCCTTCTACTTTTGAGACCCTGTACATTAGTACATATGTGATATTCGGATCTAGTATCTAATATCCAATAATCAAAAGTAGATGCATTGATTTCTATAACATGAATACTTGAATAGTTTGGTACACTACTCTTGTTATTCTTTAGATCATTCGTAAATTTCTTGTAGTTCCTCTCTTAGTGACCAACCTCATTGCAATAATAACAAATTTATTCTTATTCCGAGTTCTCCTGATACCGTTACAACCAATAAATAACATAATTCATATATATATTTCTGGGGATTCTTATACGTTTGTGTAATTATACAATGATTATTTAGATGGGGTAACTCGATGTCCGTACCCTCACCTTTCGGTTATTACTAAATCCTAACCCAAGCAAACGCTCGTTCTGATGTAGTAATATTGACCGCAACGTTTGACATTTTCCATATAAAAGTTTAACGACCGTTAAGTGAGTAACAAAAAAAGTTTACAAGTCAGGGTTATGATTTGAGAATAAACAAAATGTCTACGTTGTGACATCAAGTTTTTTCATACCATTTCAGAAATGTTTTAGAGGCACGTGACAAGCATGTGACTGACATTTCACGGAGTCAGTCACACTTAACATATTTTGATACACTTTAAGAATTTATTTGTCAAATTGTTACTATATAATATATTTTATACGTATGAGTTATAATCTGATAATTAACCATAATACAATAAGATGACATAACATTTTTCCTATTTAGATTGATGTGATCATCATTGTCATAACCCACTACGAGAATAATGAGCATGGCATGCTTCTATTATTTATCCATCAATATTCTTGTCTTTAAAATCATATCAAATGCATAGTTACCAAATCTACTTCTTTGCTTTTCCTCTTTATTCCTTCCTTACTTCCTAACCACTTTCTATATTAAATGCACAACAACGTTGTATAGTTCTACAAAAATAACTAGGTACCCACACAAACACTACACTTAATCATAGTCATGGAAGGCAAGCTCTACGAAGCTTCACTTAATGGCAATGTCGAAGCCTTGCAAGCATTGATACAACAAGACCCTCTCCTTCTTGATCGGCTCTCGTCCTCTTCTTCCGAGGAAACGCCTCTCCACGTCGCGGCCTTACACGGTCATTATGACTTCGTGAAGTCACTCCTCGTCTTTAAACCTAAATTGGCCGCCGAATTGGATGTGTCTGGTTCGGCGGCCCTCCACGTGGCTTCTACTAGAAGTCACGTGGAGATTGTCAGGGAGCTCCTGATTGTCAATGCTGACGTTTGTGGGGTCGTTGACAAGTATGGATGGGCTCCTATCCACCTGGCAGTTGTTGAGGGTTTGATTGAGGTTGTGAGGGAGCTGGTTCGGGCCCGACTGGAGGCGGTTCGGGTGAGAGTTGACCGGGGAGAGACCGTGTTCCACCTTTGTGTTAAGCATTGTTGTACGGAGGTTTTGAGGTTTTTGGTGGAGTTCATGGAGGATCGTGATGATGGGGAAGAGATTGTCGTGGCTCAAGATGATGATGGCAATACTATATTGCACCTTGCTGTAATGCTCAAGCAAGTAGAGGTACATATTTTTCATGTGAGGCATATTTTTTTGATAACCGAAAATAGAATCTTATTCAATTATTGAGGAGGTTTATTTATTTAAAGTTATTCATGTTTTGTAAAAATTAACGGTGAATTTTTTGGAAGAACGTTTTTTCTGTTTACAAATCCGTTATTTTTAACAAAATTTAGCCATATGACAGTCACATGAATAGTCACATAACACATCTAACTTATGTGTTTACTAATTTATATATAACTTATGTGTACACGTGTTTTGTAATTTGAAACCCTTATGTAAGTATTTTTATAGGATACTTTCGATTTTTTGCAAAATAATAATCTCATCATTGAATTTGCGGATGAAAAATAATTAACCGATTGTTTTTGTAAACACGTATATTATTAATTGTAAATTTTTACAATTATTCTTTATTTTTATATTAGGCTATACGATGAAACCTAGTTTGATTCACCTCTGCGAAGTTCATTTCTACATGTCTGAATCATTATTGCCTCCACCTTATAGTCTCCGATTTACATATAAAGATTAATCTTTATATGTAAATTCGACCTGATATATATATGACCGATTTCATGTTATATGCAGATGGTTAAATACTTGTTATCAAGAAAGAACGGCCAAGAAATGACAACCACCAGAAACCTCCTCGGCCTCACCGTCTCCGACATCTTAAAATTCCATCCAAGAGACCTAAAATCCATGGAAATCAAAGACCTTCTCCTCCAATGCGACCTCCCTCCAAGACCCAACAAAACCCTAACCCCAAAATTACCAAAAACACCCTCAACCCTCAAAGCCAAGCTCAAGAAGCTATGGACGATCTACCGCCAGAGCGACACGAGCTGGATCGAGGACTCCCGCGGCCACATCATGGTCGTCGCCACTCTCACCGCCGACATGGCCTTCCAAGCCGGAACCAGCCCTCCCTGGAACAAAAACGACCTGTCGCCGAACCAAAACGGGACGGAATCCGACCAGTCGTTCACGGACTCGCACTCCGAGTTCTTGCTCTACAACACGGTGTCGTTCGTTGCGTCGCTAACGGTCATCCTGGTGGCCATCAGCGGCGTGCCGCTGAGGAGCAAGTTCTCGCTGTGGGGCCTGATGGTGGCGTTGTGCGTCACCGTGACGTTCACGGCGTTGACTTATTTGAAGTCGTTGGACATCATCACGCCGGATGTGGCTTGGGAGAAGGTTGACCAGATATACAATCCTGCGTTTTATGTTTTGATTGGTGTGTTTGTGTTCGTGTTCGTTGTGTACACGGTTCGGATCTTGGTTTGGGTCGTCGTCAAGGTTTACAACAAGTGCTTGGCGGTTCCGGCAGTTGGGAAAAGACGGGTTGTTGACGTTTGATTTTGCTTGGGAATGTTTCGAAGTGGTTTGTAAATGTGTGCCGGTGGTGTTCGTGTATTGGTTCATGGGATAATAATGGGTTTGTTTTCTTTCGGTTCTTCGGTTGGTTCACTTTTTGTAGTTATGGTTTTAGGTACCTTTTATACACGTTTGTGATTGTATTTATAGTGTTATGTGTGACATTCTCCTAATTATGGTTTCATTGTATTTTATCCTGATTGTGTTGGAGTTTTGATATGCGTTTCTTAATTATATGACTCAAGCGACAGAGCAAATGGAATATAGGGTTTGTCTCATTAGCCTTAAACATTTTTGTATTAATGTTATAGAGGAATTTTCTTATTGAAGCCTTCTATGGTCAAAACATAAAGACCTCTAACTCGAGAAGCAGTTGTACAATAAACATTATCATGATGAAAATTGAATTTATTACTCTCAATAACAAACTTAAGACCTTCAATATCCAAACATGAAATACAAATAATTTTCCTACGAAAAGTAAGTACATGATAAAAATTATTCAATTGCAAACTAAGCCCACTAGACAAGGCCAACTCGTATGTCCCTACAACTAAGACAATAACTCCATGGTCATCCCAACTCGTAGGTCCATATCACCTTCGTTCAATGTTCTTCTAGTTTTGAGACCCTGTACATTAGTACAAATGTGATATTCGAATCTAGTATCTAATATCCAATAAACAAAAGTACATGCATTAATTTCTATAACATGAATACTTGAATAGTTTGGTACACTATCCTTGTTCTTTTTCAGATCATTCGTAAATTTCTTATAGTTCCTCTCTTAGTGACCAACCTCATTGCAATACTAACAAATTGATTCTTATTCCGAATTCTCCTGATACTGTTACAATCAATAAATAACATAATTAATATATATTTTTGGGGATTCTTATATGTTGTGTGTAATTATACATTGATTATTTAGATGGGGTAACTCGATGTCCGTACATTGATCTCATTCTTCTAAAAGGTACCATCGCGAATTAGAGTTTGATATGAATTCGTTTAATATTTGACAAATATGAAATATCTTTAGGTATCCACTTAGAGAATCTCCAATGGCAAACCACTGCTCATTGGTTTGGAGTAGTGATTTGAGTTTTTTTCTTCCCTTCTCTCTCCTCCAAACCATTACCTCCTACTACTTCACCTCCAATAGGTAGATTAATAAGTAGTGGTTTTGGTGTAGTAGCAAGAACAAATAGCCAAAAAAAACCCTTTAACCGATGTTGGAGCCGTGGGTAAATCCTGCCACTACAAACATTCTCTGCTCAAATATTATTATTTTAATGTTTCTCTCTCTTCAAAATTGTTGCCACGACGCGCCTGTCACGAAAAAAAGCACTACCATTGGAGCTGCTCTTAGTGTTAAGATATATTGGACTGTAGTACGATGAAACCTAGATTGATTCACCTACCAGAAATTCATTTATGCATATCTGAGTCGTAATTGCCTCTACCTTATAGTCTCCGATTTACATATAAATCTCGTCACGTCATGTTATGTTTAATGTTAAGTATAAACTTAACAAATAAGATTAATCTTCATACGTAAACCCGACCTGATATATGTGACTGATATTATGTTTTTTTTATAAGCTCGAAAAATTTATAATAACTGATTCCAGAAAGAATCAGAAAGCCCTGAATCAAGAAGAAAGAGGGTAGCAACCAACGATAACGAAGGGGCTCCAGTAATGGGAGCCAAAGGCTAAGCCTTTTCTAAAAAAAAACAAGGATCAAAAAGAAAAAAAGAAAAAAAAACCCCATCAACGATGAGCCGTCACATTCTTCTTCTTGGCAGCCAATTCACGAATTGCAGTCCATGCATCAGTACCATGAGACGAAACTGTGACTTGAGTTTTTCCTTTGCCGATTTGCTCAACCTGCTTCCCAACATCGACGGGCCGAACATATCTCTCCCGATCCGAAATAAAAGGTTTACACATCAAAGTGTAAACTTCCGTTAGATGCTTTGAGGGACGACTCACCAGCTTCTTGACTAGAGCGTCCTTCCACGGGGAATGTTCCTGTTGCGTAGGTTGGCCTCCAACCACACCAATAAACTGTAAAGGCTGGACTTGAGTGAGCCCAGAAGCAAGCCCACCTGATTTCAAAGCCGACCCAGATGAATGTTCAAGCCCAGCAACATTAAGGACTGCAACACCAACGTTGTTTTCTGCAACACAATCCCTAATCAACACCCCGCCAACGATGGAGTCATCCAACGCCTTGGACGAGATCGTATCAAGATCTGATGCTTCACGCACATGATCGAATCCAATCTCAACCAGAGGATTTAAATCCGCTTGAACATCGGCAACTAAAGGAGTTGAAACCGTCTATGCACCGACGTCAGCGTTGACATCGGCAACCAACTCCGGCGAGTCCCCGGACTGACCTACCCCTTCATCCTGCTCAGAAACTTTCTCCAGAGAGCCCTGAACAGCCTCTGTTCGCTGAACTAGTATTTGGAATGGACCACCAGAAACAGAGCACCCCCATGGCGTACCAGAATCCGTCGCTGGAGCTGCTGATGTCTGGCGATGCCAAGTCGTAGCAACAAAAAGCACGTACCCGTCAACTTTAAACCCGTTCAGAACCTCAATTGCCTTAGCCGATGCACCTTCTGAATCAAAGCGAACAAGACCGAAGTATCAATGACTTCGACTCGGACGTTTGAGAACTTTAACGAACACAATCGTACTGAATGAAATGAAGATATTACGAGTCCATTCTTCCGACGCTTCGAAAGGTAACCTATTAACACAAACCTCATCCTTTTGTTCTACAAATTTATCGTTCCTCCAAGGCCGGCGAATAACCTGCGGAACAACGACCGCCTGTGTCTCTGAACGAGTTCTTCTTGACTCTGTCTCAGCCGAACATGAAGCAAGTGCTGTAATAGATGGTGCAACCCGATCAGAAGCACTGATATCAAGATCAGATGCTGCAACCCGAGCAGACCCCCCACCAGAAAATCGCCTCCTCCTTCGTTTGGTACTTCGACCATGATCGGGAACAATAGCAACCGGAGGGAGAGTCTCCTTGCCGGAGCTAACAATGGATTCATTGTTGCCAAGATCGGCACGTCGTCCCTTCTTCTGTCGCCCCTTCTTATGCACACCCTGCTTACATTTGTTTCCAACTGACTCCACGAACCCTGCATCTGATGGAGCAATGATGGAGCAGTATTGCTTAAAAGTTGTCAATAGTACCGAGCAAAACGAAGAAAAGGAAAGGAACTGCGTTTCTCTTATGTGTGTAGCGAACAAAACCTTGGAGCACGTCTGATCGGTGAACTCCAACAATCAGCTACAATCCCGACCCTCCACTTTGCGGCCGTTCCTTCTCCAACCCAGTCAACAATTGCTGAGATCTGGGCAGAGACACAATACCCACTGTCGCCCGAAACAGGAAAGGCAATGACTGTACCAATTGAGACTGGTATAGCAACGTGCTATTGGAGTTGAGATCGGCGTTGCAGCCCACACAATCTCAACCCCGTCCCGAGAACCGACCTGAGACACACCTCGCACAGAATCGCACGCCGGCGAAGAAACCAGGGTTCCGAAACTCTCACCGGACAAGGATTCCAGCTAGATCTGCCCAATCCCGATCAGGACAACAACTCCTCCGATAAACATGAGCAACATCCAGGCCCTGATGTTCTCACAAGGTTGCGCTTTCCTCCCGGATCGATGGAGAAAAGAGCACCGGTGAGGCTCAACGCGCACTTACCAGAAGGACGCGACGACTACAACACCTCCTCCGATGAGCACGACCAGCGACCAGGCCTTATATACTCAGACACTCCTACACGAACAGAGGGTTGTGCTGTCCTCCCGGATCGGCGATCTCCAACACCGATGGAGAACGGAGCACGGGTAGTGGGAGAGGCTCAGCGTGACTCATTTTATGTTACATGCAGATGGTTAAATATTTGTTATCAACAAAGAAGGGAAAAGAAATGACAACCAGCAGAAACCTCCTTGGCCTCACCGTCTCTGGCACCTTAAAACACCATCCAAGAGACCTAAAATCCATGGAAATCAGAGACCTCCTCCTCCAATGCGACCTCCCTCCAAGACCTAACAAAACCCTAACCCCAAAATTACCAAAAACACCCTCAACCCTCGAAGCCAAGCTCAAGAAGCTATGGAGGATCTACCGCCAAAGCGACACGAGCTGGATCGAGGACTCTCGCGGCCACATCATGGTCGTCGCCACTCTCACCGCCGACATGGCCTTCCAAGCCGGAACCAGCCCTCTGTGGAACAAAAACGACCTGTCGCCGAACCAAAACGGGACCAAAACCGACCAATCGTTCACGGACTCGCACTCTGAGTTATTTGTCTACAACATGGTATCGTTCGTGGCGTCGCCGACGGTCATCCTAGTGGCCATCAACGGCGAGCCACTGAGGAGAAAGTTCTCGCTGGGGGGCCTGATGGTGGCATTGTGCGTCACCGTGACGTTCACGGCGTTGACTTATTTGAAGTCGTTGGACATCATAACGCCCGACGCGACTTGGTAGAAGTTTGACCAAATATACAATCTTGCGTTTTATGTTTTGATTGGAGTGTTTGTGTTCGTGTTCGTTGTGTACACGGTTCGGATCTTGGTTTGGGTCGTCGTCAAGGTTTACAACCGGTGCTTGGCGGTTCCGGCGGCCGGGAAAAGACAGGTTGTTGACGTTTGATTTTGGTTGGGAATGTTTCAAAGTGGTTCGTAAGTGTGCGTTGTTTCATCAAACCCATCATTAAAAAGTCTAGAGAGAAGGGGCCTGACCTTTCTCTAGAATTTTCGCCTGTCAAACCCTAGCGTTTCTTCTCTTTCTGCCTTCGGTGGCTCATCTGGCTCCGGCCATGTGAGCCACCACTCCTCATTTACCTTTCCTTTTCTTCTCTATTTCAGTTTGTTCTCCCTCTCTCCCTCTTGTGTCTCACTTCTTTGGCTTTCCTCCTTCGGCGCGACGAAGTGGGTTTTCTCCGGCGGAACGGTCTCAGATCTAGTGGGACGCTCTTCTCCTCTCGATGATGGCGAGCTCTGGGTCTAGGGTTCGCTTGGCTTCTCGTCTCCTTCGACTTCTGACTTCTCGCGACGTTTCTTCTCCTTCCAGATATGACTCTTCCTAAACTATTCTCGGTTCTCCCGGGCCTCGACGATCCAGCGACGAGGGGTTATGGCCTATTTGGTCTCGTTTGGGAGGAGTCGGTGCTCGGGGCGGGTTCTCTTTCTACGAGGCTCAGATCTGACATTACGGTGCGGCTTGTCTTCCGGCCATCTCACTTTTCTCCTCGGTATGGTTCTTGTCATTCTTTCTTATTTTTCATTTACTTCTCCTAGACTAGATCTACTTGTCTTGCTTTTGCTTTAAACTCTCCCTTTGGGTCGTCGGGCTGGTGTTGGCCACCGGCGAGGTCTCGATTGAGACCTGAGAGATAGATCACGTCTTGTCCTCTTCCCCTGATTCTTTGTTGTTCTCACCCCTCTCTCTCTCTCCTTTATTCCCGTCTCCGTTTCCTCATCCTCGACTGGAAGATGAGGCCCACCGCTCGGGGTTGGCCAGTGTTTGGTGTTTCCTAATGGCGTGTTGGAGATTTATGGATAGAGGTTTGAGGGATTGGTCTTGGGTTCACAGGGTCACAAGAAGTTGACTTGGGTTCCCCTCGTTTTGGGTCCTGGGAAATTGGGAGTCGTAATATGGATTTGGAGTTGGGAACTTTAATCTCTTGGGGAAGGGTGTTGATTGGGGTGGATTTTGGGTGAATACTCTCTGATGCGTTTTTGGTGGTGCTGCTGGAGGCTGTTGGGGTCTTTTTCTTCCTCTCCTCGCACCTGTTGGAGTTTTTTGGGGTCGACCGGTGGTGGTCGGCCAGTTGCGGAGCTCGGTGGAGGAAGATTTGATCATAGTTGTTTTAGTGGCTTGGCTGGAGAGGGGCTCGTCGTGGGAGGGTTGTGTGTTTTTACTTTTCTTCTGCTCTTTACTTAGTTGGGCCTGAACTTGTCCACGATCCTGGCTGGGGTCTTGGGTTTGTTACTGGTTTGTTCTTCTTGTTAGTTATTTCTAGGTTTTGACCTGCTTTAGTTTTCTTCCCCTGGTTGGGATTTTGTTTGTTTAGTACTTGAGTTGTGCTTAATGTTAGGTATATCAGGGTTTGTAGACCCGTTTGTTTGTACTTCCCCTTGTTGGGATTATTGGTTTGAGGCTGTGTCCTCTGGGTTGTATCGAGGGTTCGCCCTTTGCCTTCGGTTTCATTTTGAAACTGTTGGTTTTTATAAACTAAAAAATCTGCTGATAAAAAAAAACGATAATTATTACTCATTACAATCTATCGCTGGATTGCCGGAGAAAAATAATAACTATGGTGTGTTATATGTTGGAAAATGGTTCTTTCTAAGTTTTGTGTTTTTTTTACCAAAGTTTCACATTGGAGGAATAAAACTTTGTTGGTGTGTTTTCCTTTTATTGTATGAGACATGCTAGTAGTCTCTATGGAGGTTGGATTGGAACGGACTTTGCGCATTGTCACCACCATCTGTCTGGGTTTGGGTGAAACCCTTGTAGGACGAGTTAAAACATATTAAAATATTATTTTTGACAATCAATTTTCTGATTTTTTCTTATGAAGACTTATTCAAAATTTTCAAACCCTTTGTAAAACTTGTGCAATTGAGGGGATCGGTTGGCTCCGATTTTCTGTGGGGGTTGACTCACGTTCAACTGTGTGTTTTTACCTTTCTACCCTCGTGTTTGAAAGCTTATAAAAACCAGGCTCTGACTCTTTCATTTCTCACTTTTTCATAAGCTTATAGCCAAAGTTATATTGCTGATATTTCAAAGCTCTTTTCCTATATCTTCACCACACTCGTTTTGGTACTTTTCTGTTGATTCCATATCCAGTAGAGCGAGTGCGCGCGTTGCTGGGTAAAGTTTTGTAATATTGGGGAGCAACCGCTACTTATCACCACCACGGTTACGTCGAAATTTTTGTTTTCAAGTCAATGGTTGAGATTGCCACACCACAACTAGTTTTTGTTCTCTATTTTGCATGTCATTCCGATTGGTCGTTCCTTGTATGCTTTGTTTAGTTGATTTATTTATGTTCTGAAATTCGTTATAGTTCTACATTATTAGTCCACCATTATATCATATTGATTTGATTTTGTGAGAGCAGCTCCAATAAGCGTGGTTTGGCCATGGCAAGCGAGCCGTGACAGCCCTTTTGAAGAGAAAGAAACGTTAAAATAATAACATTTGAGGAGAGAGAATATTTGAGGAGAGAGAATATTTGCGGAGAGAGAATATTTGTAGTGACATGATTTACCCACGGCTCCATCGCCGACTAAAGGGGATATTTTTGGCTTTTTGTTCTTGCTACTACACCAAAACCACTACTTATTAGCCCCATAGGAAGTGTAGTGCTAGGAGGTAGTGGTTTGGAGGAGAAAGAAAGACAAAATATGCCCAAACCACTGATCCATACCACTACGTAGTGGTTTACCATTGGAGATGCTCTTAAGTCCATTCAAAGATGAATAAATGTGAATTAAGTGTAGTCTCTACTGACAATCAATGCTAGAAGAACTTATGGGATTGTCATCCTTTGAATTCTTCATTTTACCATTTCCAAAGGACGGTACATATTCACATGTTTAATTATATTTGACATATTTCAAATTTACCTTTTTCCTTTCTTACTCTATATTTTTTATTTTTTTGTTCTTGGTGATATTTTTAACGAGTTTGAATACGTTAACGATTAGTTGTTGTATCTTGGAGACCGATCTCCTTACGAAGCAGTAAACGTCTTAAAAAATCTGGATTACCAGGTCACGACCAAGTCTCCTAGGCGTGTAAATGGTCGGTTAGTTGACCATTTAATGTTGTTTTGGGAACCGGAAGTGGATGGTGTAGGTTTTCTAGGACCGCTGCCGACTCTGGTGGGGTTTGCATGATTTTGTGTTGGTTGGTTTGCGGTTTTTAATCGGCTAATCGGGTCGGATGTTTTAGTCGAATAACTGAAGTCTAAAAGAAAACAATACATAATTTAAAAGACATGTCAATATTATTTTTAATTTTTTTTGGATGAAAACTGACGCCCTGCGTTTTTAACACAGAAAATAGCACGACAAGCGTACCGGCCGTCAAGTAGTATTTCGGGATTTTTAGTTCCGAGTTATTGAACCCAAAGGAGCAAGAGTCAAGAAATATCTATCTAGAAGTTGTTATCAAGCTATTTCAGTAATAAGATGATTTTTTTGGTTTTAAAACATGTAAACGTAAATAATAGGCGAATTAACAGTGAACAAGTACTCACGGAGCTTGGAAGAGTTTTAATTCAGAGAAAAAACAATCTAAGGTTTTGGGTTCATATAAACCAATTCCAATGCATTTAAATGACGATGAACACTGTGAAGTTGTCTGATTTTAGGACAACGAATCATCTCTCAAACTAGTCTTAACTTCTCACGTTGTTTCGGACTATAATGGAATCTAACCACCTAATTCTCACGAATCAAGATGTAGGAAGACTCAAAGCACTACGTTATTTAACAATTTCTAACTTTCGGTACGAATCCTATGGTTGTTGCAATTGTGTTAACCTAGCTATCACTAGTCTAGATTTAAACCCAATTTGTATAAGATTTCTGACCTAATTGCAATC